>CM062805.1:121151449-122351449 GCA_031772625.1 Pinus tabuliformis
CCTTTGTCCATTAAAACTTCTTACCTTTCCTCTGTAATGATGTAATCTGTGATAAGTTCCTGATGAACCTCTTGTAATAGCTACCAATCCCATGAAGGATCTCACCTCATCCACATTTCTATGAGCTACCCACTCCATGATGGACCTTATCCTTTCTAGATCTATTTTTATGCCCTCCTTGGAAACAACATGTCCCAAGTAGTGTACCTCAGTATGAAAGACATTGCACTTGCTGAGGTTAGCATACAGTGAGTCTCTCTCAACAACCTCAATACTATTTCTAAATGCTCAGTATGCTCTTCCTCATTTTTAGAATATACTAATATGTCATCAATGAACACAATAACAAACTTATCCAAATACGGATGTAACGCACTATTCATCAAGCACATACATGTAACTGGAGCATTAGTCAAACTGAATGGAACTACAACAAACTCTTAATGCCCATACTTGGTCTAGAAAGTTGTCTTGTAAATGTCCTCTTCTTTGATGCATACCTGATGATATCTGAATCTCAAGTCGATCTTAGAGAACATCGCTGCTCTCCTTCAACTGTTTGAACAAGTCATGAATCCTCGGTAATGGGTACTTGTTCTTAATATTCACTTTTTTCATCTACCTGTAGTTAATGGAAAATCTAAGAGTACCATCTTTCTTCTTCCTAAACAACATCGGTGCACCCCAAGATGATACACTTGGCCTAATGTATCCTTTTCCAACATTTCCTTCAACTGCAGCTTCAACTCTACCAACTTAGGTATGCTCATCCTGTAAGGTGCTTTTGATGTTGGAGTTTCCCCTGGCACTAACTCAATAGAAAAGTTTACTTCCCTGTGAGGTGGAAATTCTGAAATCTCCTTGTGAAACACATCTACATCTACTCAAAACATCTACATCCTCAACTTCCTTACCCTTGTCACTAGACATGTTTACTACGAATAACACACATTATTTTATGCGACTACACTTTGATTGCATAGCTATCACCATCCTAACTAATGTGGCTTTCTTCTTTCCCTGCAAGACTCTTGGTTCCCCATTGTCGTCAACACACAACACTAACTACACGGCGTGTGCACAACCTCACATGTACACATCACCACCTACATAACTGCACTAGTTGTACAACATGTACACAATACCACTTGCACGACATGTACATGACACCACATGTACACAATGCCACACGCACAACATGTACACAACACCACCTTCACACAACGCCACTTGTACAACATGTATACAACACCACATCCACACAACACCACTTGTATAATAATGCACACAACACCATACGTACATAGCACCACATGTACAACATGCATGCAACACCACATGCACATAGCACTGCATATCCAACATGTACATAGCATTATCTCTGTTAGAGCCTAAATTGACCTCACGCTGAAGAAAGACAGTCCTAGGATAACCACAAACCAATATTAACCTGATAGCTAGCCCTACCAGGTCGAGAGAGGGCTCTCTCCCTTATGGATCTCAGTCAAAATGATTGGATCAGATGGGATTTTAGGCTAGGTATAGTAGCTCATGGGATTTTGATTGAATTTGTTGGTTTTGTGCTAGATCAGATGGAGCTAGGCAATTTGGGTCTGGGAAATTAGGTCAGAGTATAGGGTGTTCTATGGGGCAAGGTAGGTATGGGCTTTTACACTTGAAATTGAGTGAGGTGAGAGGTCTAAGACTGGTCAGGAGCTGAGGAGAGCATGTAAAGATCATGTATCCTTCTTAAATAGTAGAAAAAATAGAAAACTGAATGGCTTCCCAAGGCAGAGCACTGTAAACAATGAATTCTACATATCTATCTTGATATCATTCAGCTAGAAGCAATGAATTATATTGTGGCATACATAAAACATGTGAAAAACTGATTATAGAAGAAAAAACTATGCAAAAGCACCATACCACAAGTATCCCATAAAAATAGCTGCAACTCCTATTAATTTCCTTGCCAACTGCTTACAAATGATGTACAATATTGTTCAGAGCATCCAAGTGTATCCAACCCTTGCAAATGAGGAAGAAAATACATAATATAGACAACCAAACCACTCATCCTAACCATCAGGGGTCGAATCCATGAGAAGAGGGGTTGTTACAACCATTTCCAAACATGGACCAGGAATATAGACAGTCAAACTACTTGCCTCTATAAGCATGGAAACTGATTCATTAGCCTCAAAACCACCTCTAACTAATGAATCTACCCTCTAACACTATTTTACCATCATAATTACATACCATATCATCAATTACATCATAAAAACAACCATGAGGAGATAGAAAGTGAATCCATAGTGAAAACAGGCGAAATTTTGGATTTCTGGACAAATTGGTCAAAAGCGCAATGCCTCTTTCCACCTACTTTTGGAGGCCTTACCTTAACTAATTGATCCCAAGATAGCTCATTGGAAAGGTATTCAAGTCTAGTTTCTGGAAAGACTTGAATGTTTGAATTTGGAGTTCTTTTGTTACCTCAAAACGTGAATCTCCCAAGACTACTTCTATGTGTCCAAAATGAGGCAGAAAGGTCATTTTTGGTAGTTTATGGACCTTTTGGTGACCCAAATTTGCTTCAAAAATTCTAAAAATTTCCAGGGTGCATGTTCTCATCCTCCTAAATCCAAATATGCAAGCCTTTTGTTCATCTGATGTTCCAGGGAAAAGCGCAACGCCGGTGGCGCTGCGCTTCTAGTCTAGTTTCCTGTGTTGTAAATTTCAAAATTTGAAAAAAGACAAAAAATCTTCAAAACTTGCCCAGATTTGGCATGGGACACCACCAACAGCTACTTTTATGGGTTGCTAAGTCTTCAGATAATACTTTCAACTTATCTTGCTGCTTTTTCTCTTTAAAGCCTTCCTCAACCTAGCTTTAAGCTTCCTGATCCTCATGTTACGATTTTGTTGCGGGTCATGTAATGGTAGGCCATGTGGCGAAGAATCTTCTTATCCTTGTTGCCCGTCTCAATTAGCCCCTAAAGATATATGTTTACCCTCTCAAACTATGTTTCCCTATCATTCTCAATCTCTTGCTCAATAGGAGTAAGCTTGACATGAGCCTCTTTGGCCTTTTTCCTGTTTTCTTTAATCATTTGTAGCTCCATGAGAAGTTGCTTATTGCTCAATTGTTTGTTTTCTTGCTCTAAATATCTGATGATGAACTTATCTCTCTCTAAGTTATCTTCCAAGGATTGTATTTGAGCTTCCCTCTCTTGAATGATGATGTCCTTGACAGTTTCTTAATCTTGAGCTTCTAGGTCAATGATGTCAACTCCATGATGAGTAAAGTGTTGCTGAGGCTCCTCATGCTCAATGAGATCAAAATATCTTTCCTCCTCATCATCAATATCCTCCTCTTACACCTTTTCCTTGCCTTTTCCCAACTGCTCAACTTGCACCTATTTTTTTGATGACGAAAGCAAAGCCCCTTCCACACCTTGTGGAGCAAACATTTGCCTGTGGAGTGATGATGAAGGAAAGGCTCATTCCACACCTTGTGGAGTAAGAACTTGCCTAGCAGCTGCAAAAAGTCTCCTTGTGCCTCTCTGATATGTTACATACACTGGCACCTCAACAGTTTTGGTTTCCTTGGCCTCTTCCCTTTTTTCTCCATGGCTAGAAGGCCCACCTTCTTCTTGATGCACTGGTGAAGGGATCTATGGACCTTTGAACATCTCATGAGCAATGAAACTCTCTCATGGAATGTTAAGAAGGCTAATCTGGTGTAAAACTATGATTTTAATCAAAGAGTAATGATATATGATATTCAACTACTGGGTTATGATTTCCTCTGTACAATATGTGCCATTTCCTTAATGTTGTTAAACATGAAGTAAGGGAGATTCAACATCTTTACTCTAGTGAAATGCATGAGGAGTATAATATGATAGGCATACAACTGAGAGAACCTACCTTCACAAGTGAAGTACTTGATAATAATCCTCATCAAAGGCACATACCTATTTTCCAAAACCTTAAAGGGGAATAACTTCTTCACTTGATTTCTGTATTTACCCTTGATATAGGGCTCATAGTAGCCCTCTTCAAGATCATGACCCTTGTACCATTTTTCACCCACATTAGGAATTCTAGTGGCCTCTGAAATGACAGCTGATGAAACTGTTAAGGTTACTTCGGCAAGTGTCACAAATAGTCTGGCCAACTCATGGTGAAACTGTACTCTCTCCACCATCTCACAAAATTCAAAACGTGCCAAGTGTCTAAAACAAGAAACTACAAGTGGGCAGGCCTGTAACTCTGTCAAACTAGTGGGTTCCTCTCTGATGATTTTTCCTCATTTATGAGGCTTCCTTTGTTGTATGTTTCTTTCCCAGTGTAGCTGTCACTAAATGTCTCTTCCTCGTGCTCATAATCACTGTCTCTTTCCATTGCTTTCTTTTGGTTTTGAACAATGTGGTTGTATATGGATAATTGTGGATAATAGTGTGGAAATAGGGTGGAGGAATGTAATGGGTAGAGTGTATGAAGGAGAGAGTGTGAAAATGTATGTGTGAATAGAGTTTAGGGATGGGAGAAGGGTTTAGGGATGGGAGAAGGGTTTAGGGATGTGAGTAGGGTTTAGAGTGTAGGGTTTGGGAAATTGTATGTGGAAATGGGATTTAGGGACAATTATATGTGGGAATGGGATTTAGGGAAAAATATATGTGGAATGGGATTTAGGGAACAATAGAAAGTGGATAAGTGAGGAAAACATTAGTGCAGTGAGGAAAATTAGGTTTTTGAATATAGGAGTGAAAAAACACCAAAAATTGACAAGTAAATCCCTAAACCACAAGAGATGAGTGATATACTTACTTGAAAGAGAGGAAAATTGGATGATTTGGGCGATTTGGAGTGTTTTGAGGCTCTGTTGGGCAAAGCGCAACACCACCTATAGGAGCACAACACCGGCCTGTAAGCATAACGCCCATGTATTTTTGCACTGAGAAATGTTTCCAGAAGCGTAGCACCATCTTGAAAGCACAATGCCTTCCTCAGAAGCGTATCGCCAACCAGAATCTTGAAAAGACACAGAAACTTCAATGTATTTACTCAATGACACTTGAAACTCGACCTTTGATCTCCTTATGGCTCTTTGATCTTCAACAATAACACAATAGGATGAAAAATAGGAGGACGACTTTATATAGCTTCACCTTTTTTATTTTTGTTGATGAAACCCCACTTTTATAATGTTGAGTTGTCTTTTACAATGCTCTGTTTTTCATGTTTATTTCTTTTTTCATGATAAGTGGACTGATGCTTAGAATTACTTGATTTTGCAGTGGCAGATACTTGGCAGCGTCACAAGCTTTAGGAGGAGCTTGGGAACAAATATTACATATATAAACAATAAAATTACATCATGATGAAAAGAATAAAAACATAATACTTTGTTTTCACCTCAAAACAGGTTGAGGTGAGAACTACATTCATCTTATAAACTGATACATTATGATTTTAACAATGATTATTGAACTCCTCATGTGCTTGTTGACCCTTATTAACATATAATCATTGAAATTTGACCATGGAGGAAACCCTAAGACCTAATGAGACAAAAACCCTATGTAATTGATGAAATGGACTGAAAATGAGCATGAATCATGACTGAAAGGTATGAAAGAAGATCAATAAGTACATATCATGAGGGAAAAACTGAAGCAAACCCCACCATCAGTAGATCCATGACCTAATGGAATGACTCATCAATATGGGAATCCTACCATGAGATGCAAAAGAGTAAATTTTGATCATTGACGGCAGTGTCAAGACACTGACACTAACAATCTCTATGCAACATTGCATATCCAACAAGCACAAAACACCACATGCACACAACACCACTTTCGCATAACATCACATATGTAACATGTACAACATATGCACGACAATAGCATTGCACATCCAAAACCACACTGTCTCTACCAAACAACCTTGCTTCTAGTGTCTTTCCACCATCCATGTTGATCTTAGCATGTCGCAAGGCACATTTTTTTCATTCGTCTGATGTATCATTTAGCGTTACCTATCATAACATAAATGTAGGTATAATAAAAGAATACAATATTATTTCATATCCACATGATACTGTCCTCATATCTTTGTCATGACTACTCCTCCCACTTGATTCCTCATAAACCAGGAACCTTTTCATGCCATTCACCTACATAAGCAATCATTCATCTACGAGACTCTGATCCCTGACAACCTTGTCGGAAAGTGACATATATAAATAGATACCTAGATACATATACACAAACATTAGCATAAAATAATCATGCCCCTGTCAGACAATGAAATACATATCTACATAGATGTATACATATATAACCATCAACATAACCATGAGCATAACATAATTACTAGATATCATAAGGTATGGGTTAAGATAACTCGCTTTATCCATGCACATCATGCGTCACATTGAGAACAACCATTCCCAACATAGCCAAGGAATCAAATTCCTCACATCCATTCACTTTACCTTTCCTATTAGCTTTCCCATGATTGTCCTGCCACCATCCATGTAACACCCTCCTCCCCACATCTGCCCAAGTAACTAATTAATCAGGGTAAACATGTGACAACAGGCTACTATGATTAGATTCAACCTCCTACGTGACCTTAAGGAAGTGGAATTGACAGAAACACAACATAGAAACCTTCCACATCAGCTACAGAACCCCTAGAAACCATTCCAACCACTCAGGTAGTTCTCCCCTGGGTCCCACTGAATTTTTTGACCGCTTGGCCTATATACACTCGTGTTATAGGCCTGCCAACGTCCAAGGACTATTTTTCTCAGTGTTGTGCCAGTGTCCCCAGGATTTGAGCCACTTTTTCAGGCCCATATCCCAAGTTACTACCCAAAATTGAATGACACCTTTAGAACAGTAAGATAACAGGGAAACAATGATAAAAGTAAATACTTGAATAAGCCCTCAACTACACCCCAACTAGCCTTGACAGGCATTTCAACAAACATATCACAAATATGTAATCTACAGGTGTAAATAAAATATTTTGGCATAAGGATTGCTAAGTGTTGGAAATAATACTGAGAGGGGGGGTGAATCAGTATTATAAATCTTCCTTATTTGTTCTTTGAATTAGTTTTGCATGTCAGTACCATACAAATAATGAGCATGAACAAAGAAAACAGATAGTCACACCAAAGAACACAAGATGTAAGGTGGAAACCCAATGTGGGTGAAAACCACCTGCTGCAATATGTCTCTATCTTCTTTCAAATTAGAAACTCCTTTTACAATGGTTTTGTACTGGTGCAGTCCTTTACCAGTACGCAGGCTGCAACCTGCAGAGAGATACAACTCTCTCTTGTTTTCCAGTCTCTCCTGGAAGGGAGCTACAACCCCCTACTTCTTTTCTTACAAGGACCACTTTTCATAAATTTTCAAACTGGATCCATAAGCATCAAATGATCATCAAGTATAAGAGAATCACCCAATCAATTGTAGTAACCAGATCAACAATAATAGGACCAAACCCAGAACACAACAATGATAAACAAAGATTTCAAGAGAAGTAAGCACCCTGTTCAACTGCTCGCCTACTTATGTAAGCACCCTGCTCAACTGCTAGCCTGCTTACAGTACTCACCCTGCTCAACTGCTTGCCTGCTTACAGTACGCACCCTGCTCAACTGCTTTCCTGCTTACAGTACGCACCCTGCTCAATTGTTCGCCTGCGTACCTCGCTCTGAGTCCATTGAACTGCATGCGGACCTCCGCACCTGCAACCCTTCTGTGCCTGCGTACCGGCGCACCTGAAACCCTTCTGTGCCTGTGTACCGGTGCACCTGAAACCCCTCTGTGCCTGCGTACCGGCACACTTGAAACCCTTCTGTGCCTGCGTACCGGCGCACCTGAAACCCTTCTGTGCCTGCGTACCGGCGCACCTGAAACGCTTCGTTCCTGCGTATGCATGCACTTTTCTTTCACTGTACCTGTGTACCTTCGGGCATAGATGATTTCAAGACTTCAGAAATAACCAAGACAGTCAGATCTACAGATCTGAACATGCGCCGAAGAGATCTCAGTCCATCAATAGATTCGCCTTATTTAGATCTAGACCAGATCTTGCCCTCATAAGATATTCAACCCAAAACATGCTCAAGCCAAATGATCTCCTTTGATTTATATAGGAAAGCTCTTCCTTAAAACATGGATCAATACCACGAGCCGACACCATAATAACCCAATATCGTCGGCTAAATACCAAGAGTAAAACATAAGAAAACCCCACATGTGAATTTCTTTGCCTTGAAATGTGTGCACTGGGGGTACGCACCTCCTGAACGGGATAACTATGGGTATGTATGCACTTTATGTAACACTGACCTGCGTGTACGCACCTTATGTAAGGTGTACCTGCGTACCCCTTATTTTCTTCAATATTTGATAGCTGATCATCAATCTCTGCTGCTGACTTGAAGTACTGTGATCTATCACCTGAATGGGTTGCCATCAAGGACAACACTTTAGCCATAATGCCAACACTAAGAACCATTATTCCCTCATATTATTTGTTGTGTTATCATCTATTAGGTCATAAATACATTGTCAATTCATTTACAAGTAAAAACTTGATGAGAGCCATACATAGCCACTGTCATAAAACACTTACATAACCAACATAATAGTAATAGAAATACCAATGAAATCACAACCATATGATCCACATATAAATTAGTTTAATGCTCATAGGAATGCAAGGAGAAATAACCTCATATTGATGATGTGAAATCCAAAACTGGGATGGGACTACCATGTTCCACCCACCATAGAATGGTTGAGTGAAATCTCTCTTCAGCCATTCACCCTGTGCCATATTCCAAGCATGAATGTGGGACTCAAACCAAAAGAAACAACCAATGCACCCCAAGGCTAAACCACCTCACCCTCATCAATAAAAACCAAGCTTTACCCTAATCCATCCTGGATCACTAGGCCAACAAAATAAACATGTCATAACAAGATTTACCATGATCTCTGCTCGATCACTAGGCCAAACAAGCATGGATTCCATTTGGTTTCTCAACCTACACCGTGAGGAATTTTCCTGTCTCCTAGTCTCTCAGGCTTTATCGTAATCCACACCAGATCACTAGGCCCTAAAATAAGACCCACTCTCCAACATTTACTGCATATCCCAACCCAAGATTACTAGGCCCAACGGAGAGCAATCTACCTCTTGGCTTTACCGTATATCCTGCCATTCACTGACAAAGATTCCTTGGCCCATCGAGGAAACAAAAAAATCATATTTATTGTAACCCATAGTCTGGTTCAGGGGTTATTAGGCCATGTGTTCTATCATTCAGAGATCCGACTCACTTAGCTTTGAATACATCCAACGATCTAGCTCAACCAAAACATGAGAACCCCATCACACCATGGCTATTCAGAAATGGAAAGGCTAGGCTGAAAAAACTATCACACCTAGTAAGACCCATGCCATAAAAGCAAAAGAACCACATGCAATGCCATGCATGCCAAATCTAGCAAGGAAAATATATGTGCAAAACGATATATGCAAAGAACATTGTTGATCCAAAATGGATTTTGGATAGGCTTCTAAGTCTAAGTGTTCCTCACAGAGAAAAATGAAAGTCTAAGGATGCTCCTAGAAATAGTCCCATTGCGTAGATATTTTCATTCTGAATCTACTACAATTTGAATGGGCTAAAATAGACCTCAGATGCAGAAGTTATTACGGAAAGAAGATTGCCTTTGTCCTTTGAAAAGGGATGCATTTCCCCTAAAAATGGCATAAAAGGCCTTATAAAGTAAATCGCATCGCAAATAGCCAAATAGGAGGACTTAAAGTGGAGGCGGAAGAGACCCCCAATCATCTTTCTTCGACATATTGGGTTGGAGGTAGGCCTTCACCCGACGTTAGGACCCCAGGCAGGGCAATGATGCGATTGACGATATCGGCGGATTAGCGTCGGCGATGCCACGAGATAAGGGAAGGACCCTAGGCTATGCGATGGAGCGATTGCGATCAACAATTAGCACACCCTAAAGGGAAGGAACCCCGGGCCAACGTGACATGCGATCGTCGATAGGCATTGGTGGATTGGGAAATAGAAAGGAGTGGGTGATCTACAACATGTGATACACCTGGACCGGATAAGGATTATGGGTCAGGTTTAATATTATTTGAAGTCCAGTTTCCTTGGATTTCTTTGTATTTCCCCATATATTGATATATGGCCACATGCAATGTGATAAAGTGATAATGTGATAAAACAACGGACCTGATAGGAATTATAGGTGCAACATTATAATATTTGAGTTCCGATATAAAAGCATTTGTCAGGTTTTTCAGTGTTTTAATGTATTTTGCATTATAAACCGAAATACAAAGAAAATGTGTCGGGAGTGATAAAACGGACCGAAAGGTTTATACATGCAGCTTTATATTATTTGAGTTCCGTAATGAGTGGGATTTCGGGTAGGCCTAAGGCGTACGTGGTATTGGATGGGCTCCGCCTGATCCCATACACTGGCCGACACGTGGCTTGGTGCCAGAGAGAGAAAACCGCCCTTTCGGGCGGGTAACCTTTGTGCGCATAAGCCACCTGAAATGAATATCAATGGTTGATTCAGAGATCACCCAAATCAAGGGTGGGTTGGTGATAGCAACCAAAGGTAGATCTGAAAGGATTATAGGGTGGATTTGATGATTTTCGAAGTCTGATAGAAAGAGTTTTTATGTGTTTTTAGTGTATTTATCTGTGTAAATGGGGAAATGTGTTCCCGAATATTTTAACCATGCCAGTGGTCCTTTCCATTTGAAAAATAGGTGGCCACCATGCTCGAAGGTGTTTTGACAATGATTATTTAACACTTGGAGGGGATTTGAACAAACAAGGAGTAGAGAAGCCATAAAGTCGGGAAATTTCCTCAAAGGAGCCAAAAGGACCAATGGACAAGGAGGTTGGTGAGAGCTGAAGGTCGCTGAAGGAGAGTTGTTAGCTGAAAGAGAAAAAAGCCAGAGAGCACGATTGACAGGAAAAAAAGTTGCAAAAAGTCGCTGGAAGGTTGCTAAAGGTCATTGCGACGTCTAGCGAACCATTGATGCATGCAAAGGCCGAGAGAGAGAGCTTAGAGAAGCCAGAGCCAGAGTCGAGAGCTAGAGCCAGAGCCAAGAGCCAAAGCCAGAGCTGAGAGCCAGAGACAGAGCCAAGAACTAGAGTCAAAGCCGAGATCTAGAGCTAGAGTGAGAGTGTAGAGCCAAAAGGCCAAGAGCTTCAGAGCCACGGATGAGATGGTGTTCTAAGCCCATTGTTTCTATGTAAAATAGTGGAGTTGAGTGTGGAGCTTGTAAAAGAACTGATGCCATAATCTCAGAGAGCCTAGTCGAGTTGACTAGAGTTGAAGGAGATGTAGCCCAAGA
This sequence comes from Pinus tabuliformis, assembly GCA_031772625.1. NCBI lineage: Eukaryota > Viridiplantae > Streptophyta > Pinopsida > Pinales > Pinaceae > Pinus > Pinus tabuliformis. The sequence continues at coordinate 121,162,898 of CM062805.1, forward strand.
GTTTTGGGTGAACTCCAAATTAATATTGCTATCCATGTGTTTGTTAATCGTTGTACTGTTACACTGTTACATGTATTTACATATCAGCACAAACAACAGATTTTAAAGCATATAATTAGTTAAAATAAACATAAGAATACACCTTATTGTCAAGCACATTATTAGTTTTGCATTGGTTAATCATAGTTTTCTTGGGAATAATTAAGCTTTGGAAGTGGGAGAGGTTCTTGTAATCTCACAAGAAGCCTTTAGTGCCCCATTTTTAGATCAGGTGGTATCAGAGCCAGGTTGATTAACCACACCTTCAAGAAGGTGATATCAAAGCTGATTATACCAGAGCAAGTGGTATCAGATCAAAATGCTTGATTGACAGAGCAAAGATTGTTATCTGAAAGGTGTTTAAACAATCAGAGGTTGATTGTATGCTTGTTTGTAGATTGACTATTGTTTGAGTTTGCAGAGGTGAAGGGAATGCTATTGATAGCTCAGTCTAGGAAGGACAAAAAGTAAGAAGGGATGAAGGCATTCTTATTATCCCAAAGGACCTAAAAGCAATCCTTGAAGCACAAGAGGTTTGTTGCAAAAGGTTGCTTAAATAATCTCTTTATTAATCTTGTTTGAGTTCTTTTGTTCATTGGCATACTTACAACTTCTACAAGTGTATCCTCAAATTCCTCCTTCATCACAAGATTCTTTGATGGAGACATGAAGAAAGACTTGTTCACCATGATGGACATGTTGAGTGAAATGTATGAGGATGGAAGGAAGAGCAGCATACTTATAGAGCGGTTGAATTTCGTGGAGGAAGATAAGCAGTTGCTTTCTAACAAATTGCAGGAAATGGAGAGGCAACTTCATATTGCAAATATGAACTTGAAAAGGATGCATGAGTTGGAGTCATAGCTCTTTATTGTCAAAGAAGCCTCGGTCAAGTATCAACTTGAAGAAGAGGTAAATAGTTCCTATTTGTCTTCAAATTCTTCTAAGAATGCTTATATTGGTTCCTTTGAAAAACATACTAGAGGCATAGGTTCCAAGCTAATGTCCAAGATGGGCTATGAAGGAAAAGGCTTGGGAAATCATGCACAAGGTATTGTTGAGCCAATAATGGTTGAGGAAAGGCCTAAGTATTTGGCTCTTGGCTATGGACAGTCTTATGGAGAGGGTTCCAAAATTTCCATTGAAACAACTCCAAGAAGGAGTTGCATTGTATATCTTCTACCTCAAGAGTGTGAATATTGTATTAAGGAGGAACGCAATGGCTTGAAACATCATTTGTAGGATGCAGGTGTTCATAAGCACACACTTGAACTAGGGAGTTGTGAAAACTCTGACAGCCTTGAAGAGATTGATGGTGTTCCAAAGGGAGCCACTTCTTCATTTGCTTCACCCCCCTCATGAAGGCAATAAAGGTGAAGGATAAAGGTATAAATCTGGTTCTAATCATCTTCCTTTTGATTTTGCAAAGCATGATAAATTTCCACATAGATATGGGAAAAGAATTGCATGTTCCTTTTGTGGTTTGGATAACCATCACGTTTCTAGATGTTGGAAGAGAATGGCCACATATAGGAAAATTTTGAAGGAAAATAAGCAAGAAGCCAAAGGTCCATTAGACAAGTAAAATCATGTTGTCAAGAGGATGCACATGTGTTGCACTTACTTCCATAAGCAAGGGCATCTTGTTGAAAGGTATTGGACTCTGAATCCAGCAATGCTTCCACAAAAGCTAAAGAAAGTGGAAAGAGAGGATGGCAAAAATGGAAACGAATATTCCATGAATGATGTGTCTCAGGATGATTCACATGTTGATGCTGATGTGCAAGTAAAGGAAGGACCTTTGAAATGGATTGGTAAGAAATGGTTAGAGTTCTTATCCAATTAAAAGTTGCATGTCTATTGATATAATGCAACTATTTGCATTTCATTGTTAATGGAATGCAAGTTGCAGGTTTCTACCAAGAAGGTGAATGGTAAAGTTGAGTAGGAGGCTCACTTTGTTGTTGCAACATTATATTTCATTTCAACTTCGAAAGTACAGTGTGCTTAAGTGAAAGTTGAAGGATGAAATGCATGCATGAGCATGAGATGCATGACCATAGGGATGTTGATGTTTTCCTTTTATTTGAACATGTGTGTGTAATTAACTTGAAGGTTTGATTGCTTTAAACATGCATGTAATGTTGACTTGGGAAAAGTTAACTTGGTCTCCAAGATGGAGATAATGATGAAGTGTTTCATCTTTTTAAAAGGAGTCATAATGGTCTTTTTCTACATGCTTGACTTGAAGGGTCATTTGTTTTAAAGGCATGTTTTGTGGGCTTGTTATCTAGTCCATCATTTGTATGCAGATGTAAGACATGGAGGTGTTCACAATATGCGAAATCTGTTTCTTTTGATGAAGCAGGAGTTTATGCCATCAAGTTGTTGTCTATATTTTCATTGTTGTTAACAGTTGTTGTTGACAGCTTGTCAAACAGGTAAAAATGAAAATTTTGTGAAGCAGATGTAACTTCACATTTGTTCGAGCCACCTTGGATCGATGATCAGGGTGGAGAAGTTCAAACTACCTTCTATGACCATCTCAGCAGGAGTTCTACTGGAAGACAGTTCTTCCTAGGAGGACTAGCACATCGAGGAAGGAAAGTGGTCAAAGGCTTTGGTTCAGAGGCACTATGCAAGGCAAGTGTGTGGAGGCTGAAATAAAAGGGTGTTGTTACTCTCATTCACTGTTCAGATCAATATATCAGTCTTTTTGAGACCAAAGTTCTTTAGTGGGAAGGCGTGATCCAAAATGGATTTTGGATAGCTTTTGTATGAAACCAGCTCACAAAAAGATAGAAAAGAGAGATCCACGCCTTAGAATTCAGCCTCTTCGAGGGGGCAACCTCCTTTACATTACATAAATGAACAATTCTTGGATGATACAAATGACAAAACCTCCTTTCTATATATAGGAGTCTAAGGAGTCACAATATAATCCAGCCGACCTAACAATAATAATATAAAGCCACAAAAATAACAATAGAGGGATTCTATGGGGCACAGAAATAATAATATGGGGGTAATAGGGGCACAACAATATAAATAAGGGGTATAACTACAATAGTAATGGGATAATCACTAGTATTATAGGGACCCAACATGCCCCTCTCCTTCAAAAAAGTGTTGTCCTCAACGCTTGAGCAGTTCTGGATACTTCTGCATAAAATTCTCATCCTCCCATGTGGAATCTTCAGCGGATAAGTTCTTCCACTTGATAAGATACTCTGAAATTGATCGATTTCGTAGCTGTCGAGTTCTTGTTTCTGTGACTGCTTCCGGTTCCAATAAATTTTTTCCTTCTTCGTCAAGTTCTGGCAATATTGTTTGAACTGGGAGCTTGTCGCCTATAACCTTCTTTAAACATGAAACATGGAAAACTGGGTGCAATCGAGAAGCTGCAGGAAGCTCCAATTTGTATGCCATAGTACCAATCTTTTCCAACACCTTGTACGGACCATAATACTTTGGTGATAATTTATTATCCTTCTTAGCTTGCTTTAGGGACATTTGCTTATATGGTTGTAGCCGTAGGAATACCCAATCACCTACATCAAAACTTCTTTCACTGCGATGTTGATCTGCCTGTTGTTTCATTCTATTTTGTGCCAACACGAGGTTATCCTTTAAGAGTTGGAGGACTTGTTGTTGATGTTCGATGTGATGTTCCACTGCCTGAACCTTAGAATTTTCTCTTAAATATGATGTGATTGATGGTGGTTGGTACCCATAAAGTGCCATAAATGGGGTCATTTTTGTTGCTGTATGGAAGGAAGTGTTATACCACCATTCAGCCAGAGGCAACCATTTGACCCATTGTGTTTGTTTATCAGATACAAAGCAACGAAGATATCCTTCCAAACATTTGTTTACTATCTCAGTTTGCCCATCAGATTGAGGATGATAAGATGAGCTATGAGCTAACTGAGTACCAAGACAAGAAAATAATTCTGTCCAAAAATTTCCAGTGAAAATGGGATCTCTGTCACTTACAATAATCTTTGGGTTTCCATGTAGCTTTTGAACTGTTTCCATAAATTTAGTAGAAACTGTACTGGCTTTAAATGGATGTGATAATGCACAAAAGTGTGCATACTTGGTAAGTCTGTCAACTACCACCATGATGACACTTTCCCTCAGACTTGGGTAAACCTGTGATAAAATCCATTGAAACCTCCTCCCAACGTTGGCTTGGAATGGATAAGGGTTGTAATAGACCCGGTGTCTTAATTGTTTCAACTTTATTTTGTTGGCAAACCAAACATTCCGCCACAAACTTTTGAATATCTGATTTAAGGCCATCCCAAAAAAATTCCTTCTTAACCCTGTGGTAAGTTTTTAAAAATCCCGAGTGCCCTCCTAAGGGAGAAGTGTGAAATTCCATAAGAATCTTTTGTTTTAGCTGGGAATTCTTACAGAGGTATAAGCAATCTTTGTACCATAATGAATCATTTTTCCAGCTAAATGTATCAGAAGTACTGGAATCTTGTTGTAGCTTTCGAATAAGTGCCCACACTTCTTCGTCATTCTTCCATTCCTCCTTTGCTTCATTTATCCAATCTGGTTGGATAATAGAAATGGCACACAACAATGCTTCCATGTCCTCATCCTTTCTTGAGAGTGCATCTGCCACCACATTTTGCTTCCCTTTTTTGTAGAAATTTCAAAGTCATAACCCAACATCTTTGTGACCCACTTTTGTTGCTCTTCAGAGGATAATCTTTGTTCTAAAAAGTATTTAAGGCTATCATGATCAGTTTTTACCTTGAAGTGTCTTCCCATTAGGTATGGTCGCCATTTCTTAAGTGCATGGAGTATTGCCAACATTTCCTTCTCATAAATAGCTTTGCTTAAAAACTTTCCCTTGATTGGACAACTTTCAAAAGCAATGGGTTTTTCATCTTGCATTAGAACAGCACCAATTCCATTTCCTGAAGCATCACATTCCACAATAAATGTTTTTGTGAAGTCCGGTGTAGCTAAGACCGGTGCTTGGCACATTGCCTCTTTAAGATGTTTAAAGGGCTTTGTTGCTTCCGGAGTCCATGAAAATGAATCTTTCTTCAATAATGTTGTTAGAGGTGCTGCTATTCTCCCATAATTCTTAACAAACTTGCGATAATACCCTGTCAACCCAAGAAATCCTCGCAGATGCTTTATGGATGTGGGGATTTTCCATTCCTTAATGGCTTTAATTTTGCTAGGGTCTACCTTAACTCCTTCATGAGATACAATATGACCCAAATATTCCACCTCCTGGACTCCAAAGAAACATTTGGATCTTTTTGCATATAATTGTTTCTCCTCCAATAGTTGTAGCACCTGTCAACATGTTCAACATGATCCTTCCAAGACTTGCTGTAGATTAGTATATCATCAAAAAATACAACACAAATTTTCTAAGGAATGGTTTGAAAATTGAATTCATCAAACCTTGAAATGTTGAAGGTGCATTGGTAAGGCCAAAAGGCATGACCAAAAATTCATAATGACCCTCATGAGTTCTAAATGCCGTTTTCGGAATGTCTTCAATCTTCATTCTGATTTGATGATATCCCGAACGAAGATCCAACTTGGTGAAGTAAATTGATCCATGCAATTCATCCAGTAATTCATCAATGACAGGAATGGGGAACTTATCTTTAATAGTGAGCTTGTTGAGCTCCCTATAATCTGGACACATGCGCCATGATCCATCCTTCTTGTGCACCAATACTACTGGAGCTGAGAAAGAACTTTGACTCGGTTGAATTATACCAGCCTCTAGCATTTCTGCAACCATACGTTCAATTTCACTTTTTTGGACATATGGATATCTGTACGGCCTGATGTTTGGAGGAACACTTCCTGGAATCAGATGAATAGCATGATCATGATCACGCATAGGTGGGAGACCTTTGGGAGTCTCAAATACCTTGGAATGATTGTCCAGGACTTTTTGGAGATCTGGAGAAATAGATGATTCCAATGTGGAAACATCTAGCGAACATAATTGTGCAATTACACCTCTTTGCTCCTTTTTTAGAAGCTTTGTCATGCCATTAGAGCTGATTATCTTTCCTGGTTTCCCTGCAATACCCCTTAATTCAACTTCCTTTCCTTCCACAAAAATTTCATGAAAAGTTCTTGAAAATTAAAAGCTATTGTACCCAAGGATTGTAGCCATTGGACTCCTAGTACAACATCAGCACCTCCCATTGGAATGGAAAGCATTGGGCTAGTCAATACATATTCTCCCATGGATAGCTTGATATTATGGCACTTTCCAGAACAATTTATTGTTCCTCCATTTGCAATCATCACTTGACACTCTGGTGCTGGATATAGGAAGCAATTCAATTCTTTTGCTACCCTACAATGAATAAAATTGTGGGTGCTTCCTGAATCAATCAACACTATTACCTTTTTCTTCTTGATTTGTCCTTCTATCTTGATGGTTTGAGGAGTGGTAATTCCCGCCAATGCATTACAAGATATGGTCGGATTTATTTGTTCTTCAACTAGGCTTTGTTCCTGGAATATATCCTCTTCTTTTGACCTTTCTTGCTCCTTTTCTTCTTCCTCTTCACAATCTATGTAGAATAATTTCTTCTCAGCACACTTATGACCTTTTGTGTATTTGCTATCACAATTGTAACAAAGCCCTTTTGCTCTTTTTTCTTCCAATTGTTGTGGTGTCAACCTTGTAGGTTGTGGAAGACTATGGGCAACAACACTTCCATCTTTATAGTTGTGAATGGTATGCTTCCTAGTTGCCATAATTTTGCTTTCCATTTTTCTTGCTAACCTGAATGCCTTCTCTAATGAATCAGGTTCCCAAAGGCGCACATCATGTTGGATATTATCCTTTAAAGACCCTATGAACACATCAATCCTATGCTCCTCTGGAATATCTTTTACCCTTATGTTCAATTTTTGGAACTCCTCAATGTGCTCCATTATTGAACCCTTTTGTTTGAGACTTATCAATTGGCTAAAAAAAGTGTTGCTTTTTGTATCCTCATAATGTGCTATCAATTCTTCCGTAAAAATTGCCCAAGTGATAAATTGTTTACGAGAACAAAGCCATTGATACCATACAAACTGATTTGGTTCCAAATATAAAGTTTCCATACGTACCTTTTGTGTGTTTTGCACATTATTGAGATCGAAGAATTGCTCCATCTGTAATATCCATGTGGCGTATTTTCGGAACATGGTGAGTCTTCGATCCAACATTAGAGTCTATGGAATCATGATTAACATTTCTTTTGTTCTCATCATGAGTTTCCTTTACTACCTTTTCACCATTAGTGACCCTTTCTTGTAGCAAGTTATTCAATTCTTCCATGTCTGTCTTCAAATTTACCATCGAATCCTCCATCTTAGCTTCCATGCCCTTTATCTTAGATTCCACACCATTTATCTTAGATTCCACGCCATTTATCTTAGATTCCACGCCACTTATCTTAGCTTCTGTTAGCTTTTGTGAGCGTGACATTTGTTGCACTTGTTCTTGTAATTTTGATATATCATGTAGCATTTCTTCCTCTTCTTCATGAGTCATGCTAGAGCTTTCAGGTTCCTTACTAGGTGTTTGCATTTTCTTTCCTCGGGGCATCAGTTACCGATAATAATGCTTTACTATGCCCTTTGAATTCCGTTAAACCAAGCTTACATAAAAATTTAAAAAAAAACTACGCACCTTTTTTCACTTTATAGAAGTCTGATATTGAATCTGATGTATCTCTGTAATTTCGGATCGTCTAGTTCTGGAATTTCTACCTGTAGTAGCCTTCTGTGTCCTCTTTCCAATGCCACAAGTCTGAGCCAAATTGGATTCTCCAAGGAAGAGTTATGTGAAATCTCCCACAGTGACTTGCTTTTAGACTGGTTCAGTAGAGCGAACTTGTACGACGTGCCACGAGTCACTGTTTCAACCTTTGAATCTAAAACACACATAAAAGAAACTACAGTCCGTCCTCTTTCTGTACCTTTTTATGAAATTTTAATCCGATCCTCAGAGAGGAAGTTATGACGATTTTCCCCAGGTCACCTGTTTTGAATGTAATTCAGGAGTCTGCAAAAAGACCAACTTCCTCAGATCATATCTCCGACAATATCGCGCAAAAAGATCTGACATTCGGACCCAAGGTTCAGCGCCAATTCTTCTCAAATGGGTTTTTTTTGTGACTTCTGAAACGTCACAGAAAAAAGTTATAGCGAAAATTCCACGATGGCCTTTTTGGAGCAGCGAAACCCTAGAATCCAAAGCTCTGATACCAAATGTTATGAAACCAGCTCACAAAAAGATATAAAAGAGAGATCCACGCCTTAGAATTCAGCCTCTTCAAGGGGGCAACCTCCTTTACATTACATAAATGAACAATTCTTGGATGATACAAATGACAAAACCTCCTTTCTATATATAGGAGTCTAAGGAGTCACAATATAATCCAGCCGACCTAACAATAATAATATAGAGCCACAAAAATAACAATAGAGGGATTCTATGGGGCACAGAAATAACAATATGGGGGTAATAGGGGCACAACAATATAAATAAGGGGTATAACTACAATAGTAATGGGGTAATCACTAGTATTATAGGGACCCAACAGCTTCTAAGTCTAAGTGTTCCTCATAGAGGAAAACGAAAGTCTAAGGATGCTCCTAGAAATAGTCCCATTGCGTAGATATTTTCATTTTGAATCTATTACAATTTGAATGGGCTAAAACGGACCTTGGATGCAAAATTTATTACAAAAAGAAGATTGCCTCTGTCCTTTAAAAAGGAGGCATTTTCCCTAAAAATGGCATAAATGGCCTTATAAAGGAAATTGCATTGCAAATATCCAAAGAGGAGGACTTAAAGCAAAGGTTAAAGGGAGCCCCAATCACTAATCTCTGACATATCGGGTTAGAGGTAGGTCTTCGCTCGATGTCGGGACCCTAGGTAGGGTGATGATGTGATTTCTGATATCGGTGGATCGGCGTCGCGATGCCACGAGATAAGGGAAGGACCTTGGGCTATGCGATGGAGCGATTGGGATCGCCTAATTAGTGCTTCAGTGATCGGCATACCCTAAAGGGAAGGACCCCCAGGCCAATGCGACATGCAATCGTTGATATCAGCGTCGGCGGATCGGGCAATACAAAGGAGCGGGTGATTTGCAAAATGCGATACACCCAGAACCGATAAGGATTATGGGTCGGGTTTAATATTATTTGAAGTCCAGTTTCCTTGGATTTCTTTTTATTTCCCCATATATTGATATATGGCCACATGCAATGTGATAAAGCAATAATGCGATAAAACAACGGACCCGATAGGAATTATAGGTGTGGCTCTATAATATTTGAGTTCTGATATAAAAGTAGTTGTTGAGTTTTTCAGTGTTTTATTGTATTTTACGTTATAAACCGAAATACAAAGTAAATGCGCCCGGAGTGATAAAACGGACCCAAAAGGTTTATACATGCAGCTTTATATTATTTGAGTTCCATAATGAGCGGTATTTTAGGCGAGCCTCAGGCGATAAGTGGTATTGGATGGGCTCCACCCGATCCCATACACTGGCCAACATGTGGCTTGGCATCGGAGAGAGAAAGCTGCGTTTTTTGGTGGGTAATCTTCGTGCACATAAGCTGCCCAAAATGAATGTCAACCATTGGATCAGAGATCACCCAGATCAACAATGGGCTGAAAATAGCGACCAAAGGCGGATTCGAAAGGATTATAGGGCAGATTCGATGATTTTCATAGTCCGATAGAAAGAGTTTTTGCGTGTTTTTAGTGTATTTCTCCATGTAAATGGGGAAACATGCTCTCAGGTATTTTAACAGTGCTAGTGGTCCTTTCTGTTTGAAAAAACAGGTGGGCACCATTCCCGAAGGCGTTTTGACAATGATTATTTAACACTCAGAGAGGATTTGAACGGACAAGGAGCAGAGAAGCCACAGAGTCGGGAAAATACCTCAAAGGAGCCAGAAGGCCCAATGGATAGGGAGGTTGGTGAGAGCTGAAGGTCACTGATGGAGAGTTGTTAGCTGAAAGAGAAAAAAGCTAGAGAGCACGATTGACAAGCAACAAAGTTGCAAAAAGTCATTGGAAGGTTGCTAAAGGTGTCTGGGAGGTCTAGCGATCCATTGATGCACGCAGAGGTTGAGAAAGAGAGCTCAGAGAAGCCAGAGCCAGAGCCAAAGCGCAGAGCCAAAAATCCGAGAGCTTCAGAGCCAGGGATGAGATGGTGTTCTAAGCCCATTATTTCTATGTAAAACAGTGGAGTTGAGTGTGGAGCTTGTAAAAGAACTGATGCCATAATCCCAAAGAGCCTAGTTGAGTTGACTAGAGCTCAAGGAGACGTAGCCCAAGAGTTTTGGGTGAAATCCAAATTAATATTGTTGTCCATGTGTTTGTTAATTGTTGCATTGTTGCATTGTTACATGTATTTACATATCAGCACAAACAGTAGATTTTAAAGCATATAATCAGTTAATATAAACATAAGCATACACCTTATTGTCAAGCACATTATTAGTTTTGCACTGTTTAATCATAGTTGTCTTGGGAATAATTAATCTTTGGAAGTGGGAAAGGTTCTTGTAATCTCACAAGAAGCCTTTAGTGCCCCATTTTTAGATCAACTGTTGTAGCTACTTGATCCTTATCTTCCTTTCTTGAACTCTACTTCCTCTTTCCTTCTTTACCTTTCTTGTTCCAATGTCAAAAATCTCCAAGAAAACTCCAAGTGTCCAAGAGTGAGAGAGAGGGATAATAATGAGAGAGCTCCAAAACTGAATTGACAGAAGGCTACAAACTGATCCTCATAAGCCTTTTTATCAATTATGCCTCTATTTTCTTCATTTTCCATTATTTTCCATAATTTTCCTCCTCACTTGCAACCTCTGACCTTACACCTTCATTTTCTCCTAATTTCCATAATTTTCATAAATAAATGTGCCAAAAATGCCAATTTTCCTTTCCAAAACTTTAGCCATTGCCTTTGCCAATTTCCTTTAGCCATACTAAACCAAATGAACACCAACACTAGGATGTTTTCCCAACATTTATTCTGGAATAAATGTCCCATCTGTTAGGTTCCTATACGAATAGGAGTCATAATTTTGAATTACTAAGATTAAGCCTTGTAATATTGTACATATGTTTGCTTTCTGCAAATATTTTCTAATATTAAAAAAAATTAAAAATATAAAGAAGGTATGTCCTAAAAGAATAATCAAAGGACAAAAGAATAAGAAAAGGTCAAAAAAGAAAGATATATGAACCCCAAAAGATAAAAAGAGACCATGAAAGTGTGCAAGTGAAAATGTCACTGCTATTTATTTTTATGCATAATAATAATTGTGTGCAGCTTGTAATTCAAGCCACAATCCATGATAGTCAAATTGTTTAAACTTGGCTATTTCATGTTTTAAATTTTATGTTTATAGTTAGAGAATAAAATCTGACCAAACAGTGTAATCTTAGCAGATCATTAGATAGGTAGAGTAAATAAAAGGAGCTCATTAGTTTAATCTGAGCCCTTGGATGGTATAAGGTTAGAATTAGATAGTTTACATTGTAAAGAAAAGAAAAATATTGATAAGTGTTTGCTAGCCCAAATCCACCCAAATAAAGTGAAGAAAAAATGGTAGGATGAGTAAATGGGTAAGTAGTAAGAGGGTTGCAGAAATATCATGTGATTACATAAAAGTACTTATGTCACTGTTTCAAATGCATCTTTCAAATATGCATAAGCAGTAAACAAAGCAAGCACAATGGTTCACAATATGGTTTATTTAACATCCCCTCATTCATTTCACCCCTTTACTTCACTAATTTCCCATAAATAAGTTCTAGTGCTTAAAATCCTTTAAGTCAAAGGGGCTCAGAGCATTTCTCTAACTTTTGGAGGGGCTAGACCCTCGGCTTGATGACTTATGGGCATAAGTGCTAGAATCCCCTTCATAAAAAATTCACCCCCCTTCATTTCCCCTCATTTCCCTAATAAAATCACACTTTCCTATGGTTGACATCATTTACCTAGGAAAAGTGGGAACCCCCTTGTAAAAACCCTTTCACAAAAAAACCCAACAAATTTTTTTATCCTAAGTGTAAATCAAAATGCGCAATCGCATACACTTTACCCCTTTTGTACTAAAACCCATTTCTCCATCACTTTCATATTAATTAAACTAACTTTATTATATAAATTCCCCGAAAACCATTAAGCCCGTATTAAATTAAAACCCTATATAGAATATCCCAACCCTTAGTTTTAAATAAAAAATAATATAAACTACCCCTTATCTTGATGTAAATTCACTTAATTTACCTAACCCCGGTAAAATTTAAGTTAATCCCGTGTCAGCCTCGTCTGACTCCCTAATTCCTCATTAAAGCCCGACCCGATCACTTAACCCTGGATTAGTCCCTAAACTAATCCTGAAACCACCATAATTAAATCCCCGAGCCCAGGGAAAATTTTAAGAACATCCCCTAAATTTATAAATATAATAAATGGGCGAATCTCCATGGTATATAGGAAAAATGGAAGGTGATTTTATCAATAATATAATATGTATATATAATTTTTTGGCGAATCTCTCACCAGGCATGGCGAATATTTTACTCAATTATAAAATCTTGTAAGATATTGGCGAGTCTTTCACTAAATAATAAAACTTTGTAAAGTCCTAGTGAATCTTAGCATAGGCTACATGCTGGTTTAATTCCCCCATTTAAATAAGGTACATTCCAGGTGAATACCATGGGTCAATACCATGTGCCATTTTGGTGAATACCATGGGTCAATACCATGTGCCATTTTTATTTTTATTAATTCTAATATTAGGGTTAATAATGGTTTTTTGCATGGTATTAATAACAATCTAGTCAATGGTATTTGTCCCATAGTATTTTGGCCATAAGTTTCACCTAAATATAACCCATTTTTTGAGTGTTCGTAAATATAAGGTGACGTATAGAGTAAATATAAAAAAATGTTTTATTTGTTTACCATACCTCTCGTTTATTTATATTTTTATTAATTTACCAAACTCTTTTACAAATATGGTATTTGGCCCATAGGATTCACTTAAATAAAACCTCTTTCTTGAGCCTTCATAAATAGAAAGAGGGTTATGGACTAAATATAAAAAGGACTAAATATAAAAAGAGGTTTTATTTATTTATGATACGTCTAGTTTATTTATATTTTTATTTATTTACCATACCTTTTGAGTAAGTATAAAAAGACGTTTTATTTATTTACCATACCTCCACTTTACTTATATTTTTATTTGTTTACACCCTTACATGATGGAGTAAATATAAAAAATGTTTTATTTATTTACCATACCTTTCATTTATTTATATTTTTATTAATTTACCATACCTCTTTTATAAATATGGTATTTGGCCCATAGGATTCACTTAAATAAAACCTATTCTTGAAAATGGGCGAATGGATTCACCTAAATAAAACCTATTCTTGAAAATGGGCGAATGGAAGGTTGTAAGTCCTAATTTCAAGGGCTAAATTTACCTTTTTTACCCTCTCCCTTAAAATAAGGTGGGCTATTTGAGGTGATTTGTAAAAATGTACTATGATACAAAATATTCGCCCACTAAAAATTTAAAACCCCTTAATTTCGCCAAAGGGCGAACATTCGCCCCTAAAATTATCCTTGCCCGAGCCCCCGATCAATTCCTGTCATTTCCCACTGCACAACTTTACCTCCTGACCACCATTGATCATCCCTTCCCCACATCCAATGAAACATAATAATATCGGCCACGCCCGATGACTAAACAATAGCCACCTAATAAAGTGGTTTTCCTCCTGACCCCCAATGCTATGTGTCAAATGATGTATGGAATCTGGCGTCCCCTCCCAAATACTGCTCACACCACAAAAGGGGTGTGATGGCCGTCCAAAACCGCTTCCCCCATTTAACTGAAAAAACTATCACTATTCATTCGAAGCTGAACCCACCAAAAATTAACCGTTTTTCTATAAAAGTCGTGAAACTCTCTTTGGATTTTTTTTTTACGCATTCTCTTTGTAAGCTGTGTAAACCATTGTGACCACTGTAAACATAGAATTTACTGACATACTTCCAATTTTGTGTTGGCATTTTGGAACAGGTGTGGCCCTATGGTACAGGTGTTGTCCTTGATGGCAACTCACTTTGGTGTCAGACCTCAGTTCAGGTGCTCAGAATGAAGGAAATCTTGTATACGCAGGTTCACCTTGCCGAAGACGCGTATACACGCGGGTTATACGTTCAGAAGTCGCGTATGCATATACACGCACTTTTATGCACAGAAAAGCGCGTACATGGTGGGAAACTTATTTTTGGTCCATGATTGTTAGTCCTTGGAATTTGAACCTATGGTGTTGGACCAAGGTATATCGTAAGAAGTGTTGACCCCAGGTTTTGGGCCCTTGGTATTGGTTTATTATGGTTTTGGATCGTGGTATTGTGGAAGGCCTAAAACTATAAAAGAGGAAGGAGATCATGTGACAAGGCATCATCTGAATTATTATTGAATATCTGATAATGTTCGAGATCTGAAATATTGGTGATTAGCATTGTGGAGCAGATCTGGATCTGAATCAAGGAGCAACCTTAGCGAAAAGAAGGATAAGTTTTATTGATGGGTCATAATCTCTTGGCTTGAATGATAATATCTTTGCATGATTTTGATCTGTTATATCTGGCACATGCGTGATCTATAAATCTGATAATTTGGGTTAATCTGAATACTTGAAAGAGTGAATTATGTTTGTAGATATGTACGCAGGTTCAGTTCAGCTAAGGCACGTATATACGCAGGTTCAGTGAAGGAAAACAGCATATACGCAGGTTGTTCCATACGCAGAAGCGTATGCACGTAGGTTTCAGGCCATTAAAGTAGCGTATACATTTTGAGTTGTGTTTTTGCTGCTTTTGTTTATTGCTGCAGTGTTCTGGGTTCAGTTTTGGTGTATGGTACTGTTACTGTGATTTGGGTACAGTCGTCAGAGAGGTGTTTATGTTGATTTTGTTTTTGGTGAAAAGGTGATTGGTTGATGCAGAAATTCTTGATGGTTGATTGATGTTATTTGGGGATCCAGTTTGAAAATTTATGAAATGTGGTCCTTGAAAGAAAGAGAAGGTTGTAGCCTTCTGTAGGCCAGCACCTACATACTAGTATCTTGGCTAGTGCAAGAGCTAAGGGGGTTGTAGCTCCCTTCCAGGAGAAGCTGGAAAAACAAGAGAGAGTTGTAGCTCTCTGCAAGTTGCAACCTGCGTACTGGTAAAAGGACTGCACCAGTACATCTGTAAAAATAAGTTTCTAATTAAAGAAAAGATAGAGACGAATTGCAGCAGGTGGTTTTCACCCACATTGGGTTTCCACCTTATATCTTGTGTTCTTGTGTGCGATTGACTTTCTGCTCTGCTTTATTGTTTCTGGTTACTGGTTATTTGCTTCTGAATCTCAGATTAACAATCAACATCAGAAAGATAAAGTAAATTAAAAGTTTTCATTGTATACACGGGTTTTCTTCTGCATTGTTGCGTATATACGTAGGTTTAATTAACTGAAGTAGCGTATAGCAGTTGATTTTGAAAAAGGAATATTTGACTTAATAATATTGATTCACCCCCCCTCTCAATATTATTTCCAACAATTGGTATCAGAGCAGGTCCTTCAGAAGAAGCTTGATCGCTTGAAGGAAGATCATTCATCATGAGCAACTACGAGAGGGAAGCATCAATCAGGCCATCGGTTTTTGATGGGACAAACTTCGTTTATTGGAAGGTAAGAGTTACTGCCTATCTTCAATCTCTTGGTACAAAAGTCTGGGATATCATAGATACAGGGTATACTTTTCCATCAGCAACTCCTACGGATCCGGCTGAAAAGAAGAAATATGAAACAAATGCAAATTCGGTCAATACTCTATTAGGATGCCTATCTCAATCAGAATTTGTCAAGGTAATGCAGTTTAAATCTGTAAAAGAGATATGAGACAAGATTGTTCTGAGCTATGAAGGAGATGATCAGGTAAAACGAGCAAAACTTCAAACCCTCAGGATTCAGTATGAAAATCTCAGGATGTATAATGATGAAAGTGTGGCTAACTATTTTCTTCGTGTAGATGAGATTGTTAATTGTATGAAAAATTTGGGTGAAGAAATAAAAGAGGCTGTTGTGGTTGAAAAAGTTCTAAGATCTTTGTCCCCTAGGTTTGAATCTAAAGTTTCTGCAATAGAAGAAAAATAGAATCTACAAAGCCTTAAAATGTCACAGCTGCACGGAATTCTAACTGCTTATGAAATGAGGAAAGGAGGTCCATCAGACAGGAGAGAAGCTGCCTTCAAGGCTTCAGGCAAAGGCGAGTACTATGAGTTAGGACACGTGTCAGAAGAAGAAGAAGAATCAAATTTTGTCAGAAATCTTCAATGGGGTACTGGGCGGTTCCGAGGTAAGTTACCTTTAAAATGCTTTTCTTGTGGAAGAGTTGGTCACTATGCTTCCAAATGTCCTCACAAGGATAATATTAACAAAGGGAAGGAACGTGTTATATGGAACAAGAAACAAAATGCAAATAAGAAAAGCTATTACACTCATGAAGATAGTGATGGACTTTCAAATAGTGACGAAGACGAACGAGGTAAAAAGTATAAACTTTTAATGGCTTTTGAAGATGATGACTACATGGATGCTATAGATGTAGAAGGTTTTTATAAAGAGATATCTAATCTCAAAATTTGCTTAGAAGAGAAAAATGCGATTATTGATTCTCTGCAATGTCAACTGACTGAAAGGGAAAAACATCTTGAAAATTTGGAATGTGAAATTGTTGGTCTTAGAAAGGAGATTGAGAAAACAAAAGTTATTAATCTTAAATTTTTTAAAGGATCTGAAACTCTAGATGATATTATCAATGTGCAGCGTTCTCCACTAATTAAGACAGGTCTGGGATATAATGAAGAAACATCTCAAGCATCCACCTCCAAAAGTTATCTTGATGCAGCAAGGAGGAGCGAGCAAAGGCCTAATAGAAATCATCAGGTATATCAAGGACAATTTACCTCAAGAACGAACAAAGACTCAAGAAAATCAGGGGCAAGCTACCTTAAGGACAAATAGAAGCTACAATCAGCCCCAGGTAAAATATTCCCAATTTGCCTCAAGAATGGATGTTAGTAGAAACTACAATCGGTTGGATGATAGATTTAATAATCGCAGGAGTTTCTTCAATGGCCAATGCTTCTCTTGCCATAACTTTGGTCACAAAGCAGCCCAATGTGTTGCCTATAAGACAATCATGACTAGAGAATCTCAAAACAAAGGAATATGACTGGGATCACGAAAAGGACTTATAACAACTTTTCAGCCCTTGAAAATGAATTTGAATGTTCTATTTGTAATAACTTTGGTCATGAAGATTCTGAATGCAGGAGCAGGTTTTGGAAGACAACTCAGAAGGAACAAACCTCAAGTGCCAGAACATGGAGAATGAAGGAACCACAACCAGAAAGATGTGGGATAGCCTTTTATGCAGAAGGACAAGAAAATCTATGGTATATCGACAACGGATGTTCGAAGCATATGACAGGTGATAAAGAAAAACTTGAATCATATACTGCATTAGAAAAGGGAAAGAAGGTTTCTTTTGGAAACAATACCCTTGCAGCCATAAAAGGAAAAGGCACTGCTCAGTTGAAAGAAAGGGTCAAGGCTGGAAATGTTTTGTATGTTTATGGCTTGAAGCATAATCTACTGAGTGTTAGTCAGATGTGCGATCAAGGAACTGAGGTAATATTTTGATCAACTGGATGTAGTGTTCGTGACCTTGATACAGGATAAACAGTGATCAAAGGCAGAAGAACTCCAAATAATCTATACATATTTGAAGAAGGACAACAACAATGCTATTTAAGCAAGGATGATGAACATTGGTTATGGCACCGGAGGTTGGGGCATCTAAGCTTTTCACAAATAAGGAAAGCATGCAAATACCAGGCAGTTCGTGGTCTTCCAGACATCAAAATTCCAGACAACACCATATGCAAATCATGTCAGTTTGGTAAGCAAACCAGAACTAACTTTCCTGAGAAGGAAGGATCAGCTAGCAGGCCTCTTGAGCTAGTCCATACAGATGTATGTGGTCCATTTAGGACAAGGTCACCTCGAGGAGAAGAATACCTTATATTATTCATTGACGACTTCTCCAAGTTTGTTTGGTTAGGACTTATGAAGCACAAAGATGAAGCATTCGAAAAATTCAAATCCTTCAAAGCCTTGGCTGAAAATGAATCAGATTACAAAATTAAGTGCCTCAGGTCCGACAGAGGTGGGGAATTTACCTCAAATGAATTTTTTGATTTCTGTGAAGAACATGGAATAAGAAGGGAATTCTCTACAGCTAGGACTCCTCAGCAAAATGGAGTGGCGGAAAGGATGAACAGAACAATCCAACAAATGGCTTGTGCTATGCTTGATGAGTCTGGAACTCCCGCAACCTTCTGGGGTGAAGCTGCATATGCTGCAGTTGTTATTCTCAACAAAACAAATGTCCTAGTGAACAACACTCAAACTCCTCATGAGCTCTGGTATGGTGAGACTCCTTCGGTAAAGCATTTCAAAATTTTTGGGAGAAAATGCTATATTAAGAATACTGATGAGCAGCTTGGCAAACTTGAACCTAGAGCAGATGAAGGCATTCTCCTTGGTTATTCTCCCTACAAAAAAGCATATAAGTGTTACAATAAAAGACTTGGAAGAATTGTTGACAGCATTGATGTAGTGGTTGATGAAAAAGGATACATCCCTAGGCAAGTGAATCATGAAAATATTGATGAGGATGAAGACTACTCTCCAAATCAGACAAATGATGAAGAAGGACCCCAAGAGGCACCAGAGGAATAGATAAGGATAGAAGAAAAGACTCCATCCAGGTATGTTCAGAAGAATCATCTAGAATCTCAAATTTTGGGGCAGAAAGAAGCAGGTATACAAACAAGAAGAACAATAGCAGAAGCTTCAAGCTATTTGGCATTGCTCTCCTCCATTGAACCACAAAATGTAAAAGAAGCATGAAAAGATGAGTGTTTGGTTAAGGCAATGGATGAAGAGCTTGAGCAGATCGAAAAGAATAACACTTGGGAGTTGGTTCCTAGACCAAAAGACAAAAATGTCATAGGAAAAAAATGGATCTTCAAAAATAAGTTGAATGAAAATGGGGAAGTGATTAGAAACAAGGCCAGACTTGTTTGTAAAGGGTATGCTCAACAGGAAGGAATAGACTTTGAAGAAACTTTTTCTCTCGTTGCTAGACTTGAGGCCATCAGAATGTTCCTTGCTCTCTCTAGCTTCCAGAAGTTCAAAGTATTTCAAATGGACGTAAAATCAGCCTTTCTGAATGGAGACTTAGAAGAAGAAGTGTACATAGAGCAACCAGATGGCTTTATCCTTGGGAATGATCCAAATCTTGTATGCAGACTTAAAAAGGCTCTCTATGGGCTTAAACAAGCTCCAAGGGCTTGGTACTACCACTTGGACAAATACCTTCATCAACAAGGTTTTTCAAAAGGATCAGCAGATAGCAATCTTTATATAAAAATTGAAAATGACAAATTGCTAATACTTGTTGTGTATGTAGATGATATTATCTTTGGCAGCAACGAAGAAGCTATGAGTCAAAGCTTTGCCTTGGTAATGCAGAAAGAATTCGAAATGTCTTTGATTGGAGAACTAACATACTTTCTTGGATTGCAAATCCAACAAAATGAGGGCGGTATCTTCTTGTCTCAATCCAAGTACCTCAAGCAGATTCTGAAGAAATATGGCATGGAAGATTCGAAACCAGTATGTACCCCTATGGTTACAGGATGCAGTCTCAGTGCAAATGATGAATCAATAGCAGTACATCAACCAACCTATAGATCGATGATTGGAAGTCTACTTTATTTGACAGGCACACGACCAGACATCATGCATGCAGTGGGAATAGTTGGAAGATTTCAGGCAAATCCAAAGGAAACTCATCTTCAGGTAGTCAAGAGAATCTTCAAGTACCTTCAAGGAACTCAAAACTATGGCTTATGGTATCCTAGAGATATAGATCTCACACTTCATGCTTACACAGATGTAGATTGGGCCGGAAGCGTGGATGATAGGAAGAGCACAAGTGGTGGTGCATTCTTTATGGGTTCTAGATTAGTATCTTGGTTCAGCAAGAAACAAAGCTCGATTGCTTTATCTACAGCTGAAGCAGAATATGTGGCTGCTGCATCTTGTTGCACTCAACTTCTTTGGATGATGCAAACCTTGCAGGATTTTCAAATCACATGTACTCCACCTGTCTCTATCTTATGTGATAATACAAGTGCAATAAGCATTTCAAAGAATCATGTCATGCATTCAAATACCAAGCATATACCTATCAAATATCACTTTCTTCGAGAACAAGTGCTTGAGCAAAAAGTCAAGTTGGAGTATTTTCCTTCTAAGGAACAAATTGTCGATATCCTCACCAAACCACTGCCCAGGGAAACTTTTGAATATCTCAGACAGAAGCTGGGAGTAGTTGATGCTTCATCCTGCTGTTGAAGCTTGTCTATATCAAAGAAAAGTTGGTGTATGCGAGTTGGATGAGGGGAATCCGCGTACATACGTTGATTTATGTAGGTGCAGTCGCGTATCTGGAGAAAATCAGCAAGGATAGACTCTGGTTGAAGAGAGTCTGATATGGGTCTGTCAGAGACCATCAGGCACGGGTTCAGGGGGAGCAGCTAATCGTCTAATAATGCATTGTTGGCATTACCTTAGAAGCTCTTGGTTCTAGTACTCAAGCTGTTTTTGGTTCAGGTAGATCAGCTGCAGAAAGGAGATCAGAAGGAGAACATGGTTGCTGATATATACAGTGATTGTCAGAAGTTGCTGATAGTAGTTATTGGTCATTTGCATAAGTCTTGATATTTTGTCTCTATGTCATGTATATTATTTTATCAAGGTCATGTAACGGCCTATTTTGGTTTCCCCACTATGCCTAGGATGATTGATGTGATTGGTTGTCATATGTAAAATTCTGATGTATCCCCACTTGGTTGGGTGATGGCTGTATGTATTGAGTCTTTTGGTGATAGGAAGGTCTTTTATGATGTATATGGTTCTGCTTGAAGAACATCTTTTTGCAGATCTTGCCTACAGTCAGGGGGAGCATGTTCAGCACAGCAGAGTAGAGATATCAGCATGTACTCAGGGGGAGCACAACCCTTTGCCCTTGATGACAAAGGGGGAGAATGACTTTGAGGATCGTGGGGTTGCCATCAAGTCCAAAGGGGGAGATTGTTGGCATTTTGGCACAGGTGTGGCCCTATGGTACAGGTGTTGTCCTTGATGGCAACTCACTTTGGTGTCAGACCTCAGTTCAGGCGCTCAGAATGAAGGAAATCTTATATACGCAGGTTCACCTTGCCGAAGACGCGTATACACGTGGGTTATAGATTCAGAAGTCGCGTATGCGTATACACGCACTTTTATGCACAGAAAAGTGCGTACATGGTGGGAAACTTATTTTTGGTCCATGGTTGTTAGTCCTTGGAATTTGAACCTATGGTTTTGGACCAAGGTATCTCGTCAGAAGTGTTGACCCCAGGTTTTGGGCCCTTGGTATTGGTTTATTATGGTTTTGGACCGTGGCATTGTGGAAGGCCTAAAACTATAAAAGAGGAAGGAGATCATGTGACAAGGCATCATCTGAATTATTATTGAATATCTGATAATGTTCGAGATCTGAAATATTTGTGATTAGCATTGTGGAGCAGATCTAGATCTGAATCAAGGAGGAACCTTAGCGAAAAGAAGGATAAGTTCTATTGATGGGTCATAATCTCTTGGCTTGAATGATAATATCTTTGCATGATTTTGATCTGTTATATCTGGCACATGCGTGATCTATAAATCTGATAATCAGGGTTAATCTGAATACTTGAAAGAGTGAATTATGTTTGTAGATCTATACGCAGGTTCAGTTCAGCTAAGGCGCGTATATACGCAGGTTCAGTGAAGGAAAACAGCGTATACGCAGGTTGTTCCATACGCAGAAGCGTATGCACGCAGGTTTCAGGCCATTAAAGTAGCGTATACATTTTGAGTTGTGTTTTTGCAGCTTTTGTTTATTTCTGCAGTGTTCTGGGTTCAGTTTTGGTGTATGGTATTGTTACTGTGATCTGGGTACAGTCGTCAGAGAGGTGTTTATGTTGATTTAGTTTTTGTTGAAAAGGTGATTGGTTGATGCAGAAATTCTTGATGGTTGATTGATGTTATTTGGGGATCCAGTTTGAAAATTTATGAAATGTGGTCCTTGAAAGAAAGAGATGGTTGTAGCTTTCTGTAGGCCAGCACCTACGTACTAGTATCTTGGCTAGTGCAAGAGCTAAGGGGGTTGTAGCTCCCTTCCAGGAGAAGCTGAAAAAATGAGAGAGAGTTATAGCTCTCTGCAAGTTGCAACCTGCATACTGGTAAAAGGACTGCACCAGTACATTTGTAAAAAGAAGTTTCTAATTAAAGAAAAGATAGAGACGAATTGCAGCAGGTGGTTTTCACCCACATTGGGTTTCCACCTTATATCTTGTGTTCTTGTGTGCGATTGTCTTTCTGCTCTGCTTTATTGTTTCTGGTTACTGGTTATTTGCTTTTGAATCTCATATTAACAATCAACATCAGAAAGATAAAGTAAATTAAAAGTTTGCATTGTATACACGGGTTTTCTTCTGCATTGTTGCGTATATACGCAGGTTTAATTAACTGAAGTAGCGTATAGCAGTTGATTTTGAAAAAGGAATATTTGACTTAATAATACTGATTCACCCCCCCTCTCAATATTATTTCCAACATTCTGCTCCAGAAGACACTACATACAGCTAGCCAACCTTTTCAGACCGTTCGAGGACTACACCAACCACTACAGCTGCCATGAAACACCATTTTCAACGCCAATTTTTCCAATTTACAGGTATTTCACCACAAAATTACCTCTTACCCCTACAAATTTCAAGACCTTTAGCCTGTGCAGTATTTTAAATGAAGAAATTAAGTAAAAATACTTTAAATTAAAGGAATCACTTACCTAAACCCTCTCCAAAAACCTTTGTTGAAACTCCTAGAGCATAATTCAAATCCATAAGAACTGAATTATGGCTGCCCCCATGGCCATGGACATAAGACCCATTACCACTCCCCATTTGGACCTCGACCACCTTCCCATGGCTGATAGGGACTTCCAAATAAAAGATACCACTGCCCTAGAGCCCCTACTCAAAGTGCATTGTCAAAGTACAGATAGATACCTCAACCATGCTGATGAGATTAGCCTTTGGCAGTCAATTTTTCCCAAGTACCAGTTCCCCCAAGTTCACATCTTTCCAGAGATTATTCATATGTGTTATACATGCTACGTTCCTAGCCATAGAACCATAATGTCCCATGACCAGAAGGTTTTTTTCACTATCAGAGCTGAGTCCATTAATGAAACACTGTAGTTCCAACCAGGGCCAAACCTAACTCCACTCTTAGTTGGGGACTTGTTGGGCCAGTATCCCAAGCTTAGCCCTACAAAATTGGCCCAATTGTTCCAAACCTTCATTAGGGAGGAAAAACACATCCCTAAGGACCCCCCTCCATATGTATCAGCTATTTTCTCTGCATGGGGCTAGAACATTGTAGCTATGATATCATGTGTGTTAGGTTACACCACAAGTGAGTACATTGATGAAACTATCCTTGCTTTCATGTCCATATATACTCCAGGACAACCTCTTGCAAACATATATGAATTTGCCACATTCATAGCTGATAGAATGCATGAGAAATTCTCAAGAATGGGCAATGAGAGGGTGTTCAAATACTCTTCTGTATTGTACCATCTATTTTTGTACTATCAGTTGGATAAGTTTCCTTTCACTCTCCAAAAGCTTGACACCAGGGGCCAGCCCAGATCTGTAATCTTTTAGACCCCACTTTTCCATGAGTTTAGATCACCTTATACATACTCTGACTTCATGACTCTTATGTGAATCCAATCATGACTATTCTCACTAGGAATCCTCCACCTAGGATAAGCCCAAAGATAAAGAGAGTCCTCTAGCTTTCCGAGCAAACCAAAGTGGGTGATTAGTACCTGTACCGAAACCAAACAGAAATCTGAATATATGGTCGCCTGCTTGCACCATATAAGTTGCCAATATACCTCCCTATGAGGTTGTTTGCCTTAGAATATTACAGACAGATCATCAATGCAGATGAATTCAACTTTGTCAATGCCAAGAAGAAGGCCTATTTCAAAATCAAAGACCAATTAGGTCCCTTCATATGCAATTCCAGAGAGGAAGGGAAAGAGGCAGATCTAATCCTACAGAGAATGAAATTCCAAAGGAGTTATGTATGGAGATATGACCATTTGGAATTCATTACCAAGAAAAGGCAAAAGGTCAAGACAGGACCTTTCATCCACCACACAATACCAGAAATAGAGGCATATACAAATCAAACAAAATGGATGGAAAATAATTTAGTTGACAGAGACAACATGAGGGTAGATGTAGAAAATGTTCTTATTGATTTGGAAAAGTTGCTTGATGAGAGCACTTTCCTATAGGTACCAGAAGAACAAGAAAGAGTTATGAGCACCCCTCTAGTCATGCAGACTCCTCATAATGAGGAGAAGATTCCAAAAAGAAACAGAGAGGGAGCTTCCACTTCAGGAATGGGCACCTCTGATCTACAGTAGGAAACAAGTCACAACAAAAGGCAAAGGCTCAATCCAGCCTCTGAACAGGAATACACAAAAGGATTATCATAGGTTACCAACATAGAGGGAGAAAGAAGTAGGCCTGCTACTCCATCTGAAGACATACAGGAGCCTTCCACATCACAAACTCAGATGTTGGAAAGGAAACTTAGTGTGGAAGTGTCATCCTTCAATAGGCATGCTGATAAAGACCAGGCCACAAAAAACAGGTACAAGGAAATCAATGTGAGAAATGAGAGGCTTAAGGCCCAAACATATGCTAAGTACCTAAAGCTAACTCCCACAAATCAAAAAAGACTAATGTCAACATTTGACATTAAAGAGGGAAAGCTACAGATGTCTTTCATCAAAACTACAACACAACAACCCAAGACAACATTGATTTCAAAAGGGTTGACTTTGAAGTGTTGGCAAGGGATATTCATCCCATAGACCAGATTGAACTACATAAACAGGCTAGATAGATGATATAGTCCATCGTAACAGGTAAATCCATAGCTGCTCATGAGCTACAAAACTCTTTGAACAACATTTCAGTACAATTTTAGTTAGAGAAGGCCTCCTCATAGGCCAAGGATACCAGGATCAAGTCCTTAGAGGACTTACTGATTGAATTGGGACACGATCCCAAGGATATTAAAGCTACAGAGCAACTTATAAAGAAGAAAAACAATGATATTGCTACACTTAAGAGGAAATTAAAAATACTCCAGTTGCAACATCCTTAAACTATAGAAGTCTTAGAGAGCCAAACTAGACATGAGGAGGTGATGGACTTGGTCCTAAAACTTAGTGATCAATTAAAGGAGACATAAAATGAGTTGGACGCTTTAATTGAATTGAAGCAAAGTGAATTGGCCACAACTTCTAAAGATGTCATCCCTATAGTATCCACAACAGTCCCTCCTGCACTGGTAGCTTCACTGGCACCTACAGTTCCACCTGCCACAGCATTGCCAGTCAGAACAGAATCTACAACAACAGGTGCATCAGGTGAGAAAGAAACAAAAATAGTTAAAGCCATGGAAGAGATGTCTATCCAGGCTGTAAAAATGAATAGGCTTAGAGAAACGGTGGCAATTTTGGAAACTGACTACAAACTTGCCCAACTTAAGCAAAAGGAAGAGGCACAAAAGGCCCAAAGAATGAGTGAAAGAATCAAAGTCTTAGAGAAAGATTTAACACTGGAGAAACCCCTTGGGAAAACCAAGGAAATGTTGTGGGCGAATATCATTGACTCCGTCAAGGATATTTGGCCATCTATTCAAGTTAATTTTGAGCAAACAAAATTGATAAAGATAGCTACAAAAGCTATCTAGAAAGTAAAGGAGGAGTTGGGAGATAAGCCTAAGGACGCCAATAGACCCATCCAAATCCTCAACAAAAAGAATAGGTATGAGCTCCAAGAACTCAATATAGAAGACAGGACTAAAATACCATCTTGTAAATAAGTAAGGCCCTTTCAAAAGAAACCTGATGCTAAAATTAGAAGAAAAGTGCCATAACATGCATGTGGCCATTGATAGACTCATGGACAAATTCCAAATTTTGAGGGAGAATGATTTCCTAGTCCATTGGTCATAATGATAAACTTATGACACAGCTAGACTATGAAAACAAACTCAGAAAGTTGGCTAAGGGATAAGCAAGCACTTCATCCATAAAATCACTGCCAATAAGTAAAGTTTTGTACAACACTTTTGAGAACTTGTTTTTTCTTGAGCATGAGATAAAACACTTATTCCTCACCAAGCCCAATTTTGCCAAGTATACTGAAGCTGATGAGATCTATAGGAGGATGATGAATGTAAAATTACCTGATGCAGAATGGTGGGAGACAATGACTAATTTACTGTGAGAAATTGACAACAAAAAGTTACTGCACAATAAAAATGAGAGTAACCAGGTAAATAGATGAAAACAGGGCAACATAGTCAAAGAGTATCAGGTGAAAGATAAAAGTTGAAGAAGATTCTAGTGTGAAAGACCACAACTACAAACCAGCATAAAGGGCTACAAATCCAACCATAAAGGCCAGCATTACTAAGTAAAAAGGGACAACATGAAACGGTTCAATAGCTGTCTCTATCTTCTTGCAAGAAGATATTTGTATTTCCTAGATTAAATCTCAAGTTAGTTTGAGATATTTTGTAATAATTTTTGTATAAATACTTCACAATTCGAAGTATGTAGGGTGGATTCTTAGACATTTCTATAGACTTTCTTGATCAAAGACTGTAAGCTATTGTATCACTGTTTGGACCAGCAAGCTGGATTAATGAATAAAGCCAAGACATTTCACAGGATTCATGTGTAGTGCGAAGTACAGACAAGTATTTTCTCTTGTGTCGTTATTTTTATTTAAAAGTTTTTCCATAATATTTAATGTATCTAAAATCTGAATGCTATAATATGGAATGATATCTCATAATTTGCTTCATTGCACTCTGTTTTAACTATTATGCATTTTAATGTTTTCTGCTAATTATCTAAGTTAAGGAATTCTTGATTGCTCCTTAGTTTAGGTAGTTTCCCTCTAATCTATAGTAAAGGATTCTTAATTTCCCTTTGCTCATGATTATCCTCTGTTCCTCATTTTAATCCCGGTTTTATAATTCTTAAATGATCTCTCACCCTGGTTAAGATCATTTCACCCATTCAGTCCAAAGACCTGCACTTTACTCTGCTAGCTTGCCCTTTGAACACTCCCTTTAATGAATTAATTCTAGTTTTGCTACCCTTCTTTGACTCCATAGCCCAATAGTCCAGAGACATCATTCTATCCATCTATTTTAAGGATTCCACCATCCAAACTTCAATAAAAATCAAAACCCCCCGAACTTTAAGAACTAGCCTAAAAATCCCAGCAAATAAAGCTAAATCATATAGAGAGAGCCCTCTCTGAGTCATAGGTTGGCTAGAGCCTATACTTAAAATATTCGTTTTTGGTTACCTCGGTCTTGTCCTTCTTATGATAACTTCTAGGGAAAAATTCCGAGTGATAACATAGTGGCGACCATACTGGGGAACTCAAACCCTCAGTCCTAATAAATATTTAAGAAATTTTTGAATTTGTATTTTGAGCCTCTTGAAGTAATTTATTAGAAGTTATTTTAGAAAATCTCACAAAAGAAAACAATTAGAAAAATTTTGAAATTTTGGCTTCAAGGAGAACTCATTATACTAGGGCTAACCCAGATCCAAACCCTGCCCCAGTAGTTGATAATCCCAACCTGATTTCAAGAAAATCCAAAAAAGAAGAAAGTTCAGCTAGTCACACACCGTTTATTAAAGCTAATTCATGTCCTGATGAGTGGTTGTTTTTAAAAGATCTTCCCTTTGATGAGAAATTTGATTGGTCATTCTTTAAAGCAAAGTCTGAAAGTGAAATATACGATATTGTTCTAGACCCCGATTTCATTTTAGACCTTTAAGTCCAAAAATCCAACTAGTCAATTGATGAATACATTCTGAATTCTCCACAATCATCCCTTAGTACTGCTAAGATCCCTGAGATTTCTGAACAATTGTCCACCACTCCCAGTTCACCGTTGTTCCCTTCAACTTCTGAAGTCCATTCTCCACCACCATTTGTACCTACTCTTCCTCACCAACCTATTATATCCCATTCACCACCTACTAGTCCTGGTTCTTCATCCATTCTTCATCCACATCTTAACCCCTCCCAGCATACAGCCGTGGCAAACAGATATGATCCTCTTGTTTTGCCTGCCCCACTTGGTGCTATTCCAACAGACTACTAGAGCAAAATTATTCAATTTGATGGCACAAGACACTACACTGCACAACACCATGTCAATAAGATGACAGATTACTTTGAACTACATGAAATTGATATTGTGGATGTTCGAATGAGACTATTTGCTCAGACTTTAGCTGGTGATGTTAGGAAATGGTTTAGAGCATTTCCTGACAATAGCATTAATAGTTTAGAAGCATTCCATCAACAATTTTTGAATATATGGAAAAAGAAGAAATATCCCCTACAAATCCTTTTAGAATATGAAAATATTAGAAGGGGACCTAATGAAACTATTCAAGATTACTGCACTAGATTTAACAATATATATAAGACAATCCCTGTTAATATTAGACCCCCACCTGACTTAGCCTTAATAAAGTTCCCTGACGTATTGACACAGATATGGCATTCCAACTTAGGGAAAGAAACCCCCAAACATTAGAAGAAATGCAAAGTGTAGTTGTTAGTGTTGAAGCTAATTTGTTAGCTAAAAGAGCTAAAGTTAGAAATGAAAAGAGAGGAACTGCTAAAGGTGAAGCTTCACCATCTGACATCAAAATAGATAGTTTAGCCAAAAGTATGGAGAGCCTAATGGATAGAATAGATAACATAGAAAGGAAAGCCCAATGGGATAACCAACAGGCCCCTCCAGTTAGAAACCCAAATTTTAGAAAAAATCGAAACCAAAACATTGGGAAAAATGGACCGGATTAGAATATTAGGCCTCTTTTTCAAGAAAATTATGCAGAAATATCCCAGCCAGATGATCCAGAACAAGATACACAAATTAACCTGATGAGATTAGATGATGAAGATACTGTTTTTCTAACCCAAGATGAGCAGGAAATGCACATGTTGAGGCAATTGCAAATCTAGTCTAGAGAGTCATTTGATTATAAATAAGGATATTATTATGCCATTTTTGAAGTGCATAAATAGTATAACCTAAGGAGTAAAAAGAACTCTAATATCCCTGACCAAACCAAGAAAACAGTTCCAAATCAACCCAAGAAAATCAAAGACGCCCCGGTTTCTAAATCCTCCAGATTCTCCCCAGAAAGAACCAGAATCCTTCTGGCCCCACCATTGTAGATATAACCCCTAATCAACCTTCTAATGATCATCCATTAACTTCAATTCCCCCTAAAGAACTAGTGGACAAACCTCAAAACAACAGATTTGAAAACCAACATAAAGAGGTCCCCAATAAAGGAAAAGAAGACCAACCTACTCAAATCCTTGCTGTGAAAATTCAAAAAACTCAAACAAAAAAATCCCATTTGCCATTCAATCTGGGAGCAGAGGTAGCTAAGCTAAATATTTCAGTCCCTTTAACATAACTAATCAAGAATGAAACCTACAAGTCACAGATAAACTAAACTTTAAACATTGTTGAAAATGAGGATTTAGTCAACCTGTTTGATGACCAACCAAAACTTATATTTGGACCAGATGTTAATGGAAAACCACTAGAAGGAGGAGTACCACCTTTCTACATTAGCCTTAACATCCATGACAAAATTCTACACAATGCAATGTTGGATTCTGGGGCCTCCCACAACTTAATGCGCAAATCAATAATGGAGAAATTAAACCTAGAAATTACAAAGCCTTACAAGGACTTATTCTCATTTGACTCAAGTCAAGTAAAGTGTCTAGGACTGATTAAAGACCTGTGTGTTACCTTAGTTCAATATCATGCCAAAAGAATCCTTATGGATATTGTGGTTTCTAACATCCCACCAAAGTATGGCATGCTTTTATCCAAATCATGGGGAGCCAACTTCAGGGATCTTTACAACTTGATATGTCATATGCAACAATCTCTATTTTTGGACAACCTAAGAAGCTGTACCGAGAAATGTTAATGAAATACATGGTAAGTAGCCAATATTGGCCTAAAATATTTCCTATCTACTCCGAACATTCAAACATTGATTCCTTTATCTTGTACAATGATGATCAAACATAAAAAAATATTTTAGACGGTATTGATACAAAACCAAAAGAAATTGCAGTTTCTATTCAAAATGAAACTAACCAAACTTTAGAACTTTCCAATAAACAAGGTGGCCAAATTGATTTAAATGAGGAAAAGTTTGTTGCACCAGATGATGAAAATTATGAGCATGAGATATTATGGCATCTGGAGTTTGATGGGTCGGTCAATAAGTTTGGAGTAGGATCAGGAGTATGGATATACAATATGGAGAATAATCACTCGAGAGGCCATGCATACAAACTGAATTTTAAATGTACTAACAATATGGTCGAGTATGAAGCGCTAATTTTAGGTATTAAATTAGTTAGGAATCTAGGAGCTAAAAGAGTTTCTGTCACAGGAGACTCTAAACTAGTTATAAAACAGATTGATTTGTATATATGACAAAGGACCCTAGATTAAGTTGTTATAGAGGAAAACTTGTAGAAATACTTAACACTTTCTTAGAAACCAAGCTTGCAGTAATTCCCAAAAAACACAATATGCAGGCTCATAGTTTAGCAATGTTTGCCAGCACGTGCAAGTTACCCTTTCAACCTAACCATCAGTACACTGCTGAAGTTAGGCACATACCTGCAATTCCAGATAATTTGAAGAACTGGCAAATATTTTCTGATGACAAGTAGATAAATAACTTTTTAATCTTAGAAGAAGAGTTTGTAAATAGCAATATACATACTGACATATCAATAGATCCTAACATTAAAGATGAGATAGAACTAAATCAGATAGAAGGTGAAGAAATAGATAGATTTCATCGTACTAAATTTACCAAGTCAGATGTAGAAAACCTAGAGCAAGTTGAGATTGATGAAATAATTAACGAAGACACTGAAGTAATTAATCTCAAAGATAATTTCTTACCTAAGGGATTAACCCCTTTGGAAGATTTGTTTGATTCAAATGATGTTCCTAAGAAACTTAAAATGTAACCTTTGAAATCTGATATAGAGGAGTGTAATATAGCACTGATGAAAATCCAAAATTGATCAAACTTTCGAAATCATTACCTCCAACTAAAAAAGTGAAATATGTTGAATCATTAAAATAATTTCAAGATATATTTGCTTGGAGTTATGAGGACCTCAAATCATATGACAGCAACATCATACAACACAACATTCCTATAAAAGAAAATCAAAATCCTTTCAAACAATAACTTAGAAGGATAAATCATGTCTTATTACTTGCAATTGAAAAGGAAATTCAGAGGATGTATGATGCCAAAATAATTGCACCAATCAGATTTTCTGATTGGGTCTTGAAATTGGTGAGATCAGACTCTATGTATATCTTAGAAACCTCAATAAAGTGTCCCTAAAAGACAATTACCTTCTCCCCAAAATGGACCACATTTTACAAAGAGTAGTTGGAGAAACTAGAATCTCATTATTGGATGGGTTTTCTAGTTACAATCAGATCTTAGTTCATCCTGATGACCAAGCCAAAGTTGCCTTTACTACTCCTTGGGGCACATTCATGTATGTGAAAATGCCTTTTGGACTAATGAATGCAGGAGCCACTTTCCAGAGGGCTATGGATATAGCTTTTGCAACAGAAATTCATGATTCCCTTGTGATATATCTAGATGACATTACTGTATTTTCAAAATCTGACAATCAACATCTAGATAATCTAAGGCAATTCTTTATTAAATGTAGGAAATATGGAAATTCCTTGAACCCCAAGAAGTCTTTGTGTGGGTTAGAAGAAGGAAAGTTATTAGGTCATATAATTTCAAAAGATGGTATCCGAATAGACCCTGCAAGAATAGAAGCCGTCTTATAGATACAACATCTGAGGAACATTAGAGCATTGAAATATTTCTTAGGGAAATTTAATTGTCTTAGAAGATTTATTTCCAATTTAGTAGAGTTAATTAGATCACTGAACAATATTCTAAAAAAAGGTTCGACCATAAAATGTACTGTTGAGGCTAAGAAATCTTTTGAAGACATTAAATTGGCCTTAACTAAAACACCAGTGTTAATTAGTCCAAAATTTGACAGACATTTCATCTTATTTTCCTTTTCTTTTGAGCACACAATTGTTGTAGTCCTACTGCAGAAAAATGACCAGGGCTATGAACAATTGATTTCTTTCTTTAGCAAAGCCTTGAGAGATTCCCCCTTGAAATATAACATAATAGAAAAACAAGCCTTTGCTTTGGTCAAAGCCATCAAGGATTTTATGGTATACATTTTATATTCTCATATAGTGGCCTACGTTCCTAATTCAGTAGTCAAAGACATCCTAACTCAGGAAGGTCCAGATGGAAAGAGGGGAAAGTGGATTGCTACTATTCTAGAATATGACATAGAAATCAAACCAACTAAGTTAATCAAGGGCCAAGGTTTAGACAAGTTCATGGCTGAATCAAACTGTCAGACCTTGGATATAAACTTTATTGCAGCAATAGAT
Organism: Pinus tabuliformis; assembly: GCA_031772625.1. Taxonomy (NCBI): domain Eukaryota; kingdom Viridiplantae; phylum Streptophyta; class Pinopsida; order Pinales; family Pinaceae; genus Pinus; species Pinus tabuliformis. The sequence continues at coordinate 121,195,920 of CM062805.1, forward strand.
GATGAGGAGGAGATGGCGACTCCACTAATCAGCTAGGCCTTTATTGAATCACCATGGTATGCTGATATCATTTACGTTTTACTGAATTTACAAGCTCCTCCTGAATTATCTAGGACTAAAAAGTAGGCTTTTAAAGATGAAATCCTTAGAATTTTGTGTATTATAAAATGCTTTGTTTTAGAGAGATCATGAAGGAATTCTTATCAATTGCTTATTAAAAGATGAAGCTGACATGGTGTTGCAAGAGTTTCATGTAGGTGACTGTGGAGGACACCTTTACTAGAATACCACAACAGATAAAATTCCTAGAGCTGGTTTCTACTGGCCTACTTTGTTTTCCGATGTTAAGAAATATGTGATTTCCTATCACAAATGTCAAATTCTTGAGGTAAAGAAAAAGATTTTACCTTTACCCCTCAAGCCAATCTCTGCTGAAATACCTTTTCAACAATGGAGTTTAGAATTCATTGGCGAAATTCACCCACCCTCCTTTGTCCAACACAATGGAACCTCACAGCCACATACTACCTCACAAAATGGATAGAGGTCATACCTTCAAGGCAAGCCACTGACACTGTTATCATAACCTTCCTTGAAACCAATATTCTGTCAAGATTTGGATGTCCAACTAAGCTCATTACTGATAATGCAGTAGCCTTTCAATCCAAACGAATGATAGATTTTTGCAAAAAGTATCATATAACCCTGGGGCATTCCACAACCTATTATCCTAAAGGAAATGGACTGGTAGAATCCTCAAACAAAATCTTGGTAAACATCATCAAAAAGTTGGTAGAGCACAATAAGAAAACATGTCACAAAAAGATAGTAAATGCCTTATGGGTAGACAAATTGGTTGGAATTATGGCACAGGTTTGGCACTATGGCACAGGTGTTGTCCTTGATGGAAACTCACTCAAAAAGGCAGATCATAGTTCAGGCTCTCAGAATGAAAGAAAATGAGGTATACGCAGGTTCATCTTGACAAAGTCACGTATACACGCAGGTCTACTGATCAAAAGTTGCGTATGCGTATGCACGCACTTTCATGCAAAGAAAAGCGTGTACATTTGGGAAATCTTATGGTTGGTCCATGGTATTTAGTCCGACATATTTGAACCTATGGTTTTTGATCCTTGGTACTGCTTTCTAAGTATTAAATCCAAGTATTGAGTCCCTAGTATTGGATCTCTATGGTTTTGGACCATGGTTTGAGTAAGGCCTAGACTATAAAAAGGGAAGGAGATCATTTGGCAAGGGATGAACTTATGCATTGAATATCTGAAGAGGAGCAAGATCTGGAAGATTGGTGATTGGTTGGTGAGACATAGCTGAACCTGAATCAAGGAGGAACCTAAACATTACAAGATGGTTAAGTTCTATTGATGGGTCAAGATCTCAAGGCTTGAATAGTAGTATCATTGTGTGATTTTGATCTGTTATATTTGGCGCATGATTAGATCTATAAAACTGATAATCTGGGTATAACTGACGTCTGAGGATAAATTATCTTTTATAGATCTGTACGCAGGTTCGGCACGGCAGAGGCGCGTATACACACAGGTTAAGCTAGTGAAGGTTGCGTATATGCTGGTTGGTTTTTTCATAGCTGTGTATATACGTAGGTTTCTATTGGTAAAGTAGCATACGTCTCTTGAAATATGTTTTAGCTACCTCTATTTATTGCTGCAATGTTCTGGGTTCAGAATTGGTGTCTGGTTACTAGTACTGTTTTTCTGGTTACAACATTCTAAGAAGTTATTGGTTGATTCAGTATTTTGTACAAAGGAGATTGGTTATTATAGATCTATTAGATGTTTGATTGATATTCATGGATCTAGTCTGAAAGTTTATGAAACGTGGTCCCTGGAAGAAAAGAGAAGGTAGAAGCCTTCTGTAGGTCAGCACCTACGTACTAGTACCTCAGCTAGTACAAGAGCTAAGGGGGTTGTAGCTCCCTTCCAGGAGAAACTGGAGAATGAGAGAAGGTTGTAGCCTTCTATAGGCTGAAGCCTGCATACTGGTATAAGTCTGTACCAGTACAGAAACATTGTAAAAAGAATTTTCTAATTGAAATAAGATAGAGATGCATTGCAGCAGGTGGTTTTCACCCACATTGGGTTTCCACCTTATATCTGGTGTTCTTATGTGTGATTTCCTGTTATGTTTTACTGTTCATGGTTACTATTCATATGTTTTGATGCACATATTAATGATTAACATCTTAAGAATGATCTAACTTACAAGTTTGCTCATATACGCATGTTTCCTTAACTGAAGCTGTGTACATACGCGGTATTTGCTAACCGAAGTAGCGTATACAAATTTAATTGTGAAATGAAAAATAATTGATCTGATAATACTGATTCAAAAAGGCAGATCATAGTTCAGGCTCTCAGAATGAAAGAAAATGAGGTATACGCAGGTTCATCTTGACAAAGTCACGTATACACGCAGGTCTACTGATCAAAAGTTGCGTATGCGTATGCACGCACTTTCATGCAAAGAAAAGCGTGTACATTTGGGAAATCTTATGGTTGGTCCATGGTATTTAGTCCGACATATTTGAACCTATGGTTTTTGATCCTTGGTACTGCTTTCTAAGTATTAAATCCAAGTATTGAGTCCCTAGTATTGGATCTCGATGGCTTTGGACCATGGTTTGTGTAAGGCCCAGACTATAAAAAGGGAAGGAGATCATTTGGCAAGGGATGAACTTATGCATTGAATGTCTGAAGAGGTGCACGATATGGAAGATTGGTGATTGGTTGGTGAGACATAGCTGAACCTGAATCAAGGAGGAACCTAAACATTACAAGATGGTTAAGTTCTATTGATGGGTCAAGATCTCAAGGCTTGAATAGTAGTATCATTGTGTGATTTTGATCTGTTATATTTGGCGCATGATTAGATCTATAAAACTGATAATCTGGGTATAACTGACGTTTGAGGATAAATTATCTTTTATAGATCTGTACGCAGGTTCGGCACGACAGAGGCGCGTATACACACAGGTTAAGCTAGTGAAGGTTGCGTATATGCTGGTTGGTTTTGTCATAGCTGTGTATATACGTAGGTTTCTATTGGTAAAGTAGCATACGTCTCTTGAAATATGTTTTAGCTACCTCTATTTATTGCTGCAATGTTCTGGGTTCAGAATTGGTGTCTGGTTACTAGTACTGTTTTTCTGGTTACAACATTCTAAGAAGTTATTGGTTGATTCAGTATTTTGTACAAAGGAGATTGGTTATTATAGATCTATTAGATGTTTGATTGATATTCATGGATCTAGTCTGAAAATTTATGAAACGTGGTCCCTGGAAGAAAAGAGAAGGTAGAAGCCTTCTGTAGGTCAGCACCTACGTACTAGTACCTCAGCTAGTACAAGAGCTAAGGGGGTTGTAGCTCCCTTCCAGGAGAAACTGGAGAATGAGAGAAGGTTGTAGCCTTCTATAGGCTGAAGCCTGCATACTGGTATAAGTCTGTACCAGTACAGAAACATTGTAAAAAGAATTTTCTAATTGAAATAAGATAGAGATGCATTGCAGCAGGTGGTTTTCACCCACATTGGGTTTCCACCTTATATCTGGTGTTCTTATGTGTGATTTCCTGTTATGTTTTACTGTTCATGGTTACTATTCATATGTTTTGATGCACAGATTAATGATTAACATCTTAAGAATGATCTAACTTACAAGTTTGCTCATATACGCATGTTTCCTTAACTGAAGCTGTGTACATACGCGGTATTTGCTAACCGAAGTAGCGTATACAAATTTAATTGTGAAATGAAAAATAATTGATCTGATAATACTGATTCAAAAAGGCAGATCATAGTTCAGGCTCTCAGAATGAAAGAAAATGAGGTATACGCAGGTTCATCTTGACAAAGTCACGTATACACGCAGGTCTACTGATCAAAAGTTGCGTATGCGTATGCACGCACTTTCATGCAAAGAAAAGCGTGTACATTTGGGAAATCTTATGGTTGGTCCATGGTATTTAGTCCGACATATTTGAACCTATGGTTTTTGATCCTTGGTACTGCTTTCTAAGTATTAAATCCAAGTATTGAGTCCCTAGTATTGGATCTCGATGGCTTTGGACCATGGTTTGTGTAAGGCCCAGACTATAAAAAGGGAAGGAGATCATTTGGCAAGGGATGAACTTATGCATTGAATGTCTGAAGAGGTGCACGATATGGAAGATTGGTGATTGGTTGGTGAGACATAGCTGAACCTGAATCAAGGAGGAACCTAAACATTACAAGATGGTTAAGTTCTATTGATGGGTCAAGATCTCAAGGCTTGAATAGTAGTATCATTGTGTGATTTTGATCTGTTATATTTGGCGCATGATTAGATCTATAAAACTGATAATCTGGGTATAACTGACGTTTGAGGATAAATTATCTTTTATAGACCTGTACGCAGGTTCGGCACGACAGAGGCGCGTATACACACAGGTTAAGCTAGTGAAGGTTGCGTATATGCTGGTTGGTTTTGTCATAGCTGTGTATATACGTAGGTTTCTATTGGTAAAGTAGCATACGTCTTGTTATCACTGAAAATGCTGTAGTCAAAATTTTTTAGCCTGGCTTAAAGAATGGGTGTTTTCGCAGCGCCTAAATTATTTTTAGCAGTTTCGCAGCGCTACCTGTTTGCGTGGTTTCGTAGCGTGCTACGAAATTGGGAATTGGTTCGAGTTTTCAGCAAGGGTCCAAATCCTAGCATGCCTATTGTATAGAGTTTTGCTTCCCTCCAGGAATGTTGATGAGAGCAGTGACAGTGTGTCCAAGGAGGCACCCTATGATGATGCAGCTAAACTGCTTCTCAGTGAAGAGTGGACTTGGTGAAAAAAGTGGAGAACAGTACACGGCATCACTTGAGAAGGGTGATTTATCTCCTACAAAGAAAAATCCCTCCCTTGGTTACTCTGGTGACATTGAAGTGCAATCAGAAGATCAGTCAAAGCCAGTGGAGGGGATTGATGTAAATTTACATTTACTATCAAAAATATCATCGAAGATTTTAATTGATACAACTGGAGATAGTGCGCCACTTATGAAATGGTTAGACATATTTCTGGACGACACTAGTTCAAACTCTTAAAGTGTGGTAGCTGAGGAGGACACAATTCACACACAGGTTGATGCTATGCTAGACACTCCAAGGATGCAATGTGAATCTGCATGTCTTCCATCTGTGGAAAGTGAGTTCCCAAAATTTCCAGTTAATATAAGCTTTTCTCAGTACAGAGTTCCAAATGGACGTATGGATGCATATTTTGAAGAAGAAAGAATGCTGGGGGAAATGTTGTCTGTGGCCTCACAGGACTACACTAATTCTAAAACATATCATACTTCCCTTGGAGATAGCTGCGCTGATATTTTGAATGGAGGTTATATAAAGGTAAAGAATCTAATACCTTCCATAGGGGAGCTGGAGAATCATGATTCTTGTTTATGGGAGGTCCCTAATCCATCGTTTGATCGTGAGGGAACTGGAATCCAGATATGCTCTCGTAGTCCAGTTTTGGAGAGTCATAGGCAAGGATTTTCATTTGAGGGTACAGCTGCAAGAGGAGTTTGTATGCAACTACACAAAACCAAGATCCTCGAGAAGGAAGTAAGGACATGTTTTAAGATTAATTTTCTATATTTTCTGGGTCAGGTAGCATATGTAAGGGTTGTGAATTCAGAGATAAAACAACAAAATTGAGTTGCCTCTGCCTATCAACGCTCTTTACTGTGGCGCCCTCTTGCGCATACAGAAATCACAATATTTCATGCAAATGATATAAAAGCGTCGGTATCATCTATCAATGTTAGCTTGGTTATATTGTTTGATTTCTCAAGCTGTGTGGAGAATATGTCGACAAATAAACTCAACTGAGCTGTAACAATGCTCCACCTTTGGACGCTGTCACCATGACATATGTCTCAATTATGGAGGTCGACACTGGAGATACCAGGAAAGTCATTTGTAATACGGCATTTCTAGTTGCATACCCACCGTCAGGCTTTTCTCCGCTTGTGAAAAATCGTGTTATTTGTAACAGCGGATTTTTAGAGAGACTTAGATGACTGTAGCATCTGTTCGGTAAAAGGAGGGGTTAATGAAAGGGAATGTAACATCTGTTCATGATTCTGTCATTATTAATAACAAGGGTGAGAGTGAAACTTCCACCGACACTAAAAAGGCTGAGGCGAGGTCCACCACGTGTTAGTATCCAAGGAAGAGCAAGATAAGATGTGGGAAAACAAAAAGGAGCAGCGATCTGGAGGCGTGTCTACTGTCGGACTTCTGTCATCATTTTGTGAAGGACAGGAACGTCTGCAATATGATTTTTTATCCTAAAAGTGGACATTCAGAATTGATCAGAGACCGCCCATCTACAACGCAATTCAGAGAGAAATCGCCATGGTTTTTGATAACATTGCCATCTGCAGATTGCGCAAAAGGAGGTCATCGTGCTTACACCAAATAGTGTTGATTTTAAAGGATATGAGAATGGAGTAATTCAAGCATCTGAATTCTGTACATATCATACACCTCTAAACAAACAGAGCGGTTTTGTAAATGCAATGAAAGCTGTAAGAGAGTTCGTTTACAGAGTAATTGCAAAGATTACTGGGGAGATTTCTATTGCTCTAGTAAAGCCATTGACGGATGCCCTCAAACCTGTGGGAAAAGACTGATGACAAACTCGCTGTTGATGGATAGGGCTTTGCAATTCATATGCGGGATGCTTGAGCGTTGCTCACATTTTGAGTTTGTTTGTTGCTGCGCGCCTAGGAGACAATTGATAGAAGCCCGAGTTTTTTTTGCAAAACTAAGTTGTATTTTTATGTACATGGAGTAGGATGGCGGAGAATTCAAGTAGCAGACAACAAAACCAGTGAATCTTCATCTGGCGGTTCATTTGCAACTCGTGCCCAACCATATGATATCTTCCAAGCAGTAAATACTTTATCTGATGTGACTTCTCAGAAAAGAAGTTCATTTGTTCATAATATATTACAGAGAAGATCGAGGTTGCTTCCAGAAGAAACAGATGGATCCTCGGCTCTACTTAATGCACCGGTTCATATCACAGCTCTGAAATTTGAGAATTAAATTAACCAAGCTCTTCATGGCCTAAAAAACAAAATCTCAAGAAGCAGAATATAAGTTTGCCCATGAAGAACTATATTTCCTCTGTTACTTACAATACCTTGTTGCTGGAGAATTCATACAACCTGATTGGGATATGTTTCATAACCTACATCCAGCAATTGAATGCCATGGTGCTGCACGGGTTGTCAGAGGTTGTGCAATTTATATCAGAGAAACTAGAGCACTTTGTCAAATAATGGTGACCGGAATATACTCTTTGAATGTTTTCCTTTCTGCGCCAGTTATGATCTTTTCATTCAAATTCATATTACAGTTTCAGGTGAAGATGATTTTTAGAGTTGGAGAGGGCTATTTTGTATATAATAAGTCGAAGGCCTTAGCTGCGCTAAATGGTTTGAGGATGGAAAACTCAAACAAACTGGAAATGATCTATGGGCACTAGGTTGCACTTTGTATCAGATGCTGTCTGACATATCACCTTTTAAAGATGGCAGTGAGTAGCTCACATTCCAAAGGATCATGGATAGAGGTTTCAAATTTCCTAAATATTTTCCTTCTGAAGCACGGCACCTTATTGATTGTTTGCTGGATATGGACCCATCTAAAAGATTGGCTTCTGGTCCTGAAGGGTATGCTTCTCTCAAGAGCCATCCTTTCTTCAAGGGAGTTGACTGGGATAATGTTAGGGGTATGCTGGCTCCAAAGTTAGCCCCACCATTAACTGTTGATAAGGAAGATGAAGCTGAAGATGCTGGGTGGCTTCTTTCACATGCTGGATGTGGTTCTACTAATGATGAAGCACCTCCCAAAGAGAAAGAGTTGGCCTCATCATCAGTGGCAGTAGAGAATAAGGAGCACAAGGCTAAATGTTATACTATCGATGCTTTTGACTCTAAATGGGAGAAATTTCTAGATCCAGGGGAGTTCATTGTGATGGTTTCATTGGTTAAGAAAATTCGGAAACTTTACAACAAAAAGATGCAGCTGATTCTGACAGACAAGCCGAAGTTGATATATGTAGACCCAGTCAAATTGGTACAGAAGGGTGAGATAGTTTGGTCTGATAATCCTGAGGAGATTAATGTCCAAGTGTTGAATTCTTCCAACTTTAAGATCTGTACTTTGAAAAAGACCACTTCATTTGAAGATTTGAAGACAACAAGGAATACTACAGTGATTTTACGTTCCAGTTGGGATTTATGAAGCTTTTTATTGGTTTGATGCTAATCAAGTTTGCTGTGATATGTAATGACAGAAGCAAGTTTCATCTTCTTAAAACTATTTAGGTTCCTAATAGCTGTACAAATGTCTGAAGAGATCATGAATCTAAGCAGAAAATGCTTCAAAGATACATAGGTTCTGTTTTGACATCTATAGCAGTTTCGTAGCGCGCTACGAAACTGCTGTAGAATGCTGTTTTGTGGAAAAACAATGAATTTTGATGATGAGGTCAGCTAACGGTAAAAAGAAGGTCTCAAACACAGGCAGGGAAATCATACATGGATTTCATAACAGCTCAAGCAGTGACAGGTGTAGGTCTTGAAGGGAAAATAAAATATTTTGTTTATTTTCATAAAGTTTTCTCAAAGGCAATTTATGACCGAGCTACTAGGGTATTGGTGGGGTTACCAGCATGTTCGGTTGGTACACCTGTTTGGTCCATGAAGCATTCAGATCATATGGCATATGGTTATTATGCGTTGTCATTAAAGGTTTAAAGAGTTTGGAGCGTGGTATTTATATGATGAAAGAAAATGGGAGACAGAAACCGTTAAAATAGGAGCACATCTCTTGGTCAATTAATGAGCCATCAGCGCTTTCAAGCATCCAAAATCAGTATTCATTGTATCTGTAGCTCAGCCTTCTCAACTCAATCAGCAAAAGGACAAGTGTCAAGAGCCAGTAAAGCATCAAGCATACGAGGAAAAAGGAATTAATGTTTTAGTTTGATTAGGATTGTGTGCAATTACATTTCAGCACTTTGTGATAAATGCATTAATTAAATAGCATGTAGGAATAGTTAATAGCCACCTTCGAGGCTCCCCTCATGCTGGAGGAGGAAGCTCGAGGTGGTTTAGTTTGCTTGCCTATATATGGATCAAGGTAGGATGTAAAAAGGGTTGGATTGTATATACAAAAACAGAGTTTTAGAGCTTATGAAAAGACTGTTACAGTAATAGCAAACAGAGTTTTTTCTTCCCAAGATTCTCAATGCATCCTTTTGTTCAAATGTGATGGTGGTTTTAGTTTCTTAATGTTCTTTTTACAGCCTTGTTATGGTACAATCCCTTAGAATTCATATTATATGCTCTGACTTCCTGTGTGCTTGACAGGCTGTGGGTTTTGGTGAAGCATGTTTGAACATCACTCAGAATTCATATTATATGCTCTGACTTCCTATATGTTCAGCAGGCTTTGATTTAGGTAAATTATGTTTGAACCTTTGATGATGCAAAGAGCCTTGGCTTCTATGAGATGACTGTGATTTGGTTTATTAACTGTGAGAGACTCCATAGCCCAATGAAGACTAATTTGATGTATGTCCAGCCAGCTATATTTTTATAAATGTGTGAAGAGTTAGCCCTCTAGTGTTTGAAGGATTTTGTCAAGAGTCATGAGAGAGCCCTCTCTGATTAGGAAGGCTAATTCCTAATCTAAAGTATGGTCTGAAACAGTTACATGAGACCTTGCTTGGTTGCAGTCCCTAGTACTGGTTTTGTGATAACACGTCTCTTGAAATATGTTTTAGCTACCTCTATTTATTGCTGCAATGTTCTGGGTTCAGAATTGGTGTCTGGTTACTAGTACTGTTTTTCTGGTTACAACATTCTAAGAAGTTATTGGTTGATTCAGTATTTTGTACAAAGGAGATTGGTTATTATAGATCTATTAGATGTTTGATTGATATTCATGGATCTAGTCTGAAAGTTTATGAAACGTGGTCCCTGGAAGAAAAGAGAAGGTAGAAGCCTTCTGTAGGTCAGCACCTACGTACTAGTACCTCAGCTAGTACAAGAGCTAAGGGGGTTGTAGCTCCCTTCCAGGAGAAACTGGAGAATGAGAGAAGGTTGTAGCCTTCTATAGGCTGAAGCCTGCATACTGGTATAAGTCTGTACCAGTACAGAAACATTGTAAAAAGAATTTTCTAATTGAAATAAGATAGAGATGCATTGCAGCAGGTGGTTTTCACCCACATTGGGTTTCCACCTTATATCTGGTGTTCTTATGTGTGATTTCCTGTTATGTTTTACTGTTCATGGTTACTATTCATATGTTTTGATGCACATATTAATGATTAACATCTGAAGAATGATCTAACTTACAAGTTTGCTCATATACGCATGTTTCCTTAACTGAAGTTGTGTACATACGCGGTATTTGCTAACCGAAGTAGCGTATACAAATTTAATTGTGAAATGAAAAATAATTGATCTGATAATACTGATTCACACCCCCCCCCCCCCCCCCCCCCCCTCTTAGTATTATTTCCAACAAAACTAACCACTAAGAAATCAATTGGTACTTCTCCCTATCAACTAGTTTATGGGATGGAAGTTGTTTTTCCATCTTCCTTGGGAACACCAGTGATGAAGTTGCTTCAAGAAATGAAGGTTGAACCAAATAGTATTCAAATAAGAATAAACCAAACTATTCATCTTCAACAAACCAGAGAAGAGGTCTACATCAGGTCTTAAATTGTGGAGGAAAGGGTTAAAAAGGTTTTTGATAAAAGAACCAAGGCTGAAGATTTCTACCTTGGTGACAAGGTGCTGAAGTGGGATTCAAGGAGGGAAGACAAAGGTAAACATGGGAAATTTGATTTCTTATGGAAAGGCCCATATGTCATTTATGCTTTCAGAGGTAATAATGTTTTCTTCCTAAGAGTAATGGATGGTACAGAAGAAGAAGGTGGGCCAGTGAATGGTCGAATGCACAAACACTATTTTGAACCTAACTACTGAATTTTATTTCCCATTGTACATATTTTATTATCAAAAGTCTAGTTGGATTGGATGGTGATTTTTGAAGTTGAAGCCCGAAGAGAAGGCCCTAAGCTTTAAAAGATTTACTATCATAAGTATCAATAATGCAGAGGCATAGAGGAAAAGTGTGCAAGGAAACATCGCCAACAATTCAGAGGCTACTAATTTAGAAATTTCTTGACATTTCACTAGAAAATGTCATCCCCAAGTAGAGCCACTATTAGGTTCCTATACCAATAGGAGTCATAATTTTGAATGACTAAGGTTAAGCCTTGTAATATTGTACATACCTTTGCTTTCTGCAAATGTTTTCTAATATTAAAAAAAATAAAAAATGTAAAGAGGGTATGTCCTAAAAGAATAATCAAAGGACAAAAGAATAAGAAAAGGTCAAAAAGAAAGATATATGAACCCTGAAAGACAAAAAGAGACCATGAAAGTGTGCAAGTCAAAATGTCACTGCTATTTACTTTTATGCATAATAATTATTGTGTGTAGCTTGCAATTCATGCCACAATCCATGATAGTCAAATTCTTTAAACTTGGCTATTTCATGTTTTAAATTTTATGTTTATAGTTAAAGAATAAAATCTGACCAAACAGTGTAATCTTGGTAGATCATTAGATAAGTAGAGTAAATAAAAGGAGCTCATCAGTTTAATCTGATCCCTTGGATGGTATAAGGTTAGAATTATATAGTTTACTTTGTAAAGAGAAGAAAAATATTGATAAGGGTTTGCTAGCCTAAATGCACCCAAATAAAGTGAAGAAAAAATGGTAGGATGAGTAAATGGGTAAGTAGTAAGAAGGTTGTAGAAATATCATGTGATTACACAAAAGTACTTATGTCATTGTTTCAAATGCATCTTTCAAATATGCATAAGCAGTAAACAAAGCAAGCACAATGGTTCACAATATGGTTTATTTTACATCCCCTCATTCATTTCACCCCTTTACTTCACTAATTTCCCATAAATAAGTTCTAGTGCTTAAAATCCTTTAATTCAAAGGGGCTCAGAGCATTTCTCTAACTTTTGGAGGGACCAGACCCTCGACTTGATGACTTATGGGCATAAGTGCTAGAATCCCCTTCATAAAAAATTAACCCCCCTTCATTTCCCCTTATTTCCCTAATAAAATCACACTTTCCTATGGTTGACATCACTTACCTAGGAAAAGTGGGAACACCCTTGTAAAAACCCTTTCACACAAAAACCCACCAAAAGTTTTTATCCTAAGTGTAAATCAAAACGTGCAATCACATACACTTTACCCCTTTTTTACTTAGGAAAACCCATTCTGGCATCACTTTCATATTAATTAAACTAACTTTATTATATAAATTCCCCGAAATCCATTAAGCCCATATTAAATTAAAACCCTATATAGAATATCCCAACCCCTTAGTTTTAAATAAAAAATGATATAAACTACCCCTTATCCTGATGTAATTTCACTTAATTTACCTAACCCTGGTAAAATTAAGTTAATCCCACGTCGGCCTCGTCCAAATCCCTAATTCCTCATTAAAGCCTGGCCTGCTGACTGAACCCTAGGTTAGTCCCTAAATTAATTCTGAAACCACCATAATTAAATCCCTGGGCCCCCCATCAATTCCCATCATTTCCCACCGTGTAGATTTGTCTCCCGACCACCGTTGATCATCCCTTCCCCACACCCAACGACCCATAATCATATCGGTCACGCCTGATGACTGAAAAATAACCGCCCGATAAAGTGGTTTTCCTCCCGACCCTTGATGCTATGTGTCAAACGATGTATGGAATCGGGCGACCCCTCCTGAATACAGCCTGCACCACAAAAGTGGTGCGATTGCCCTCCAAAACTGCTTCCCCCATTTAATCGAAAAACCGTCACTATTCATCCGAAGGTGAACCCACCAAAAATTAACCATTTTTTCTATAAAAGACGTGAAGCCCTTTTTTTTTTCTTTTCGCGCATTCTCTTTCTAAGTTGTGTAAACCATTGCGACCACTATAAACATAGAATTTACCCATAGACTTCCAATTCTGCTCCAGAAGACGCTGCAGATAGCTAGCCAACCTTTCCAGAACATACCAAGACTACGCCAACCACTGCAGCTACCGTGAAACACCGTTTTCAGAGCCAATTTTCCCATTTCTAGGTATTTCACCACAAAATTACCTCTTACCTCTGCAAATTTCATGACCTTTAGCCTGTGTAGTATTTTAAATTAAGAAATTAAGTAAAAATATTGTAAATTAAAGGAATCTCTTGCCTAAACCCTCTGAAAAATTCCAAAAACCTTTGCTGAAACTCCGAGAGCATAATTGAAATCCACAAGAACCAAATTATGGCTACCCCTATCGCCATGGATGTAAGACCCATTACCACTCCCCATTTGGACCTTGACCAACTTCCCTTGGCTAATAAGGACTTCCAAATAAAGATACCACTGCCCTATATCCCCTGCTCAAAGTTCATTGTCAAAGTAGGGACAGATACCTCAACCATGTTGATGAGATTGGCCTTTGGGACTCAAATTTGCCCAAGTACCAGTTCCCCCAAGTTCACATCTTTCTAGAGATTGTTCATATGTGCTATACATGCTATGTCCCCAACCATAGAACCATAACATTTGCTGCAGTTCCAACCAGGGCCAAACCTAACTCCACTCTCAATTGGGGACCTCTTGGACCAGTATCCCAAGCTTAGCCCTGCAAAATTGGCCCAGTTGTTCCAAACCTTCATTAGGGAGGTGTTGTGCTGTACAACAACCCCCCCATTTCATAAAATTTTTATTTTCAAAACTATAATATGAAATGGGTCCCTTTTAGATTAAAGTGGTATCAATTTATCATTATTCAAAAGGTCCGAAAAGAAATAAAACATTATAAACCTTTTTGATAAATCACATAATCAGTCTTATAATAAAAAATGAATAATCCTTTATTATTGCGATAAAGCGATCGCAAGATTGCATATCACAATAACAAAGGATGCATGACAAAAGATCCATTGGTTTTCCCCGATGCGACAATGCACAAATGACTATTGGATATTGGGAAGGCAAGCGATCATAACAAAAGGCCCCTATCTTTGCTCCGATGCGATATCGCTATCGGCGATCGGGGAATGTATCATGCATGCATCTAAAATCCCTCATTTAAAAACTCCTGATGCGAATTGGCAATATCACTATTGGCGATCAGGGATTCCGAAAGGACACCAATATAACAACTTAAGCATTCCCCCGATCGCCGATTGCGATAAAGCTAGGCGCAGATTTCAAAAAGGATTGATAAGGCCAGGATATATTATGGTTAATTAGTATTAAAGGCCTTTCTCTTCCCAATAGTGATTCACTTACGCTCAACCGCCAAAACATCAAAGCCACGCTTAAATGAATTATTCGGCCAATAAACGATATGATGAGCATTTAAAGGATTGACAAGTTGAAACAGCTATTTAATGGAACAGTAAGGCCAAAATCTCTTAAAAGATTGTATCCGTGACCACCTTAAGTTAATCCTCCATTATTCATTGATTAATATATCTTGTTCATATTTGGTTTGCGCCACCAATTCTCCGCATTACGTTCATTTTCTCTCCTGTGCAGAGCTCCTCCGAAGCAGTAAATTCAAGCCAAATGGGGAAGAAATCTAAGAAAACTGGAACAACTTCAGCTTCCGCAGTAATAGGACAACACATTGCTGATCCAGGACCAAGGAAAAAGGGACTGATCTCGGACACCACATGTCTAGGACTCGGTAAAACTACTTGGCTAAGCATCTATAATCTGATTTAGGCCGAAGAACCTCAGGTAACAACAGTGCAAGCCACAGCAGACCCGACCCGGAAGTCTGATGCTACTCTAAAGGATTTGGCCGACTCTTACCTTCATCAGATAACAGCCCGAGAGCAAATTCTTCCATATACTGATGTAGTAAGATGGGCAATTGAGTAAATCCCAATTACAAACAAAACATTTTTCACCATCGACGAGAGAGTGTTCGGCTCCTTTCAACCCGATGATTTGAGGAAAATGTACCATTTGCCTACATCGGAGAAGAAGTACAACAAAGCATTTCTGGAGAAGTTTAGAAATGAAAATGACATTGAATCAGAACCTATACGGGATTGGAGAAAAAACCTAGCAAAACACAAGCATGAGTCTTAGGGTAAGTACTCTGTCGATTCTTTGTGTTCTCCTTATTGTTATACCGGAGTAATGATGTGTAGGATTTGGGGATTGCATGATTCCTCAAACTTCACTATAGAGACAGTACCTTTAATGGAAGCAGCATGCAATAGGGAAATAATGGATTGGGGGAATATATTGTCTGATAAGTTAGCAACAGCTATTCTTGAATTCAGAAAAAAATCCCGCATTACTGAAAGGTTCATTCCCCCATTTTACTATAGTGCCTACATCTTGGATACCCTCTATTTTAATTCCGAATTTCCTGTGCTAGGGTGGAGATGGACTCCACAAGACCCCATGCCCATTCATAATACCACCAGAAATTGTGGAAAGCCCCCTATAAACACCACCTATATCAAGTTTACAATGGATTTATGTTACCCATTCACTATGCCATTTTTGACAAACGTGCTCCTAAGATTTCCTCACAAGCAGAGATTGACTTGACAACCATAAGGAGATGGCTCGGAGAAGAAAAATTCACCTATGTAAGAGATTTCGGCAGCCATGCCAAGGCTCATGTCCTCCCCTTATACACAACCGACAAACTGTTGGCTCGAGAGATAGCATATCAGCTTACATGCGAAGGAGTTACACAGACTCTAAGGAATAAAAAGAAGCAGGTTTTCCCTCCTTTTCCTCTGATGTGTGGCATTTATGCTCTGCATGACTATAAACATGCAGAGAAAGAAGCAGAAAATATTAATACACTGAATCTCGCTACTCTTCCTAACAGGCGATTTGATCCAAACAAAGTCGCCTATAATGCACTTGAACAGGCAAAACTCCCTAAGTTTGAACATAAAGATGATGAGTTTGATGACTTGTTCTCCTCGGCTGAGTCGTTATTTCAGGTTCAAACGCTAGCCAGAATGAGATATCACAACGATGGGTTAGTTGAATTTAACAGACTTAGAGAGCAGAGGTTGCAAACTCTGGTTCTAGATCTGTTAGCAGCAGCCCCGATGAAACAGACAAGCGAGCCTGAACAACGACTTACCAATGAACCTCCTGCTACATCAGAAATTGCTGGAGAAATCCAAAGAAGAGAGTAGGAAGAAGTGCAGAGGAAAGGGCGGGAGCATAGCGGCACGGACGTGAATGTCGATGCCCAGATTGACCCGAAGTTGCTCCAGGAATGGTAGTAATTCGATTCAATCATAAGCAACCTTGAAAGCTCAAAGGAAGCCGATACATCCAAAGCGGCTGATACACAAGATACAACATCAAAAGAGGTTCCAAGTGGAACCATCGGCCTACCCCCTTCTATAGACATAGAAATAATTCCCAAAGATCCTTCGGATCAGATCATTTTGGAAGTGGAGGATATACCTCCATTGGATGTCTTTTACAGCCCAAAGCACAGGGTTGTGGTAAAGCAACAACGGAAAAGGAGAAGGATTGATCAACCTTCCCTATTCCCTGAACAAACAGTGACAACCAATGTGGTTTGGAAAGAGGAGTTTGATCGTTCTGATGACCTAACAAAATTGTCCCAATATGCTGGAGCCTATTCAGGGGCCACCATGGACAAGGCATCAGAAGTGAGTAATCTTTTAAGAGAAAAGGACCAAGCAATCGCTTCGCTACAAGCACAGTTATCGGAGGCACAGCAGAAAACAGAACAACTCGAACAACAGTTGTCTACGCAACAACAAATAAATAATCAATTGAATAAACAATTGCAGGAAGAGAAACAAAGGATTAATTCAAGTGCAATTCAAAAGCAGAAAGAGCTATCGGAAGCATTGGCAAAATTGAAAGCAGTGAATGAATAGATGGTGAAGTCGAAAGATGAGCAAATTGCTCAATTATCAGGCCAAATAGAAAAGTCCAAGAATATTCCGCAGCCTCCCGAATTCAGAGCAGAAGCACTACATATTAACAAGGCATTGGTAACAAAAATAAGACTATTATGTCAGAAAATTTCTCAAGCAGAACCTTTATGTGACATAACAGCATCAATAATCGATAAATCAGTTGATGCTAGAACAAACTTGGAGCAAGCCAATGAGACCTTGACAAATTTTCTTGATTGGCAGGACACTGATGAGGGATAGGCAGCTAATTTCCCAAAAATCTTAGAATCCCATAAAGAGATCCTATTTATGGAATGGCAGTCCCAGTTAATGAAGGCAGAGAGAGCAGTTTCCAGATGAAAATTAACCACAAGTAATTTGGTTGAATTTATTAATGGTACTCTCTACTTATCTAATATGATCTCTCAATGTACACCAGGTAAATTACTATTGGCTAAAACATTGGAGCAGTCATGTTATCAAGAGCTAGAAAAGAATAGGAGATTGATCACAGGTATTAACAGTTTAACTTGGGACACCTATTGGTTGTTCCTAGTAAAACCATACAGCGAGAGAGCCGCCCTCAAGTGCCTAACAGATTCAATCGGGTGTATCACTCCCGATATAGAAGATGCCACCTATGTTGCTCAACTCAATTCTCGTCTCAGCTGTCCTCGAGAAGTGGAACCAATGCTAGCAATATGCCAACTCAGGTCGAAAGGCAAACAGCTAGAGTGATGAATCATGCTGCCGACTGCCAAATTGCTATGAGGAAGATACTCCAAATCAAGTTGTACCAATTAAGTAGCATTTTAATTTTATAGTTAGTTAGTTTTAATCAAGTATTTATAGACCCTTCCAATGCATTGGAAAGGGTCGTGAGTTTTTGTATATGACTTAAACCTGAAGTTGCACTACTGTACTTCAGGCATATTTTTTATAAAGATTGGGCCAATTATTCCAATTTTGATAACGAAGCTTTTATGTGGATGTGCACTACTGCCTTTATTTAAAAATATTTCTGAGTCGGAAGAAGGAATTAAAATAGCAATTGATTTTGGGAATGATTTGCAGCTCATATGGTACTACTATCTATGTCTGAGTTCATTATTTTTATGTGAATTTTTGTTTGACCACTCTTGCTATATATATGCATGTGTTTTTAACAACATTCTTTATACTTTCCATTACTGGATGTTTACAACATGCCTTTCTTTTATCACACATGTATCGGTAATATAAAAGGATAAGTGTAACAATGTTTTGTTAATCACTTTGTTCAAATATTTGAACAAAGCAATCATTAAGTAAATGAATGTCTATGTTTATTGAGTAGAGTCATCTATATGCCTATCGATGAACAGAGATCATCAAGTGTTGCACTTAAAATAATAGAAGCCTCCCGGGATAGAATAGTCATTTGTAATTCGCTGTTAGATTAAGTCATCCACTCCTTATCATTTATTAGAAAACCAATCACTCATCCATCCCCTTTTATTTATTATTGGGAAATTGGTCCCATTATATCCAGTCGGAGCCACCATCCCAAACGGAAAAGGAGTTGTATTAAGGTCCGGACTGGGTGGTTATCCCCCAATGTTGATACAACGATTTTTGGGGCATCAACATTTTTGGCGCTAGAAGGAGGACCTAACTATGAATGGTGAGCAAATCCAAATCTACGGACCATTCTGAGATTAAATCTCCCTCCACATCACCTCATACTTCCCAATTGCACGTTGGTTCTCCAGTATCCAAGCGAGAAGAAGAGGAATGAACTACCACTGCTCAAACCCAAAACACTCCAGAACGATTAAGTCCTGAGTCCCCTGAAGTTGAGTTACTCATCCATAAACTTCAAGGCTTCTCGATATCACCAAAGAAATCTGAAGTATCTCAAAGCAGTGAGACTTTGCAATTCAATCTACCTCTTCCTCTCACTAGACTTCAGAGCAGAAAGCTCGGTATTGAACCTACTGAGCTGCCCTTACCTAAAAGGAAAAGGGCAAAGAAGAACACTGAAGGATCTGACAGTGAAACATTTTCATCCACATCCTCCATCTCATCTTCCACAGTGCAAAGTCAACCGTCCACTCCCTCATTACACATTGTTGTTCATCAAGGATTAGGAACTTCAACATCCCAACCGGCTCAATCCTCAATATCAATTCCTTCCCAAACATCTGGAATTTCATCAGCCATCTCATCCACTACTGGTGTTTCAATGGCAAATCCATGGAATAGACCTGGTGCGGTCAATATGCCTGCACCATTACATGCATTACCTGATGCTCCTGAAAAATGGCTACCCAAGTTTAACCCAGATGATGGAATACAAGCTGAGGAACATATTAATAACTTCATGTTATCAGTTAATTTGAAAGGAGTAACAGAGGAAGATGTTGTTGTTAGGCTTTTCCCTTATACTTTGCAAGGATCAGCGGGATCCTGGTATTTTTCCCTGCCTTCTGGATCCATTACGAGTTGGACCACTTGCCAAGAACAGTTTCTCACTAAGTATGGTGATGATAGATCTTTAGCCACATTAATCAATGATCTCTCCAATCTTAGGATAGAGCATAGGGAATAGATTAAAGAATTCAATGCGCGATTCAATAAAATCTCGAATAAAATCCCAATGGCCTCCAAACCAAGTGAGAAAATCAGAAGCGAATGGTATATAACTGCCCTACCTTCCAATATAGCTATCTTCATAGACAAGGACGGAAAACCAACTTTAGCTGAAAACATGAAAGAAGCACTTGCTGTGGAGAAACGTATTAATGCTCTAGAAAAAAAAGCTACTCTTGAAGATAGTAAATACAAAAAAGTTTCTTTTAAAGATGATTCAAAAAAGAAAACTCCCAAAGATCCATACGATATGGAGGGTCTGCAAAAAGTCCTCAAGACCCTGTCAAAAGAAATGGTTGAAATAAAAAAACAAGTAGCTAAAACCTCAACAAAAAGGCCCTTTATAAATTTCAAGAAAACCGAATCAAAACCACCAAATGTTATATCTAATGCAGATTCAGATCCTGAAGAAGAAGAAGAAGAGGAAACCATTTCACCAACCGAAGAAGAAGAGGAAGTTGTTGAATGCCATGGAATGTGGGACTTCATATTGCCTAACTCCGATACAGAAAATGAACAAGAAGCTTTTCCTGTCACTACTAGGAGTAAAGGTGCCCCTGAACCCGTCCAAGCAGGTTCAAAGAAAAGAAGTGCAGGTGCTACTACTACAGAGGAAAAGGTATCCACAAAGAAGCCAGTTGCAATAGTTCTGCAAAACCAACCTTCATCCTCAAATATACCTTCAACATCTAAAACGTTGGTAGTATCTAATTCAATGGATTACAATATTGTTGATGATATGAAGAAGACTAAGGCAAACATTACCATGTTTGAACTTAGCAAACTAAAACATCAGTAGAAATTGCTTCTCAAGGAATTGAATGTTGTTCCTTCTTCACCTCTTCCCAGTGCTAAAGCTGCAAATGATTCAGGTCAACCACCTTCTGGTAGGATTGAAGCTACTGATACGATTATGATTGGAGACAGATCAAATTCCCATACTCCTCCTTTCCTCTTAACCTATGAGATTTATAATTGAAATCTACACAATTGTTTGATTGACTCAGGGGCATCCTCAAATATAATGCCAACTTCGGTTTGTTCCAAATTGAACATTGAGCCCCAAAAGTCCAAAATTCACATTGTCCAGTTAGATAGAACCAAGGTCCAGGTTTTAGGAGACATTAACTCTGTAACTATCAGGTTATCGGCTGATCCACGAGTAGTTCAAAGAATTGATATCTTAATCACCGATATACTTGAATTTTATGGTTTAATCTTGAGTAGGGATTGGTTTGAGAAGCTCCATGGGTATATTTCTACCGATTGGTCCCATATGTGGCTACCCTACAAGGGAAAGCCAAATCAAATAAAAATCAATCGGGAGAAACACATGACCCTTACTGTTACAGAATTTGAACAGGAAAATCAACTAATAGCATTTAATAACAATATCTTGGGGAATTATTCATCTGAATCATTCTTTGGCAACTTCATAGCCCAACCATCTCCTTTCTCAGTAAACAATTTTACATCTCAAATAAAAAATTATTCACAAACAGATAGGTCAAGATGCTTTAACAACACTGAGGAAACTGTAAATAAAATTGTTGATAATTCTTTATTTTGGTCACTATATTTTGATGGTTCTAAGTCTAGCGAAGGCTTGGGAGTAGGATGTATTTTGGTTAGCCCTCAAGGCGAAAAAACGATGCTGTCCTGTAGGTTGGAGTTTGAATGCACAAATAATACAGCTGAGTACGAAGCCTTAGTCCAAGGACTATACAAAGCGATTGGCCTCAAGGTTCAATATTTGAAAGTGTTTGGTGATTCAGAAATTATTATTAAACAGGTGAGAAATATGATTCATTGTCTTTCTAGCCACCTCAAACATTATCAGTTGCTGGTACAAGAACTCACCTCTCAATTTTTAGCATTCAATATTTCTTCCATCCCTAGGTCTCAAAATTTAGCAGCTGACTTGCTAGCCAATGTTGCTTCCAAACTCCTACCTTCCGAAGATTATAGAATAGATAGATTTTCAGTAGAGTTGCTTTTTAGACCATTAATTCCTGACAATGTCACTAATTGGAGAGTGTTCAATCACGATGAAGACATCTTACAATTTTTGACTTCCGAAAAGTCCTACGATGATCAAACCATTGAGGAAAGCGAGCATGATCTTCAGATGAAATAAAAGCACGAGGAAAACTCAATACCAAGGCCTGTGGTTAAGCTTGAGGATCTTTACGATATTAAAGACAGGTTTAAACCAGTGACCAATACAAAGCTCTAAAGTTCCACCTTAAGATTTGAATTGATAAATCTTGGCACTGAGCAGAATCCTCAAAACATTAATTTGGGATTAGGACTTTCTGTGGAAGAAAAGATAGCATTCATTAGATTATTAAGAAAAAATAAACATGCCTTCGCTTGGAAATATGACGATTTAAAAACATATGATGCATCTATCATCCAACATACCATTCCAATGCTTTCCCAACAAAAACCAGTTCAACAAAGGTTGAGGAAAATACATCTGAACTTAGAGAGTCAAATAAAATCAGAACTCAATAAACTCTTGAAAGCTAAGATCATTTTTCCTGTTCGGCACTCAAACTGGGTCTCCAATATGGTGCCTGTTAGGAAGAAAAATGGCGACATCAGGATTTGTATAGATGTCAGAAATCTGAATAAGGCAAGCCAAAAAGATAATTTCCCATTACCTACTATGGAGCAGATACTCCATTCAGTAGCAAGTTCTGAGTTAATGTCCTTTTTAGATGGTTTTTTAGGATATAACAAAATTTTGGTCCATCCTGATGATAGACTCAAAACTACCTTCAGAATGAAATGGGGAACTTATGCTTATCAGAAAATGCCTTTTGGACTTATTAATGCAGGAGCCACGTTCCAAAGAGTGATGGATATAGCTTTCAAAGGATTGATCAAAAAAATAGTAGTTATCTACTTAGATGATATTACTGTATTTTCTAAGAATGGATCCAATCATTTGCATGATTTAAATCAAATCTTTGCAGAAGGTATGGTATTTCACTCAATCCCAAAAAATCCTTCTTCACTCTTAATCAAGGAAAGCTCTTGGGCTTTATTGTTTCCAAAGATGGAATTTATATTGATCCAGATAGGATTAAAGAAATCTCTGAAATTCCTTTTCCTCATAATAAAAGAGCCATGCAGTCATTTTTAGGCCAAATAAATTCTGTCAAGAGATTTGTTCCTAATTTTTCTCACATCATTTTACCATTACAAACTATGATTAAGAAAAATTCAGTGTTTAGATGGGGATCTGTAGAAAAGGAAGCATTTGATTCAATCAAACAATCAATAATCAATGCCCCCGCTTTGAACACTCCTAATTTTTCTAATCATTTCACATTGTACACTATCGCATCCGATTCATATTATGCAACAGTACTCACTCAGATTAATGATCACAACTTGGAAGCACCTATTTCATTTTATAGTTCAAACCTGCAGGGTGCTAAACTGAATTATTCCGAAGTAGAAAAACAAGCCTTTGCTGTGTATAATGTTGTCAAACATTACAGGCCCTTCCTTTAAAAGCCCATACAAAAGTTATAGTTCCTTTTCCTGTAGTAAGGCAATTACTAATCCAAAGGGAATTAGGTGAAAAAAGGGCAAACTGGGTTACAGCACTTCAAGAATATGACTTGGAAATCAAGCCAACAAAGATTGTTAGAGGCCAAGGTTTTTGTAGGTTATTAGCAGGAGTATCCAACATTCAAGAACCAGGTGTTACAGAACATATCGAAGAAATCAACAAGATAAGTATTACCGATTCTGAATCACAATATGCAAACTTGATCTTTTATTTGAAAAATGGATATGCACCTCCTAACCTATCTTATAAAAACAAACGGGCCATTAGATTAAAGGAAAAAAAATTCACAATCATTGATGATGTACTTTTTAGGAAAAATTATGATTCAATTTTATTAAGATGCCTAGAAAAACTTGAAGCATAAAAGGTTTTGCAGGAACTACATGATGGACCAGCAGGAGGACATTTTGGAGCTGACATAACAGCCCACAAAATCATTCATGCTGGATACTATTGGCCCACCTTGTTCAAATATTCTCATGAATATGTAAGGAAATGCTGAAGTTGTCAAACTTCTAGTGGAAGGCAAAGAAAGCCAGCTTTCCCTTTGCAACCAGTCAACATTGAACAACCATTTGAGCAATGGGGATTGGACATCATTGGAGAAATCACTCCACATTTGTCCAAACAACATAAGTATATCCTTACTGCCACTGATTATTTTACTAAGTGGGTTGAAGCGATTCCTTTAAAGACAACAAATTCTGAGGCAATTACGGAATTCATAGATCAATTCATCATTACCAGGTTTGGTGTCCCAAATGCTCTTGTTTTTGATAATGCATCTTATTTTTCTGGAAATTCTATGTTTGAGTTCGCTATTAAAAGAGGGTTTAAATTGAAATATTCTGCAAATTACTATCCCCAAGGTAATGGTTTAGCAAAATCTACCAATAAAAATCTAGTTAAAATTATTAAGCGAACTATCGAACAGAATCATAAAAACTGGCACAAATCTTTACTATTCGCACTATGGGCTGAAAGGATAACACAGAAGGATTCCATAGGTTCTTCTCCATTCAATCTTGTATATGGGAAAGAAGCAGTGCTACCAACGAATCTTGTCCTTCCTTCTCTAGCCCTAGTTCAGTTTATTGAAGAAAGCCCCTCTTCTTCTATTCAACTTAGACATGATCAAATCTTAAAATTAGGGGAAGAAAGAGAAAAGGCCAAAATTACTTATGAAAAACATCAGCAAATTATCAAGTCATCTTTTGATTCAACTTCATCCAGTTCAAAACAATTGCAAGTTGGTGATCTAGTTCTGAAATGGGACAAATCCCATGAGGATAAAGGAAAACACACCAAGTTCTAGAAAATGTGGCTTGGACCATTTCATATTTGCGAAAAGATAGGCCATTTGACATTCATATTACAATATTTATCAGGTAAGAGAGATTCACTTCCTGTTAATGGCCTCATCTTAAAGAAATTCTTCAATTGAGGAGGTAACCCCTTCTCCCTTTATAGATCAGTAGAATTTGTAGTTTGTAGGACCATTAGAAAATAAAGTTGTAAGGTATCTTCCATTGGCCTTTGCTGTATTGAAAAGTTGCTCAAAGAAATAGTTTTGATATTTGCTTTTAAATAATAGAAGCGTTAAACAAAAGGGACAATTTCTAGGAAATTAGGTATATTCACATTCTGAAACCCCATTTCAATTTTTGTGAAATATTCTCAAGATTTAGAAGTATTGTAAATCATTTTATGGTTTTCAAGTTGGTCACAAAAAGGTTATCAATATCAAAACAGAAACTAATTCAACTTCAACATCTTCAACTCTCACCCTGTCATCCATTCACTCTTAAGGAGAAAATTGTCCATCCCATTCATCAAAGTTTATGATTACTCAGAGTGTAATTCTAAAATATTTGATATAAAAGATAAGGGGTCTTATTACAAGCCTGCTTACCATGATCATTGCGAAATAGTTTAACCGACATTACCAACACTGCATACCAAAACAGGGTAATGGCTTATAATCATAAGACAAGGGGTCTCATCACGAGCCAGCTTGTTCGGTTAGATTACTACCAGTGAATGGCATTGTCAAACAGTTGGCCACCAAACCAGGACAATGACTTTTTATCTTACAAAATAATAGAAAAGCAAAAAGAGATACAAAATATGAAAGCATGTTTTGAATTCATTCTTTTAATCATACTCTGAAATGGATGGGATAATGGGAAGTAAAATGGTTAAAAGGTATCCCTGTCAAAACTATGAACGTTTGCTGGCAGTAGAGGCTCTACCTATGACAAAGGAGTCAATTAAAAAGGCTGAGTTGGAAAGGTTTTTTGTTTTATCATTATCAACCAATAGAGACCAATTTAAAACTTAGAATGTATCTAATTTTAACAAGAGAAGAAAATAGCAAAAATAGCTTTTATTTTATTCGGAATGTATATATACCTAGTTATATTAAAATTTTCCTCTTTGATAAGATTCCTATTTAAAGAAAGTCTAAGTATTTCAATATTTCTCAGAGATAATTGTTTCTCCCAGCGAATCGCCAAATGTTGTAATGTACAACAACCCCCGCATTTCATAAAATTTTTATTTTCAAAACTATAATATGAAATGGGTCCCTTTTAGATTAAATTGGTATCAACTTATCATTATTCAAAAGGTCTGAAAAGAAATAAAATATTATAAACCTTTTTGATAAATCACATAATCAGTCTTATAATAAAAAATGAATAATCCTTTATTATTGCGATAAAGCGATTGCAAGATCGCATATCGCAATAACAAAGGATGCATGACAAAAGACCCATTGGTTTTCCTCGATGCGACAATGCACAAATGACTATCGGATATCGAGAAGGCAAGTGATCATAACAAAAGGCCCCTCTCTTTGCTCCGATGCGATATCGCTATCGGCGATCGGGGAATGTATCATGCATGCATCTAAAAGCCCTCGTTTAAAAAATCTCGATGCGAATTGGCAATATCGCTATCAGCGATCGGGGATTCCGAAAGGACACCAATATAACAACTTAAGCATTCCCCCGATCGCCGATTGCGATAAAGCTATGCGCAGATTTCAAAAAGGATTGATAAGGCCGAGATATATTATGGTTAATTGGTATTAAAGGCCTTTCTCTTCTCGATAGTGATTCACTTACGCTCAACCGCCAAAACATCAAAGTTACGCTTAAATGAATTATTCAGCCAGTAAACGATATGATGAGCATTTAAAGGATTTATAGGTTTAAACGGCCATTTAATGGAACAGTAAGGCCAAAATCTCTTCAGAGATTGTATCCGCGGCCACCTTAAGTTAATCCTCCATTATTCATTGATTAATATATCTCATTCATATTTGGTTTGCGCCACCAATTCTACGCATTACGTTCATTTTCTCTCCTGTGCAGAGCTCCTCCGAAGCAGAAAATTCAAGCCAAATGGGGAAGAAATCTAAGAAAACTGGAACAACTTTAGCTTCCGCAGTAACAGGACAACACATTTCCGGTCCGGGACCAAGCAAAAAGGGACTAATCTCGGACACCACATGTCTAGGACTCGGTAAAACTACTTGGTTGAGCATCTATAATCTGATTGAGGCCGAAGAGCCTCAGGTAACAACAGTGCAAGCCACAGCAGACCCGGCCCCGAAGTCTGATGCTACTCTAAAGGATTTGGCCAACTCTTACCTTCATCGGATAGCAGCCCGAGAGCAAATTCTTCCATATATAGATGTAGTAAGATGGGAAATTGAGGAAATCCCAATTACAAACAGAACATTTTGCACCATCGACGGGAGAGTGTTCGGCTCGTTTCAACCCGATGATTTGAGGCAAATGTACCATTTGCCTGCACCGGAGAAGAAGTACAACAAAGAATTTCTGGAGAAGTTCAGAAATGAAAATGACATTGAATCTAAACCTATACGGGATTGGAGACAAAACCCAGCTAAACACAAGCATGAGCCTTTGGGTAAGTACTCTGTCGATTCTTTTTGTTCTCCTTATTGTTATGCCAGAGTAATGATGTGTAGGATTTGGGGATTGCATGATTCCTCAAACTTCACTATAGAGATGGTACCTTTAATGGCAGCAACATGCAATAGCGAAATAATGGATTGGGGGAATATATTATCTGATAAGTTAGCAACAACTGTTCTTGAATTCAGAAACAAATCTCGCGTTACTGAAAGGTTCATTCCCCCATTTTACTATAGTGCCTACATCTTGGATACCCTCTGTTTTAATTCTGAATTTCCTGTGTTGGGGTGGAGATGGACTCCACAAGACCCCATGCCCATTCATATATACCACCAGAAGTTGTGGAAAGCCCACTATAAACACCACCTATATCAAGTTTGCAATGGATTTATGTTACCCATTCACTATGCCATTTTTGACAAACCTGCTCCTAAGATTTCCTCACAGGCAGAGATTGACTTGACAGCCATAGGGAGATGGTTTTGAGAAGAAAAATTCACGTATGTAAGAGTTTTCGGCAGCCATGCCAAGCCTCATGTCCTCCCCTTATACACACCTGACAAACTGTTGGCCCGAGAGATAGCATATCAGCTTACATGCGAAGGAGTTACACAGACTCTAAGGAATAAAAAGAAGCAGGTTTGGCCTCCTTTTCCTCTAAGGTGTGGCGTTTATGCTCTGCATGACTATAAACATGCAGAGAAAGAAGCAGAAAAGATTAATACACTAAATCTCGCCACTCTTCCTAACAGGCGATTTGATCCAAACAAAGTCGCCTATAATGCACTTGAACAGGCAAAACTCACTAAGTTTGAACATAAAGATGATGAGTTTGATGACCTGTTCTCCTCGGCCGAGTCATTATTTCAGGTTCAAACGCTAGCCAGAATGAGATATCACGATGATGGGTTAGTTGAATTTAACAGACTTAGAGAGCAGAGGTTGCAAACTCTGCCTCTAGATCTGTTAGCAACGGCCCCGATGACACAGACAAGCGAGCCTGAACAACGACTTACCAATGAACCTCCTGCTACATCAGAAATCATTGGATAAATGGTTGAAGGGAAAGTACCCCTAGGAGAGCACAGAGCACACAGTATAAAGTTCCTAAAGATACAGCCAGTCAAACAACTTTCAAGTATTTCCGCTCCGGGTGATTGAGACCGGACACCAAAATACGAGAAAGTGAATCAAAGGGCCTTCCGAGGATAGTCTGGGATGATGAGGGCCCAGTCCTATCAGCGAAGGTATCAGAGGAAGTTACGCTGACCTCCTAACAACAGCCTGCGCCGGTGCAAGCCCCCAAGCTTCGCAAGGGTGCCCTCCGGAAGTACTGTCGAGAGTGATACAACGTCGACCTCAGGTGCCACGGGATTCCCCTCCGCAGCCACCTATGCAGATTCCTAGGAGAGGCAACTATGGGTACCAACTCGTCGCAGAAGCCAGGCGGAACAGTCGTGAGGTAAGTTCGGACAAGTAGGAGAGGGGGTATCTCTCTTCCCTGTCTTCACAGACCCTCGTGCTTAACTCCCAGATCCGGAGCTTTCCTGGTCTCCCTAACGCTATTGGATTTACTCTCTTTAATCAGACTCTTATGTTTGACATTTTGTGTGGCCTTGGAGAGTTAACTCTCCACTCGCCTAATCCAAGGCCCTAAAATCCTAAACTTGTTGGTGTAATAACTAAAACAAAAAGTTCTAGTGGATTTTAATTAAGCGCTTGATTTTATTAGGCTGTTCTTTAAGTCAAAGGTAATGGAGGTGAAACTTGTGGTGTTTTATGGACGCAAAAGAAATTAATAAAACCTAGCTACATGCACATGCACTTTTGTTTTCGATGAATAGCAATTTCTATAAGGTTCAGAAGGCACTTGTAATATAAACAAAATTTTTTTCCTTTTCTTTTCAGACTCCACACTCACAAAAACTAACAAAACTAAATATGCCTAAAAAGAGATGCAAATCTTTCCCTAATGCAAGAACTAAATGTGGATGCACGATTCAAAGACTACTCTAAAAACAAAGAAGGAAAGTTGCTGCTTTACCAAATTTTGTCTTGCCACTGAAATGCTTAGATAGAAGATGATTTGTTACTAATCATTTCGTCCAAACAATAAAAACAAGTTTTAAGATAAAAAACAAAGCACTTTCACTTCGCAAAAAAGGAAATCAAATGAGAAGCAAGTTTAAGAAAGCGAAACTCAAAAACTTTCAAAAGATTTTCTTTCAATCAAACCAAAAAGTCTTTTTCAAAGGAAAACTCTCAAAAAAAAAAACTGACACTAATGATTGATAAACAAGCCACCAAACACTTTTGTGAATTGACACCTTTCAAATGATGAAAACTCAACAAAAATAAAATGTGTTCGAAAACGCTTTTGACAATCAAAAGCAGCAATGAAAGTCCAAAATATCAAAAGACAAGTTTCAAGAAACTGGTAACAAACAAATTTCCCGAAACAAAGGAGTAAATGGTCATAAAAACGATTTCGTTAAGCAAACATAAATGTCATGAAAACAAAATGGACACAAAGATTTGAAGACAATCTTCCCACTCTGCCGAAACAGAGCAATCAAGATTCTTAAACAGAAACCTTGTGTGTCAAAAATCAATGACGCTTGCAATCAACGAAAAACAAGACTAGCACTCCTTATAACTAGAGAGAGTTCGAAACAAGATGCCCCCTGTTAAACAGAGAACTGTCACTGGGAATTGACTGTTTTAAATTGACCCAAACCACCAGACAGACATTCAGCAAAAGAAAAATTATAAATCTTGAAAATTATGTGATATACGCGCCTACAATTATTTGCAGAATGCGTGTACACGCGACTGTAACTAAGGAAACCTGCGTATACGCGGGTTTACTTAGTGAAACTTGCGTATATACGCTTCTGTAATCCAGAAAAAGTGTGTATATGAAGTGTTTCAAGAAAAATAAAAAACACAAACTGAAAAACTGGAAAAGCTTGGAGTTCAAGAAAATATCAGACAGTCAGAACCAACAAACAGAGGGACTGAGCCTTGATTGGCTTGAGGACTACCCAAACTAGGAACAACAAGAGTGTTGTCCCCAGTGGAGTCGCCAATTCTGGTTGAAGGGAAAGTACCCCTAGGGTCCTTTGGGCTAAGACTCTACCAGACTGAAAATTGCTTATACAAAGAAACACACACACACAGCCATCTTTTTTACTTTTAAGCAAATTCTAATGTTTAGGGTACATACCTAAGGTCCTACGTTCGAGAAGACCGTTAGGGTGCAAACCCTTCTTGGAGTTCCCTTCTTCTTTCTTTGACCTGCAAGACAAACAAATCAAATAACACAACAGTACATGTATAGAAGTTTATATATAAATCATCTTTATGCTATAAAGTTAGTTATAAAAAATCTTTAAGTAACCACTTTCATAAGAATTCAACACAAGAATCTCATAAGCATAAAGAAAGATTATTCGGGAACAAAGACGTGTTTCTTTATATATAAAGGCAAATAAAGTACATATATCGGAAAGATATCACCTGAACACCTTCAGCAGGCTCCAAGCAAGCTTCCTCCCGGATTCGTTCCAGCCTCCAGCCTCCAACAAGAGCTCCTTCCAAGTCTTACTCAATGATGATGTCAAGGATAAATGATCACCAATACACATGGAAACAAGGGTTTCCTATGCAAAATGGGGGAAGTGCAGAATGCACCAAGGACTTCAGACCTGGTCTAAGGGAAAAATCTCAGCATAATAATCTTGCTCTCCTTTCTCTCTCCCCTTGGCCTTCCCTTTGATGTCTTTTTATACCCTCTCCAAAGTAGTTTTTTAGTTAGGAGTTGGTTGGGAATAGTTGGGCCACGGGCACTAACAGGTGATCCAGCAGGTAAACCCGCGATCACCTCCCGAAAAAGAGGAAATTATATTTTTTTAAGTGTTTTAATAGATACACGCGGGTTGGGTATGACAGACCCGCGTATACACGCGTTTAACACAGGGCAAAGTCGCGTATAGGGAATAAAACACTGTTTTTTAAATTTTTGGACCAGGTCTGGAAGGAGGGGTTGCCCTAGGCCATAAGTGCAGCATCACAAACCATAAGAGTGAGATTTGGAGCTATAACAATAAATCCAAACAAGAGAGCAGGAGGAAGTGCAGAGGAAAGAGCAGGAGGAAGTGCAGAGGAAAGAGCAGGAGCAGAGCAACACGGACGTGAATGTTGATGCCCAGATTGACCCTAAGTTGCTCCAGGAATGGCAACAATTCGATTCAATCATAAGCAATCTTGAAAGCTCAAAGGAAGTCGATACATCCAAAGTGGCTGATACACAGGATACAACATCAAAAGAGGTTCCAAGTGGAACCAGCAGCCTACCCCCTTCTACAGACATAGAAATAATTCCCAAAGATCCTTTGGATCAGATCATTTTGCAAGTGGAGGATATACCTTCATTGGATGTCTTTTACAGCCCAAAGCACAGGGCTGTGGTAAAGTGACAGCGAAAAAGGAGAAGGATTGATCAACCTTCCCTATTCCCTAAACAAACAGTGACAGCCAATGTGGTTTGGAAAGAGGAGTTTGATCCTTTTGATGACCTAACAAAATTGTCCCAATATGTTGGAGCCTATTCAGCAGCCACCATAGACAAGGCATCAGAAGTGAGTAATCTTTTAAGAGAAAAGGACCAAGCAATCGCTTCGCTACAAGCACAGTTATCGGAGGCACAATAGAAAGCAGAACAACTCGAACAGCAGTTGTCTACGTAGCACAAATAAATAATCAATTGAATAAACAATTGCAGGAAGAGAAACAAAGGATTGATTCAAGTGCAATTCAAAGCAGAAAGAGCTGTCGGAAGCATTGTCAAAATTGAAAGCAGTGAATGAACAGATGGTGAAGTCGAAAGATGAGCAAATTGCTCAATTATAAGGCCAAATAGAAAAGTCCAAGGATCTTCCGCAGCCTGCCGAATTCAGAGCAGAAGCACTACAGATTAACAAGGCATTGGTAACAAAAATAATACTATTATGTCAGAAAATTGCTGAAGTAGAAGTTTTATGTGACATAATAGCATCAATAATCGATTAATCAGTTGATGCTAGAACAGACTTGGAGCAGGCCGATGAGACCTTGACAATTTTTCTTGATTGGCAGGACACTGATGAGGGACAGGCAGCTAATTTGCCAAAAATCTTAGAATCCCATAAAGAGATCCTATTTATGGAATGACAGTCCCAGTTAATGAAGGCAGAGAGAGAAATTTCCAGATGAAAATTAACTACAAGTAATTTGGTTGAATTGATTAATGATACTCTCTACTTATCTAATATGATATCTCAATGTACACCAGGTAAATTACTATCAGCTAAAACATAGGAGCAGTCATGTTATCAAGAGTTGGAAAAGAATGGGAGATTGATCGCAGATATTAACAGTTTAACTTGGGACACCTATTGGTTGTTCCTAGTAAAACCATACAGCGAGAGAGCCGCCCTCAAGTTCCTAACAGATGCAATCGAGTGTATCATTCCCGATATACAAGATGCCACCTGTGTTGCTCAACTCAATTCTCGTCTCAGACACCCTCTAGAAGTGGAACCAATGCTAGCAATATGCCAACTCAGGTCAAAAGGCAAACAGCCAGAGTGATGAATCATGCTGTCGACTGCCAGATTGCTATGAGGAAGATACTCCAAATCAAGTTGTACCAATTAAGTAGCATTTTAATTTTATAGTTAGTTAGTTTTAATCAAGTATTTATAGACCCTTTCAATGCATTGGAAAGGGTCGTAAGTTTTTGTATATGACATAAACCTGAAGTTGCACTACTGTACTTCAGGCATATTTTTTTATAAAGACTGGGCCAATTATTCCAATTTTCATAACGAAGCTTTTATGTTGATGTGCACTACTGCCTTTATTTAAAAGTATTTCTGAGTCGGAAGAAGGAATTCAAATAGCGATTGACGTTGGGAATGATTTGCAGCTCATATGGTACTACTATCTATGTCTGAGTTCATTCTTTTTATGTGAATTGTTGTTTGACCGCTCTTGCTATTATCGGATATATGCATGTGTTTTTAACAACATTCTTTATACTTTCCATTACTGGATGTTTACAACATGCCTTTCTTTTATCATACATGTATCGGTAATATAAAAGGATAAGTGTAACAATGTTTTGTTAATCACTTTGTTCAACTATTTGAACAAAGCAATCATTAAGTAAATGAATGTCTATGTTTATTGAGTAGAGTCATCTATATGCCTATCGATGAATAGAGATCATCAAGTGTTGCACTTAAAAGAATAGAAGCCTCCTGGGATAGAATAGTCATTTGTATTTTCGCTGTTAGATTAAGTCATCCACTCATTATCATTTATTAGAAAACCAATCGCTCATCCATCCCCTTTTGTTCATTATTGGGAAACTGGTCCCATTATATCCAGTCGGAGCCACCATCCCAAACGGAAAAGGAGATGTATTAAGGTCCGGACCGGGTGGTTATCCCCTAATGTTGATACAACGATTTTCGGGGCATCAACAGGAGGAAAAAAACATCCCTAAGGACCCCCCTCCATATGTATCAACTATTTTCTCTCCATGGGGCGAGAACATTATAGCTATGATATCATGTGTGTTAGGTTACACCACAGGTGAGTACATTGATGAAATTATCCTTGCTTTCATGTCCATTTATACTCTAGGAAAACCTCCTGCAACCGTATATCACTTTGCCACATTCATAGTTGATAGAATGCATGAGAAATTCACAAGAATGGGCAATGAGAGGGTCTTCAAATACTCTTTTATATTGTACCATCTATTTTTGTACAATCAGTCAGATAAGTTTCCTTTCACTCTCCAAAATATTGACACCAAGGGCCAGCCCAGATCTGTAATCTTTTGGACCCCACTTTTCTATGAGTTTAGATCACCTTATACATACTCTGACTTCATAGACTCTTTTGTGCATCCAATCATGACTATTCTCACTGGGAATCCTCCACCTAGGATAAGCCCAAAGATAAAGAGAGTCCTCCAGCTTTCCAAGCAAACCAAAGTGGGTGATTGGTACCTCTACTAAAACCACACAAAAATCAGAATATGTTGCCTGCTTGCACCATATAAGTTGTCAAGATACCTCCCTATGAGGTTTTTTGCCTTAGAATATTACAAACAGATCATCTATGCAAAAGAAGTCAACTTTGTCAATGCCAAGAAGAAGGCCTATTTCAAACTCAAAGACCAATTAGGTCCCTTCATATTAAATTCCAGAGAGGCAGGGAAAGAGGAAGACTTAATCCTGCAAAGAATGAAATTCCAAAGGAGTTTTGAATGGAGATATGACCCTTTGAAATTCATTACCAAGAAAAGGAAAAAGGTCAAGCTCAGACCTTTCATCCGCCACCTATACCAGAAATAGAGGCATATGCAAATCAAACAAAATGGGTGGAAAATACTTTAGTAGACATAGACAACACGAGGGTAGATGTAGAAAATGCTCAGATTGATTTGGAAAAGCAGCTTGATGAGAGCACTTTCCAGCAGGTACCAGAAGAACAAGAAAGAGTTATGAGCACCCCTTCGGTCATGCAGACTCCTCAGAATGAGGAAAAGATTCCAAAAAGAAATAGAGAGGGAGCTTCCACATCAGGAATGGGAACCTTTAATCTACAACAGGAAACAAGTTACAACAAAAGGCAAAGGCTCAATCCAGCCTCTGAACAGGAATACACAGAAGGATCAGCACAGGTTACCAACATAGAGGTAGAAATTAGTAGGCCTACTACTCCATCTGAAGACATACAAGAGCCTTCCACATCACAGACTTAGATGTTGGAAAGGCAGCTTAGTGTGGAAGTGTCATCCTTTAATAGGCCTGTTGATAATTAAGATCAGGACATAAAAAACAAGTACAAGGAAATCAAAGTGAGAAATGAGAGGCTTAAGGCCCAAACATATGCTCAATACCTAAAGATGACTCCCACAAATCAAACAAAACTAATGTCAGCTTTTGACATTAAAGAGGAAAAGTTGTAGATGTCTTTCATCAAACCTACAACACAATAGCCCAAGACAACATCTGATTTCAAAAGGGCTGACTTTGAAGTGTTGGAAAGGGATATTCATCCCATAGACCAAATTGAACTGCATAAATAGGATGGAGAGATGATATACTCCACCCTAATAGGTAAAGCCATAGTTGCTCATTAGCCACAAAACTCTTTGAACAACATTTCAGTGCAATTTCCATTAGAGAAGGCCTCCTCATAGGCCAAGGATACCAGGATCAAGTCCTTAGAGGACTTAGTGATTGAATTGGGGAACGATCCCAAGGATATTAAAGCTACAAAGCAGCTTATAAAGAAGAAAAATGATGATATTTCTGCACTTAAGAGGCAATTCAAAATACCCCAACTGCAACATCCTCAAAATCTAGAAGTCTTAGAGAGCCAAACCAGACATGAGGAGGTGATGGACTTGGTCCTAAAGCTTAATGATCAATTAAAGGAGACAAAAAAGGAGTTGGACGCTTTAATTCAATTGAAGCAAAGCGACTTGGCCACAACTTCTAAAGATGTCATCCCTACAGTATCCATAGTAGTCCCTTCTACACTGGCAACTTCACTGGAACCTACAATTCCACTTGCCACAACATTGCCAGTCACAACAGAATCTAAAACAATAGGTGCATCAGGTGAGAAAGTAGTAGAATTAGTTAAAGCCATGGAAGAGATGTCTATCCAGGCTACAGAAATGAACAGGCTCAGAGAAAAGGTGGCGAGTTTGGAAACTGACTACAAACTTGCCCAACTTAAGAAAAAGGAAGAGGCACAAAAGGCCCAAAGAATGAGTGAAAGAGTCAAAGTCTTAGAGAAATATTTAACACTGGAGAAACCTCTTGGGAAAACCAAGGAAATGTTGTTTGCCAATATCATTGACTCCGTCAAGGATATTTGGCCATCTATTCAAGTTATTTTTGAGCAAACAGAATTGATAAAGATAGCTACATAAGCTATCCAGAAAGTAAAGGAGGAGTTGGGAGATAAGCCTGAGGATGCCAATAGGCTCATCCACTTCCTCAACAAAAAGAATAGGTATGAGCTCCAAGAAATCAATATAGAAGATAGGACTGAAGCCATCTTGGAAATAAGGAAGATCATGTCCAAAAGAAACCTGATGCTGAACTTAGAAGAAAAGTGCCATAACATGCAGGTGGCCATTGATATATTCAATGCCAAATTCCAAATTTTGAGGGAGAAAGGATTTCCCAGTCCATTGGTCATCAATGATAAACTTATGACATAGCTGGACTATGCTAATAGACTCAGACAGTTGGCTAAGGAACAAGCAAGCACTTCATTCATAAAAACACTGCCAACAGGCAAAGTTTTGTACAACACATTTGAGAACTTGTTTTTTCTTGAGCATGAGATAAAACACTTATTCCTCACCAAGCCCAATTTTTCCAATTATATTGAAGCTGATGAGATCTATAGGAGGATGATGAATGTAAAATTACCTGATGCAGAATAGTGGGAGACAATGACTAATTTACTATGAGAAACTTACAACAAAACTGCATAGTAAAAATGAGAGTATCCAGGTAAACAAATGAAAACAAGGCAGCATAGTCAAAGAGTATCAGGGTCAAAGAGTATCAGGTGAAAGATAAAAGTTAAAGAAGATTCCAACATGAAAGACCACAACTGCAAACCAGCATAAAGGGCTACAAATCCAACCATAGAAGCTAGCAGTACCAAATAAAAAGGCACAACATGAAACAGTTCAATATCTATCTCTATCTTCTTACAAGAAGATATTTGTATTTCCTAG
Organism: Pinus tabuliformis; assembly: GCA_031772625.1. Taxonomy (NCBI): domain Eukaryota; kingdom Viridiplantae; phylum Streptophyta; class Pinopsida; order Pinales; family Pinaceae; genus Pinus; species Pinus tabuliformis. The sequence goes on from CM062805.1 coordinate 121,232,993, forward strand.
ATTAAATCTAAAGTTAGTTTGAGATATTTTGTAATAATTTTTGTATAAATACTTCACAATTTGAAGTATGTAGGGTGGATTCTTAGATAATTCTATAGAATTTCTTGATCAAATACTATAAGCTATTGTATCACTGTTTGGAGCAGCAAGCTGGATTAATGAATAAAGCCAAGACATTTCACATGATTCATGTGTAGTGCAAAGCACATATAAGTATTTTCTCTTGTGTTGTTATCTTTCTTTAAAAGTTTTTCCATAATATTTAATGTATCTAAAATTTGAATGCTATGATATGGAACGATATCTCAGAATTTGCTTCATTGCACTATGTTTTAACTATTATGCATTTTAATGTTTTCCATTAATTATCTAAGTTAAGGAATTCTTGATTTCTCTTTAGTTTAGGTAGTTTCCCTCTAATCTATAGTAAAGGATTCTTAATTACCCTTTGCTCATGATTATCCTCTGTTCCTCATTTTATTCTCGGTTTGAGAATTCTTAAATGCTCTCTCACCCTGGTTAAGATCATTTCACCCATTCAGCCCAAAGACCTACACTTTACTCTTCTAGCTTGCCCTTTGAACACTCCCTTTAATGAATTAATTCCATTTTTGTTGCCCTTCTTTGACTCCATAGTCCAATAGTCTAGAGACATCATTCTATCCATCCTTTTTAAGTATTCCACCATCCAAACTTCAATACAAATCAAAACCACTCGAACTTTAAGAACTAGCCTAAAAATCCTAGCAAACAAAGCTAAATCATATAGAGAGAACCCTCTCTGAGTCATAGGTTGGCTAGAGCCTATACTTAAAATATTGGTTTTTGGTTACCTCGGTCTTTTCCTTCTTCTCATAACTTCTAGGGAAAAATTCTAAGTGGTAACACCATAAACCGTGGTTATTATTTTTTCCTTTATTAACTTTTATTACATGATATTTTCACCAAGGCTATTACATAACCCTCCCCCTTGGGGGACACCATCCTTGGCATTCAACAACACCTATACCTCAACGAAAAATTGCAAAACAAACATACTACCCATGGAGCTTTACAAAAAAGCTCGGTGCAGTATTTACAATGATCACCCTCATGGAAATGGTCATACGTGAATGACTTACTTAACACAGTTGAATCCCAAAATGATATTTAATATAATGCACTATGTAAAACCCCCTAATACTTAAATGATCACCCTGCTGAGCATGAGAAGCAAACCAACAGGAAAACATAACAAACATAACATCATAATGACATGAAACCCATACTACTTATTGGAGCTTTATAACTTAGCTGATGGCGGTATTTACATCCATACAAATATGTACATATACCAAAACATCATCAAACATGTACCAAAACATATACCAAAGACATATATGAAAACACCATACCAGAACTACTTTGCCTCAACTGACAAATAATGAAGGATACATAGCCTACGTATGATCTGCCATATCCCATGTAGCTTCATCAGTTCCAAAGTGCTTCCATTGCACTTTATCCTGTTTGATTGCTCGGTGCCATAGCATGAGCACCTTTTTCTCCAATATGTACCAATGCTTCGGCTGGATTTCGCCATTTGGTTCCACCTACAATATAGACTAGCCAATCACATGATTAGCACATTTAACATACTTCTTAAGTAATGACACATGGAAAACATCATGGACTTTCACTTTCGGAGGAAGTGCAAGTCGATAGGCTACTAGTCCAATCCTCTCAATAATATTGAAGGGTCCACAAAACGGTGGTGCCATCTTGGAACATGATCCAATTCGTAAGGAGTTATTCTTTGGTTTGACCCCCAAGTACACCTATTCCCCAACCTGAAACTCCTTAAACAACCTATTTTGATCTGCATATCTCTTCTACCCATCCTGTTTTGCCTTTAGATTCTTCTTTATAACCTGCATTTCTTGTTCCATGTCTACCAACATGTTTGGTCCAATCAACACCCTATTAACTGGATCACTCCAACTGATAGGAGTATTGCAACTCTACCCATACAATGCCTCAAATGGACTCATCTTCAAAGATTCCTCATACCCATTGTTGTAAGTGAATTCTACCAATGGAAGATACTCTTCCCACTTTCGTTGTTGAGGCATCACATACATCCTCAACATGTCTTCCAATATCCTATTGACCCTCTCTATTTTTCCATCTGTCCGTGAATGACAAGTTGTACTGAAGGTGAATTTTGTGCCCAAACCTACAAACAACTCCTTCCAAAACATAGAAGTGAACTTTGCATCATTGTATGACACAATCTTCTTCAAAACACCGTGCAATCTGACCACATCTCTGATGAATACTTGTGCTACATCGCTAGTTGAGAATGTAGACTTCACTGGAATGAAGTGTGCAACCTTTTTCAATCTGTCCACAACAACCATGATGGAATCATGCTTCTCACTTTTCTCAGCAAGCCTATGATAAAATCCATGGAAATAACCTCCCATTTCTACTCTAGAATCTCAATCGATTGAAGTAGTCCTCTTGGATGCTTGCACTTTGCTTTCATCAACTGACAATCGAAACACATAGCCACAAATTGTGCTCCATCCTTATTTAGATTTGGCCAATAATAAAATTTCTTCACTACAATCAATGTCTTTTGGTAATGTGGGTGACCCAAATATGGTTTCACATGAAACTCCCTCAAGGTCACCTTCTTGAGATCACTACTGTCTAGCACATATATATGTCTCTTAATCTAACCAATCCTTCTACTGTAAGAATATAGTCCACATCCTTTGCGCCTGCACCTGTACGTATACTTGTACCACTACCTACACCTATACTTCTACCTGTACCTGTGCTAGTACCTATACTTGTACTTGTACTCTACTGCAACCTGTGCATAATCTCCACATACCCGACGTCCTGCTGACTTGCCTATAAAATCCTATCCTAGAAGTCTGTCCCATAGGAGCTCATAGTTGCTAAGTGATTTACTTGTACTTGCTTGCTAAGAGCATCTTCCACCTTGTTCTCCTTTCCTTTGATGTACCTGATCTCGAAGTCAAACTCACTGATCATGGCCAACCATCTAGATTGCCTGGCATTTAGATTTGGCTGGTCAAACAAATATCTCAACCCAATATGATCACTTATCGGTACAAACCTCCTACCAAGAAGATAGTGCCTCCACATCTTCAATGCATGTATAATTTCTGGTAACACAAGATCATGCATCGATTAGTTCTACTCGTGCTCATTTATTTTTCATTACTCATATCATACCACTTGTCCTTCCTACATAAGAACTCTACTAATTCCTCTCTTGCAAGAATATGTACATACTACAAAATCCTTGTCTGAATCTGTAATATTTAACACTGGAGCATGTGTCGACAACTACTTAAGCTGCTCAAAACTAGCCTCACACTCATCTATCCATTCAAAATTCTTACCTTTCCTCTGCAATGATGTAATAGGATAAGAAATCTATGAGAAGTTCTTGATGAACCTCCTATAATAGCTTTCCAATCCCATGAAGGATCTCACCTCATCCACATTTATAGGAGCTACCCATTCCATTATGGCCCTTATCATTTCTAGATCTACTGCTATGCCCTCCTTGGAAACAACATGTCCCAAATAGTGTATCTCATTCTGAAGAAACTGCACTTGATGAATTTAGCATGCAATTGATGCTATCTCAACAACCTCAATATTGTTGCTAAATTCTCGGAATGTTATCCCTCATTTTCAGAATATAATAATATGTCATCAATGAACACAATAACAAACTTATCCAAATACGGATGTAACACACTAGTCATCAAGCTCATAAATGTAGTTGGAGCATTAGTCAAACAAAATGGAACTACAACAAACTCATAATTCCCATACCTAGTCCAGAAAGTTGTCTTGTAAATGTCCTCTTCTTTGATGCATACCTAATGATATTCAGATCTCAAGTCGAGAGAACATTGCTACTCCCTTCAACTATTTGAACAAGTCATCAATCCTCGGTAATGGGTACTTGTTCTTAATATTCACTTTTTTCATATGCCTGTAGTCAATGCACAATCTAAGAGTGCCATCTTTCCTCTCCATAGACAACACCGTGTGCCCCAAGATGATACACTTGGCCTAATGTATCCTTTGTCCAACATTTCCTTCAACTACAACTTCAACTCTACCAACTTAGGTGTGCTCATCCTGTAAGGTGCTTTTGATGTTGGAGCTGCCCCTGGCACTAACTCAATAGAAAAATCTACTTCTTTGTGAGGTGGAAGCTCTAAAATATCCTCGGGAAGCGCATCCTGAAACTGTTGTAGAACTAGGTACCTGCTCAAAACATCTGCATCCTCAACTTCCTTACCCTTGTCACTAGAAATGTTTACTACGAATAACACACATTATTTTTTGTGGTTGTACTTTGCCTACATAGATAACACCATCCTAACTAATGTGGCTTTCTTCTTTCCTTGTAATACTCTTGGTTCCTCATTGTCATCAACACACTCAATGGCTTTGTGATAACAATCGACCTTGGTCCTATGAAGGTACAACTAGTCCATGCTCAACAACATACTATATGATCCCAATGGTAATACATTCAAATGTGCTATGGTAAGCATACCATTCAACTCAAATGTACAAACTCTTACCCAATGATGAATTCATTTCTTTGTACCTATAGCCAATTGCACTAACGATGATTTTGCATGCAATTCCTTACCCAAACAACACTTATCCACCAAGTCAAGATTAACATAGCTATAATTAGATCTAGGTTTGATAAAAATAGAAATAATTTGATCACAAAGCTTACCATCCATCTCAATGATAAATTCCTAATGGTTTGCCTGTTTGTTATCCAATACTGCATAAATACGAGGAACGCTCTAACAAACATCCCCAATAGTCTGTGCCTCCTTTGCACTATATATTTGAGGCTTACCACCTTATTTTGTGGACAATCTCTCTTATGATGCTCCTTTCCACATGTCCAACACTCTAACTGACTAGTACCCTCACCTCTATGCTACTGTTGCTGTGACCCATGTCCCTACCTAGCTGCATTGAACCTCTTTTGTGGTGCCACATTTTCTTTCTGATTTTCATTTTGAGGCCTTGCTTTCTTAGATTGCCATTTACCTTTACCTTTTTCTTTCCCTTTCCAACCTTTCTAAGATTCATTCTTATGCTTTGAATGTTCATACAAATGCTTCAATTTCCCAATAACTTCCTCAAGTGACTGATTCTCATCATACTCAATCCAATCTCTAAACACTAATGGAAATCCACTAACAAATCACTGAACTTTATCCTTCTCATCTTTAAGATATGGTGCATACCTTAATAGCTCTAGGAACTTGGTCGTGTACTCTTCATCTGTCATTAATCCCATCTTTAGCTCATAAAACTCTTTGGCCTTACTGTCCTAGTACCTTTCTGACAAGTACTTCTTCCTAAAAGGCCTCTTGAACTTGTGCCAAGTCAATTCATTGATCCTTATGTCTATAACCCGTTTCACATCTTCCCAACAGATGTCTTCTTTACCTCTCGGCTGAAGATAACTATTATGGCCTTCATATTATCTGTGTACTCATGCAACTCAAATAATTTCTTCATCCCAAGTATCCAAGCCTTTGCATCTTCCAACATCTTCACATCTCCATCAAAACTTGGTGCCTTTGTTTTCTTAAACTCATCTGGAAAGTATCACTTATCACTCCTCCTGTAAGGTTGATAACGATGATGATCATGATGCCTATTAGAACCAGAACTAGAATAGTACCTATATCCATCTCCTCTCTTATCTGGAATATCCAATAGTCTGTCATCTCTAATAGTGTCATCTCTATCTGACCTGTAACCACCATGAGACCTATTTCCATATGCCCCATTAGTTTTTTCCTCCTGTCCATGGCTGATCTGAAGTGGCCCTTATCGTTGCAATTTTGACAAACACCGAAGAAGTATTGCATTAACCTTTGATTTTTTCTCTTGTGCTTGTATGATCTTGTCATTGTCTGCCTTACAACTACTTATTTCTTCCTTCAAGCTTCTCAAGGTGTCTTCCAAATCAGAAGAGTGCCCAACACCATGTTTCCCATCTAATTCATAGGGAGAGTCTTTGTAGTCTACCATCTTGCTATTCATTTTGATATTTCTCCTAATAGGCATACTATGTCAGCTAAACCAAATCACAATAAACCAATGTACCTAAGCAAAATTTAGGGAGGATATCTCATTTTCAAGATCATCAAATCACTGTGATACATGTATAAACATAATCATAACAACATATAGACATATAATACATAAGAATATAACCATGTAACCATCAGTCTAGCTAGAATCCAGTCATCAATGCATGACCATACCAACTACACATGCCATGACCTCATGCATGACAACAACAACCATACTAACGTACACTGACAATACGCAAACAAAAACAACATGTAACAAATCATTAAATCATGATGACATACTTCATAACAACAACATGCTATTCCACATGGCGACATCGTTACAACCATGACTGACACCATGCATATGTAACAAGCACATAGATGACAAGGATGATTAATCACACATGAAAACGACATGAATGCATGAACAACACATCTCCCATCTAGTCCAAGGGGTGAACCATGCTTTGATACCACTTTGTAACACCCTACTCCCACATCTACCCAAGTAACTGGCCAACTAGGGTAAACATGTGAAGAGAGGTTACTATGATTAAATTAAACCTCCTATGTGACCTTAAGGAGGTGAAATCAAAGGAAACACAACATACATACCTTCTGCATCAGCTACAAGACCCCTAGGAACCATTCCAACCACTCAGATAAGTAACCCTTGGGTCCCACTATAGTTTTTGCCCACTTGACCTCTAGGCGCTTTCATGTTATAGGCCTGCTAGCATCCAGGAAACTCTGGACGCTTTCATGACAAGGCATGCTAGCATTTAGGGACTATTTTCTCAGTGCTTTGCCAACGTCCCCAGGATTTGAGCCAATTTTTCAGGCCCAGAGACCAGGTCACTGCCCAGAATTGAATGACACCTTTAGAACGGTTAGATAACATGGAAACAATGATGCAAAGATAAATACTTAAATAAACCCTCAACCAGACCCCTACTAGCCTTGATAGGCATTTCATCGAACATATCACAACTATGTAATCGATAGGTGTAAGCAATATATCTAGGCATAGGATCTCATACTTATATGAGGATCACTAAGAACCATTCTTCCCTCATATCATTTGTTGCATTATCATCTATTAGGTCATAGATACATTGTCCATTCATTTACAAGTAAAAATACTATGAGAGCCATACATAACCACTGTCATAAAACACATACTTAACTAGAATAATAGTAACAAAAATACCAATGAAATCACAATCATATGATCCACATATAGACCAACATAATATGTTGAAAATAACAACAAAAAATGTTAAAAATAGAATCCAGAAATTCCAATTTAATTTGGCCTTGAATTAAATTGTGAATTAAAATTGTAATTATTTTCTCATAGCATCTTCTAATAGTTAACAATTAAGTTGATTTACTTAACTTAGGAATTTTGAGTTGGAAGTCTTTTGAAAGTCATGTATATGTTCTCCCTAAGTTTAGGGGTCCAGGATGAGTTTCATTGTGAGTTGTAATTAGATAACTTAATTTACTGAGTTAGTTTCAGTCAATTTAGTTCTAAACTATTTGTGGAACTAATATAGGATTAATAGTCAGTTGGTACACTAGTGCATCCACAAGTGTTACTCTAGTTAACTGAAGATTCCCTCATCATAAACTCATGCATGTCGATTATGAGAAAGACCTAGTTGAGACTAAAGTGCAGGGATAATGTACTATCAGTTGTATGATTTACTGAGTTGTATAGATCATGCATGCAATCAGGGAGTCAACCTAGATTGGATTGCACGGTTTTGGAAGCACTAGATTCCAATTAATATGGGCTATTCAGCCATAGGAATTGTGCAAGGAATCAAGGGCTTGGAGAGCAGAAAAAGAGGCTAGAGATTGGGTTGAGATTGCTTGTGAGAAGGATTTCCCACATTAAATATGGGTTAATTCTCAAAGGAGTGTTGGAATCAGAGATGAGAATAGTATATTAGAGGTGATTTCAAAGTTTTGAGTTCAGGGTTATAGGTGAAGTTCAAATTTTCATTTCATACTTCAAGATCGGCAGATGGTGTTCTACAGTTTGCGGCTCTAGTATGCCTTGGATGGCGGATTGAATTATACAGCCTGGAAGGACAAGATGGAGGCCATGTTGGAGGGTACTAGCTTGAAGGAATTCATCAATCAGGACATTCATAAGCCACCAGCATCGGATGATCATAATCTAGAAGAATGGAAGAAGTGCGTGGCAAGGGCGAGGCAAATAATCCTTGAGGGAGTTTGAGACCACATTGTCTTGAGTCTCCATGGGAAGGAAACTCTGCGTGCTATGTGGAAAGCATTGAAGGACCTTTTCTAGAACAATAGTGACCATTGGAAGTTGGCACTGAAAGATAAACTTCAAAAAAAGAAGATTGAGGCAGGAGACTCAATTCAAAATTACTTGACCAAGTTCACTCATTTTCAGGATGAGCTTGGAAGTGTTGGAATCACTATTTCCAAGGATGATATGGTGATCCTTTCTCTTCTAGGACTTCCCAAGAGTTGGCATAGTTATCAGGACTCTTTCAATGGGAGGGAAAAGCTACCAGATTGGGAATGACTATGGTCGGATTTGGTACAAGAGGAGTTTTGACTAAACACTAGAGATGGGACCTCTTCCAAGGAAGTGGAAGAGGATTTTTCCTTAGCGAGTAAGGCAAAGAAGGCCAAGGGAAAGAAGTACGAAGGAAAGGAGGGCGGAAAGAAGATGGAATTGAAAAAAGTCAAGTGTTTTCACTATCATGAGCATGAGCACTATGCCAAGAAATGCCCACAGAAGCAAGCAAGCAAGAAGGAGCCAACAATAGTGGTAGCAGGTGAAGCTCTAGCTTCAAAATTCAAACTTGATTTCACTCTCATTGCATGCATGGCCAACACTATCATAGGAGATGTGTGGTATCTTGATAATGGTGCCTCATTCTATAAGACAAGGAATAGATATCTCTTTAGTGATTTTAAGGAGAAAGACCTCAAGCATAACAAAGAGTTTGGAGATGACAGGAGGTATAGTGTTATTGGATTGGGCATGGCTACTTCTCATAAGGAGTCTGGCTCCCCTCTCAGGATCATAAATGTGATGTATGTTCCAGGGCTAAAGAAGAATCTTGTTTTAGTTGCGGTATTGGAAAACAAGGGCTATGATGTGATTTTTTGTAAGGGAAATGTTTCCTTAGACAGATCGCCACGAGACAGGTGAAACATATTGATGCACGGGTCAAGAAACTGTATGCTCTTGAAGTTCAAGATGCATGCAAAGCCTTGAGGAGCAAGGAAAAGGTTAGAGACTTGGTGGTTGAGAGGGAGAGTGAATTACCTCTCAACATGAATCCCCAGAAGAAGCCTCAGAAGTAGTCTCAGACAATTGTGGAGCAACCACAATTGTAGAAGTAGAGAGGAGACCGAGTGGATAGATCCACTCAAGCAGAGAAGAAGCAGCCTCAAAAGTAGTCTTAAACAGTTGTGGAGCAGCCCCAATTGGAGAAGTAGAGAGGAGACTGAGTGGACGTATCCACTCATGCATAGATCTCCAGTTGGGGGAAATTCCGAGCGAGGTGGGCAAAGGGAGAACATGCAGTCATACCTCCAGGTGAGAGGTGGGGAGATGTGAAGTGATAGCCCCAAGAGGGCTGAAATTGGGTAGGGTCCATTGAGAGGTTTTATCTCATGGATCGTACCTTGCTACAAGAGCCCCAAGTACAAAGTAGCGGGAGGAATAAGTGGCGATTGATGCAGTCAAAGATCAGAGTGATAAAGGCTAGGGCAATCAGATACTGAAGAACACAAAGAAGGGTTGACAATAGTGCAGAAAGGTAGAGTCAGCAGAAGCGCAAAGTTTTCAGTCGACAAAGGCAATAGCAGTCGGAGACTTTACTGACAGAGGCATCATAATGATTCATGTTGGATGTTTCTCTTGTTTCTGGAGTTGATGTAGAAACAACACTAGAGAGAAGTGTTGCATGCAGAAAATTCCAAAGTTTTAGGATCAGGATAGAGTTGAATTCCTTTCTTGTTGAGAGGGAGTGTTGAAAATAACAACAAGAAATGTTAAAAATAAAATCCTGAAATTCCAATTTAATTTTTCCTTGAATTAAATTGTGAATTAAAATTGTAATTATTTTCTCATAGAAACTTGTAATAGTTAACTAAGTTAAGTTGACTTAGTTAACTTAGGAATTTCAAGTTGGACGTCTTTTGGAATTCATGTATATGTTCTCCCTAAGTTTTAGGGGTCCATGATGAGTTTAATTGTGAGTTGTAATTATATAACTCAATTTACTGAGTTATGTTCAATTAAATTAGTTCCAAACTATTTGTGGAACTATTAGAGGATTAACAGTCAGTTGGTGCACTGGTGCATCGACAAGTGTTACTCTAGTTAACTAAATATTCCCCATCAAAAATTCATGCATGTCGATTATGAGAAAGACCTAGTTGAGACTAGAGTGGAAGGATAGTGTACTATCAGTTGCATGATTTACTGAGTTGTATAGATCATGCATGCTATCAGGAAGTCAACCCAGATTGTATTCCGCAATTTTGGAAGCACTAGATTCCCATTAATATGGGCTATTCAGCCATAGGAATTGCACAAGGAATCAGGGGCGTGGACAGCAGTAGAAGAGGTTAGATATTGGATTCAGCTTGCGTGTGAGCAGGGAGATTGATCATACTAAGTGTTGGGATTGTTCTTGTGAGAACAAGCATTGTATTATCATCTTGGATTTTTGATTTAATGCAATACAGATAGTGGGGGTTTTTAGCTGAGGCTTTCCCCAGACACTTGTTGTGTTATGTGCCATTGATTTATCTTCCTCTTGTTCATATTGTTTTCATCAATCTATTGGCTTCCGCTGGTTAAAAGTAGAAGTAGATTCTTGTCTTTTTCTTTAGTACGTTGCATGAGCTTGTGAATCTATAGGATTTTCTACATGGTATCAGAGCTATATTTGTAGAAATATTCTACATAATACTCATAGGAATACAAGGACAAATAACATCATATTGATGATGAAAAATCCAAACCTGGGATGGGACAACCACGTTCCACCCGACATTGAATGGTTGTTCCAAATCTCTCTTCAACCATTAACCCCCGTGCCATATTCCAAGAATGAATGTGTGAGTGAAACTAAAAGAGCCAACCGGGGCATCCCGAGGCTAAACCACCTCACCCTCATCAATAGAAACTATGCTTTACCATAATCCATCCCAAATCACTAGGCTAACACAATACACATGTCATAACATGCTTTACCATAATCTCCACCCGATCGCTAGGCCAAACAAGCATGGATGCCACCAGATTTCTCCACCTACACCATGAAGAATTTTCATGTCTCTTAGTCTCTTAGACTTTACCGCAATCGACACCAGATCACTATGCCATAAAGTGAGACCCACTCTCCAGGATTTACCACATATCCCAACCCGAGATTACTACGCCCAATGTAGAGCAAGCCACCTCTTGGCTTTACCGTATATACTACCATTCACCGACAAGGATTCCTAGGCCCACCAAGGAAACACTACATCTAGGTTTACCACAACCCACAGTCCAGTTCAGGGGTTACTATGCCATTTTTTCTATCATATGGATATCCACCTCACTCAGCTTTGAATCCATTCGGAGATCCAGGTCAACCAAAACATGAGAATTCCATCACATCATGGCTATCTAGAAATGGAAAGGCTAGGCTGAAAACATAGTCACACCTGGAAAGACCCATGCCATAATAACAAAATAACCACATGCAATACCATGCATTCTAAATCTAGCAAGGGAAATACACATGCAAATCAATACCTGCAAAGAATATTGTTGTAGTTGCTTGATCATGCTCTTCCTTGCTTGCTCTCTACTCCATCTTGCCTTCTTTTACTTTCTTATTCCAATGCCAAAATGATCCAAGAAAAATCTAAGTGTCCAAGAGAGAGAGAGAGAGAGAGTAATGGGAGAGCTCCAAAACTAAAGTGACAAAAGGTTACGAACTGATATTCAAAAGCCTTTTTATCAATTAGGCCTCTATTTTCTTCATTTTCCATTATTTTCCTTCATTTTCTTCCTCACATGCAACCTGTGACCTTTCACCTTCGTTTTCTCCTAATTTGCATTATTTTCATAAATAAATGTGACAAAAATGCCATTTTTCCTTTCCAAAGCCTTAGCCATTGCCTTTTCCAATTTCCTTTTTTCCCAACATTAAGCTTGGAATAAGTGTCCCATCAACCGTGGTTATTACTTTTGTCTTGATTAAATTTTATTACATCAGATTTTCATCCGGGTTGTTACAATCCATTTACACCAATGGACCCAACCAACTTAGCCAATTGACATACTCTTACCTTTAGCTACATGCACCAGCTTCATCTGAGTCTTACATTTCCTGTTGGATTTCATTTAGCTCTCCCTGAGCTCCACTAAATTTCCTCTTTTCTAACCAATTCCAAAGACTCTCAAAACAATAAAGGCAAGGCCAAAAATCAAACAAGAAGAAAACCATGGAAAACCAACAGGAATACGAAACCACGAACAAAGTGGAAAGGCCTTGCACAAGACACATTCAAAATCACAAATCAAAAGCAACAATCACAAAATACGAAAAGTGTGGGGTGTGGAGCTTGATTATCTTCTTTATTCAAAGGTATCGCCACATTGGACCCCAGTTCATAATGTTGCAGCAATGCTGCCTGTAAAATGTATGCTTCCAGGGGTGTCCAGGGGGGGCAGCGCTCCCGATGCTAAAATAGATGTAAATTTTCCTTGTAAAATGTTGTAATTTGGTAGTCAATCTGGGCCATTCATTAGGCAGATATCTAACAGTAGAAGTTATGTTTAATTTAGGGTTTTTTTCCCTAAAATGAAACCCCTCGCTATATATGAGGAAATTGCATTGTGTCTATGTAGATCTGTATTCTGAGTGAGAAATAGAGAGGGGATTATGTGAGAGCGAAGAGGGAATTACAACATATATGTTATAGGTTGTATCTCTTTAGTTTGTTGGATAATATAAAAGGAAGGACTGGTTGTTTCTCCGTGGACGTAGCCCAAATTGGGTGAACCACGTAAATTTGTGTCTCTATTATTTTATGTCTTTTCTGTGTTTATATTTCTACAATATATTTTATGTGTTCCATTGCTCTGTAATATATAATTTTTCTAACAAATGGTATCAGAGCCAAAGGTTTATTTGGCTGATAAAATTGTTGGAGAGAAGGGTCCCTGGTTCGAGTGGGAGCAATGGCAGAAGTGGTAGGTTTAGGGTTGAAAAATTTAACGCCCAAAACTACCAGCTATGGAAGACAAAAAGATCTGTACATACCATTGAGCAGAAAGACAAAGAAGCCAACGAGTATGACAGACACATAATGGGATATTCTCGACAGAAAGGCACTTGGAACAATACGTCTATGCCTAGCATCATCGGTAGCCTTTAATAGTTCTAAGGAAATGACAACAAAGCATTTAATGTTAGGATTATCCAAATTATATGAAAAGCCCTCGGCCTCAAATAAGGTATTTCTTATGAAGAATTTGTTTAATATGAAGATGTTAGAAGGTGGATATGTTGCTAGTCAATTAAGTTCTGTAGGGGTAACTTTTGATGATGAAGTTAGGGCTTTTTTATTTCTGTGCTAATTGCCAGAAAGTTGGAATGGTTTAGTTATGGCCATTAGTAATTATGTCTTTGGATCTAGTACTTTAATGTTTGATGATGTTTTCGGTGCAATCCTTAGTGAGGAAATGTGATGGAAAAGCTCCGGTGACACATAAGGTAATGCTTTGACTACAAAGACTAGGGGAAGAAAAATGGAAAGAGGAAAGAGCCTATGATATCACAGTAAGTCAAGGAAAGGTAGATCCAAGTCCAGATCAGGGATAGTGTGCTGGAAATGCAGGAAGAAAGGACACCTGAAGAAAGACTGCAAGTGTCGGAAGGGAAAAGAAGGAGATGCGCAACAAGAAAATAATCATGAAGCGAACGTGACAGGTGATGTGTTGCATGATGCTTTGATTCTTACATTAGAAAATATTATTGATGCTTGGGTGTAGATTCAAGGGCCGCATTCCATGCCACTCCGATAGGAAACATTTTCATGATTATGTTCAAGGAGATTTTGGACATGTTCAATTGGGTGATGATAAACCCTATAATATCATTAGAATGGGTATAGTTTTCATAAAAAGGTAGAATGGAAATAAATGACTATTGAAGGAGGTAAGGCATGTTCCATATCTGAAGAAAAATCTTATTTCAATAGGGCAGTTGGGAGGTGAAGGTTGTGTAACTACTTTTACAGATAAAACCTGGAAGGTCACTAAAGGAGCCCTGGTAATAGGAAAAGGAGAAAATGTTGGTACATTGTATTTATGCAATGGTATTTCTAATATTTTTAATGCTTTAACCTATATAGGAGAAGATACGACATTGTGGCATCATAGGCTTGGGCAAATGAGTGAGAAGCGGATGTAGATTCTTCACTCAAGAAATTTTTTGCCAGGTTTGAAGCACATTGATTTAAAATTCTGTGAGAATTATGTTTATGGAAAATAGAAGAGAGTCAGATTCCTCAGAGTTGGGAAAGAAAAGAAGAGCGAAAAATTAGAGATTGTGCATACAGATGTATGGGGACCGGCTCAAGTATCATCTCTCAGTGGCTCTCATTATTATGTTACTTTTATTGATTATGCAACCAGGAAAACTTAGATTTATTGTATTTGAAATAAATCTAATGTATTTGATACTTTCAAGAAATGGAAGGCTTTGGTTGAACATGAGACAAGAAAAAGGTTGAAGTGTCTCAGATCAGATAATGGAGTTGAATATTGCAGCAAAGAGTTTGATAGGTACTATTCAGAGAATGGAATTTGTAGAGAGAAGACAATTCCAAGAACACCACAAGAAAATGGTGTGTCAGAAAGGATGAACGGGACAATCATGGAACGTGCAAGGTGCATGAAATTGCATGCATGATTTCCTTTACAATTTTGGGTAGATGTTGTAGACACTGTTGTGTATCTAATAAACAGAGGGCCTTCAAGTTCCTTGGATGGTGGTATTTTGGAGGAGGCATGGATAGGTAAAAAGGTAAACTACTCATTTTAAAGACTTTTGGTTTTGAAGCCTTTGTCCACATTAATAAAGAAAATAGAACAAAGATTGAGGAAAAAATCAAAGAAATGTACCTTTATTGGATATGGTGTTAATGATTTTGGTTTTCGCTTTTATGATTATGAAAAACACAAAATAATTAGGAGCAGAGATGTCATATTCAATGAAAAGCTTTTGTATAAGGATCAGATGTAGGAAAAGAAACAGGAAAAATAAAACAGAGAATACATAGTGCTTGATGAAATCACAGAAAAAGTGAAGGTGCTTGAAAATCATAATGATCAACAGCCAGAATAACAACAGAAACTACAACAACAAAAAGCACCTCAAACATCTGAAAGTGGTGTTAGAATATCTACTAGGATAAGTAGACCCCCTGAAAAATACTCTCCTTCATTATATTATGTATTGTTGATTTATTCTGGTGAACCAGAATGTTATGAAGAAGCAGTGTAGGTAGAAACTAGGAAGAAGTGGGAGCAAGAAATGAAAGAAGAGATGGACTCCTTAGCACATTACCAGACTTGGGATTTAGTCAGGTTACCTACAGGTAAAACAACATTGCAGAATAAATGGGTTTACAGGTTGAAGGAAGAAGATTGAGGTAGAAAAAGGTATAAAGCTAGACTTCTGGTGAAAGGGTTTGCATAGAAAAAGGGTATAGAATTTGATGAGATATTTTCTCTTGTTGTTAAAATGACTTCAATTAGAACAATTTTAAGTCTGGTAGTAGTTGAAGATTTTCATCTTGAGCGATTAGATGTAAAGACAACATTTCTCCATGGGGATTTGGAGGAAGAGATATATATGCAGAAACCACAAGGATATGAGGTAAAAGGAAAGGAGAAACTGATGTGCAGGTTGAAGAAGAACTTGTATGGCTTAAAACGAGCTCCAAGACAGTGGTATCTAAAATTTGACATGTTTATGTCTAAACAAGGTTATACTAGACGTCACTCTAATCATTGTGTTTATCTCAAAAGGAAAAATGATGGAAGCTATATTATATTGTTATTGTATGTAGATGACATGCTTGTTGTAGGTTCTAACATGCAAGAAATAAATGTGCTCAAAATAAAATTGGTGAACTTATTTGCAATGAAGGATTTGGGTGCTACAAAACAAATCCTTGGTATGAGAATAACTAGAAACAGGAAGAATCAAAAATTAACATTGTCTCAGTGTGAATACATATAAAAGGTGTTGAAAATATTTAATATGCAGAATGAAAACCAGTTAGTATACCTTTGGCTAGCCATTTCAAACTAAGTAAGGAGGTGTGTCCCAAGACTCGGAAATAAATGGATTATATGTCTAAAGTTCCATAGGCATCAGCAGTTGGAAGCTTAATGTATGCAATGGTCTGCACAAGGCTTGATATTGCAAATGCAGTGGGAGTTGTAAGCAGGTACATGAAAAATTCAGGAAAAGAACATTGGATGGTGGTGAAGTGGATTCTCAGGTATTTGAGAGGTACCACAAATAAAGCATTATTCTTTGGTGGTTCAAACATTTCTCTATAGGGATATGTTGATGTAGATATGGTGGGTGATAGAGATAACATGAGGATCATAGTAGGGTATGTGTTTAATGTAGGTGGAACAACTGCTAGTTGGGTTTCAAAACTGCAGCGTTGTTACACTCTCAACAATGGAAGTAGAGTATGTTGTTGTTAGAGAGGCTAGTAAAGAAATGATTTGGTTACAAATGTTTTTAGATAAATTGGGTAAGCAACAGGAGTTGGGTAGGTTATATAGTGACAACCAGAGTGTCATACATCTTGCAAAGAACTCTGCATTTCATTCCAATACTAAACATATACAACTCAAGTACCATTTCATACGGTTAGCGTTGGAAGATGGACAGTGGAAGCTGGAAAAGATACACACTAGCCAGAATATTGTAGATATGTTAACAAAAGTTGTAACTAGGGAGAAGCTAAGATTCTGCTCAGTTTCAATCGGTCTTCAAGAATGATGAAGAAGGTGAGAAACAACTAGGTCCAAAATGGAGTCGTTGTCCAACAAATGAAGCAGTGGTGGAGTTTCTATAATCAGTCTCCAAGTGGGATATTGTTGGGTGTGGAGCCTGATTATCTTCTTTATTCAGAGGTATCACCACATTGGACCCCAGTTCATAATGTGGCGGTAATGTTGCCCATAAAATGTACACCGCCAGGGGGGTCCAGAGGGGGCCAATGCCCCCGAAGCTAAAAATAGATGTAAAATGTTGTAATTTCGTAGTCAATCCGGGCCATTCATTAGGCATAGATATGATGGTAGAAGTTATGTTTAATTTCGGGTTTTTTGCTATAGAAAGAAACCCCTCGCTATATATGAGGACATTATATTGCGTCTATGTAGATCTATATTCTGAGTAAGAAAGAGAGAGGAGATTGTGTGAAAGCGAAAAGGGAATTACAACAGTACTGTTGTAGGTTGTATCTCGTTAGTTTGTTGGATAATATAAAAGGAAGGACTAGCTGTTTCTATGTGGATGTAGCAAAAATTGGGAGAACCACATATATCTGTTTCTCTCTTGTTTTATGTGTTTTCTGTGTTTATATTTATGCAATATATTTTATGTGTTCCATTGCTCTGTAATATATAAATTTTCTAACAAAAATAACAAGACTAACAACAAACACAATGACTCAATCCCATGGTTCCGAAGGAAAGCTCAACTAGATCCTTCTTCAAGATTTCATGGCAACCTCTCTTTCCATGTAACTCCCTGCATCTTGTTTCCATAAATAGATAACTATCAATGCATAAATAAACATAAAATACATTGGTTACCTTACCTTGTTGTGCCAAGCACTTTTCTTGCAAAAAATGTACACTTCTCAAGGAACTCCAATTCCTTGATGAATGCAGCTATAATTAGAAACTAGGTGATATACCTATCAAAGACATGTCCATGAACATCACACATATCCACATAATTTTAGACGAAATCAAGGTTAATAAGAGTTCTGTTATGAAAATCACTCATTCATTTTGAATTAGGGTTTCCAAACATAGCCAAAGGAATTCTTTCCCAATTCCTTTCTTTTACCTTCTACCTTATTGCAATCGAGGCTTACTATGTATTGCCACATCACTCGACTGTTAGTTATATAATCACATCAATTGTTACCTTTTCATGCTAATACCAAGCATGTTTCCTGCAACTGTTTACACATGTCAACCACAGGTTCCAAATATCAAGACAATCATATCTATAAATTTGAAATCAAAATTTCCCAAGACTAACAATCATGTCATAATCCATAGTCAACTCATAGTCATTAGACATAATGTTGTAACTATAACCTACTACACTCAAGTACATATCAACTGTCTCAACACATATGTATTGGTATTACCATTTTGAAACAAGATCATTTGAACAGATACTCGTATTATGCAATTCATTAAGCATACAACCAACTTGCAAACATACCATGTTAAATTAATCAACTAGGTGACATAATTAAACAGTCAAGCACCAAATATATAACATAAACAAACCCATACCTTAATGTATCTCATGGGAGGCTATCTTGTCTGCACAATATATCTATTTAGCACAATATAACTTTACAACACATAATCTCAAGCACAAATAAGATCATGATCTCCATAACATTAACTAACTAACATGTTCACATCTCATAATAATTTGTTTCTCATGCATAACAAGAACATATGCATCACTAGTCTAGATTAGTATGACAGAATATCACAATATATTAACTCATACTTGAATATCATAACCATAACCATCTGCATAGGCCAATTTAGGTTAACACAATACAAATAACATTAAAATCTTAAATGCAATAACCCTAATCGTCAGGTTACCACCATATAACAACAAGAAGTTACATATCACACTCATCAAACATATAACCTAATAATCAAGCTAACTATCATATAGCAACAACAAGTTAACCTATAACATACTCATCAACAACATATAACATAATCATCTAGTTATCTAACCTAAAACAACAATAGAAATGCATACAACCACAGGTTACTATCATTCATGACTATCCAACATGTGCATATGACTACACTAATCAACTAGCATCTATCATGTATGTAACCATAACATCAGCAGAATGAAAGGCATATACCTAACCATAATGAAAATAACAATCCTTAACCTACACACCTACATGCCGAACATACAAAACCTGTATGACAACATGCTCTTGCCTCGAGGTCCAATGTTGCAACTTCACTTTGATGATTTGCATCTCTTGCTCTATCTCATCCAACACATTAACATCATAACATACCAATATCATCATGATGACCTAGTTGCATACAATGATCTCAAAATGCATTTATGACCTACTAGACATGCATAACCATAACCATGACAATGCATGCATAACAACATATAGACATCGACATGCATAACAAATGCATATACAACCATACACTCAAAGTGACACATCGCACAACAACACCATCAACCTTCACATGGTGACATCACTACAATGATGATCAAAACCATACAAATGAAACAAACACATGGACTACAAGCATAGGAAACACATATGCAACTGACATGAATGAATGACCAACACACCGCCCATCTAGTCCGAGAGGTGAACCATGATATAATACCACTTTGTAACAACCTCTTCTCGCATCTACCCAAGTAACCGACCAACCAGGGTAAACACGTGACGAGAGGTTACTACGATTAGATTTAACCTCCTATGTGACCTTAAGTAAGTGGAATCGACAGAAACACAAGAAAAAAGCCTTCCACATCATCTATAGGACTCCCAAGAACCATCCCAACCACTTAGGTAGCTAGCCTTTGGGTCCCACTGAGGTTTTATACCACTTCACCTCTGGATGCTTGCATGATATGGACCTAAAAACATCTAGGAGGCTTTGAATGTTCTCATGCCAATGTCTAGGGACTATTTTTCCCAGTGCAGTGCCATCGTCCCTAGGATTTGAGCCACATTTTCAGGCCCAGAGCCTAAGTTACTGTCCACAATTGAATGACACCTTCAAAATAGAAATATAACAGGGAAATAGTGATGCAAATGTAAATACTTGAAGAAGACCTTAATCGGACCCCTACTAGCCATGACATGAATTTCGTCAAACATATCTTGAATATGTAATCTATAGGTGTAAACAACAAATTTAAGCATAGGGGTCTCGTACTTATCTGAGAATCGATATGAAGCATTGTTCCCTTATATCATTTTTTGCATTATCATCTATTAGGTCATAGATACATTATTCATTGATTTACAATTAAAAACATCACGAGATCCATACATAGCCACTGGGATAAAACATATACATAACCAACATAATAGAAACATAAATAACAAGGAAATCACAACCATATGATCCACATATAAACCATTATATAGAAATACAAGGAGAAATAACCTCATATTGATGATGCAAAATCCAAACATGGGATGGGACTACCACATTCCACTTAACCATAGAATGGTTGAGCCAAATCTCTCTTTAGCCATTCACCCCCATGCCATATTCCAACCATGAATGTGGGACTCAAACCAAAATAACCAACTAGGGCATCCCGAGGCTAAACCACCTCACCCTCATCAATAAAAACTAGGTTTTACCATAATGTATCCTGGATCACTATGCCAACACAATAAACATGTAATAATAGGCTTTACCATGATCTCCACCTGATCACTAGGCCAAACAAGCATGGATGCCACCAACTTTCTCCACCTACGCCATGAGGAATTTTCCTATCCCTTAGTCTCTCAGTCTTTACCGCAATCCACATCAGATCACTAGGCCCTAAAACGAGATCCACACTCTAAGCTTTAATGCATACCAAACACAATATTACTAGACCCAACAAAGAGTAATCCACTTATTGGCTTTATTGTATATCCTGTCATTCATTGAAAAGGATTCCTAGGCTCACCGAGGCAACACAATCCTGGCTTTACTGCAACCCATAGTCTGGCTCAAGGGTTACTAGACAAGTGGCTTTACTATGATTCACAGTCTATTTCAGGGAACAGTAGGCCATCTACTCTATCATTCGAAGATCCACCTCACTCAAGTTTGAATCCATCTAACAATCCAGCTCAACCAAAACAGGAGAACCCTCTCACACCATGGCTCTCTAGAAATGGCAAGGCTAGCCTAAAACACTGTAACACCTAGCAAAACATGCCATAACATCAAAACAACCACATGAAATACGATGCATGCCAAAATATAGCAAGGAAAACACACATGTAGATCAATACCTACAAAGAATTTTTTTGTAGTTGCTTGATCCTAATCTTCATTGCTTTCTCCTTCCTTCCTCTTGCCTTCTTTGCCTTTCTTGATCCAATGCCAAAGTGCCCCTTGAAAACTCTAAGTGTCCAAGAGTGAGAGAGAGAGAGAGAATAATGAGAGAGCTCCAAAACTAAACTAACAAAAGGTTACAAATTGATCCTTAGAAGCCTTTTAATTTTTTATCAATTAGGCCTCTATTTTCTTCATTTTCCATTATTTTCTTTCACTTTCCTCCTCATCTGTAACCTGTGACCTTTCACCTTTGTTATAGACATTTTTGTGCCTATCAGCATGGAGCATGAAATGTCAATAATCTGAGGGATCCAAAGTCCCTAAACATGTTGTTCTTACCCTTAGAGGAACAAGGTCTGCAAACCACAGCACTGAAAATCAGTTCTCCACTCTAAAAAACAGGCTATTTTTGGATCATGTCAGCTGCTCCACTGAGCATCTGTGCTGAATGTCAACTGCTCCTCCTTGTACCTGCGCTGAAGGTCAAAATCAATGAAGGCTACCTGTGCTTGGCGAGATTGGCCAAGTGGCACAGTCATTCTGCAAGGTGTCAACTGCCGAGGAAGCTTCCAAACTGACACTTGGTTCAAGGAATTTGCCCTATGATGAGTAAGAGGGTCTTGATCTCCAAGTGGAAGCAAGATTCTCCAAGTGGACTCAAGAACTAAAGATTAGCTAAATTGGGAGAGGACTCAAGTCAGCTTCAGGCCAGTCTCAAGATGACTCATCCTTTCTCCAAAAACCTATATATAGAGCTCTCTCATGAGGTCTAAGGAGGCTGGAATTTTGTGCAAGTAAGGAAGTGCTGTTGGTTTGTGATTAGAGCTATTGGGTGTTTGCTTGAAGGAGGTGAAGAGGAGATTTCATTCAGCTGGGAGGTGTTGCTGGATTGGGCCCATTGTGGTTGTAACTCTCTCAGAACTTTACTTCTATTATCAATAAAGTATTCAATATTTTTCTATGTGCATGTATCTGTATGATGAATAGATGTTTGTACATTTGATTTATGCTAATCCTATAATCGATTATGGATGTATGCTTCTTGTAGTTTCCTTTTCTTGTGCTTTTACAGGATCGGTGTGTAGCTGGGCCGGTGAAAGGGCAAGGAGCTAGGAGCAAGCAGCAAGGAGTGAAGACTGGATCGACTATAAGCGCAAGATAACGGTTAGTAGATCATCCTTTTCTTCCCTCTCTCATCCCATAAAGAAGAAACTTTGAATAGCTTTGCATTCAGTTGTTGCTGGAGTACTATCACCTTCAGAGTAGGGATAGATTCATTCTGCATTAGATACTTTTCCCCCCAACAAAATGGCGACTCCACTGGGGAGAGGATCTTGGTAGTTTGTTGTGTTTCTTGCTATTCATTTCATAAACAAGGAGAGTACCAAATCGAACTGTGTTTGAATCTATCAAACACAAAGTAGAGGGCAGCTACTCTGGCTCAGTTTCTGAGCAAGTTTATGAGTTGAAGAGCTGATCCACAAGAACTCTAATAAGCTCTTAGTGATAGCTTTTCATCCTCCTTTACATCCCTTAGTGTGTCCTTGACTGATAGCTTCTGATTTTAGCAAAAACTGTGAATTTTTGAGCAATCTGTGACCCGGAAACCAAGACGGACGAAAGTCTCGTTCTTCATTGCAGGTTGTACACTAGCAGTCTGCATTTCAGCGCAGTTCCCGAAGGGGCTACCTGCGCTGGACCAGTCTTGGCTTGAGTTCCTGTGGTTTCTTGCTGTGTCTTGATCTGTTTTCACCGTTGTTTTTGCTGTTTGCTGCCAGTTAGTAGGCCTATCTGAACCATCTTCCTTTGTCATTATTCCACCTCAGTTGTATAAAGAAACTGTAGTTGTTCTTTTGTATTTCTTACGTCATTTACAGTTTCCCATAACAAAAGTGAACCAGTCGTGCATTGACCTCTTAGATCTAGACCTGTGATTAAGTGTCGTTTCTGATCTTAAGAGTTAGCTTATTTGTTGTTCATAGCTGATTGAGTTTGTCGCTTTCGTTATATGGTTTGAATTCATATATTTCTAAGTGTCGAAACAAGTAGATCGTAAGGTGTCTTTCGATTTTTGGACAAACTTGTTTGTTTTCGCTTGAAATTGAATTCAAAGTTATACAACAGCTTTCTTTTTGCATTTCATCAAACATTAAGAAAGAGAAAAGAAATACTTGCATTGTGCATGTACATTATGACAGTTTGCATGATGATTTAGGAAAGTGCATTAGTGTGTGCTCTATGATCTGTGTGAAAAGGTGTTATCTTCCTTCTCCCTCAGTAGTTAAGGTTTTCAAAGTTGAAAGATTGAAAAGCTTGCTTATCATCTTAGATTGCATTCAGGAGTGTTTATATACATCTCGTGGTGATCCATAAAGGAAAACTGCTAAACAAGATCAAACTTAAAATAAATTGAATTTACATAACAACGCATTGAAACATAACGCAAACATCTAGAGGTCTAAGCTAGAGACGTGTTCCGGCGTCGTTAAACGTGATATCTTAGCGTTGAGTGGTTGGGTGATTCCTCCACGGTGAAGCGATAAGTATCAATACGGACTTGTGCTCCCACGTACCATCGCGTATATATTGGGAGACCCCTATAGGATCAAAGCCTTTATCCATAGGGAACCGTGTCGGCCGCCCTATTGATCGCAATGTAGTGAACACAGCATTCACGAAGATCGACCACTCGTACCGTAAAACGTATTCTGTGGTTTTGCGAAAGGTTTGGCACACCCTCTGCCTAGAACTCCAGAGCAGTTTCTTTTGGCCTTTTTCAAACTCTATAACTGAAAAATTCCATCCAAGCATTTGTCACTTCGGGCTCGTTAAAACATCGAAGGAGACTAGAGTCATCTTTAGCTTTTTCTCGACTCTTAAAAAGTGAAAAAGCAAGTTGTGTCTAAGCGTCGTTATAAAATTTATTTTAAACGGAACATAATCACCTCCTATTCCCACGTTGATCTTAAAGTTGAGAACATGGAATGCCCCAACCAAGGAACTCCACATGATGGAAGTCCTAGTCCATTCTCCTCTTGGGGAGAAGTTGGTGCGCCCCACATGGCCACCTTGTCGCTTCCAGGGCTGACAATTGGCCTGCCTGTTTGGCTATTCTCAACTAGTGTAGTTCAGAACACCATGGTTCCTGAGCAGTCGAGTCAACAGTTAGATGAGTCTAGAGCATCCCACCAGCCTTCCACTTCTTCTAACCCTTCCTCTAATCCTTCATCTTCAAAAGGTAAAGCTGGAAAAAGCCAAGCTCCCATAGAGAAGAAGGAAAAGAAGAAGAAAGAGAAGAAGAAGAAGGAGCCTAAGGCGACTGGGGGCAAGCAAAAGACATCTGACAAAAACCCACACACAGCACAGACCGGGCCTAAATCGCCATGTGTCATATGTAGAGGAGACCACTTCCATAGAGATTGTCCCTGTATTCCCCGGATACTAAGGGACTGGTCACCTCGTTTGCACAATTCGGGGGCATCAACCTCTGATGGCCATGTTGATTGCTTACCGTCAACCAACGAAAGTGAAGGTTCAAGACAAAGAGGGGGAGTAAAATCCCCCTGCAGACTGTGTGAAGGCGGTCACGCCATCCACCGTTGTCCCTTCTTAGACGAAGCAAAGAGAGTTTTGGAAGATCGTTCGGTTTCTCCGGTAATACTTCCTCCTGGATACAAAAAACTCGTGCCAAGTCCTTTGTTGGTTGAAAATACAACTGGCCTGCTCAAGTGGTCAGCTGAAGCGTCAGTCATTGAAAATGAACCTACTGAATCCAGACCAGATGAAAGTCTAAAGGTCGATACAGCAGTTGACCCGGTTCTTCCTTCAGAGGTTTCATCCTCAAATGACTCCGTCATTGAAGATTCATCTTCAAATGACACCCTCACGGAAAAGAATAAGGATGACACCATCCATATTCTTTTCATCAACACAGATTCTGATGAGCATCAGGGCAATGCGCCCATTCCTTTATCACATGAAGGAACATCGTCAGGATCGTATCCGACCGTTTATTCGGTCCCACCACCAAGCAACCTGTTTGTGTCCTTTGATTGGAACCAACTGGGCAGACCCCGGTTACCAGCCAGTATACCATTCAAAATCATAGTCCAAATTTATAGAATGGTGATGGCTGGAACTATCATTGATGAAGGGGCATCTGTGAGTATCCTTTCCTCTGTTGCTTGGAAAGCACTGGGTTCCCCGACGCTTTTTCCTGAGATGAGAAATCTCTCGGGCTTTGATAAAGGAACCAGTCGACCATTAGGAATCCTCCCCAATGTGCCTGTTACATTGAAAGGGAAGACCGTTAATTTGAACGTGATGGTCGTTCAAGGACCCTTGGATTATAACCTACTCCTTGGATGTGACTATATATATTGCATGGGAGCTATAGTCTCCTCACTCTTTAGAGTAATGTGTTTTCCACACGAAGGAAGGGTGGTCAAGCTCGTAGACCAACTTTCATTTCCGGGATCACGCATCGCAAATAGTCAAATACCAATCCTCAATGGTCTATTCACCCAAGAAATGTCTCCACCCCCAGTCCTCCTTCTGGATGAATGCGAGTGATTCGGAAAGATAGAACTGGAACCCAGGGGGCATGCATCCTGGTCTGCTTCGGGCAGAAGAAACCTTGGGTATAAAGTGGAATTTCCGCGAAAGAATATGACTAGTCCGTACCCCGTCCGTGGATGGAAGAGGGGTTGTTCTAGAATAAGATTCTTTTGATAAGGTTACTTGTCTGACAAAGTGTCACTCATCTCTGTCTAAACAAGTAGGTTACCAAAGAAAGAGATTCTATTGCGGCAGCAAATGGTAACCGTCTTTGGGTAAAAGGCAAGCCTCACCCATTAAAACTATGTTTTAGAGGATAAGTAGGGGCAGCCCCCAAAGAAGGGGACTCTGTGCTGCAACAAGTAGTAACCATCTTTGAGTAACCTAATGATAGACACCGCCGAAGAGAGAGTTTCATTTGCGGTAGCAAATAAAACCATTCTTTGGGTAACCAGAAAGAGTCAAGCCTCACCCTTTAAAACAAATGTTTTATCGGATAAGTAGGGGCAGTCTTGAAATTGTACTTTATACCTGGGGGCATGCAAAGATGTGGGGCAAAAGTCAAAATTTGCCAAATTAGGAGCATAGCTTCGTGAGATAAAGCTCCATAAAAAATAGCTATCTCACAAGAGACATTTCTTATCTCATGACTGGTATATCGAGCAGTTTTAGCATAAAGTTCATGCTCGTTAAAAAATAAACGCAAGATCCGAGCAGTTTTAACGCGGTCTTCATGCTCGTTAAAAAATAAATATAAGCAGTGAGCAATGTTTCCTCCAGAGTTTAAGCTCATTTTTATCTAAAAAAGAACCTATTCCGGTAAATAACCATTGTGATCGTAAATTTATTAGCCATAAAAGCCTTGGTCGTGTTTGCACCCGCCACCTCCATTTCATTTGGCCTATCGTTCACCTCCATATGATTGTTTACCCATTTTGAGGAACAGCTGCGAAGAGTGATTTCACCTAGCCATCCTTGTGACACTGCTGTGATTGGAAAATTCCAACTTGTACCTGGAATCTGCAGCTATCCCTGTTTATCACTCGTTCCTCAAAAGACGAGTCTTCTTTGAGCTCTTTTCATCTGACTTGTAAAATATGAAAAGTTTGTCGAGTTTTGGCCTTCCAGCTCGTTAAAAGGACCGGAAGAGCTATCCCTCCTCTAGATTTTAATCTTTTTGGACCTGAGGGATTATTGCACAAAAAGGTCGAGCGCTTGTTTTATTCGGCTCGTTAAAGTTATCGAAAATTCATCCCTTCTGTATTGTTTTATACTTTTTCGGACTTAAGGGATTAGATGATGAAAAAGGAAATTTGGAGTTAACTTTCTGTACCTTTTCAGACTCTCTAAAAATGAAAAGGACCGAGTTGTCTTTGTCGCTAGACTCGTTAAAATGATTAAATAGCGACAAGCTTGTCTTTAGACGAGAACGAGTTTCCCTATCTCTAGGCTCGTTAAAACATAGCGATGGGCTTGCCCGAAGGGCAGGTTATAGAACAAGCATATGTTATCCTCCTCAAGCTTGACAAAAATAAAGAGGTACTGGTCAGAAATGACTGGGGGAAAATTGGGAGAATCTCGAAAAGCTTTGATGGTAGCAAGTCGCTCTTGAACATGACACTTTGTCCTCCGTACCACATCGGGTTGGGTTGTTTCATTCACCGGTCTCATCACCATGGTCCTCGCCAAACCATCCGTATTTGGGGTAATGCTACCGATCCATCACATTAGTGTCGTTATATGTTCAAGAGATGTGTTCAGAAAGAGTCAACCGTGTCCCATCCACTGCCATACATTATCCTTCATCCACCCATGATCGCCACCCTGAATCATATCTCACAGTTTGTTTTCACCTCCACTAAAGTCATTAGCTCCGTTCCGTGTCACTGATGTGGGATTCATTAAGGCCCTCCTTTGACGGATCACTTCTTGTCGACTTCAGCTCATTATCCAAGAAGTGAATCTACTAGGAACAACCCCCCCAGTACTTTGAAGCTTGCATGCCTCAATGGCAAGTTTCTCACTTCCGGCGACAGGTATACATCAATGACCTTCGACCAGAAGATTTTGCGTGGTGTTCGACGGCAAGTCCTTTATTCACACCACGTGAATTGTACTGTAGTACCTTGAGGGTCATTGTCATTATTGGTGATTCCTCTCGCGCTTGTTAACGGTTTACATTATTGACCGGTAATCAAGCGATGTCTTTCCATGTTCGACTTCAGCGTAATTCTCACATGGATCGACTTGTACTTAGAGTGAAGATCGAACGAGATTGAAGACCCCGGATCTAGTTTCATCCATCCGGGCTGCGATATATATTCAGGATATAAAGACATTTGATATGTACATCATTACAGCAGATGATCATCCTACTCAAAGGATGATAATTTCAGCAGAGAATTATCAGTCTATCATCAGATGGTCGTCTGTTATATGTACCAAAATGAATTTATAAAGCTGAGCATGGGAATGCCCGCCTCAGCTAGATCATGAAAGCAGAATGAAAAATAATGTATTGTATTGTATTTTATTGCAGGGCACCTCTCAGCCGATTGAATGAACTTCGGATCCTCCTAATAAAGCATTTCACCTGATAAACGACCTCATACTTTAGGGGGCAACTGTTATAGACATTTTTGTGCCTATCAGCATGGATCATGAAATGTCAATAATATGAGGGATCCAAAGTCCCTAAACATGTTGTTCTTACCCTTAGAGGAACAAGGTCTGCAAACCACAACACTGAAAATCAGTTCTCCACTCAAAAACACTCAAAAACAGGCTATTTCTGGATCATGTCAGCTGCTCCACTGAGCATCTGCGCTGAATGTCAACTGCTCCTCCTTGTACCTGCGCTGAAGGTCAAAATCAATGAAGGCTACCTGCGCTGGGCGAGATTGGCCAAGTGGCACAGTCATTCTGCAAGGTGTCAACTGCCGAGGAAGCTTCCAAACTGACACTTGGTTCAAGGAATTCGCCCTATGATGAGTAAGAGGGTCTTGATCTCCAAGTGGAAGCAAGATTCTCCAAGTGGACTCAAGAACTGAAGATTAACTAAAGTGGGAGAGGACTCAAGTCAGCTTCAGGCCAGTCTCAAGATGACTCATCCTTTCTCCAAAAACCTATATATAGAGCTCTCTCATGAGGTCTAAGGAGGCTGGAATTTTGTGAAAGTAAGGAAGTGCTGTTGGTTTGTGATTAGAGCTATTGGGTGTTTGCTTGAAGGAGGTGAAGAGGAGATTTCATTCAGCTGGGAGGTGTTGCTGGATTGGGCCCATTGTGGTTGTAACTCTCTCAGAACTTTACTTCTATTATCAATAAAGTATTCAAGATTTTTCTATGTGCATGTATCTGTATGATTAATAGATGTTTGTACATTTGATTTATGCTAATCCTATAATCGATTATGGATGTATGCTTCTTGTAGTTTCCTTTTCTTGTGCTTTTACAGGATCGGTGTGTAGCTGGGCCGGTGAAAGGGCAAGGAGCTAGGAGCAAGCAGCAAGGAGTGAAGACTGGATCGACTATAAGCGCAAGATAACGGTTAGTAGATCATCCTTTTCTTCCCTCTCTCATCCCATAAAGAAGAAACTTTGAATAGCTTTGCATTCAGTTGTTGCTGGAGTACTATCACCTTCAGAGTAGGGATAGAGGCATTCTGCATTAGATACTTTTCCCCCCAACAACCTTCCTTTTCTCCTAATTTCCATTATTTTCATAAATAAATGTGCCAAAAATTCCATTTTTCCTTTCCAAAGCCTTAGCCATTACCTTTGGCAATTTCCTTATCCATAATAAACCAAATGAACAAGTGTCCCATCACCGTGGCCTTATATATTTTTTACATGGAATTTTCACTAGGGATGTTACAAAACAATATCCAACTGCCCTATAAGAACAAACATCATTGCCACAATAGCGAGTGACTCACCTAGAACAAGGTGAAGGCCAAAAAATAGGAACGTTTCTAGGATAACCACCAAGAATTATCAGAGGGAAGACCAAATATTAATCAATATAGACAACATTGAGACTACACAAAAGAGAAATAGGCAAATGCAATATGGAATCTAGATGCACCAAGGGAGTACAAAAATTTAAACCCTAATGACCACCATAGGAATAACTACTAAAGTGGAATTGTCCAGCACACGCATCAAACATTACACTACTCTGAAGGAAAGACAAAAACAAAATGGAATTCATAGCAAAGTGAACCAACTAATAAACAAGGAACCACAATACCTCACTCTTACAAAGCACCCAACTTAGTGCAGACATAATTGATGTACCATAGCCAAATGCTTGGATAGGAACAACTGCATCCACACCCTATAGAGGAACCAACAACAATGACACCACATAGACCAAGGAAGGGGAGGCTGAGGGAAAACCAATCTCACCACCTTCCACACAAGTTATGTACCCTCGCCACCCCAAAGCCTAAAGCCTACATTTAAAACAATGAGACCAGTATACAACATCTAACTATTATTTCCCATTCTCTGCCATGCCATAACTAATTTGGGCCATTTTTTGATGGGGGATGCCTCACAAGGCACCCACATTAACGTTCGTGCTATCACCCCATCAGGACATTTCATTTCATTTTATTCTTATCATCTTTTTACAACTTCTACCTTATTTTTCCATTTTATATTACTGTTATCCTTCTATTTAAAACTTATTTCAAATTTACTTTTTCTCTTATTACTATCATTTTTATTTAATTATAAATATCACGAAATTTTACATTAAAAGAGAGAGACAAGCTGCATATTATATGTGTGTGTGTGTGTGTGTGTGTGTGTGTGTGTGTGTATTTTATTTCAAAATAGAAATCAATATCCTCAATAAAATTATTTTTGTAAGCTGTTATAATATTTGAACATCAGAAATCAACTTGATTTGGTGTAATGTTAAATTAAAGTGTGCTTTTAGTTCACTTTTGTATCTTACTAATCTAAGTGTCAAGATAGTTTCCTACATATGCATGATTCAATGATTTAAATGTTTTAGAGGTTTTAATGATACTTGATCCATGTTTTAGCATCCAATTGATTAAGTGTCGTTGTTTAAAGAGCATGGATGATCATTTGTTGTTGGTTTACTTTGAGAGTTTATATAAATTATACATTTTGTATTAACCATTTACCTTAAGTGGCCTAGTTGTTTAGGGTCATAGACTCTTTCTCTCTTTGATGGTATTAACTAAGTAAATATTGTTGCATTGCTCTATTTTCTGTGTGCGTGCATTTGCCTTAGGTGCTTGATCTATATGCATATACTTTCCCTTTTGGTCATGTGTTGGGTAGTGAAGGCCCCACATAACGGTTCTGGGACCCAAAGTCCACAATTTTTGGAAAAGTATGGTAAAGACTCTGCGAAGTGCGCAGAGCATGAATTGAGTCAAGTCAAAGGGTTGTCTGCCCAAAAATAATGTAAAAGAATAGGAAGTGAGTCGGCCTGCCCATGGTCCACGGACCATGGGAATGTATAAATAGAGCAAGGCTCTATGGATAGAAGTCAGTTTTTGGAGAAGTCTTTGTCTTGGATCTTGGTAGTATGGTTGTGTGAAAACAATAGTTTTTGAGTCTGTAAGTCTGAGTCAAGGGTGTTGGGAGATAGATAGAGGCTCTACAGCTGTGTGTGTAGAGGCCTGGTAGAGTCCACAACTGTGTGCACAGACCCTTGCAGCTGAGTGCACAGGGCAGACCTGGTTGTATTGGTGAAAGAATTTAATAAAGATAAAGTGGTTTCTAAAGTATCGCAGATCTATTGTGCTTTGAGTTATGCATTTGTTATATGATTTTATATCTTTTTATAATTGCGTGCACTAGGTTTTATTGTTAAATGTTTGCTTAGACACTATAATCAGAAGATCAGATCTATAATAATTTCATTAAGAAGAAATTAACCCCACTGCACAGATCTTCGCAAAAGCTCGATAATAATTCAGAGTAGCACGAGGCCTCAAAATAGTGCGCAATACCTCTAGACCACATTAAGACATCCCAAGGGTGTGGAAACCTAGTTCGAGCACCCTCCCCTGCTACCTCGAGTGAGACCTCAGTCTGCGCTCCACGGACTGTTGCTGAAAGGGTCGGTAGCTACGGGATTTGTTTGGCTAATAACTCTTCTGAACCTGGATCAGGCCCCAATAAGCCAACAATTGGTTTCGTTGTCAGGACCAGGATCTGCCTAAGGGATTTCTGATGTCGGAACACTGGAACCCTACAAAGAAAGAGCTTGAAGATTGGTTGGATCAGAAGCTTCACAAGTTCGTGGTACAAGAAAATAGAAATCCACAGATATATAAGGAAAGGTGGTTAGATCGCTACATATACATAGAAATCCATGAGATCTTCTTCGCGTCATTCTCGACAGAATTGTATGAGTGGATTGCGAGGCTAGCTGACAGTGTGGGAAGGTGCAGACTTGATCAACTAATAGTGTGGACTCCAGAGCTGGTGCATAGGCTAGAAGCATCTGAAGATAAGATCGCGAGGGTGGTAGATCATTGGCTGGATCGGGTAATAGGAGGGTTCATCACTGAGTTCATGATAGACACCACTGTAAGTTACAGTGAAGCGGAAAGGCATTTTCTCTAAGGACCACAAGGTAAGTACATCAAATCATTGAATACTTGGATTAAAATTTTGTTATGTGAGAAACAGGTTATGTGAATCCATTGATGTCTGGGGTAACGCGGAGTGGAAGAGTCTACCGAGGGATCGAAGGATTATAAAATAGTCCCCTAATTTCATGGTTGTGAGAAAGCGAAGAAGAGCTTGTTGCGTTCTCTTCGAGAAGCGTGGTCCAGTTGATAAACTAGCGCATCCCACTATTACCACATCCACCCACACCATCGCTCGCTTCACCTACGTCAACCCCGCCTTCACCAACCACATCCCCACCTACACCACCCCCAGCACCTCCAAGGGTTGGAATGGCGAATGCGATCAAGTTGCCTGTATTTAGGGGTGTAGGAAACGAAGCGATAGATTAGTTCTGGTTTGTGGCAAAGGCAGTTTGGGAAGCCCAAGGCATTATGGATGATAACCTTAAAAAGGCAACTTTGGTGAGTGCGATGCAGGATCACGCACTGACTTGGTATATAAAATACACTAGCGATCACCTGAATGCGGGAATAGTGGTGATTCAGGACATGTTGAACAAATAATTTAGCCGACCAAAATTGGAAACACAGTTGATCATCAGTTTCAAGGAGATCGCAATGATGCCTAGTGAAACCCCGTGGGATCTGGATCAGAGATTGAAAAGTAAAATATGTGAGGTGAACACGACACTAACAGATGCACAACACTGCATGTGGTTTGTGGCATCATTGACACCACATCTTAGGAGGATGCTATCACAGCAAAATATCCCAACCCAAGCTAAAGCATTGGAGACAGTGATGAGGTTGCATGAAACTCCAATACAAGATCGGGGGTTGGGAGTTCAACAAATCCACACGCAAATACAAAACCTAAGCTTAGAAATACAAATTTTGAAACAAGATAAAGCACCCTAATTAGAAGCATGCGTAGAGGTATAGTGCATAAAATGTAAATGCCAGGGCCATGATAAGGATCACTGTTCGATATTCGCAAACTATTAGGCAGGAGTGGGACCAATGCCATTGCGACCAGAGGCACAAGTAGGGTCAAGCATGGTGTCGTTGCTCTAGTGTGCAATCTGTCAGGTGGGAGGAAAGAACAACATAGACAACTGTCATCTATTGTTGAAATTGATACAACCCCCTCAGCAACTATTTTGCAATTTTTGTATATCGATGGGCCATGACGAATGCAATTGTTAAAGTTATGAGTTGTTGATGGAACATACATCTGCGTATAGGATGCAGATTGAGGCGTGAGGTCAGGACCCCGCTGTACCACTCACACGGGGTGGAGTTCAGGGACGCGGATGGGGATGAGGAGGAATGGGACCTGGACGAGGCTGGGGACAATTAATCTACTACAATTGTGGAGGACCTACACGTTACACGCGGGATTACATGAAACCCGATCAAGACATGATGCTTGTACTATTACCAATTCGATCATGACCCAGTAGACTGCCCCACACTAATTGCACAAATGTGGGAAGGGGTGCTCCAGGCGACTCCCACTCAGAATGTCATGACATTAGAGATCTTAAGAAAATTTATTGTTGGTAATGATTGAGATCTTAACATTGTGTCACTACATGTAAGATAAATTTTTGTTTTCTACAACTTCTAAGCATTTTTGGGTGAAATTGATGTACTGTGTTTGAAGCTTCATTTCTAGCTAGGACTGCCTTTTGTCTTGCATGAAACGACACTTTTTTTCCTAGAATATGGTTACATCTCACTGATTTAATAACCATGGTAAAAATTATTTTTGAAGCTTTTAATTAAATATTTTTCCACATTGTTCAAATTGTGTTTATTTAATAAGTGTGATAGCCCCCCCCGCCGAGGTTCTCTCAAGAAGGCATTGTAAATATGGTGAAAAGATATGAAAAGGAAAAGGGAAAACTGAGTCAAGGACACAAATTCCAAAGTTGGGGAAGAGGATGGCTTGCTTGGGAAGTTATGGTTCTTGTGCAAAGAAAGAAACTAAGTTTTTGGATAGCCATTAAAGGTTATTGGTGTAGAAATTTAATGAGGAAAAATATCCAAATTAAATAAGTTGTAACACAGAGTACACAACCCATGTGCTTAAGGAAAGGATGAAGGGAAGCAGAAGGGGAGTTGTGAATTCCAAGACAATAGCTACTGGGAAGAAGAAGAGGGACACCATGGAAAGGGGATATTCATTCAGAACATGGAAATACATTTGGAGAGAAAAGAGCCCAACCAAGTAGGAAAAAATGACAGATCACACCAGGAAGAAGGTCTGCAGACATATTTTGGAGGCAATCAACAGAGCACAAAAGAAAAGAGAAGAGAAGAGAGGGGGATTGATTGTCAGGTTCCTTGGAGGCTATGGGTTGAGTTGCTAGTATCTAGGGCCTTGTAACAACCTGGGGTCCCTAGAGGCTATGGGTTGAGATAAGATCCCTAGAGCCTTGTAACAACATGGGTCCCTGCAGGTTGTGGGTTGAGAAAGAGGACTCTGGAGCCCTATAACAACTCGTGTCCCTTGAGGTTGTGGGTTGGGATGAAATATTTAGATCCATGTAACAGATTGGGTCCCCTGGATGCTATGGGTTGAGATATCTAACTGTAGAGCCCTATAACTTCTTGGGAAGATATCATCTTGGAGTTGTTCACCAAAAAGATTTGTTTGGAGACTGTGGGCATAGTGGATTTTGGACTCTTAAAATGAGTAAATCATTGTGTTCACTCTTCGGGTGAGGTGGAGCACCTATGGACCCTCTATGTTTACAAAGATGGTAGGTAACGATTGGGATTGAGGTAGGAGGAACTCTAGAGTCCTTGCATTGTTGGAAGCTGATTTTCAGCCTTAAGCAACCATCCCTCTTAGACTCTATAATCTGGCTCGAGTGTGACAAAAGAAAGTAACTGTAGCTGCAACTATCTAAGGTTGGGTGGAGAGTCCTTTTCCCAGACTCAGTTACCCTGCAAATATAATATAACTAATTACCCTTAGAGGTTATTTCTTGTTAACAAATGATATTGAATGATGTTATTTTAGTTCTGGATTTGTGCCTGTTATCTTCTTTGTTGATAATTAATTATTGTATGATGTTGCCTGGACTTGTGTTTATTGTATGATATTATGGCTTATGTGGATGATAACATCTCATTGAAAATATAGCAGTAATGGAAACTCGAGCCTATCTGTGCATTTGTATTAATCATTGAATGAGTAATTTTGTTAGATAAACAAAGTAAATCAGGGCTTCTGAGAAGGAAGCAGAATACTGCCAAAAGGGTCATTGGAGTTGATCCCAAGCCTATGATATACTAATAAACAATGAATAACTCGAGATTGAAGTAAGTACATTTCTGAATGATATTTCAATAAAATGTTTAAGTTGTACAAAATAAATAATGAGCCTTTGGCTAGAGAGGAGAAATCTTAGGGCCATGGGACAAATTTGATGGGAATCAGAGGGCTAAGAGACCCATTTTATTCATGTAGAGATTACATGTAACCAACTTGTGTGGGAAGGGTTGAACTTCCTTTTTACCCTTGATATTCAACTCAAAGTTGTGTACCTGTCTAGAATATGTTGTAAGAGCATCGAAGTAGGAATTTCTCCCTCAAAGCATGAGGTTAGCCAAAGGGTCTTGTAGGAAGGCTTAACCAACCTTGCATCCTTAATAGACTAGTTATCTACTATTAGCATTCTTGTGGTGTTAGTGGGGAACCAAGAGGTTTTTCATAGTGGTCTGGAACCATTTGTAGCCTTAGCAAATATTTGGGCATTGTCAGCGTGTGGCAAGAGAGGTGAACCCCTTTCAGGAGTTCACACAAAGCCCATGGTGGTTAATAGTGGAGAAGGTGTTGGGACTGCCATGCCTAGAATTCCCTATTCAGAAATGATGAAACCAAGATGGGCTAGAACCTATTACGGAATATATTACAAAAGTTTAGTAGGGGTATCATCGTGTCAAGAGTTAATGACTTCTTGATGTCGGAGTCAAGCTCTACAATTATTCTTGAGGTCTACGGGCCTTTTAGATTAGAGCCTTGGTTGAGAAAGTACGATCAATATCATCAACACCGGGAGGAAATATCCTCAGATGCATTATAGGAGACAAGGGTAGAGGCCCTTATTCATGCCATGGCAGGGGTAGCAAGTTACCTTGACATGAAGAAGTGCATTTATACCTTATAACAGCTAGAATGCTTGAACCTTATCCTAACCCAGGAGATAAACCCTAAACGTGTCAACCATGGGTTTGTTATTGACATCGTGCATCCAAGTACGTAGAAAAAGAGAACTACATTAGTCCCAAGGATGGTTTGGATGTCAAAGGTTAGATTCAATGTTACAGTGATCACAAGGTAGGAGTGATGCAGACCCTAACTAGGTCGAGAGTTGGGTTGCCTGCCTACAATAAAGGGAATGACAACAAGGAGCCGTATGTCATCCATGACTTGGTCAAAATTCGAAGTTCAGGTTGCTGTGAAGGAGGAAGTTTCCCACATGAATATGACTTGGTTGGAAGTCAAGGGTTAAGCCATCTTGTAGGAGGTGATTGCTACACTCATGAGATAGGCTGACTCCAACTTAGTTAGATGTCAAGGGTTGGGACATTAGATGGTAGTTATGCGTTGTGGAGATTTATGTGCTCCTGACCCTTCTACTTAACCGATTGTTAGGTGAGCCTATAGAAAACTACTTTGTGGTAAGGGGCAGCAGGTGGCAATTGATCCTTGTGCGTAGAGGGAAAAAAAAATATGCAAGGGGTTTATGCTTTATAGTTTCATTCCCATGATCGTACTATTTGAGATGGACCTACCTAGTGATGACCCTCTTACTCTAGGTGGGTGGGGTGGGTATTTTATAGAGTGTTATCATAGCAAGGTTCAACACTTGGACTGGATGGGCTTAATCATGAGCAAGTAATGAGAGTGAAATCTTCTATGTGATTGTTGGGTGTTCTGAGTTACTGAGGGTTGTTTCTATTATATCTAATGTTGACTATTATGATTGCAAGTTTAAATTATTATTTCATATGAATTAAGATTATGTTTTCACACTAACTAGGTTTCTTGTTGCAGCATATCCTTCTGTGGTAGAATCATACATGTCAGACTTAGACTTGTGATTATTTGTCTAACAATTTGTGTGGTTGACAACATTTCTCTCATCAATCACAACATGGAAGTGACAGGGCTAGAACTCACAAAGAGGAAGGATCAGTTGGTCAAAGGGAAGGGAATCATTCCCCATACTGGATGGAAACCTTGAGAAGCCTAAGGGATGAGGTAAGAAGCTTTAAGGCTGATAATGAGAGGCTAGTAAGAGCTCAAGAAAGGAAAGTTGAGATCAATGGATTCATCCTACAAGGTATTTGGGATTGGCAAAGGCAAAGGAAATCTAAAAGGAGGGCTAGTTAGATAGATAGGAAAAGCCTTCATGAATCAGAAGATAATACCAACGAGGCAAATGGTAGTAGGCCTAGAAAGAGACACCAACAAGGGAGTGCAGACACAGTGCCTGGGGATGATTCGTTGAGCACCCCCAAGTGAGGAACTAGCATGCAAGTACATCATTACAACAAACTGTATAGTTCCTCTACTCGGAGGTACCATCATCCTCACTATCATCATCACCATTCAAGGTGCAAGGAAAAGGATCACATGCTTGAGGAATTCGAGAAGTCCATGCCACCTACATTCAAAGGGGGTATGAAAAAAGTAGAAGACGCAAAATCATGGTTGTTAGGAATGAAGAAATTCTTCAAGATACATGACTATTCTGAGAACATAAAAACTAGAGTAGTTTCCTAAAACTTGAAAGGAAAATATGATATATGATGGGAGGACCTAAAAACCGTAAGGGACATTGTTAAAGAGAATTCGAATGGGAAGATTTTGAGAAGCTCTTCATAGAACACTACTTGTTCGAAAGCTATTATGATGGCAAGGCCAGAGAATTTTATGAACTCAGAATGAGTCAATTAATCAGTGATGAATATGTCACCAAATTCTTAGAATTATTGAGATATGTGCCATATATTAAGGATGAGAAAGCCAAAATCCAAAGATTCACCAGTGGATTTCCAATCGAATTTAAGGACAAAATTGAGTTACTAGAACCCCAAACCCTGAAGGAAGCTATCAAGAAGTTGGGAAACTGTTATGAGAAAGCCCAAAATAGGTTGGACACCAGAAATAATTGGAAGGCCAAGGGTAATGTTGGAAGTAAGGGAAATTGGACTAGGAGAGGCTTAGAAAGAAAGGAGGGTAAACACACAGTTGAGATGAAACAATTTTAGCGGAAGGCCAATGTTGTTGTTAGGAAAATGGTGTAGCAACCAATGAAATTACCCCCTAAGTTTGAAGGTTGTGAGCTGCTCAAATGTTGTACTTGTGGTTATAATCATAGAAGAATATATTGTCCACACTAGCAGGGCATAGGACCAAGGATTTACAGTTCTCAGGAGGCAAGCATGATGGGAAAGGTAGCTTGGAGTATGCCTAGAATCTATGCCGTAGTGGATAACTGCTAAGCAGATCATAAGGTGTCCATAATTGAGATGGAAGGTAAGCTCCAAGAACAAGTTTTTCCATTTTAATTGATCTAGGTTCTAATTATGTCCATGTTAACCTAGAACTCGTTGAGAAATGCAATCTAGTCAGAGAATTGCATGAAGAACCTTGGCTAGTTTAGTTGGAAACTCGAACAAGGCGAAGGATCAACCATTCATGTGAATTCGAGCTTAAAGACATGCCCACAACCATCTACTTGAATATGTTACCATTGGGAACATATGACATGTTGTTGGGCATGGACTGGATGTACTTGCACCAAGCCAAAGTGGATTGCTATGAGGAAACAATTTAGTTCCTGGATAAGAAGGGAAGGGAAAGAGTGTTGTAGGGAAATAAAAAGCATGTTTCAATAAGGTTGGTTATTGATATGCAGGCCAAATACAATGGTAGAAAAGGCTACATTTTATTTTCTATACTGAGCACCAAGGAAGTGAATGTCGAACAAGGCATAAGAGGAGAAAAAGCCAATTTCCTACAAAGATACCTTGTTTTGTAGCAGTTCATAGATGTCTTTCTAGTGGAAGTTCCTGGACTGTCTCCTTGCAGAGAGATAAAATTTTCTATCGAGACGATACATGGAGAAACATCGATGTCTAAGGCGCACCTCAGAACTAGTTGAGATGAAATTTCAGTTGAAGGAAATTCTCAACAAAGGCTATATAAGGCCAAGTGTGTCTTTATGGGGAGCACTAGTACTATTTGTAAAAAATAATGATGGAACTCTTAGACTGTGCATTGACTAGAGACAACTAAACAAAGTGACTATTAAGAACAAATATCCATTTCCAAGGATCGATGAACTCTTTGATTAGTTACGAGGAGAAACAATTTTCTCTAAAATCGACTGAGATCTAGATACCATCAAATGAGAATCAAGGAGGAAGATATTCATAAGACTGCATTCAGAATGAGATATGGAAACTATGAGTTCATAATGGTACCCTTTGGACTTACCAATGCCCAAGCTACATTTATGTGCCTAATGAACAACATGTTGTGTCCTTATTTGGACAAGTATGTCATTGTGTTTATCGATGACATACTGGTGTACTCAAAGTCAAAAGAAGAACATGAGAAACATCTAGTTTTAGTACTACAACTGTTGAGAGAACACAAGCTATATGTGAATCTCAACAAGTGTGACTTCTTCCAGTCATATATACACTATTTGGGACATATCGTCTCCAAGGAGGGAATCACAGTTGATCCTAAGAATATTAAATCTATAAGGGAGTGGCCAACTCCAAGGAATGTGGATGAAGTTAGGTCATTCATGGGTTTGGCAAGGTACTACAGGAGATTTATTCAAAATTTCTCTAAGGTAGGCCATCCCATTACAACATTGCAGAGAAAAGGGAAGCAATTTGAATGGACCGCACAATGTGTAGAAAGCTTCAAACTACTAATGAAGTTACTTACAAATGCACCAGTACTGAGAATTGCAGATCCTAACAAGGATTTCCTGGTATGTACAGATGCCTGCAAGGAAGGACTCGGTGGAGTTTTGATGAAAGAAGGGAAAGCGGTATGCTACAAATCTAGGAAGTTAAATGAGCATGAGGTGAACTACGTCACTCATGATTTAGAGTTGGCTGCCATCATTCATGCTCTGAAGATGTGGAGGCATTACCTCCTCGGCAGGAAATTCACACTCATGATAGACCATAGTGGAATTAAGTATTTTTTTGGACAACCGAAGTTGAATGATAGGTAAGAAAGATGGATAGATATACTCAGTGAAATTGACTTTGAAATCCAGTACATAAGAGGTAAGGAGAACAAGGTTGCTGATGCTCTGAGTTGAAGAATTTAGGCAACTCATTTGAAAATAATAATTTTGGTACAACAAATTTGGCAGAAAAAGTCAGAAGTGTTGGACATTAGGATGATAAATATCAACAAGTGAGAGAAAAAATTGTAGAACGGTAAGGATGAAGAGTATAGCCTCTTTGAGGATGGCTTAATCTGGTTCAAAGGAAAGATATATGTTCCTAACAATGGCAAGGTAGAAGGGCTAAAAATGAAAGAATCTCATAATAATTCTTGTTCGGGTCATCCAGGTTATCAAAAGACCCTTAAAACAATCCAAAAGGTGCTATTATTGGTTGAATTTGAAAAGTGAAGTGGTTGATTTTGTGGCAAGGTGCATAGAGTTCTAGCAAGTAAAGGCTGAGTGAAAACATCTATTTGGATTGTTGCAGCCTATCCCCATTCCAAAGTGGAAGTGGGAGGTAATTTCTATTTCATTATCAGATTTCCCAAAACATCTAAGTTTCATGATACAATCATGGTGGTAGTGGACAATCTTAGCAAGGTAGCTCATTTCGTGGCAGTCAAATCTACAAGTTCCACTAGAGACATAGCAAAAATAATCATAAAGGAGATTGTGATACTTCATAGCATCCCCAAGAAGATCATATTAGATAGAGATGTTAGATTCACTTCTAGGTTTTGGAAGGAATTATTTACAGGATTGGGAACAAAATTAGCATTTAGTACAATTTATCATCCACAAAATAATGGGAAAAAAGAGAGGGTCAATCAGATCCTTCAGGACATGATAAGGATGTGTGTGATGTATCATCCCAAGAGATGGGAGGAATATCTTCCACTTGTGGAGTTTTCATACAATAATGGACACCAAGAGTCCACAAAAATAAGCCCCTTTGAGGCATTGTATGGAAGGATTTGTAACACTCCCATTAGCTAGAGTGACCCAATTAACAAAACCTATATAGGAACTTATATGCTCAGGGACATGGAACAAAATGTTCAGAGCATAAAGAAAAACTTGAAGGTAGCACAAGTTATACGGGAAAGTTATGCAGATCAACATAGAACACACAAGGATTTCTGAGTTGGATAACATGTTTACTTAAGAGTCAAACCTAGAAGGAGCTCCTTGACAATTGAGACGTGTATCAAATTGGCACCACGGTATTTTGGACCATTCAAATTCCTTGAAAGGATTGGGCCAGTAGCATATAGGCTGGATTTAACTCCATCACTTAAAGTTCATGATATTTTCAAGATATATGTCGAACTATAATCACGTGATTGATCGGTATGTGATACAGGTGGAATTGGAAGGAGATTTCTAGCCAGAACTAGTGTGCATTCTATATCGGAGGAGTCTCAAGCTCTGAAATTGAGCCATAGAACAATTCAAGGTGCAATGGAAGCACTTTGGGCCAGAGGAGGCAACGTGGGAAATGGTTGATGCCACGAAAGAAAAATTTCCCTTTCTTGCTTGCTAGATAAAGCAAGTTTATATAAACTATAAATATTGTATAGAGTTGTGTATATAAAGCTCCATGGAAAATATTATTTTACATTTTGAAATTTTGATATGGATTATTAGTGGAAGAACACCGAGGGCGGTGCGCCTGCAACGGGGAGGGGACTTGTTGTACTATGTAACAACCCACCCATTTATATATAGTAATAGCTAATATTAGACATATAAATGGGGATCCTTTTAAATTTTTAGTCTTTGAAAAATAAATTCTAACTCTAAGAAATTGCCTTGAAAACTCTTAGAAAATAACCCAAGTTTAGGATCCTTATCACAAATAACATTTCACATTTTTTCAAGTAAATACCTTTAAGTAAATCTCGAATTGTGATATGTGATCAAATCTCTTGCTGCAATATGCAAATCAAAATGCCTTGAGAATTCGTATTTGC
Organism: Pinus tabuliformis; assembly: GCA_031772625.1. Taxonomy (NCBI): domain Eukaryota; kingdom Viridiplantae; phylum Streptophyta; class Pinopsida; order Pinales; family Pinaceae; genus Pinus; species Pinus tabuliformis. The sequence goes on from CM062805.1 coordinate 121,276,012, forward strand.
ACTTTGTAGAAATCGCAAATAAATAAGCCATTTCATTGTGTCATCCTTTAACGATTTGCGAAATGCGATATTGCGATATTCTTAATTGCATTTTGCATTATAAATAGGCAACACTATATTACATCATTTAAAAGTTGTGATGTGAGGGAGTCTAATTTAAAGACGCTGCCTGTTCTTTCCTTCACAGAATAGGAGCAAGAGCGAAAATACTTCCATATATAGATATGGTTAGGTGGGTGGTGGAAAACCTCACTATTGAAGACATGCAATTCAGAAACTCGAAAATGGAACTCATGGTGTAATTCAAAGCTGAAGAACTGAAGCAAATGTACCATATACCTGACCCTCAGGACATATATGACAACTCATACCTTACGAACTTTGCAAAGAAAAATGAAGAACCTTTCAAGATGATCCAAGGCCGGAGGGTATTGGAGAACAAGTTCAAATTTGAGAAAACAGGTATTTATCCTATAGCCCCTTTGGAACCCCTACAATTATGCAACTGCTATGTTATGTAGGCTATATAGATTACCAAATAATGCTAAGTTTTCCATAGAATGGATTCCTTTGATTAATGCCTGTGTTAATTCCCACATTTTGAATTGGGCCACTATCCTATCTGATAACCTAGCCACTATCATCATCGAGTATTGTTAGAAGAGATCCTCCTCCATAGAAAACCTTCCTCCATTCTATTTCAGTGCCTACATCATGAATGCCATCTATTTCTGCACTAAATTTCCAATCATGGATTGGAAATGGACCTTGCAAGACCCCTACCCTAACCATCTCAGTCATAAACAGATTTGGGAATCCCATTATATACATCATTTCTATAAAATATGCCATGTCATTATGTTTACATTGCATCAATTAATTTTTAATAAGAAATCCCCCAAGTTTTCCAAAGAAGCCGCTACATACCTTCTAGTAGTGGGCAAGTATTTTGTTGAAGAATGGTATACATACATCAGGGTTTTTGGCAGTACAACAGACCCGCATGTCCTCCCTTTGTATGTCTCTAATAAATTATTAGCAAAAGAAATAGCCCACCAGACTATGGGGAAAGGCTTGACTGAAGTCCTAAAAGAAAGCAAGAAGTCATTATGGCCATGTTTTCCCATTCGGTGCGGTTCCTTTTCATTAGCAAATTTTAACCATGCAACCAAAGAATCAGTAATTCTAAAACGCCTCAGGCTCCATACTTTGTTGAAAAGGAAATTCGATCTAGACAAAATAGCACATAAAATTACTACTACAGTAAAGATCAAGCCTTATAATCATGAGGCTAATAATTCTGAATACCTTTTACAGTCAGCCAAATCCTTCAAACAAGCGTTCAAGTAGGCAAGGGAAAATCTGAGTCTTGAATATTTTGAAAACTTTCAGGAGTTCAGAAACAAAAGCCTCGAAATAATTCTGTTGCATTTGTTAAAAATTGAGGACAAGCCTACACTTAGTGTGACTGTCAATAGCGAGGGACCTAATTCTTGCATAGAGTTTCAAGTGGATACAGGGAAAACAATGGATGCAGAGAGGGTCCAAGACACTGAGAATATAGCTTAATCCAACAATAGGTCAGATGAAAAGCAGGGTACGAGTAGCCCACCTAGAGACATCGGTTCTGAGGTCAAAAGCAATAGTTTGGAACAGGAGTGGGATCAATTCAATAAAAGACTACAAAACACTCCCAAGACAAAAGATACCCAGGAAATCATGTAATATCAAACTCTTTTGCATATTCAGAAAAATATAGATTCTGAACCGATGGATGAGTAGGCAACAACATCTCAACAAACTGAAATCATTCACGCTTTTCCCACATTGGAAACTGTCTTAAAGGTGAATGAAATCCCTCCTATAGATGTGTTCTATAGCCCACTACACAAGGCTGTAGTAAGAAGAAATAGGAAAAGAAGGAGGGTAGAGACACCTGAAATCCCACCTGGGAATGAATCGATGGACATAGTCTGGAAGGACATTGTTTCCAATCTAGCCAAAAGCTTGACCAGAATGTCACAGTTTACAGGGGCATATGTAACTGGCACCATGGATAAAGCTACCGAGATATCTATTTTGTTGAAGGAAAAGGAAGAGAAGATTGCAAAGCTCAAGAAATAACTTGAAACAGAGAAGGCAAGTGTGAACAGGCAGGCCACTAAGCAGCTAACCCAATTGCAACAGAACATGGAGGTGTTGAAGATAAGCCATGAAGAAGACATATTGGCCAAAAAAATGCAACTCCAAGACTTGAAGAAAGCCATGGAAAAGAACAAGGATGTTCCTGCTATCGAGGAATTCATCAAAGAGGCGCTAGAGCTAAATTCCCTCCTATTAAAACAACAAGAACAATTTTGCCAAAAGATGTCACATATCACTCCTTATTTGATCACCAGTGACTAGTTAACAGATAAGGTGATTGACCAAAGAATTGAATTTATTGATCTACACACAAGAATCTTAGAATTCATTGAGTGGCAAGAAAAAGAAGAGGGAAGAAAAGCTAATCTACCTGAGGTCGAAGAGACACATAAGGACATTCTATTCACGGGTTGGGATGCAATGATCAAACAAGCTAAATTAGGAGTGGAAAGAGCAGTCAAGGTGTCGAAGAACATAGTAAAGGTAGTAAACCACACTTTGTATGCCACCAATCTGGTGAAGGAAGGAAACCTGAAAGAACTATGTGATCTAAATGACTTGCATAAAATATGGAAGGAGAGAGCGGAAATCCAAAGTGGAGCAATTGCAAAGATAGCAAAGACTGACTGGGAGGCATATTGGCAATACCTTGTCAAGCCACACAGCCAAATCATGACCCTTAACTACTCACTCCATTCAACTCAGCAGACGCTGCCACCTCTCACAGATGCTATTTTCACAGGACAGGTTAGAACACAGTTTGGGCCACCTCCTCAAGTCAAACTGATGGCTGATATATGTGATTTAAAAGACAAGCTGGCAAACAAAAAATCATTATCATAGCCTCTGCTCATCAAGTCTCTTTCATTTTTAGAGTTAGTTAAGTAGTTAGGAGGAAGTTTGTTTGAAACCTCCTCAAATTTTTGTATAATCTATTTTTGAAAATTAGTTAGAATAGTACTTATACCCTTCTCATGCATTTAGAGAAGGGTCCAAAATTTTATCAAAAATATTTGCAAAGAATGCACTTTTGTAAGTTTGTGAATGCTTTGGTGAAATTATGGAACATAATCGTTTGTTTTAAATATCAGACTACTTTCCTTTGTTGATGCACTATTGTATACTTAGACGATAATTTGATATGAAGAAATAAGTTGATCTATCTCATTAGTCAAATGAGAAGAAATTCAAATATATGGTACTTATATCTTGTATGATTAGTTCTGTTTTTGTTTAATTAGTGATAACACTTTTTTTTCATGAATTATATATGAGATATGTTCTTTCTGTTAAGCGTTAATTGCACTATTGTATGATGCCTAGCTGAATTTTTTTATTTTCATATATAAATCATCAGTTATATGCAATATGGTTTATATATTTCTTTGACTAACTATTTAGTCAAAGAAATTATCTTTATATGTTATCACCTCTGTTTTATGCGTGATTAATCTTTATTATCACATGTCAAACATATATCTTTTTAGATCGCATATCACACATAAATACCTGGGTTTATATTAGATTAAGTTAGCTAGAGATTTGCATGATAGAATAGACAATTTAGTTATCATTATCCTATTTGCAATCACTTGAAAACCACCCACTCTCATTTTAAAACCCACACTAGGAAACTAGTCCCATCATCCCCAGTCGGAGCCACCACTTTAAATGGAAAAGGAGTTGTCTTAAGGTTTGGACCGGGTGGTTATCCCCCATGTTGGAGTAGAAAAAATATGAGACTTCAACATTTTGGCACTAGAAGGAGGGCCATCTGACTATGAATGGCATATAAACCTAAATATCAATTGAAAAACATTCATAAGAGTCAAAACCCCTCCACAACTTCTACACCTTCTATATCTTGCTCAAAATCTCCGGATCAGAAATTTGAAGTTGTGGAAACATCTCCCTTATCTCCTGAAGTAGTAAGACAACCACCTTCTCTGAATTACACTCCCAAGTCTCCCGAAGTTCACTCTTTGATACAGAAATTGGAATAGATATCCATTTTTGATGAGAAACCAGAGAGACTCGAAGGTTATGAATAGAGTGTTACTTCCTTATTACGAGAAGCTGGTGTATTAACTAGATTGTAAAGTGAAAGGCTTGGAGTAACTCCTTTTGAGTTTCCCATCCCTCCACGATGTAGGAAAGCTATCACATTAAGGTCTGAAATAGAAACTAGCGAGATCACATCAACCTTCCATCCATTCACTTCTACTCAATCCACTTCTTCTCAGCAACGCACTTCTCCAACTAGTACTGCGACTAGTAGTACTAACTCAGTAATAAGTTCTTCGCCATCTATACCTACTTCTGGACCGACCTTCCTATCTTCCCAGTCCTCGACTCAAGTTATGGCCAATCAACCCGCTCAACCTTGGAAAAATCCTAGTGTTGTTCTCGTTGCTAATCCAAATGCTCTCCCAACAAACCTAGAAAAATGATTACCTAAGTATAATCCTGATGATGGTCTTCCTGCTAAAGAACATCTTAATAACTTTATGCTAGTCATGAATCTTAATGAAGTTGCACATGAATATGTTGTAATCAAACTTTTTCCTTATACCTTCCAAGGATCTGCTAGATCTTGGTATTTGTCCCTTCCAACAGGATCAATAAGGTACTAGGACACTTTTCAAGAAGTATTTCTTGCAAAAAATTTTGATGATAGGACCACAGCATCCTTAATCAATGATCTTTCTAACTTAAAAGAAAAATCAGATGTAATGATCAAAGACTTCAACTCCATATTTAACAAGTTACTAAACAAGATCCCAGCTACATCAAAACCTACGGTCGATGTACAAATAGAATGGTATATATCCTCCCTTCCTTCTAATATTGTGATTTTTGTAGATAGAGCCAATAAGGCTACCCTTGTAGAAAACATGAAGGAAGTTCTATCTGTAGAAAGAATAATTATTGCTTTATAAAATAGGTCATAGGAAGATGAAAGGAAGTCAAAAAAGGTAACATTCAAAGATGATTAAAAAAGGAAAGCTTGAAAGGACCCTTTCAATCTTGAAGGCCTCCAGAAAGTGTTAAAGATCATGTCCAATGAAATGGTAGAAATCAAGAAGTAGGTCGCAGAGTCTTATGCTCCCAAGAAACCTTTTCGCTCATTTAAAAGAAACCCTTCTTCTGCATTGCAACCACCAAATATTATTTCCAATTCTGAATCAGATCAAGAAGTAGAAGAAGACTCACCAGCTGAAGAGGAAGTTGAAATGGAAGAAGAAGTTGAATTATATGGAATGTGGGATTTCATTCTACCAGCTGAAGAGGAAGCATAAGCTATGCCAATAACTACAAGAAGTAAAAGCTCTCTTGATATGTCTATAACAAATCAGAAACAAAAAATTGCTACTCCTTTAAAGGAGAAAACAGTAAGTAAGAAGTCTAAGACTAGTCAAACTGATCCTATTCCACTAGATCCCCCAAATGCTTCCAAAACATTGGTAATATCAGATACAGTGGAATATAACATAGTCAAAGATATGAAAAAGACCAAAGAAAATATTTCATTACATGAGCTGACTAAACTCAAACAACAATAGAAAATTATATTAAGAGAGTTAAAAGAAGTTCCTATATCCCCTCTACCATTTGTTGTAGTTACTCAAGCTGCCTACGATATGGGAAATCCTCCCTCATCTTCAAATAAAGTAAATCCCAAAGATTTATTTTTAATAGGTGATAGGTCTATTTCTCACACACATCCATTCCTCCTTACTTGTGATATTTTCAACAGAAATGTCCATAATTTCCTTGTTGATTTAGGAGCCTCTTCAAATATTATGCCAAGGACCGTGTGTACTAAATTGAACATTACGCCTCAAAAATTTGTAGTACACATAGTTCAATTGGACAGGTCAAAAGTATAGGTTCTTGGAGAAATAACATTAGTTTCAATTGGGCTTTTCTCTAATCCAAAAGTTTCATAGATAATTGATATTCTAGTGGCTGAGATACTTGAATTTTATGGTTTAATTCTAAGTAGGGATTGTTCTAAAAAGTTGCACGGATACTTCACAACTAATTAGTCTCACATGTGGTTGCTACACAATGGTAAACCAAGCCAAATCAGAGTAGACCGAGAGAAGTTCATGAAATACATAGTCACTGATCTTTGGGGAAACAATGAACCTGTTTCTTTCACCAATAATATCATTGGAAATTACTCATCCGAGCCATTTTTGGGGTATTTTAATTCCCAAATATCTCATTTTCCAATAATGTTGTAGTGTCTCAAATAGAAACTTTTTCACAAAAAAATGCTTCCAAGTGTGTATATGTAGTTGATAAAATTTTAGATAATTCATTGTCCTTGACTCTCTATTTTTATGGTTCCAAATCTGAAGATGGTGCAGGTGCTAGATGTATTTTAATCAACCCGCGAGGAGAGAAAACCAAGTTAGCTTGCAGACTTGAATTTCAATGCACTAACAATATTATGGAATATGAAGCATTGATTCAAGGGTTGTGTAAATCCATTGACCTTAAAGTCAAGTATTTGCAAGTATATGGAAATTCCGAAATAGTCATTAAACAGGTAAGAAATACAATTCATTGTGTGTCTAGGCACCTTAAACATTATCAACCTCTAGCCTAAAATATTACTTCTAATTTCACTGCTTTTAACATTTCTTCAGTTCCTAGATTGCAAAACACAAGTGCTGATTTACTTGCTAATGTGGCATCCAAGCTTATACCTTCGAAAGAATTTAGTCTAGATAGATTTTCTATAGAATTAGTTTTTAGGCCATCCATTCCTAATAATGTAACAAATTGGAGAGTGTTTAATAATGATGTTGATATAATCAATTTCCTTACATCAGAAGGATCTTATGAGGAACAAATCATAGATGAACATGAGCATGACTTACAAATCAACCATAAACAAGATCAAAACCCGATCCCAAAGTCTATAGTTAAGATGGAAGATCTCTATGATTTAAAGGACAGATTTAAGAAAATTACCAACTCCAAAACTCAGAGTTCTACTCTAAGATTTGAAGTAGTAAACCTAGGTTCAACTGAAAAACCTCAAAATGTCAACCTAGGTCTTGGTTTGTCATCTGAAGAAAGAATATCATTCATTAAGTTGTTGAAAAAATATAAAGGTGTCTTTCCATAGGATTACGCAGATCTCAAAACCTATGATACCTCTATAATTAAACATACCATACCAATGAATTCTAATGAAAAGCCAGTCCAGCAGAAGCTTACGAAAATTCACCCAAACCTTGAAAGTCAAATCAAATCCGAATTGAACAAGCTTCTGAAAGCCAAAATAATATTTCATATTAGACAATGAAAGTGGGTATCAAATATGGTCCTTGTGAGGAAAAAGAATGGTGATATTAGGATTTGTATTGATTTTAGAAACCTGAATAGAGCTTGTCAAAATGATAAATTTCCTTTGCCTACCATGGAAAAAATATTGCAATTAGTTGTAGGTTCTGAATTAATGTTTTTTCTAGATGGATTTTCAGGATACAATAAAATTATTCTACATCTAGATGACATATTGAAGACAACATTTAGGACCAAGTGGGGGACATATGCTTATCGGAAGATGCCTTTCAGACTCATTAATGCAGGTACTACATTTCAACATGCTATGGATATTTCTTTCAAATGTCTAATTAATAAATAAGTTGTTATTTACCTAGATGACATTACAATCTATTCCAAGGATAGAAAAAATCATTTAAATGACCTAAAACACATTTTTTAAAGATGCAAGAAATATGGCATTGCTTTAAATCCCAAAAACTCATATTTTTTCTTAACAGAAGGAGAACTCCTTGGATTTATAGTGTCCAAGAAAGGGATTTATATTGATCCTGATAGAGTCCAATAAATTGAAAAGATTCCTCTCCCACATAATAAAAGGACCATGCAATCATTCCTAGGTCAAATTAATTTTGTAAGAATATTTGTTCCAGATTTTTCACAGACTATCCTACCCCTTCAAGCAGTGATAAGAAAGAACACAATTTTCAAATGGGGTAAATATGAAAGAGAGTCATTTGAGTTGATCAAAAAAGCCATTATCAATGCTCCTTCTTTAACAACTCCTGACTTTCTCAAACCTTTTGTGTTATACACTTTTTCATCTGATACATCATATGCAGCAGTCTTAACACGGTTGAATGATCAAAATATAGAGGCACCCATCTCTTTTTTCAGTTCCAACTTGCAAGGTGTTGAGTTAAACTATTCAACTGTTGAGAAACAAGCTTTCGCTACTTTTAAAACATTGAAACATTTCAGACCTTTTCTTCTCAAAACCCATACAAAGATAGTAGTACCTTACTATGTAGTAAGGCAATTATTGATTCAAAGAGAAGTGGGGAATAAAAGAGCCAATTGGGTTATTGTGCTTCAAGAGTACGATGTAGAAATCCAGCCAGCTAAAATTTTTAGGGGCCAAGGTTTTGTAGGATGCTAATTGGAGCTTCCCACTTATCAGCAGAAGAAGACCAAGGTAATGAAGGGAAAATATGATTGGTCAGCCTCAATAATGCACAATCACAGTATGATGATTTGAATTTTTATTTAAAGAATGGATATGATCCTATGAATATCAATTATAAAACAAAGTGTGCTTTAAAGTTAAAATCAAATCTGTATGAATTAATTGATGATGTAAATTATTTATAAAAAACTATGATTTAGTATTATTAAGATTCCTAGAAAAACCTAAAGCTGAAAAGGTCATTCAGGAATTACATGATGGACCAGTTGGAGGTCATTTCGAAGGAAACACCACAACTCACAAAATCCTACATGTAGGTTATTATTGGCCAACAATATTCAAGGATGCACATGAATATGCAATAAAATGCAAAACTTGTCAAACTATAGCTGAAAGAGAAAAGAAACTATTGTTCCCTTTACATCCAGTCAATATCCAACTATTATTTGAACAATGGGGATTAGATATAATTGGTGAGATTGTTCATAACTCTTCCAAGCAACACAAATACATCCTTACTGCTACTGATTATTTCACAAAATGGGTAGAAACTATCCCACTAAAGATAGCTAACATAGAAAATATTATAGATTTCATTGATTAGTACATAATTACTGTTAGGATATTCCGACACATAGGAAATAGTTAAGTACAACTTGGTCTAGTGTAGAGTTAGGTAAAGTGTGTTTCTTTACCGTTGTACATTTTGTAACTTACAATTCGACGGTCACGATATGTAGTGATCCGATGGTTCATTCTCTCCTCGGTATTACCGACACTTGATCCGTGGCTTGACACCCGATTGGTCCATGAATTCTATTTAAAGCGCATGGAGGGTCATTTGTAGGGTAATCCGTGCATGAGAGAAACATATGTAAATTTTCATTCTTTTATTAATAAATTGCCTGAAGTGGCCGTGTTGGCTCAGGCCGTGGACTGTTTCCCTCTTTGAGGGTTTTAACCACGTCAAAATACTGGTGTATTGATTTGCGATCTGGTTGTGAGTGGTATCCTTTTGGTGTTCTTTCTGAGGAACTTACCCTGTAAATTCCTGCATGGTATCAGATTTATTTGAGGGCCGCGTCCGTTGGTGATCCAAATCTGAAGCCGGTAGAACTGCATCCAACTGCCGTTTCCTAGATATGTTGTTTCTGACTGCTTTCGGGCTGAGAGGACTGCTCTGTTGTGTTCGGAGCATCTGTTCCAGTGAGGAACCCCTTTCGTTTCATGCGAAAAGGTTTCCTGTAGCCCTAACTGCGTCATTTTTAAGATCTGGAGGTATACAGTGTTTATTTGCAGTTTACTGTTATTTTCTCTCTATTTATTTCGGTTTCGGTTTATTTAGCTTTTTTATTACCGGATCTATACCTTTCATTTCTGCGTATGCTCTTTGCCCTGCGACTCTGTGCGATCTGGGCAAATCAGAAATAGAAAGGAAGGATTTTTCTCATGCGTATGCTCTTTTCCCTGCGCCTTAGGGTGATCTCGGAAAATCAGAAACATTGAGAAAAATATTTAGTTTTCGGCCAAAGCTAACTTTGAGCCGCAAGGTTCATTTTTGAAAATATTTAGTTTTTCGGCTAAAGCTAACTTCGAGCCATAAGGTTCGTTTTCTTTGCATGTCCATGTTGGGTTTTGTGTTTTGTGTTTTGTAGGGAAAAAGAGCTTTCTCAAGGCAAGCACGCAAACCAAAGCACCCCCCCCTCTCCTCTCTCTCTCTCTCTCTCTCTCAAATTTTTTGTATAGATCAATTGGTTCAAAGCTATTTTAAGAGATTAGAGGTCTTGGGTTCAAGTCTCCATTTTTTGGGGGCGGACTTTTTCATTTCCGCACATTCCCGCACTTCGTCGGCAACTTCAACAACTTTTTTTTCAAAAAGCCATAACTTCTTCATCCGGAAGCCGTTTTCAGAGCCGTTTTTTTTAAACCAGCCTAATTTTTCGAGATCTATCCATTGGAACACTTATTTTCAGCATCTTTAGCTTCAGTTTCCATTGAAATGGAAAGTCAATACCAAGTTACCCTTGATAGCACCAACTACTTCCAATGGTTGGCTTACATTGAGGATTTACTTAGAAGTAAAGGTCTCTTTAGAATAGCCTCAGGCCAAGAAAAGAAACCGAAGGATGAAGATAAGGCTGCTAAATGGGAAAATAGGCAAGATCAAGCACGTGGACTGATAGGGATGTCTATTTCTCCAGATCTTAGATTCCATATTGCAGAAATTGATTCTCCTGATGAAGCAATGAAACAAATCAATAAAGTTTTTGGCATTAAAAATGAAATTAGAGCCCATCAACTTGAAAATGAGTTGCTTACATTGGACCCTAATAATTTTTCTTGCATTGAAGATTTCTTGTCCAAGTTCAAGACCCTTAGATATCTTTTGGAAGGTGTTAAAGTTAAGAAAGAAGATAGTAATCTTATCTATTCCATTCTTACAAAGTTGGGACCAGCCTACTCTGTGTTTGTTTCCACCTTCCATTCTACAAGAGAAGCCTTCATTTATCAAGGAACAGACTACAAGTCCCCTTCCTTTGACTCTTTTTGTGATTCTTTAATAAGAGAACAAGAAAAACTCTTACACCTTGGTCTTCTTAATCTTGGAAACTCTTCCAAGAAAGCGTTAGCCGCCCAGCAGCAACCAAATTCAAAGAATCCCAAGAAGTCATATCCTAAAAAGAATGGTCCTAAACCAAACAAGGGTCCTAAGCAATTTCAGCCCCAAAATGAAAAATCATTTCAACAAAATGATAAGACAAATAAAAACAAAGGGAAAAAGACTGATAGACATTGAAATTTTTGTAATCGAGATGGCCACTTAGAATTAAAATGCTTTAAGAAGATGGAAGCCTTGGAAGAAGCAATGAAGAAGCATAACATCCATTTGGGGCAATCTTCAACTTCAACTTCATCTTCAGGAATGGCACTTTCTGCATGTGGTTGTCAAGCATCTCGGTCTGGCTATGCATTAAATGTATCTTCTTCTTCTCATTCTCATGAGTGGCTCATTGATTCTGGAGCCTCTTATCACATGGCCAAAAACAAAGCCATGTTTTCTTCTTTAAATGATTGTAACACCAAAAATATATATGTTGGTGATGATAGATCTCTTAATGTTGTAGGGACTGGAACTGTTCATCTAGACAATGGTCAGTTTAATGATGTATTATGTGTTCCAACCTTATCCTGCAACCTTCTATCTGTACATCAGATAACTCATTCAGGTGAAGGTAAAATCGTTGAATTTTCACCTCATGATGTTGTAATCAAGGACTTAAGAGATCCTAAACAGATTTTGGCTACTGGAATTGCTGATGATTCTACAAGGTTGTATAAGTTTCACAACTTTGGGTCATCAAATCTTCCTTCAGTATTTGTTGCTCATAACGATGAAGTGAGCAAACTTTGGCATGAGTGATTTTGTCACTTAAACTATCGCTCCCTTCAGCATCTATGTAAAGAAAATATGGTGACAGGTCTTCCTATGGTATCTTGCAGAGATGGTGTTTGTTCCAGATGTGTACTCGGAAAACATCATCGGGACAGTTTTGAAAAACGTGCCTCTTGGAACGCCTCAACCCCTTTACAGCTTGTGCATAGTGATTTATGTGGTCCACTTCCAGTTGTGTCATTCTCTGGCTGCAAGTATTTCTTAACTTTCATTGATGATTTCTCCAGATGCACTTGGGTATACTTCTTAGAACTCAAGAGTGAAGTATTTAACACTTTTTTGGCCTTCAAGGCCTTTGTTGAAAAACAATCTGGACATCAAATTCTTAAGTTAAGATCTGATAATGGCGGAGAATATGTTAAAAAAACATTCATCAACTATTGCACTGAGAATGGAATTCAAATGCAACATATTGTTCCATATACTCCACAACAAAATGGTGTAGCTGAAAGGAAGAATCGCACCTTAAAGGAAATGGCTAATTGTATGCTACAATCTAAAGGACTTGGTCTTAGTTTTTGGGCAGAAGCAATTAACTGTGCAAATTACATAATAAATCACACTCCTACTAAGGCTTTAAAGAATATCACTCCAGAAAAAGCATGGAGCTCAATCAAACCAGATGTAAGTCACTTTCGTGTTTTTGGAAGTGAAGCGTGGGCCCATATTCTAGATAAAAAGCATAAAGCTTTAGAACCTAAGAGTGAAAAATGTACTTTTGTTGGATATTTTGAAGATGTCAAAGGCTATAGACTTATTCCATTTAAGTCCAAAAATGTTATCATTAGAAGAGATGTAAAATTTGATGAAAATATATCGGCCTGCGAGCCTAGTCCGGCGGTTGTGCCACCTCTCCCTATCTCTTCTACTTTTGAAAACATTTCTTCTTCAGATGATGAAAGTGAGGATGACAATCCTCCCCCACCATCTCAGGATCCTCCTTCAGCTCCTGAGCTTCCAAAATGGGTTCGTGCTACTCGAGATGCAGCAGGTGATCTTGCCGGTGATCCTACAGATCAACGACGTACACGTTCTCAGTTCGAGAGAGCCTCTTCTTTACTGGCTCAAGCTCTAGTAAATTATGATCCTGACACCTTTGCAGAGGCTTCAGGCCATCCAGATTGGGAAGCAGCTATGAATGAAGAATATCATTCATTATTGGCAAATGATACATGGGATCTTGTTCCTCTACCAAAGGGACGAAAACTTGTTAGATGCAAATGGGTTTACAGAACCAAGTATGGACCAGATGGGAAAGTTGATAAACATAAAGCTCGTTTTGTTGCTAAGGGTTTTTCACAGGTTGAAGGCATTGACTACACTGAAACCTTCTCCCCTGTTGCCAAAATGAACTCTGTCCGCCTTGTTCTTTTCCTTGCTGCCTCTTTCAAATGGGAAGTCCATCAGGTGGATGTTAAATCTGCCTTCTTGCATGGGGACTTGCATGAAGAAATCTATATGGAACAACCAATTGGCTTCATACAAACAGACTCCAGCCTTGTATGTCGACTTAAGAAATCCCTTTATGGTCTCAAGCAAGCTCCTCGGGCTTGGTATGCCAAAATGGATAGCTTTCTTTTAGAATCTGTCTTTTCTAGGTGTCATTCTGACAATACTGTCTACACCAAGAAAGTGGGCAACTCTCTTATCATCCTTATTCTTTATGTTGATGATCTTATCCTTACTGGTAGTGATCCCAACCTTATAAACCATGTGAAGTCTAGCCTTAAAAGGAAATTTGAAATGACAGACTTAGGACACTTACACTATTTTCTCGGTCTTCAAGTCCTGCAATCCAAGGAGGGTATTTCCCTTTCCCAGTCCAAGTATGCTTGTGATATTCTACGTCATTTTCACATGGAAGACTGTAAGCCAGCCCCTTCTCCCTTTCAGTCTGAAGTCAAACTTTCAGTCACTTGTACTTCTCCTGAAGTTGATGCTACATTATACCGTCAACTTGTAGGAAAACTCTTGTATCTAACTCATACTCGTCCTGACCTTTCCTTTGCTGTTGGCCTTGTTGCTCGATTCATGCAAAACCCCCGTGAAAGTCATTGGAAAGCAGCTAAAAGAATACTTCGTTATGTTCGAGGTACAGTTCAGTTTGGGATTCATTACAGTGCTGAAGCATCTCCTCTATTGGTTGGTTTCACTGATTCCGATTGGGCTGGTGACCCTGATGATCGGAAGTCTACTGCCGGTTATGTATTCACTCTTGGTTCAGGACCTATTACATGGGCTTGTAAGAAACAAGCTGCCATTTCTCTTTCATCAGTAGAAGCAGAGTATCGCGGTGCCGTAGAAGCTAGTAAGGAAGCCTTGTGGCTTCGTCAGATCCTGTCAGAGTTTGGCTTTCAGCAGCAGCATCCGACTACACTTTGGTGTGATAATCAAAGTGCCATTTAGCTATGCAAAGATCCAGTCCAACATCAGCGCAGCAAAAACATTGAACTGCACATGCACTTCATCAGAAAGCTCATTCACGACCATGTTCTTGAAGTGCAATATTGTTCAACAAATGATCAAGTTGCAGACATCTTCACAAAGGCTCTCACAGAGGCAAAGTTCACTAAACTTCGATTTATGGTTGGAGTTCACGAAGTTGTCATTGAAGGGGGATAGGCTCTAGTGCCTCCTTCCTTCTCCTATTGTGTCATATTTGTAAATCCTTCAATCCTATCCCAATTTTTTCTTAAGGGGGGATGTTAGGATATTCCGACACATAGGAAATAGTTAAGTACAACTTGGTCTAGTGTAGAGTTAGGTATAGAGTTAGGTAAAGTGTGTTTCTTTACCGTTGTACATTTTGTAACTTACAATCCGACGGTCACGATATGTAGTGATCCGATGGTTCATTCTCTCCTCGGTATTATCGACACTTGATCCGTGGCTTGACACCCGATTGGTCCATGGATTCTATTTAAAGCGCATGGAGGGTCATTTGTAGGGTAATCCGTGCATGAGAGAAACATATGTAAATTTTCATTCTTTTATTAATAAATTGCCTGAAGTGGCCGCATTGGCTCAGGCCGTGGACTGTTTCCCTCTTTGAGGGTTTTAACCACGTCAAAATACTAGTGTATTGATCTGCGATCTGGTTGTGAGCGGTGTACTTTTGGTGTTCTATCTGAGGAACTTACCCTGTTGTCATGCGGAAAGAGTCGATAGTGCAGACACAACCAACCTCCCTAGAAGCAAAGGCTTTCTAGTGACAAACAAGACAAATAAAAACTACCTTTCTCTAAACATGCATTGAAAATACAAGTAATTAGGTGATTTTAACATACCTTTAGTCCAACGCTTTGTAGTAGTCCAGCCTCGCCGATCCGGATGAGCTCCTCCTTCTCTTCGAAACTTGCATTCACTAACAAGCCAAAAGATTAAATAGCACCTGATAAACTCATAAAACAATACATATCCATCATACAGACCAAGGAGTATATGAAACAAATCATGAATAACAATCTATTGAGAAAAATGAGTTCATTTGTATTAAGTGGAAACAAAAGAAACCATTACAACCTGAGCCTTGGTGTTGTGCCGGTCCCTCCTAGGGTCCAACAAGAGTTTTCCTTTACTTTGATCAGCTCACCCACTCTCCAATAAGGCTAGGAAAGGATGGGAATCTCTCCTCTCAAGCTTTACAAGGGAGTCCTAATTCCAGCAGCATCTACCCTTAGGAATGTTCAGCTTTCAACCTCCCCTCCCTCTGGCCCAATGCCTGTATTTATAGTGCTCTAGAGGAAGTTATTCAGGTCCACCATCAATGGGATAAGCCCCTCTTTGGATGGGATAGCTCCCCTCTTGATGGGATAAGTTCCTCTTTGATAGGGATACATGAACCATTTGGAGGCGCTCCATACACGTCAAACAAGCTTCTAGAATGCTCTAGAAATGACCACAAGTAACTTTTTTGGAGTGAAACTTGCGCCTTTTGACCTTTACAGGAGTACGCACCCTCACCTTTACATACAGAGCGTACAAGTACGCAGGTATTGTGAACTTGGGGTGCGTACACGCAGGTAAGGCTAAGAGAAACTGCGTACCCAGAGATATATAGATTTTTAATGACTTTCTCTCTTTCTTGGAGTTTGACATGGAGAGTAGAGGTATGAGGCTTGCCAAGGAGGATAGTATGACAGTTGATGGAGCCATACTAACTGCAAAGAGTCATGGTGACAAATTTTAGTGTAACAGATTGCCCCCTAAAGTTCGAAGCCTGTAGTAGATAAGGGTTTCATATCATCTAGGAAGGGTGAAGTACTTTATCATTTCAAGGATTATCTTGTGGAGAGCCCAGTCAGAACCTGCAAGTATTCAACACAAAATACATATATAAGATCATATCATCGCTGAGGTAGGCATTCCCATACTCAGATTGAAAACTTTAACTAATTGACTATCTACTGCTCTGATACAGGAATGATTTTGCAGTACATCATAATCATAGACTTTTTGTAGACACAGTATGGATGCAGCCATCTGTTTATAGTTGGTCTACTATATAATGAATACAAAACTCCTCGCAGCCTGGATGGTGGAAACTAGATCCAGGGTCTTCATTTCTACTCCCCGAACAGGTACGATTCTATCCATGCGAATAAATGAGTTGATGTCGAACATGGTAGAAACCACTTGATTACCAGTCAGTGATGTAAACTGTTAACAAGCGTGAGAGAGACCACCAATGATGTCAATGGTTCTCAAAGTACCCAGTACAATCCATGAGATGTGAATGAATGAGTTGATGTCGAACATTTCACGGAATCCTTCGATCGAAAGTCAATGATGTAAACCGTCGTCAAAGGCGAGAAACCTGCCATTGATGCATGCAGACTTCAAGGTTCTGACGATTCCTAGGTCATCTTTCTAGATAATGTGCTGATGTCGATAGAAAGCGACCCGTTGCAGGGCAAGCCCACAACACGAAATCATAGATCAAGTTGAAGAAATGTAGCTGTAAGGACTGACTTAGGGATGGTCAAGATGGATGATGGGTATTTTGCAGATGAATGTTTTATATGCAGAGACCTCTTGAACACATAATGACACGACAGATGGCTTGGTGACATTTGACCCAAAGTTAATACCCGACTGAAGACTTTCAATGTGGTTTCGATCAACTGTGAGGCAAAGGATTTCCCAACCTAGGTGAATGCAAAGTGTCGTGTTCAAGAGTGATAATAAGGCTTCTTCTGAGACAAAGGATGACAAATAGGCTCATTTTTCTCTCTTTTCCCCCACCATTTCTGGCAAGTACCTCTTTATTTTTAACAATCTTGAGGAGGATAACATATGCTTGATTATAAGCTCATCCTTCGGATGAGTCCAACTTAGTTTTGATTCGAACCCTAAGAAGGAGTGGTCTGTTCCTGTTTGTAATCGAACAGGTCCTTTACTGTGAAATTTTAACGAGTCCAGTATAGGAGAAACTCGGCGTTTTTCATTTTTAGAGAGTCTGAAAAAACTTAAGAAGACTCCAGGTTGAACTTTTTCGTAAAGTTGTGTCTCCCAAGCCCGAAAAAGTATAAAATAATACTTGAGAGAACCGCTTGATCTTGCGACCAAGGAGTACTTTCATGATTAGTGCCTCTGACCTGAAAAGTAAAAAGAGATCAAGGACACGTCGTTTTATTTCCAGTATCAAGTTTGAAACGACAAAAACCCAGCAATCTTTTCCTATTTTTATGGTCAGAAAAGAGCTATAAGGGGACCGTCTTTTAATTCCGTTTTAACGAGTGTAAAAGAAATGCTCGGGAATCTTTTCATGTTTTAGGAGTCAGAAAAGGGCTTAAAATATGACTCTGATGTTTTGGTTCGTGAAAAATGATAATTTTCCCTGAAAGTCCTTTTGTCCTGCACAAAAACAACACATTACTCATACCTGTTTAAGATAGGCAAAAATGCATTGAGAAAATATCCTTCCATGGTGAAAAATAAACAAACTTAGCATTCATTTATCCAAAAAACCTATAAAAAGACCTTTTACCATGTCATTTTTACCATTTTACTGTTGAGGGAGAGAAAAGGGCTTTTGGCAAGAAACTTCCCGTGGACTTTGCGGAGACTCCGACCGTCGGAATCGAACGCTGTCTCTTTCAGGTACTTCACAACATCCTCTTCTTTGTTTTTGTCCGTTTAGAATTTCATTTCAGGCCCTAGTTTGATTTTTTGGGGGCTTTAGAGTTTAAAGATCCGCTTTTCGGGGTACGCAGGTCCCCCATGGGTGACCTGCGTACCCCGACATTTTCTCCATTGGGAAAATGGCAGGTGTACGCAGCCTACCTTCAGAGCAGTTGCGTACCCACGCTCTGTTTCTGAAGGCGGGGTGCGTACTCCGCGCAAAGCATTTTTAAACCCCCAAATCTCAAAATTGAACCATTAATTTTTGATTTAGTGAATTCTAATGGATGTTTTCTGGTGTGTAGATTGCCCACCATGCTTGATTGGCGCGAAAGAGAACATGAAGATGTTGATTTGGCCGTAATAGATCATCAACCTTCCATTGATTCTTTGAAGGCATGCGGTCTCTACAAATACTGGGCCATACCTGGCATGAGGGCCCAGGTGCGATTCTTAGAGTGGCTGGTTGAAAGGTGAAACATTCAGGATCAATGCTTTTACATTGGAGGGCACCAGATCGAGATAGAGCCCTCAGACATATATTTTCTCACTGGTTTGCCTAATATGGGTGAGCAACTGTCTTTGTTCGGGACTAGGCCGGGTGGCCAATCCCTTGCTAGTCTCCGGCTAGAGTGGTGCAATAATCAGCACCAGGAAAAGGGGATAGAAATCAAATACATATCTCGACCTGAACTTATGGTAATTGCCTTTACAGTTACCAGACTCTGCGACACAGCCGCTTTGCACATTTCCACCGGGTCCCAAATGTGGATGGCGATTGATTTCTTCCGAGGCACCATTTTCAACTGGTGTGACGCTGTGTTGGCCAATATGAAGGGCCAACTGACTAGGGCAAAGAACGGGCAATTAAAGACCTTTGGGTATGGGCCTTTAGTTGTGAGCTTTGCCCTAGAGAGGGTTCCGATGCTGATCCCTCAGCATCTCACTGTTGCAGTTGGGCCTCCTCAGGAGCCAAAGTTGATGCGATGGGTTGCGGTGATGGCCCGGCATCGTGATGAGGGAGCGGGAGTTGTCCGATTTCCTGCGGGTTACTTTCACTAGTTGGAGGACCAGGTCTTTGCGATCCAGGATTTTCCTTATGCCGGAGTGGATTTTCGCAGTGATCCAGACATGGTTCTTCCACAGGGAGAACAATGGGACAACAAAGGTACTTCATTTTTCACAAGTTTTTAAATTATTTACTTTTTTTTTTGTTTTTTATATCGTCTCAAAACTGACAGTGACAATTTTCAAAATGCAGATGTAGGTCCACAGCGTCCGGCCAATCTCCGGCCGTTCGAGAGGAGAGTACCAGTTGCACCAGCACCGGCCCCACAGGATGCGGCCGCAGAGACCTTAGCCGAGTTGGAACAGGACCTAGAGCATCTTACGGCGGACATACCAGAGACGACTATAGACGATATTCCTAGCCGACTTCAGCGCTATGTGGTCGCAGTCCCAGGACCTTTCAAGAGGTTCTTGTGTAGGGTAGCGTGGGCAGTGGTGTCATATAGAGAGCACCACCAGTGATTGGCTATTCACTTTTTGTAGACACATGTGACATTTTGGTTTTTTGTACTTATCATTTTTGTCGATCATAAGGTGTTTTTCAACCTATGATCGAAGACGATGTATATTTTGACACACTCCTATCTATATATATCATTATTACCGGCTTATCTTGTTAAACATGTATGATGAAATGTTTTTAAATTTACATGTATGATTATCGCAAATGTCTGTCTAACATTCGAGAAGCAATTGCATCTGCTAATGTATTTAATGACCTTGGAATATGCTGATATTCAATGTAATCAAATTCACGTTCCAAGAGGCGCACTCTCAAAAATAACCTTAATAACACTGGATTTCTAATGGCATAAACTCTATTAAGCTGTAATACAACGAGTTCAGAATCTAACCTCACTATCAAACTCCGAATCTCAAACGAAATAGATTCAGATAATAACTCAATCACTGCACTGTATTCTGCAATGTTATTTGTTGTTTGACCGAGGCTCACCCCATGCATAGAAACTAACTCATTAGAGAGCGAATAGATAACCCAAGCTGCAGAAGAGATATTCCGTATACTACGACAAGCACCATCAGCGAATCCAATATACGTTTGGAGAGGCGTCGACATCTGCAATATCAAGAGTAAAACCAAGATAAGCCAGAATAACGACGAAAAACACACTCTCTAAGCTAAGCACACTGTCTATACTAACAAACACACCAGCTAGAAAGAAAAACTAATCTAACTAAATCTCCATACCCATCATTTAAGCATAATACCTCTTTAGGTAAAGTCCATTTCTGGGCTTACCTAAAGAGTCCCCATCAAAATCTACCAGCTCAGAGGCCCCTTTTGCTAGCTTTCGCTTGACAATGTAGGGCCCATGCCACATAGGAACGAATTTTCCAGCACCTAATTTATCGTTAGCCTGATCATATAATAGCACTAGGTCTCCTTCTGAAAAATTACGAGGGGTCACGTTGCGATCATACTGAGCTTTCATCCGTTTTGCGTGAGTCTTGATTGCTAGAGCAGCATCACGTCGAGTCTCATCTAATTGAGCTAAGTATAATAGACGTTTCTCCTCTTCGGAAGTAGCTGGAATTAATTCGACAGCCATTTTAAGTGACGAGATTTCGCATTCAATGGGCAGCACTGCTTCCAAACCATAAACTAGTTGGAAAGGAGTGAACCCTGTTGATGTTTTCACTGAGGTTCGGTACGCCCAAAGCGCGGAAAATAACATGTTGTGCCAATTCGACCAATGAATACCAATGATTCGTCGGATCATGATAACTAAAACTTTGTTGATAGACTCAACCAGGCCGTTGGCTTGTGGATAATAAGGAGTTGAGCTATCGTGACGCAAACCAAGCTGGCCTGTAAGTTCTGTCATCATAATGTTTCGAAAATGGCGCCCATGGTCAGTGATTATCACTTGTGGGACACCAAACCTAGCAATAATGTGATTGAATACGAAAATTGCAGCTGTCTTGCCGTCTGCCTCGAATGTAGGCATCACCTCGGCTCACTTAGTAAAATAGTCAACCGCAAGGATGATATACGCATGCCCCCCGGCCGAGTGAGGGTTACATGTAATAAAATTGATTCCCCATTTAGCAAAAGGACCAACGGCAATTATAGGGTGGGGAGGAGCAGGTGGTGTGCGCATCTTGCGATCAAACACTTGACAGTTGTGGCATTTTCGGACCGCAATGATACAATCTTTAAACATGGACGACCAGAAGTAGCCAGCACGCAACACCTTCTGGGCTGTGGCATACCCAGACATATGACCGCCACACGCTCCAGAATGATAGTCATTCATAACCCTTTCTGCCTCTTCGTGAGTTAAGCAACGACGAAAAACCAAGTCCGCTCCACGACGATAAAGAGCATCTCCAATAATTTTGTACTGTTGGGACTGGAATCGAATTTTTCGACGTTCCGTCTTTGAAAGTTCGGGCCGAAAGGATTGGGTTTGGAGATAGACAATTATATCCCCATACCACGGATCTAAAGTGCTGATGAGAAACAGAGATTCGTCCGCAATGGGTTCCTCTGCCACAGTTTCTGTGTCAGCACGCGGGAAATCACACATCAATTCCGCAAAAACTAAAGATTTCTTAGACTTAGATTTTTCAAATTCTAAGTCGAACTCTTGCAGGATAACGATCCATTTAGAGTACTTGCCCCCTAGCAATTGTTTAGTCAAAATGTAGATCATAGGGTTGCAATCTGAAATGACTGTAGTTTTATGGAGAAGAATGTAGTGACGAAAACGTTGGACAACTTGAACAGCTGCCAAGGCCAATTTCTCCACATGTGAATATTTGAGCTTAGTAGGATTTAACGTCCGAATAAGGTAATAGATCACATGTTCCGTTCTGAATTCATCTTCCTGGACTAAGACCATTCCAATGGTGGAATGAGCGGAGGCGAGGTACAAAAAGTAATCCTGGTTGTAGTTGGGAGGATGCAGCAACGGTGCATGGGTCAACGCGTGCTTTAGCGCATCAAAAGATTTCTGAGCTATCTCATCCCAAGAGAATTGAGCGTTTTGTTTCAACAAACGAGTAAAACTCTTGGTAATCTCGGCGTATTTAGGAATGAATCGGCGTAAAAAGTTTGCTTTCCCCTGCAAACTTTGGAGTTGGCGAAGACTTGAAGGAGGAGGCAATTTGATGATAGCTTCTACCTTCGAGGGATCGACGCGAATGCCGGCTTTTGAAACTACAAATCCCAACAATCGTCCCACTTCTATGCAGAAGACACATTTGTGTGGGTTCAACCGTATACGATAATGCCTACACCTCATAAAAATTGCTCGTAAATGGACAAGGTGATCAACTCGATGTAAGGAGTGAGCGGGAAAATCATCGAGATACGGTTGCACAATGTGCTTGATGTCATGAAATGCATAAGACATCGCCCTTTGAAAAGTGGCTCTGGCATTCTTAAGCCCAAAATGTAATTTACAATAAGCAAATGTCCCCCATGGACAAATGAAAGCTGTTTTTGGTTGATCGGCAGGTAGAATATTGATTTGGTTGTAACCGGAAAAACCGTCCATAAAGGAAAATATTTCACTACCGGCACAATCATCAATTATTTGATCGATATAGGGTGTTGGATAGTTGTCCTTGGGAAAAGCACGATTGATATCCCTATAGTCGATACATATTCTTATTGTTCCTTGTTTTTTGTTAACCGGAACAATATTCAATACCCAATCCGTTAACGGGATCGGATAAATGAAACCTGCTTTCAACAGCTTCTCAACTTCTGCTTTAATCGCAGCCGCTTTTCGTGGGTGAATCTGACACAAACATTGCCGGACGAGTTTGGCGTCTGGGTAAGTCTTGATTTCATCGACAACAATGGCGGGATCAATTCCTGGCATTTCTTCGTAAGACCAGGCAAACACGTCACGAAATTCTTGAAATAGGGCCTTGTATGTTTGAATTTCGTCATCTGAACACGAGGCACCTATATGAATGTGTTCAACAATTCCGGGCTTTACTGAAATGTCAATGGGAATAGTGCGAGAAATGTTTCCCAAATTCAAATCTGAATCAGGATATTTCAGTGGACTCTGAGCGTCTTTGACATATTCAGCTGTAAAGATTGATGAGAAATCGTTTTCAAAACCATCATCCTCAGGTAAAAACGAAGATCTATGATGGAGATCTTCCCATGGTAAATCGTCTACGCACAGGACTTCACAAAGTTGTTCGTCAGATGACACAACTTCAGGAAACGTTATTAACTTCGAGGTTGACGCGAAAAGGGATTCCTCACAGACCACATTCATTTGGTCGATTTGGGTTGAACTCGGGTCGGAAAAAGACTGCACGGCTTCATAAGCAATTTCATATGGACTCAAAGGCATTACATCACCAAATGAGTCTATCTCAGATTCAACAGGAACAATCCAAGGATCGTCATAAACAATGGTATCTGAATTAATCATATGAATAGATGCAAATGAAGTCACGGCGTTGATTGGAGGAAAAGGAAAAGTTCCCAGTAAACTGGCATCTTTAACTAATCCTACGCCAACATCCTTGTAAGGGATAGTCGTTTTACCGACATGCTGGATACTCTCTGAAGAGGCTGGGTTGGATGAAAAATAAGCCAGATGGTCTATGGTCACGATCTTGCCATTGTGTGGAAACTTTATTACTCTGAAGACCGATGAAACGACCGTTGTCATAGCGTAAGACCAACTTCGACCCAAAAGAAGGTTGTAGTCTAGAGGGGCATCAACCACCTCCACATCTAGACTAACGGTTTTTCCTTCAACCCCTATAGGCAAATCCTGTAGATTGCCAAACGGATGGAACCCACGGCCATCAAAGGCCTTAAGAATTGTCGGGGATTGATTTAGTGAAGGAGAACCAAGCGATCTCCAACACTGTATTGACATAATACACGTGGAAGCTCCCTCATCAATTACAGTCCGATGAATAGGCTTGTTTTTTACTATCACTGGGATCTGGAAAGCCATCTGATGAGGTAAACGCGGTGTACTATTTTCTAGATCAAAGATTATGAGGTTCCGGTCCTGAACGTCAACAGCTCCTATAGCCGACAAAAGTAATTTTCGTTGTTCTGGGCATGATTGAAGCACTTCTAAAGCCGACATTTCTGAGGGTGAAACAGCTAAATCCTCAACAATGTTGTAATTCTGGGCCGCTCTCGCATGTGGATTGAAAGCAGACCTTCGAAGTACACCCTTGGCGGGCGGTTTGATTACTAAGTCAGGGTTAGGTTTCTCGATCTGTAGTGGATCGGAACCGGGAGCTGAGGTTGATGGATTTGAATGAGAAGATTCTGCTTCTTTCGATCCATCAACAGGACTTTTACTACCATAATCTTGTGATCGAGTCGCAATCCTTACATGAGACATCATCAATATGGGTTCTTCAGTGGCACTCGAGGAAGAACCTATCATCTTACTCTCCTGCTTTGGAAATGGATCTTTCAAAACAGCAGGAGTTGAGGAACCTTTGACGATTTTCACAACCTCGGCCAGATGAGGGCAATCTCTTATAAAATGATCCTCTTCACAAATAAGACAAGGATATCGAGGTTTGCGCTTTTCGTCATTGGTTTCCGACTTTTCTGTTTTCTCCTTTGGAGTCTTGTCTGCTTTACCTTTCTTCTTACCTTTCTTCTTCCCACCGTTTTTTGATTTAGCCGTAGATGACTCTACAGCGTGAATATCAGCGGAAATTTCAGGAGAAGATTCTCCTGTCGGGGAATCTGGTAAGGTTATAATGGGCGAAGAATTCTTTGAATAATTCTTCTTGCTTTTAGTATTTACCGTACCAATCATGCCATCAGCAGCATGAGATCCCGAAGGAGCAACAACGATTTGATTTGACTTTGGAAGATCTGGGATCTTTTCGTGTAACGTACCTGACTGAGTGTAAACTAAGTCAAGGTACTGTGCTTGAGCAATTACTTGCTCCTCAGTAACTACTCCGGCCTTAGCTACGTCTTCAGTAATCTTCGGTAATAATGATTTAACAAACCATTCAGCTAAGATTTGGTCCGGGATAAAAACTTTCACTAATCGCCGTCGATGTCTCCATTCATGTATATGATCGGAAATATAAGTGGACGTCGACTGTTTCAGTGAAGTTAGTAGCTCCGTGCCATTATCATATCTGACCGGCAACTGAAAATGAGTTAGGAACGGGGTAGCTAACTGACTAAAATTGTAAAAAGAGGCCCGTGGTAACTCAATGTACCACTTGGCCGCGAGACCAATGAGCGTACGCTGGAAAAGACGTAAGCGGATCGAATCATCCGAGATGGAATTTGAAGCACACCAGAGGTGGTAAGTCATCACATGATTGGACGGATCCTCTCCAGACTTACCTTCGAACTTGGGTATATCACTGGGCAACTTATTTGGCATTGGCGGCCAGAACGGAAGATAATTTATTGGATCGTTCGTTAGGCGCGACAAGTCTGGCAAATCCAAAGTTGCGATAAACGGTAATTGCCGATTAGGATCCCTAAAACTCTGGGTCACAAGACCAGTCCCAGGGGGAGGATATCCAGGATAACTTGGAATAGGTATTGCATTCGGGATATTGTATCCTCCTGGAAATCCAGGATTAATCGGACCGTACTGGGGTTGTTGATAAGTGTACCCAGGATACGGTTGATACTGGTAAACCGGCTGTTGGACAACAGACCCGTATTGGTACTGTCCCTAGTACGGTTGATATGCGAATTGTGGTTGACTAGTGACAACCGTACTTAAACCAGGTTGTCCTACAGGCATCTGAACCGTAGTTTGAATCATAGATCCAGATAATGGTAAAGATGTCTGAGGAGTAGTTGTAGAGACAGTAGAAACCGGAGCTGTCGATACTCCAGAAGCAAGTGTGGTGGAAGGAGCAGATGTTGCGGTAGTTGCAACAGTCGTTTGATATGGAGTACTAGGTGCAATTGGCGACTGAGTAACTACCGAGGGTACATAAATTTGAACATTAGACTGGACTGGTTGCTGGGATGGACCAGCAACTAACGGTTGTCCAGCTTGAGATGACAACTGTACGCTTGGCTGCAATACCTATTAAACTTGCGATGGATCCCACACTATGTTCATTCCGGGGTATTGACCCATGACAGGTTGAGGATATTGAGATCCATAACCGGATTGAGGGTAGGATTGATAACTGAAAGGCACAGTTCCGTACCTTGAACATATGACTGACCTTGAGGTGGTTGATAACCTTAACTCGAGTATTGACCTTGGGGTTGATACCCTTGAGGTAAATACTGATACTGGGGTTGACCTTGACCTTGAGGTTGATACCCTTGAGGTAAATACTAATACTGAGGTTGACCCTGGGGTACATATTGAGGCTGGGGTTGACCTTGAGGAATGTATTGTACTATGGGTACATACTGTCCTTGAGGTTGCCCCCAGACGCAACTTGTGTACCTTGAGGTTGCCCCCCAGGCGTTAACTGAGGCTGCCCCCCAGGTGGTAATTGGCCACCTTGAGGTTGAGAACCGGGAACTGAACCTGACATCATGTAAATGTCTCCTACACCCAATGGTTTATTACCATTGTTTCCAGCTAATAACCCATGTTCAATGGGTTGAGGAGTTGCTCCCACAAAAGTACCAGAAAGTGACTGATACCCGGAGGGGACAGAAGGACCGCCGTGTTATAGACATTTTTGTGCCTAACAGCATGAAGCATGAAATGTCAATAATCTGAGGGATCCAAAGTCCCTAAACATGTTGTTCCTACCCCTAGAGGAACAAGGTCAGCAAACCACAGCACTGAAAATCAGTTCTCCACCTGAAAACACTCAAAAACAGGCTATTTCTGGATCATGTCAGCTGCTCCACTGAGCATCTGCACTGAATGTCAACTGCTCCACTCTGTACCTGCACTGAATGTCAAAAGCAATGAAGGCTACCTGCGCTGGGCGAGATTGGCCAAGTGGCACAGTCATTCTGCAAGGTGTCAAATGCCCAGGAAGCTTCCAAAATGACACTTGGATCAGGGAATTCACCTTGTGATGAGTAAGAGGATCTAGATCTCCAAGTGGAAGCAAGAAACTCCAAGTGGACTCAAGAATTGAAGTATAACTAAAGTGGGAGAGGACACTAGTCAGCTTCATGCCAGCCTCAAGCTGACTCATCCTTTCTCCAAAACTCCTATATATAGAGCTCTCTCATGAGGTCTATGGAGGCTGGAATTTTGTGCAAGTAAGGAAGTGCTGTTGGTTTGAGTATAGAACTATTGGGTGATTGCTTTGAAGGAGGTGAAGAGGAGATTTCTTTCTGCTGGGAGGTGTTGCTGGATTGGGCCTATTATGGTTGTAACACTCTCAGAAATTTACTTCTTCCATTAATAAAGTATTTGAGGTTCTTCTATATGCATGTGTCTTAATGGTGAATTGATGCTTGTATATTTGATTTATTCTAATCCCTGAATCGATTATGGATGTATGATTCTTGTAGTTTCCTTTTCTTGTGCTTTTACAGGATCTTTGTGTAGCTGGGCCTGTGAAAGAGCAAGGAGCTAGGAGCAAGCATCAAAGAGGGAAGATTGGATCAACCATTAGCGGAAGATAACGGTTAGTGGATCCCCTTTCTCTTCTCTCTCTCATTCATAAAGAAGTAATCTTGAATAGCTTTACATTCAGTTGTTGCTGAGGTACTATCACCCTTAGAGTGGGATAGGGTCATTCCGTATTGGATACTTTTCCCAACAACAAATTGGCGACTCCACTGGGGATCGTATCTTGTTGGTTGTTTGTGTTTTTGCTATTCATTTCATAAACAAAGGGAGTACCGAATCGAACTGTGTTTGAATCTTTCAAATGCAAAGTAGAGGGCAGCTACTCTAGCTCAGTTTATGGGCAAGTTTATGATTTGAAGAGCTGATCCACAAGGACTCTAATAAGCTCTTAGTGATAGCTTTTCATCCTCCTTGTCATCCCTTAGTGTGTCCTTGGCTGATAGCTTCTGATTTGAGCAAAAACTGTGAATTTTTGAGCAATCTGTGACCCGGAAACCAAGAGAAACGAAAGTTTCGTTCTTCAGTGCAGGCTGTACAAAGGCTGTTTACATTTCAGCGCAGTTCCTGAAGGGGCTACCTGCGCTGAAGGTCAAACAGGCAGTGTCCCACCTGCGCTGGACCAGTCTTGCCTTGTGCTACTCGGGTTTCCTGCTGTTTCTTGCCCTGTTTTCACTCTTGTTTTTGCTGTTTGTTACCAGTCAGTGTGCCTATCTGAAACCAACTTTCCTTGTCACTATTCCGCCTCAGTTGTATAAAGAAACTGTGTTTGTTCTTTTTGTATTTCTTGTACATTTACAGTTTCCCATAACGAAAGTGAACTAGTCTTGTTGTGACCTCTTAGATCTAGACCTGTGATAAAGTGTCGTTTTGATCTTAAGAGTTAGTTTGTTTGCTGTTCATAGCTGATTAGGCTTTTGATTTCGTCATTTGGTTTGAGTTTATATATTTCTAGTGTCGAAACAAGTAAATCTTAAGGTGTCTTTTGATTTTGGACAAGCTTGTTTGCTTTCACTTGAAATTGAATTCAAAATTATACAACCGCTTTCTTTTTTGCATTACGCCAACATTAAGAAAGAGAAAAGAAATACCTGCATCTTTGCATTTTGCATATAAGTTTGTATGTTGATTTAGGGAAAAAGTGCATTAGCGAGTGCTCTTTGATCTGTGTGAAAAGATTTTGTCTCTCTTTTCCCTTAGTAGTTAGGATTTTCATAAGTCGAAAAGATTGAAAAAGCTTGCTTCTCATCTTAGACTGCATTTAGGAATTTGTATCAATACATCTCGTGGTGAACCTTGAAAGGCAAACTTTAAAAAAGATCAACTTAAAATATATTGAAT
The DNA here is from genome assembly GCA_031772625.1 of Pinus tabuliformis. Taxonomy (NCBI): domain Eukaryota; kingdom Viridiplantae; phylum Streptophyta; class Pinopsida; order Pinales; family Pinaceae; genus Pinus; species Pinus tabuliformis. The sequence continues at coordinate 121,305,143 of CM062805.1, forward strand.
GAACCTAACAACGCTTTGAAACATAACGCAAACATCTAGAGGTCTAAGCTAGAGACGTGTTCCGGCGTCGTTAAACGTAGTGATTGTCGATCTCGACGAAGGTGGGTGATTCCTCCTGAGAGTCGGTGGCACTAATACGGACTTGTGCTCCCACGTACCGTCGCGTATATATTGGGAGACCCCTATAGGAATAAAGCCTTTATCCAATAGGAAACCGTGTCGGCCGCCCTACTGATCGCAATGCAGTGAACACAACATTCACGAAGATCGACCACTCGTACCGTAAAACGTATTTAGTGGTTTTGCGAAAGGTTTGGCACACCCTCTGCCTAGATCTCCAGAGCAGTTTCTTTTGGCCTTTTTCAAACTATATAATTGAAAAAGTCCAACCGAGCATTTGTCACTTCGGGCTCGTTAATACATCGAAGGAGACTAGAGTCATCTTTAGCTTTTTCTCGACTCTTAAAAAGTGAAAAAGCAAGTTGTGTCTAAAAGCGTCTAATAAAATTCACTCAATTCGGAAACACAAATTTCCCCTTTTAATATTTTAGTTGATCGAGTAATCCGCAATCGTGGAAGAAAGTCAATTGAAACCCCGTCATTCGCGGAGGCTTACGAGTCAACCGTCTTTGTCCCCGGAATCGAAAACAGTACGGGCAAAGCGAACTCGTTTAACCGGTTCAAAATCTCCTTTGAAAGTTAGAACAAGTGTTCCTACTGCATCCGAGGTTCCGGTTACTCCTAACATTTCTGGAAACCATGCCTCTATAGAAGAAGTTCAACAGCCACAAAAGGACAGTAATACTGATCCTAGTCTGGGGGCAAATACTTGTGTAACTGAACCAGTTCCATCTGTAACCGATCCAGAAAGTTTTGTTCCCCAAACAACTGTCGCTGTCGAAACAACCACTTCTTCGGCACCAGAAATATTTTACGGACCTGACGGTCTTCCTCTTCCACCAGGTTTGATTGCGATAGAGGAAATTGCAGAGGATCCGCAAGCAAGTACTCCAACTCATTTTGGAGTAGGGGTCACTCTCTTTCCTTCATCAGAGGTTAATCCACCACAAGTGGAAGTCCCTGTAGAATCGCTAGGCAATCTACTGGATAGACTTAAAATGTCTGAACAACCGTCATCATCTAGGACTGTGTCAAATGACACAGCGACAGCAGAAGCCCCTGCCGTCACTCCAACGATGTTTGCCGGCATACCAGCTGTCCCAACAAGCTCTCAACAGCTAGAAGGAGTCCACCAAGGGACTATTTCGACAGTATGGTCTGTTCCAGTTTGTTCATCCGGAGTAAAACCCGGTAATTCTTATGTTGAAACTCGACAGATTGATCCTCATGGAGGTCAATTTGGGCCATCTAGTCCTAAAGGACTAACAATCCCTCTGAGTTCCGGATTGCTACCATATGGGGGGCAGTATGCCCTTTCATTACCTCCTCCGGGAGGATATCCATATGGCAGTTCTCAACAGTATTCAGGTTATCCTGGAATTGCATCAAGTAGTTGGGTACCTATGCTACCTCAACAACCAAGGATTGTATATTCTATGCAACAGTGTGTACCTGTGACGAACATCCCAACCACACCGGCTATTGTAACTGTGTCTCAAGTTCAAGCGATTCGTGTTACATGTCAACCTCAGATTTCTCAGGTTGTAATGCAACCATGGGTCACAACCACAATCACCAACTGGTGGGACGACACAAGTACAAATGGGTACAATTACCCCACACCTTGGTCCAATGGTTAGCATGGCGCAACAGAACATGGCGTCACAACCATGGCTTGTACAATACCAACAACCGTAGTTTCAGCAAGTGTACCAAGGTTCTCAGCAGCAGATCTTTGTGAATAGTGGACAACCGTATATCCAAAACGGTCAAAACCAACCACTTTTGATCCAGGTGGATATTGGTGGCCACCTGCCAAGTCCACCTGGACCCCCACCATTGTCTTTCTCAGCATTTTCAGTTTCCTTAATTGTAGCACAACTTACTATTTTTAGCAGTTTTTCGGGTCCTGAACTTCCGGAGCCGTTTTGAGGCCCTAAACGACGTTTGTTGGGAAATCTACAACCAGCGATTTTTTTGATAAAAATCGTCTTTTCCGTCGTAGTCCTCGGAGAGATCTTTCCAACGGGCTATCATGCACGTCAAACGGAGATAGTATGACCAATTCGCGACCCCGGGAAGTTGATGTACCAACTTACCCAAAAACGGGGCCCACAATTTGGCGTTTCATCTTCTAGGGTTAGGTTTTGGAATGTGAAGGGTTTTTCTATTGTTTCTCAACAATAAATAGGCCTCCGAGCCTCATTGTAAGACAGTTCAGAGGCATGTAGCCATCACATCTCTTCTCAGAGATAAGCTACCATCGCCCTAGCTAGTTTATTTCCATTTCTGTTGTAAGCATATTTGAGTATTTTCCATTAATGAAATGAAGTATTATTTCCGCTGCATCTTTGTGTATATGGTTATCTCTGTAATTTGTTGCGTTCCTGTTTAAATCCGGATCAGTGGTATCAGAGCGGTCTGCTTTTTCTCTGTTTTTCTTTGCATGTCCCCAACAAGGTCGGGATATAAGGAGTTAGGGCTTGAACTGGTTGAACCTTTGCAAGACCAGCCACGCAAATCCCGACGGCCTCCCATGGCAGACGAGAAGAAAGACGAGGGGGCAGGAGATCCCATCAAAATCTTGCTCGAAGAAGCCCTCGAGCGACAACGGAACGCGATGATGGACAGTTTTGCCCAGATCCTTCAGCGGCTACCGAGAAGCAATGCATCGGCTTCCAGCAGCTACTCTGGAAACGCCACACCCTTTAAGGTACAAGTTAATTTTGAAATCCCCATATTCGAAGGTCAGATAGACGCAGATGCCGTAGATAAATGGTTAAATCTGCTAGAGGGTTATTTTTCTGTTCATGAATTTTCGAGTCGGGAAAAGATTGTTTTTGCTCTCCTCAAAGCAGCCCCCCACGTCAAGGACTGGTGGGAAACCTACTGCGAGCAGAAGGATGAAAGTACTGGCTCACTATTTTCAGCCGCACCCACCTGGGATTCGTTCCGGGATGCTATCAAGGAGCAGTACTACCCTGTCGGGAGCTATGAGGATGAATACATAAAGTGGACCACGCTGCGGCAGGGAAGGGACCAAGACGTGCCGGAGTTCACCAATCTTTTCCATACCCTTCGCACAAAGTTGGGTATCAAGGATTCAGAGCAACATTTGATACTCAAATACCGTGGCTTCCTGCACAAGTACATCCAGGAAGAAATACAATTCCTAAACATCCCCTCGCTCGGCGCAGCATACCGGTATGCCGTCAAGGTCGAGCAGAAGTTTAAACAAAAGAAGCGAGACTTTGGATCTGCGAATCCAAAGCAGGGGAAAGGTGCCCCTAAACCACAGAACAAAGGACAAATCCAAGGCGGGACAGCCCAAGACAACCAGCCGAAGCTGCAAGCAAAGAACAGCGCCGCGAAGCCGAGAAAGGACACTGGAAAATGGTGCGAGTTCCATAAGAGCTCCACTCACAACACAAGTGAGTGTCGGGCCAAGCAGTCACTGGTGGCTGAGCTAAAGGTTTCAGAATCAGATGCATGTTCCGACACAGAGTCAGAACCCGATAAGGGGTATGAAAAAGGGAAGCAGATCATTGATGCGGACCCCAGCGCCACTGTTGCTACCGCAAAGATCCAGAAAAATGAACCCGAAGATCCAGAGGAGGAGGAGCGTCTCTTCCACTCCCAGATGTGGGTAAAGGGCTCCCCGATACAGTTCATTGTTGATAGCGGGAGTCAAAAGAACCTCATTTCGGCAGAGGTCGTGAAGCGGTTGGGCTTACCGACCACATCACATCCACAACCATACACCATTGGGTGGCTTCACCAAGGACGAGATCTTCGCGTGAGCCAGCAGTGTCGCCTTCCATACAACATCAAGCCCTTCACGGATGAGGTATTGTGTGACATTGCTCCCCTTGAAGTTTGTGATGTATTACTAGGACAACCATACTTGTGGAAGCGACATGCTGTGTATGAATCGAGACCCCGTGCAGTTATTATTACATTGGGAAATAAGTTGTTCAGGATACCAGAGGTAGCACCACCTGCCGCCCTCTCTTTGATTACTGCAAAACAATGCAGTAAGATCATTTCCAAAACCAGGAAATTTGTTTTCCTGATGATACGCCCTCAAGGAAAGAAGAAGACAGTGGCCGCGGCCTCCAAACGGGGCCCCTCTGCACGACAACTACAGATGGACAAGATTGTGGAGGAGTACGAGGACATCTTCACCTCCCCGGCAGGGGTTCCTCTGCACTGTCAAGTCAAGCACTCCATCGATCTGACCCCAGGTGCACCGCTACCCAATGGACCAATTTATCGGCGCTCCGTTCTGGAGAACGATGAAATCAAGAGGCAGATTCAGGAGCTCCTGCAGAAAGGTCACATCCGTCCGAGTTCATCGCCCTGTGGGAGCCCGATCGTGTTGGTACAGAAGAAGGATGGGACGTGGAGACTCTGTATTGACTATCGGGCGCTGAACAAGATCACTGTCCGTAATAGGTACCCGATCCCACGGATTGATGACCTCCTAGACCAACTAAAGGGGGCGAAATATTTCAGCAAGATCGATCTGAAGTCAGGATATCACCAGGTACCAATCGAACCCTCAGATGTGTGGAAGACTGCCTTCAAATCCAAGGAGGGCCTCTTCGAATGGTTGGTCATGCCTTTCGGATTGACGAATGCTCCTGCAACCTTTATGAGGCTAATGGATGACATCTTGCGGCCATTCACCAACTCCTTTGTAGTAGTATACTTGGATGACATTCTGATCTTCAGCCAGAGTTGGGAAGAGCACCTCCACCACATCCGACAGGTTCTCCAAACACTGCGGCAACACAAGCTATGTGCCAATTTGGAGAAATGCACTTTTGGCATGACCGAGGTTTAGTATCTGGGATACATCATTGATGAACAGGGGGTGCATGTCGATCCAGCCAAGGTCCAAGTCATTCGGGATTGGCCCTCTCCAACCACTCTAACAGAGCTACGCAGCTTTCTAGGTCTTGCCAACTTCTACCGCAGGTTTGTGTTGGGGTTTTCTCATATTTCTTGGCCCTTGAGTCAAGTCACCAAGGGCGGGGCGAAAGAAAAATTCTTTTGGTCTGAATCTCAACAGAAGGCATTCAGGGAGTTGAAGGATCGCCTCTGCACGGCACCAGTGCTCGCGTTACCAGATTTACAACAACCATTTGAGGTCGAGACAGATGCCTCTGACTATGCTATTGGGGCAGTCCTTACTCAACATGGACATCCAGTGGCATATCACAGTGAAACACTTTCAGACACAGTCCGGAAGTACCCCACTTATGATAAAGAGATGTATTCCATTGTACAGGCCTGCCGACAATGGAAGCATTACATTTTGGGGAAGGAAACGATCATCCACACAGACCACCGACCTCTGCAGTTCATACAGACCCAAGGGAAATTGCAAAATGATCGCCATCAGAAGTGGTCTACATACCTGCAACAATTTCACTTGAATATCAAGTACAAAAAGGGCAGCACCAATAATGTTGCAGATTGCCTCAGTCGACCACCGATCATGGCGCTAACCACTGTGCTCAACTCCTGCGGGCACGAGACTTCTGATTGGCCACTTCTCTACAAAAGCGACCCAGAATTCGGCCACACATACCAGACACTCTTGGAGGGTCGGCAGGTTGCAGATTTTCACCTCCAGGATGCCCTATTATGCCACCTCGGTCACCTTTGTGTTCCTTCAAGCGAGCGTGCCAAGATGATTTGGGAAGCACACTACAGTCGGGCTGCTGGGCATTTCGGGGTCGAGAAAACAGTGGCAGTACTACAAAATTATTTCTATTGGCCGAATCTTCGACAGGATGTTGGGAAGTACATCCGATCATGTACTGCCTGTGCCATTGCCAAACCGACCATTAAGAAGCAAGGCCTCTACACCCTGTTGCCTACCCCTAGTCGACCTTGGGAATCCATCTCCATGGATTACATGTCAGGCCTTCCTTCCACTAAGCATGGAAATGACTGTGTTTTTGTGGTCGTCGACAGGTTCTCAAAGATGGCCATTATGATGGCCTGCAAGAAGAATATCACAGCAGAAGCCACTGCTAAACTCTTCTTTGAACGAGTGTGGGTGCACTTTGGGATCCCACAGTCTATCATCTCAGATCGGGACAGTCGGTTTCTCAGCACATTTTGGTCCAGTCTCTGGTCAATGATGGACACCAAACTCATGAAGTCCACAGCCTTCCATCCTCAAACTGATGGCCAGACAGAGGTTGTCAATAGGATGATTGTGCACATTCTGCGCATGTATAACTCAAAGCATCCACGCACATGGGACGAGAGCCTCCCCTATGTTCAGCATAGCTACAACCGAGCTCTTCACAGCTCCACTGGCCATAGCCCTTTTCAGGTGGGTTTGGGATTCCAGCCACTATGCCCCATTGATGTGGCCATGCCACTTGCAGCTACTCACATGAATTCAGCTCATGTCCAGTCCGAAACAGATAAGGCCACCAGCTTCATTGAGCGCATCCAACATATTCGCCAGCAGGTCCATGAAATTCTTGAGAAATCAAATGCCAAGTACAAGCAGCGACATGATCAACATCGGGTGCCACACAAGTTTCAGGTGGGCGACAAAGTCTGGTTGCATTTGCAAAAGGAACGCCTTACTGGAGCCTATCGGAAATTGAGACCACTCCGATATGGTCCTTACACCATTACTAAGGCTATGGGAGACAATGCATTTGAGCTCAGCATTCCCCCATTCCTTGGCCTGCACCCAGTGTTCAATGTAGACCGCCTTCGGCCATACTTTCCACCATTGCTAGACACATCCGACATTGCAGAACAGCTCAAACCCACAGAATTAAATCCAGATTGCATGGAACAAGCTGCAACTGATCGGATCATGGACACACAGATCAAGAACACTCGCCAACAGAATATCCAACTGTATCGAGTTGTCAAAGCAGGCCAACTCCTTCAGCAGGGCAAGTGGCTCACCAGGGAACAAGTTCAGCAGAAGTTTCCTCATCTCATGGAGGATCTCAACGCAATGGGGACCATTGCTTCCTAAGGGGGGAGGAATGATCCAGGTGGATATTGGTGGCCACCTGCCAAGTCCACCTGGACCCCCACCATTGTCTTTCTCAGCATTTTCAGTTTCCTTAATTGTAGCACAAGTTACTATTTTTAGCAGTTTTTCGGGTCCTGAACTTCCGGAGCCGTTTTGAGGCCCTAAACGACGTTTGTTGGGAAATCTACCGCCAACGATTTTTCTGATAAAAATCATCTTTTCCATCGTAGTCCTCGGATAGATGTTTCCAACGGGCTATCATGCACGTCAAACGGAGATAGTATGACCAATTCGCGACCCCGGGAAGTTGATGTACCAACTTACCCAAAAACGGGGCCCACAATTTGGCGTTTCATCTTCTAGGGTTAGGTTTTGGAATGTGAAGGGTTTTTCTATTGTTTCTCAACAATAAATAGGCCTCCGAGCCTCATTGTAAGACAGTTCAGAGGCATGTAGCCATCACATCTCTTCTCAGAGATAAGCTACCATCGCCCTAGCTAGTTTATTTCCATTTCTGTTGTAAGCATATTTGAGTATTTTCCATTAATGAAATGAAGTATTATTTCCGCTGCATCTTTGTGTATATGGTTATCTCTGTAATTTGTTGCGTTCCTGTTTAAATCCGGATCAACTTTACAGTGGTCAAGTCCACCAATCGTATCAATCATACCAACATCAATTACATTATGCTGGTATGCAAAGGCCCACTGCTCAAGCTATTCCATCGTACCCTGGTTACACTTCGCCTAACCTGAATCAACAGTTACCATTCGTGGCAACTTTAGAGTTACCTGATTTACACCGGTTAACAAACGATCCGATTGCTTATGCCCCTTGGTGGCCAACGATTCCTCACAAACTTCCATCTGACATTCCTAAATTCAATGGAAATCCAGGTGAAGACCCGTCGAATCACGTGATGACTTTTCATCTGTGGTGTTCGTCGAACACCCTTAATGACGATTCGATAAGGCTTTGCCTTTTTCAGAGGACATTGACAGGTCCAGCGGCTAAATGGTATATTGAATTGCCAAGAGCCTCTTTCGACAACTTTAGTTCCCTAGCCACGACTTTCTTAACCCACTTTCAATTACCGATAAGGTATGAAACGGGAACAAAAATATTAACCAACTTCAAACAGACAATTGCTACCCATATATCTGATCATATACATGAGTGGCGTCGTTGTCGTAGGATGGTGAAAACGTATGTTCCCGATCAGCTATTAGCTGAATGGTTTATAAAGTCGTTACTTCCGGCTATTACGGAAGATGTGGCCAAGGGGGGAGTCGTAACAGAGGAGCAAGTGATTGCTCGTGCACAATATTTGGACTTAGTTTATACTCAGTCCGGCACACTCTATGACAAAATACCTGACGCCCCTAGACCAGAGTTTTCAATTCCTCCCCCTCCTAAATCAAATAGTGACTCTCATGCCGGTGATGGCGTGATTGGCACAGCAAACGCGAAATCGATAAAGGCTTCGTCAAAGAAAGCCCGTAAGAATTCGGATCAAAATGCAAAAGAAGAAATTCTTGCTTCGGAAGTAAATGCCGTATCAGAAGATAAAGGCAAAGAAACCAATCAACCAGGAAGCAAGAAGAAGCAAAACAAAGGGAAGAAGAAGAAACAGGGTGAGTCATCCCTTGGAAAAAATTCTTCAAACCCTCCTGGCAAGAGAAAACAAAATTATCCATGTCTAATATGTGATGATAAAGATCATAACACAAAGAATTGCTCATTCAAAGCTGAGTTAAAGAGGTTCTTTAAAAGTTCCCAAACATCAGCTGTGTTAACTGATCCGTTTCCCAACCCAGGTCAAAATCTGGTTGATAGTGGAAATGCTTCCCCGTCGCAAGTCCTTATGTTGTCGGTTTCGAAACAGCAGAATGATGCTTTGATTTCGACAAGGAACAAAGATTATGGGAATCCTCAGGTGTCGAACGAAAAAGGTAAAGATCAACCAAGCAGTTCGACAACAACTTCGACAGAAGTTGTAACGCCCACCATCCCTGAATTAACAATAAAACCGCCAAAGGGTGTAGTACATAAGTCGACATTTAATCCTCACGCCAGAGCGGCGCAGCATTATAATATAGTGGAAGATTTGGCCCAATCGCCATCCGCTATGTCGACTCTTGAAGTGCTACAAAATTGTCCAACCCAAAGGCAGGCGTTGTTATCAGCAATTGGTGGGGTTGATCCTAAGGATTCCAATCTAGTATCCTTTGATCACAAGGGATATGATCCTCAGTTACCAGCTCAGCTAGCTTTCCTTATTCAAGTGAAAGCACTCAACAAAACTGTTCACAGAACGATAATTGATGAGGGAGCCTCGACATGTATTATGTCAATGAGTTGCTGGAAAACTTTAGGATCTCCAACCTTGTCGCGATCTTCGACGACATTAAAAGCCTTCGACGGAAGGACTTATACCCCTTACGGTATCCTTAATAACTTGAAAGTCGAACTAGGAGGAAAGACAGTAGAAATCGATGTAGAAGTCATTGATGGAAATCTTGACTATAACATCCTACTGGGTAGACCATGGATTTATGCCATGGCAGCTGTCGTGTTGACTTATTTTAGGAAGATCGCATTCCCGTTTGAAGGAGGGATTACGATCGTCGACCAACAGAATTTCCTCCCTAATGGTTCACAAGTTACAGGAAGCATTCCCATGATCCATGAGAGCAACCATTCAATTCAAGATATCGGGGTAGGATTATTGAAAGACCCCACATTGATGGGAACTTTCGCGCTACCACCTCCTATTTATATAGGAAATGTACCGTTTGTAGCAACCTGCAACATGATATCTTCCACGAAGGTCGACATGGATCATTCAATGGTTTTGCCCCCAAGCCCTTTAGAAATATTGTAGCAATCAATGTTTCGAGCATGGGAGGCGAGCCCAAATCAACGCTCGTCAAGCATTTGGGTAGATAGATCTAGAGAATATGGAACCCCATTAGATCCTTGGTCGAAAGTACATGGGACTGACGAAGGAATCTTACAATCAATGATGATTGAGGGGGCACCATGGAATGATCACCACCATCGTTCCCTTCTTCCGGAATATGAAGAAGATACTCAAAGTGACCTTTATCACCCTTCAGTATTTGAATTCCTAACGAATACTGTAAATACGATGGATTCCGAGTGAAACCTATCCAATATTGAAGAGACTATAGCCATAAATATCTCGACCAAAACAGGTGTTGTAGAAAATATTTATGTCGGCAAAGGTTGTTCCCCTTCAGAACTGGAAATATATAACGCTCTTTTTCGCGAATTTAGAGATGTCTTTGCGTGGTCATATGATGAAATGCCAGGCATTGACTCGAGTATCGTTGAACATGAAATTAAAATGTATCCTGATGTCAAACCAATAAGGCAACGGCTTCGGCAGGTGCAGCCGAAGAAAGCCGCTGCCATTAAGGCGGAAGTTGAAAAACTCCTCCATGTTGGATTCATCTACCCGGTTCCTCTAACCGATTGGGTATCGAATATTGTCCCTGTTATGAAAAAACAAGGGACGATTAGAGTGTGTGTTGATTATAGGGATGTAAACCAAGCTTGTCCAAAGGACAACTACCCTACACCCTTCATCGACCAGATAATTGACGAATGTGCCGGATGTGAAATCTTTTCATTTATGGATGGATTTTCCGGGTATAATCAAATAAATATCCGCCCACAGGACCAGTCAAAGACTGCATTTATTTGTCCGTGGGGCACATTCGCTTATCGAAAATTACCCTTTGGTTTAAAGAACGCGGGGGCGACGTTTCAAAGGGTGATGAATTATGCCTTCCATGACGTCAAGAACATTGTTCAACCTTATCTCGACGATCTTCCGGCTCATTCGCGAAAGCGGACTGATCATCCGCAGCATTTAAGAGCGATATTTCTACGTTGCCGACACTACAAGATAAGACTCAATCCGCACAAATGTGTGTTTTGCGTTGGTTCTGGTCGTTTACTTGGCTTTGTAGTCTCTAAAGATGGGATTCGTCTCGACCCCTGCAAGGTTCAGGCAATCATTAATCTGCCTCCACCTTCAAATTTGCTTCAGATTCAGAAACTCCAAGGGAAAGCAAACTTTCTGAGGAGGTTCATTCCAAATTACGCAGAACTTGCTAAGGGTTATACTCGTCTATTGAAAAAGGATGTACCTTTTGTCTGGGACCAGGTGGCGCAAGCTTCTTTTGATGCTCTGAAAGATTGTCTAGTAAAAGCATCATTAATGTACGCCCCGGACTATCAAAGAGATTTTAACCTGTATCTAGCTGCAGCGGATACGACCATTGCGATGGTTTTAGTTCAAGAAGTCGATGGAATAGAACATCCTATCTATTATTTAAGTAAAAACTTAAACGATACAGAAAGTAAATATTCTTATGTTGAAAAACTAGCGCTTGCAGCTGTTCAAGCGATTCAAAGGTTTCGACATTATGTCCTCTTTCGGAAAACTACCATCCTGTCAGATTGCAACCCCATGACTTATATACTGTCACGACAGTTGCTGGGGGGAAAATATTCAAAATGGATAGCGATCCTTCAAGAGTTTGATCCGGAATTTGTAAAATTCAAATCAAAGAAAGCTCTAGTTTTCGCAGAATTGTTATGCGATCTCCCATCGTTGTCCAACGATGAAACATCGGAAGAGTCAATCATGGACGAAAGTTTGTTTCTGATATCTGTAAGCGATGAGTGGTATGGAGATATCATAGTTTATCTCCAAACCCAAAAGTTCAGGCCTAACACCTCTCGCTCCGAACAAAAATGTATACGATACCAAGCAAAAGACTACATGATCGTCGGTGATACACTTTACCGTCGTGGTGTCGATACAGTTCTGAGGAGGTGCCTTACCCATGAGGAGGCCGAAAAATCCCTGAATGATTGTCATTCAGGCGCGTGTGGAGGGCATCAGTCTGGATATGCAACAGCACAAAGAATCTTACGAGCAGGATACTTCTGGCCAACCATGTTCAAAGATTGCATAACCGCAGTCAGAAGTTGCCATGCTTGTCAAATCTTTGATAGTAAAACCAGACGACCACCCGCACCTTTACAGCCAATAGTTGCTGTTGGGCCCTTCGCCAAGTGGGGCATCGATTTCATGCAATGTAACCCCACCTCGACCGGGGGGCATGGGTATATTATAGTCGCTGTTGACTATTTTACCAAATGGGCCGAGGCGATGCCTACATTGGATAACACTGGTGAAACAGCTGCCCTTTTCTTTTTCAATCATGTAGTCGCCAGGTTCGGTGTACCACAGGCTATAGTCACAGATCATGGGTCGCATTTTCGCAATCACATGATGGTCGAATTAGCTGCCAAGCTAGGGCTATCTCACGACAGCTCTACCCCATATTATCCGCAAGCCAACGGACAAGTTGAGGCAATCAACAAGGTCCTGAAGCGTATGTTGCAAAGGATGATCGGGGTTCATAAAAGAAGATGGCACCTAATCCTGTACTCAGCTTTGTGGGCTTACCGGACCTCGGTAAAGAACGCAACCGGGTTCACACCTTTTCAACTGGTGTATGGCCTAGAAGCAGTCTTACCAATCCAGTGCGAAATTTCGTCACTTAAACTCGCAATCGACCTCCTCCCCGGAACTTCAGAAGAAGAGGCTCGTTTCTTGGAATTAATCCAGTTGGATGAAACTCGTCATGACGCCGCTTTGGCTAACGAAGCTCATAAGAAACGAGTCAAGGCTCAGTTTGACAAAAATGTCAAACCCCGTGTCTTCTCAAAAGGTGATTTGGTCTTACTTTATGACCAAGAATCCGATAAATTGGGAGCAGGTAAATTCAAGTCCTTATGGATGGGCCCCTATATTGTTAAAAGGGTGTTAGCAAAAGGAGCCTACGAGTTAATGGATTACGATGGAATTCCACTGGTGCAGCCCCGCAACGGGTTGTACCTCAAGCGTTACTATGCTTAAATAGTAACCTGTATGCTTTTGTTGTATTTTGTTTTCGCTAAAGTGTTTGTTCTGGTCGAGTGATCCGCCTTTTTCGTTCGTTGCAGATGTCAAACCTTATGGAGACATGTGTTGGATATGCCGACGGAGCGAGTCGTAGTTCGCGGAACCTGTCCTCCGCAGCCTGGGCCATTTTTGATCCAAGCGGTGAGTTAGTAAGTTTCAGAGGTGTATGTATTGGGCAATCAACGAATAACATCGCTGAGTATAGCGCGTTGATAGAACTACTCTCTGATGCCATCACACGTGGCATACGCCGACTAATTGTCAGGCTAGACTCACAGCTCGTAATACTACAACTCAATGGTATATATTCTGTTCGCAATCCAACTATTTATCGCATGTTCCTAAGGGTTAAGATCTTGGAAAGACGATTTGATTCAATTCAATATCAACATATTTCAAGAAACTTAAACACATTAACTGACTCATTAGCAAACTATGTGTTAGATAGACATTTGCAACATTTATAAAAAGGACACATCATCAAAAATTGTACATATGGATCACGTAAATCAACCAGAATAAAACCCGAAAATCAAAATATATAAGCTGTTTATATAAGTTCATACATAATGTTCTGTAACCAAGACAAAATTGGTCATATGACCTAAAAACTCAAAAAGATGCTAGGGGGCACCCTAGCCTAGTGGTGCTCATGATAGTACGTCACGGCCTGTGCAATCATGCGCAAGAGACGAGTCCATCGTCTAGGCACACCAATGGTATGCCGCTGCATCTGTAAAGGTAACTCGTCAATCTGTACATCCGGAAGGCCACGAGTAAGGCTCTCAACCTGCTCCTGCACAGCTGTAAGGGTCTCAGTGTCGTCAAGATCGCGAATAACAACTCTCCTAGCAGGCTCCCCTGCCAGGGCAGCAGCCGGCGATCTCGGACGAACTGCTGGACGAACAGGACCAATATCTGCATGCACCCAAGAGTACGATTAAAAGTCTTGATAGAATAAAGCACAACAACATTATGAGTAAGAACAATAAACAGTAATATGGTCAAGGAGTTTACCAATGGCTCCCCACTGCTCGCCATCCGGTAGCACCAAATCCGGATCACCTCGGAAATCCATACCCACATATGGATACTCAGAAAACGCCATCTCCTGGCGCTCGAACCACCTAAAGAAGGCCTCAGTAAAAGTAATCTGAGGTTGACCTGCATGCCTAGACATGTGGTCAACCCACCTCTGCATGCGTGGCTCGGTCGGAGAAGGCAAGTCAAGTATGATGTACTGAGGCTGCATCAGTGGGATTTTCTCCAAGGCAAAGGCAGTCAGAATAGAACCAAATCCAAAGTTCTTCAGCTTCCCGTCCTTTACCTTGGTCAATTGACTTTTCATCTGAACAAGTACTGCATCACACCAGTTGAATACTTTCGGTTGGAGACACTCCAAGGCGTGCTGCATATAAGACCTGTTGGCAACATGTAGAGCTGCGCTGCCGGCCATCCTACCTATAGTGAACAAAATAGACCTGAGAGCCCGATCAGTAATCTCACGGATAACAATCTTGCCGTCTCTGCTCGGCTGAGAACCTTCCCTGCAATACTGGCGGACATAATCTCTGGTGGAATCAGTCCCCCGGGCCGTACCTGATAAGGAAATGGGGGCACCTCGTCTTGACAGTCCAGTCAAGAAGTACATGTCCTCTATGGTCAAGGGGATGGTCTTCCTCCTAATCTGGAACACTTGGTTAACAGGATCCCAAGCATCAAGCATATACTGCAGTAAAGAAATCTGTGCTCTCATGCTAGAGATACGGAAGAACTTCAGCAGGCCACAGTTCCGCAGCGCGTTCACCGTGACCGGGTCATGGAGGGAAATCATGTCCTCCTCTTCATGTTCTCGTTCTCGCCATGTAAGGGACATTTTGTTCAAGGTTCCCTGCAAAGAAAACAAGAGAAAGAGTGAATTCCTGATTTGATAAAAAACTGGCGAAAAAATCATCAAAAATAACCTTAAAACTCAGTCTTTTTGAGCCCAGCGCAGGCAGGAAGTCTCGCACTTGCGCTGAGGGTCAGACTGCCTTAAGGCAGCTTGACCTTCAGTGCAGGTTTCGAAAGGGAAACCTGCGCTGATCCTAGGGCGCCCTGGCAAAACCCCAGGGGCTCAGAAAGACCAGAAAACAGGCAAAAAACAGGAAAAGGAAACCATGAAAAGAAAGAGCTAGGGTTTAGCTCCTACCTGGTCCAGACGGCACCGAAAATCGTCCACAGAATCTCCCGGAATCAGCTGGTGAAAATCAAGGGGGAAGAGGCACCTCCAGAGCTCCAACAAACCAAATGCAAATGAAATGGTAAATGAGAGGTAAAAACACCTTTTAATGGCTTTTTACACAGTTTAAAGTGAAATATTAGGGTTATAATCTCATTTTCATGCAGATATTATTCATTTCTAACAAAGTTTGTTGCAGCAATTGAAAAAGCAGTACTATATTTGAAGAGAGAAAAGCTAGTAATGGTAAAAAATCAAAATCCGACCATGAGAATCGAGCAGTTTTACCGCGGAATTTATGCTCGTTAAAAAATAGAAAAGCGAGATCCGAGCAGTTTTAGCACATAGTTCATGCTCGTTAAAAAATAAACATAAGACCAAGCAGTTTTAGCGTCATAGTTCATGCTCGTTAAAAAATAAACATAAGCATTCAGCGGTGTTTTGGCGCATTCAAGCTCATTAAAAAATGAACCCATCTCGGTAAATAACCATTGTGATCGTAAATTTATTAGCCATAAAAGCCTTGGTCGTGTTTTGCACCAGCCACCTCCATTTCATTTGGCCAATCGTTCACCTCCATATGATTGTTTACCCATTTTGAGGAACAACTGCGAAGAGTGATTTCACTTAGCCATCCTTGTGACACTGCCGTGATTGGAAAATTCCAACCTGTACCTGGAATCTGCTGCTATCCCTGTTTATCACTCGTTCCTCAAAAGACGAGTCTTCTTTGAGCTCTTTTCTCCTGACTCGTAAAATATGAAAAGTTTGCCGAGTTTTGGCCTTCCAGCTCGTTAAAGTGACCGGAAGAGCTATCCCTCCTCTAGATTTTAATATTTTTGGACCTGAGGGATTATTGCACAAAAAGGTCGAGCGCTTGTTTTATTCGGCTCGTTAAAGTAATCGAAAACTCATCCCTTCTGTATTGTTTTATACTTTTTCGGACTTAAGGGATTAGATGACGAAAAAGGAATTTTGGAGTTAACTTTTTGTACCTTTTCAGACTCTCTAAAATGAAAAGGACCGAGTTTTCCTTGTCGTTAGACTCGTTAAAATGATTAAATAGCGACTGTTGTGGGGGAAAGTATCCAACTCGGAATGACCCTAACCCACTCTAAGGGTGACAGTTCCTTAGCAACAGCTGAAAGCAAAGCTATCTAAAGTTTCTTCTTTATAACATGCAAGAGATAAAAGGGATAGATCCACTTACCGATGTCTTGCGCAAATGGTCGATCCTATCTCCTTTGTTTGCCGCTCGCTCCCAGCTCCAAGTCTTTTCACGGGCCCAGCTACACGAGAACCTGCAAACAAGACAAGAAAAGGAAACTACAAGAGGCATGCATGTATAAATGATTCAAGGATTAGCATAAATCAAAGACGCAAGTAAGACAATTCATCATTGAAACACATGCGAATAGAAGAACCTCAAATGCTTTATTAATATATGGAAGTAAGGTTCAGGCGGTGATACAACCATGCGAGGTCCAATCCAGCATCACCTTCCCGACAGAGAGAAATCTCTTCTTCACCTCCCTCAAGCAATCACCCAATGCTCACAACTGTAAACCAACAACGATTCTTTGCGCTAAATTCCGGCCTCCCAGATCCCATGGGATGAGATCCTTATATAGAGTTTTGGAGTGAAGATAAGTCAGCTTGATGTGCGACTTGTTGTCCTCTTCAACTCCAGTTGTTCTTCAGTTCTTTACTTGGAGTTTCTGTCTTCCACTTGGAGTTTTAGAAGCTCTTAACTCATCATTAGGCGAATCTTATGATCAAGTGTCTTTCTGGAAGCTTCCTGGGCACTGGCACATTGAGAGAAAGATTCCTCCACATGTCAAAGTACGCCCAGTGCAGGTAGCCTTTGTTGCACTTGCGATGCAGCGCAGGTAGCCTTTGTTGCACTTGCGATGCAGCGCAGGTAGCCTTTGGAGCAGCTGCTTTGATCTAGAATTGACCTGTTTTTGAGTGTTTTTTCAGTGGAGAACTGATTTGTAGTGCTGTGGTTTGCTGACCTTGTTCCTCTAAGGGTAAGAACAACATGTTTAGGGACTTTGGATCCCTTAGATTATTGACATTTCATGCTCTATGCTGTAAGGCACAAAAATGTCTATAACAGCGACAAACTTGTCTTTAGACGAGAACGAGTTTCCCTATCGCTAAGCTCGTTAAAACATAGCGATGGGCTTGCCCGAAGGGCAGGTTATAGAACAAGCATATGTTATCCTCCTCAAGCTTGACAAAAATAAAGAGGTACTAGTCAGAAATGACTGGGGAAAAATTGGGAGAACCTCAAAGCTTTAATGGTAGCAAGTCGCTCTTGAACATGACACTTTGTCCTCCATATCACATCGGGTTGGGTTGTTTCATTCACCGGTCTCATCACCATGGTCTGCGCCAAACCATCCACATTTGGGGTAATTCTACCGATCCATCACATCAGTGTCGTTATATGTTCAAGAGATGTGTTCAGAAGGAGTCAACCGTGTCCCATCCACTGCCATACATTATCCTTCATCCACCCATGATCGCCAACCTGAATCATATCTCACATATTGTTTTCACCTCCGCTAAAATCATTAGCTCCGTTCCGTGTCATTGATGTGGGATTTATTAAGGCCCTCCTTTGACGAATCGCTTCTTGTCGACTTCAGCTCATTATCCAGGAAGTTGATCTAGGAACACCCCCCAGTACTTTGAAGCTTGCATGCCTCAATGGCAAGTTTCTCACTTCCGACGACAGGTATACATCAATGACCTTCGACCAGAAGATTTTGCGTGGTGTTCGACGCCAAGTCCTTTATTCACACCATGTGAATTGTACTGCAGTACCTTGAGGGTCATTGTCATTATTAGTGATTCCTCTTGCGCTTGTTAACGGTTTACATTATTGACCGGTAATCAAGCAATGTCTTTCCATGTTCGACTTCAACACAATTCTCACATGGATCGACTTGTACTTAGAGTGAAGATCGAACGAGTTTTGAAGACCCCGGATCTAGTTTCATCCATCCGGGCTGCGATATATATATTCAGGATATAAAGACATTTTTTATGTACATCATTGCAGCAGATGATCATCCTACTCAAAGGATGATAATTTCAGCAGAGAATTATCAGTCTACCATCAAACAATCGTCTGTTCTATGTACCAAAATGAATTTATAAAGCTGAGCATGGGAATGCCCGCCTCAGCTAGATCATGAAAGCAGAATGAAAAATAATGTATTGTATTGTATTTTATTACAGGGCACCTCTCAGCGATTGAATGAACTTCGGATCCTCTTGATAAAGCATTTCACCCGATAAACGACCTCATACTTTAGGGGGCAACTGTTATAGACATTTTTGTGCCTAACAGCATGAAGCATGAAATGTCAATAATTTGAGGGATCCAAAGTCCCTAAACATGTTGTTCCTACCCCTAGAGGAACAAGGTCAGCAAACCACAGCACTGAAAATCAGTTCTCGACCTGAAAACACTCAAAAACAGGCTATTTCTGGATCATGTCAGCTGCTCCACTGAGCATCTGTGCTGAATGTCAACTGCTCCACTCTGTACCTGCGCTGAATGTCAAAAGCAATGAAGGCTACCTGCGCTGGGCGAGATTGGCCAAGTGGCACAGTCATTCTGCAAGGTGTCAAATGCCCAGGAAGCTTCCAAAATGACACTTGGATCAGGGAATTTGCCTTGTGATGAGTAAGAGGATCTAGATCTCCAAGTGGAAGCAAGAAACTCCAAGTGGACTCAAGAACTGAAGTATAACTGAAGTGGGAGAGGACACTAGTCAGCTTCATGCCAGCCTCAAGATGACTCATCCTTTCTCCAAAACTCTTATATATAGAGCTCTCTCATGAGGTCTATGGAGGCTGGAATTTTGTGCAAGTAAGGAAGTGTTGTTGGTTTGAGTATAGAACTATTGGGTGATTGCTTTGAAGGAGGTGAAGAGGAGATTTCTTTCTGCTGGGAGGTGTTGCTGGATTGGGCCTATTATGGTTGTAACACTCTCAGAACTTTACTTCTTCCATTAATAAAGTATTTGAGGTTCTTCTATATGCATGTGTCTTAATGGTGAATTGATGCTTGTATATTTGATTTATTCTAATCCCTGAATCGATTATGGATGTATGCTTCTTGTAGTTTCCTTTTCTTGTGCTTTTACAGGATCTTTGTGTAGCTGGGCTGGTGAAAGAGAAAGGAGCTAGGAGCAAGCAGCAAAGAGGGAAGATTGGATCAACCATTAGCAGAAGATAACGGTTAGTGGATCCCCTTTCTCTTCTCTCTCTCATCTCATAAAGAAGTAATCTTGAATAGCTTTACATTCAGTTGTTGCTGAGGTACTATCACCCTTAGAGTGGGATAGGGTCATTCCGTATTGGATACTTTTCCCAACAACATGCCGTACAAGAAAGATTCAAGAGATTGAGTGAACACGGACGACTGACCAGACATATTTACAGGAGTATAAATACCTCCAGGTGGAAAAGGAGTACAAGGTGGAGAAAAACTTATCCCTGAGTTGTCTAAATAATTGGTTAACGAAAGGTACCAAGTAGTACTTCTAGGAGGACTGTAAAAGATGGATTCACACTCCCTTAGATCAATAGTAGGTTGATCTTCAAGGATAGATACGCCAAATTCTTCCTCTGGAGCAAGTTCTTCAATAGCTATCAAACCAGCAGGAAGATTTTCGGTGATGACTTTTTCTACCCTAGGTGAATCAGGTGCACTAGAAGTTGGAGTAACAGGTTCAGATATTTTAGGTTCTTCGCCTATATCACTAGTAGATGAAAAACTACCAACAAGCTCGGAAACTGCAACAACTTTGGGATTATAACCTGTTTCTAGACCTTGGTAATCTGGATGGACTACCAATGACGATTCTCCTTCTTCAGGTGAACCTACTTTACTGCCACTAGGAGTTACAAGGACTTTCAAACCTTCGTAATGACTTGGAACCTCTTCAGGAGGTTCCTCTCGAAGTCTATGGGACTTCCTCAACAAATCGGCCACGGTAACAATCTCAGGAGACTTGCCCCGAAGTCTACGAGACTGTCTTGGTAATTCAGCCACAGTTAAAAACTTTTAACTACTGCACACGTAAACAAAGTAAAATCTCAAAGCAAACCACCTAAAGTATTTAAAGAACTAAACAAATTTGAATCACACGCCCAAAGAATCTAGGGCGTCAAACCATACACAAACAGTAGCCTTCCGGACCAAAAACACTAGTTGGAGATGAAACCCAACATCACCGAATTCAGTAAAGAAGTGGTGGGCGAAACAGTTACCCCAGCAACCTGCTTAATGAATAGACTGGCACAAGTTCCTCCACTTTAACCGTCTCGAGTGAAGTGAACCCCCTGGAAAATCCAAGTGAGTCTAGTCGACGTCTGCTCCAGGTACACCGTCACCTCAGTAGAATCCTAAAGATAATGGTCACTAAGGTTACCAACAGCAACAAATATACCTGGGGGAACAGTCTACGACCCGATAGCACGCAAGGGCAGAGTAACAAGCTCAATCGCCTTGTCGGCTCCTTGACAATAATCCAAGGTTTACCGACAAGTGACCCCAGGCTCCTCAACAATAATCCGAGGTTTACCGTTTGTAGTACGTTCATATCTGGCGTCTTTCCCAATGAAGGAGGATTGATCCCCTCACTGGTTCGGACACGGTCTCGTGCTTCTCCTTTAAGAGGAGCTTTCCCATAGTACAAATGAAACAGTTGGATTTATCCTACCACAAGATTAGCTACTTGTTTGGTTTTACTGTCTTGGAGAGTTAATTACTCTCCTACTCCAAGGCACTAGCCTGATCTAAATTGGTGTTTCAGAGCCCTAGTAAATAAAAAGTTACTAAGTTGATTTTACTTTAATTGTTATTTTTATGGCTTTTCTTTACGAAAAAAGGTAGTGGAGATGAAACTGATGGTGTGCGGACTCGACCGAAATCCACTAAAAAGATGCACTTAGGATGATTTATACTATTTTTTCCTTTTTCAATGAATTCCCTAGCTAAGAGAGTTGGAGAATGCAAAATTGATATAAAGACAACTTTCTTGGCAATGAAAATCAAAGAAACAAACTCTTTATCTTTTCAAAACATACAACACATGACCACTAATCACTTCACGAAAATTCCTTTTTCTTTCAAAGACTCAAATGCTACCAAAGCACACTTTCCTTCAAAAGATATTTTTTGTATTTTTTCCTAATTAATAAAGCATGTAAAACTTACTTTAACAAAAATCAAAGTTAAAAAAGCTATGGCAATCAAATCAACTCAAAAGCAAATCTAAGAGAAATGCACCTAAAAGTAAATCTAACGAGGCAAAAGCCTACTAAAGATGATTCTTGGATGTTTTACTCAGTCAAAATGTAACTAAGGACTAGTTGATGCAGAACCAAAAACCAATCAAAAACAAAAATCAAAATCTTTTGTTCTTTTTTTCAAGAATAAAATTCAAAGTTCAATCAACAAACTTTTTCGAGATTCGAAAAGAGAAGACACAAAGGTAGGTTTCTCACAAGGATGGATTTTATGACAGGCCCGACTCCTAAGAGGACTGAACAAAACCAGGGAGATCCAAAGTTTGACAACCTCTAGCGCCAAAGTCACTACAGGACCAGTGCAAAAATCAAACCCTAAGGCAAAATCTCTATGAATTTCACTAAAACTCTCGACACTGACGAAACAAGCTTAGGTGAAGATTGATGGCAGAAAACCAGTGGATCTGGGCAGAAAAAACAAATTAAAAACAAAATCTAAAAGGCAAAAAGAAGAAAATTGAAATTTTCTTAATTTTGACAGGGTACGCAGGCGACCTGTTTGCACAGGTGCGGGTACGCTCTGTGCACAAAGCTGCAGTGCGTGCAGGTATGCACTGTGCTCAACGCAGAGGCTGCGTACTTCTAGTAAAACAAAGAAAAACTAAAATCTAATTTAACCCTAAGCTAGCCCACCCAAAAACACAGTCAGACAGCCAAAAACCAGAAAACAAATGACTTTTCTCATATCAAAATTTCATACAAAGGAAAAAACATTCACATCAATGGAGTCCCCAACGGAATCGCCATTTTGTCATGCGGAAAGAGTCGATAGTGCGGACACAACCGACCTCCCTAGAAGCAAAGGATTTCTAGTGACAAACAAGACAAATAAACGCTACCTTTCTCTAAACATGCATTGAAAATACAAGTAATCAGGTGATTTTAACATACCTTTAGTCCAACGCTTTGTAGTAGTCCAGCCTCGCCGATCCGGATGAGCCCCTCCTTCTCTTCAAAACCTGCATTCACTAACAAGCCAAAAGATTAAATAGCACCTGATAAACTCATAAAACAATACATATCCATCATACAGACCAAGGAGTATATGAAACAAATCATGAATAACAATCTGTTGAGAAAAATGAGTTCATTTGTATTAAGTGGAAACAAAAGAAACCATTACAATCTGAGCCTTGGTGTTGTGCAGGTCCCTGCTAGGGTCCAACAAGAGTTTTCCTTTACTTTGATTAGATCACCCACTCTCCAATAAGGCTAGGAAAGGATGGGAATCTCTCCTCTCAAGCTTTACAAGGGAGTCCTAATTCCAGCAGCATCTACCCTTAGGAATGTTTAGCTTTCAACCTCCCCTCCCTCTGGCCCAATACCTGTATTTATAGTGCTCTAGAGGAAGTTATTCAGGTCCACCATCAATGGGATAAGCCCCTCTTTGGATGGGATAGCTCCCCTCTTGATGGGATAAGTTCCTCTTTGATAGGGATACATGAACCATCTGGAGGCGCTCCATACACGTCAAACAAGCTTCTAGAATGCTCTAGAAATGACCACAACTTTTTTGGAGTGAAACTTGTGCCTTTTGACCTTTACAGGAGTACGCACCCTCACCTTTACATACAGAGCATACAAGTACGCAGGTATTGTGAACTTGTGGTGCGTACACACAAGTAAGGCTAAGAGAAACTGCGTACCCAGAGATATATAGATTTTTAATGACTTTCTCTCTTTCTTGGAGTTTGACATGGAGAGCAGAGGTATGAGGCTTGCCAAGGAGGATAGTATGACAGTTGATGGAGCCATACTTACTGCAAATAGTCATGGTGACAAATTTTAGTGTAACACCTGTAAATTCCTACAATTACCAGGTTTGGCTTACCCACAGCTTTAATGTTTGACAATGCATCTTATTTCTATGGAAATACAATGGTAGAATTTTCTTTAAAGTGAGGTTTCAAATTAAATTATTTAGCCAACTATTATCCACAAGGTAATGGATTAGCAGAATAATAATAATAATAAAAAAAACTGATCAAAATCATCAAGATGACTATAGACCAAAATCATAGGAATTGGCACAAAGCATGGCATTTTCTCTTTAGGCAGAGAAAATTACACAAAAGGCCTCCATCAGTTCTTCTCCTTTTGCTTTAGTTTATGGAAAATAAGTTATTCTCCCCACAAACATAGCAATCCCATCTCTCGCCCTAGTGCAATTCATTGATGAAAACCCTTCCTCTTCTCTTCAAGCAAGACAATTCAAAATTCTTAAGCTTGAAGAAGAAAGAGAGAAGGCTAAAGCAACTCACTTCCATCATCAACAATTAGTCAAAGCCTCTTGGATACAACCTCTACCAATCATAAAACTTTTGAAGTAGGTGATCTAGTTTTGAAATGGGACAAAGCACACGAGGAAAAAGGTAAACATATTAAATTACAAAGACTATGGCTTGGCCCTTTCCAAATCATTGAGAAAATTGGTCAATCAACATTTCTTTTACAAGACTTGTTAGATAGGATGGATTCCTTGCCCGTTAATGGGAAAATTTTGAAAAAATACTTTTCCTAGAAGATAACCTCTTCTAATTTTGTACCATATCGCCTTTAAGATTATTAGGGAAATAAAGGTTAGCTAGTATTTACTTTTGGCTTCTCAAAATAAAATCTTTGATAAATTTTTGATTTTTTGCTTCTATAAGTAGGAAAAGTTAAAGAAATAATTAGGACATTTGAGTATCAAAATAAACCTGATTTATTTGAAAAAACTTGACCTTGCTAAAACGCTTATTCTATAGACTGGGCAAATTTTGAAAAAATACTTTTCCTAGAAGATAACCTCTTCTAATTTTGTACCATATCGCCTTTAAGATTATTAGGGAAATAAAGGTTAGCTAGTATTTACTTTTGGCTTCTCAAAATAAAATCTTTGATAAATTTTTGATTTTTTGCTTCTATAAGTAGGAAAAGTTAAAGAAATAATTAGGACATTTGAGTATCAAAATAAACCTGATTTATTTGAAAAAACTTGACCTTGCTAAAACGCTTATTCTATAGACAAGCTCTTATCTTTATAAAGTATAGATTTTTTTTTATCAGTCAAGAAAAGAATCTTTAACCTAGTAAGGAGTTTCTATAGATAAGTATCTCAAAACACTATCATTATCATCCAAAACTCTTAAAAGGGCCAATGATTCACCCCATCTGATAAAATTTTCCTTTTTTAGAGTGTAATTCTAAAATATGAAAACCATAGAAGATAATAAGTCTCATTACGAGCTTGTTTACCATGATCATAGGGGAATAATTAAACTAATATTACCAAAACTGTATACCAAAACAGGGTAATAACCAATGATCTAATCAATCAAAAGACAAGGGGTCTCATCAAGAGCCAACTTGTTCAGTTTAGTTACAACCAGTGAATGGCATTGTCATTATTAGGTTACCAAGCCTAGACAATGTCTTTTAAGGAACTTAAAAAGAAATATTATATAAAAAAGAAAAATGACAAGATCCAAATCAGATTGAAAGCAAGTGAATATCATTTTGAATTTTGAAAATTTCTTCAGATGGGACAATCAGCCGTTGTTTGTTAAAATATAACCTTGTCAAGGCTATGAACGCTTGCTGGTAGTAGAGGCCCTATCTGTGATAAATGAGTAAACAATAAAAACTAATATGTCGATGACCCCTGCTATATCTCTTTAAATCTTAATATTGACTAATGCAAACATTTATATTTTTATCACTACAAGAGCAAAGTAGTTAAATAAACAAGTTGAGTAAGTGATTATGATTTCAGAGAAATGTTGTTTAGTTTATAACTCATGTAATTATTATTCCTATAACTCTTCTAATTTTGAAAGTTCTAGAAATTTCAGAAAACCATCAAAGATAACTGGTTCTCCCAAGTGAATCGTCAATTTTTGTACTATGTAACAACCCCTTCATTTATATATAGTAATAGCTAATATTAGACATTTAAATGGGGACCCTTTTAAATTTTTAGTCTTTGAAAAATAAATCCTAACTCTAAGAAATTGCCTTGAAAACTCTTAGAAAACAACCCAAGTTTAGGATCCTTATCGCAAATCGCATTTAACTTTTTTTCATGTAAACACCTTTAAGTAAATCCCAAATTGCAATATGTGATCAAATCTCCCGTTGCGATATTCCAATCAAAATGCCTTGAGAATTCACAATTGCACTTCGCAGAAATCGAAAATAAATAAGCCATCCCATTGTGTCATCCTTTATTGATTTGCAAAATGTGATATTGCGATATTCACAATCGCATTTCACATTATAAACATGAAACACTATATTACATCGTTTAAAAGTTGTGATGCAAGAATAAAGCACCAAGCATGGGAAGTGATTATGTTAATGAATAGTTTGACAGGGTAATTAATGTTTAGCATCCCGAGGAGAAGTAATGATGTTTCAAGTTATGGCTAGTTAACGCTGAATATCTCATTCGAAATCCTCCCACGATTCAAAGTCATTTCAGAGAGATTTCAACCTTAATTTCCCTATATCATCAGCACTGTGTTAGTGTCGGTATCTTCATCCCTCGACCAGTGATCAAATTATCTTGTTGCATTGCATGGTAGGTGTCTCACTTGATTAACTGCATTCCATTAGGGTCATGGATCATCTGATGGTAGTGGCATATTATACATTTTCCCTCATGTCCTTTACCTGCTGACCAATTTTCATACATCTAGATTGTCTGCGGCCATTTTTTGTCTTTAAATCTGCAAAAGCCATTTTTAGGGTTTTAGGTCTCATTAGGTCTAAGGTTTCATCAATAAGGTCTTGTCAATGCTCAATGATAGTTAGTAGGTGCATGAGGAGGTCAAATAAAGTCTCAGTAACAATACTTTCCATTATCACATGTTCAGTGGTTGATTTTTCTTCATGTACAAATTTGATGTAATTTCATTTTTTCCATATGTAATAATTTCAAAGGCAACCCTGGTCACCTTGCCAAGCCTCTGCAACTCCACCATATACAAAACAAACAAAAAGTCAAAGCATTCAGTCCATCAAAGGCAAAAATAAAGCAAACTGCCAAAAAACGGAGTTTTAAAAGCAAGTGAAAATCATACATTAGAAGAGTGGGTTTTCTTAAGTGAAAAATTAAAATCCATTGCTATATAAAGTCTATTCATATCCAAGAAGATTCATTTGCATGCCAAAAGTGAAGGAGAGCAAGTCATTTGTGTTTTCAAGAGCCAAAGGAGAAATTTTGTGTTTGGAGGGTGAAAAATGCAGGTGTGACGCACCTAGGTTAGAGCGCGGCACACTCATCCAACGCGGCGCACTGGGCAGTAGTTGGCAGTGTAATTTTATAATAGGCACAATGCATTGAGGCAGCATGACGCACCTGTGAGGCGGCACGGCGCACAGGGCTATAAGGCCCGAATTCACTCACAGCCTCTTCCAAACTCACAAAATTACTAAATTCCTCATTATCCAAGTAAGTTAACATTCCTTCATGACCAATGAATGAGTTTATGTTGATGTTTATGGTGATTTAATGGGAAAAATTGAAAACCTACCTCCTTGCATTGCTTGTTAAAAAAAATGCATAGGGTTTACAAAATTGTATTTTTGTTGCTAAATTTCATTCCTATCATTTTCACTCCCTCACTTCATTTTTTCCCTCCCCTTTTGATTCATATGTACCCACTTCCTATTCCCCATATCCCTAAGACTACTTACCCTAATCCCTAATCTCATTACCCCAAACCCTAATTGTTATCCCAAACCCTAAATATCATCCCCTAAACCCTTATATTCCCCCAAAAACCTATCAACAGCATTACCAAACCCCTCATATACATTCTCTCCACGGTCCCTCATACATTCATATCTTTGGCAACAAAAAACCTATTGACACCATAAAATCTCTTCATTCTCATCTAAGAAAACTCAAAAGTTGGAAAACATGGAGTCAAATTCTTCCTATGACAGAAATGAGGAAATAGTCAGTGATTCTTCTAGAGAAATGCATGCACCAAGGAGGCCTCATAAGAGTGGAAAACATAACCGAGAGGAGCCTACTTCACTTACCGAGCTGTTGGTCTATCCTCTTGCTGTCACATGCTTCCAACGCCAATCTTATTATTAGTTTTTTGAGTTGGTGGAAAGAGTCAAATACCACATGAGCTGGCCAGATTGTTTGTGCTTCATCTTCATAATGGCCAAGTCACTTTGGCAGGTGTGACATTCATCTTGACACTTGATACTATTGCTCAAGCAACTGGTATTCCAAAT
Organism: Pinus tabuliformis; assembly: GCA_031772625.1. Classification (NCBI taxonomy): domain Eukaryota; kingdom Viridiplantae; phylum Streptophyta; class Pinopsida; order Pinales; family Pinaceae; genus Pinus; species Pinus tabuliformis. Next base: position 121,333,079 of record CM062805.1, read on the forward strand.
GTAGGCGAGCAGTGGAATAAGAGGCAGTTGGTAGATAGAGATCATTATGAGCCTTACATCAAGGCTAGTTTTTAGAGACATGTCGGTACAGTTTTCCCATTCAAGTATCTACAGGATACATATGCTCCCTTGATGAAACTCATAATTAAATATTTCACCTGTGAGGGCAGATTTTCTCGTCTGTACACCTATCATATCAGATTGTTAATGCACTTTACTAGGGTGAGGATGATGAACCTCCCTTATTTCATTTTCTGGAATATTGAGAAGATGACCACCTTAGTGCAAAGGAAGCCTCCTCATCAGCAGTATAACAACATTTATCACTATGCACTAATCAAAATTGTGGTTTTGCATTAGCTTGGTTTACTAAATGTGTCATGGGAGGATTTCATCTCATGTGAGGTCTTCTCAGGTCCTCAAGTGCCCCCACCAATTTTTCATGAGGCAGGAGAGCCTTCACATCAGCAGGATGTTCATAAGACACAAACCTCTAGTGTGCTAGTGTTTTTCACATACCAAAAGGGCACTAGAATGTTGTTTGTAGCAGCAAAACGAGTACTATCTCCACCTAGGGTGGAAGGGATCTCATTTCCTCCATCAGCAGAGTAGGTACAGGACAAGGGTAAGAAGCCCTTGCATGATGAGGGACCTTCAAGAGGTTAAGAGGAAGATTTCATTCTCATTCAGGATGATGACACTGATTTGAGCTCAAAGCTCAAAGAGATCATTCGGGAGCAGTAAGATGGCATTCGACATTTGTCCCTCAACCTGGAAAGAGCCAAGTAGATTATCAACTATTTGGAGCATACAAAAAAATAGCTCGAGGATCAGCAAACCATCATGGAGCTCAAAAACATAAAAACAAATTGGCAAGCTGCCAAGAGGAGGAAGATCAAGTTGACAACACTTGAACAAGAAATTCAAGCTGATCATGAATCTTGGCTTAAGAGGACAAACTTACACTTGGAGAGGATGCTAGAGAAGGCCAACAGAGAGAAAAACATGTTGAGGCACATGGCATAACACTACTTGGTGAGAAACAAGGTGTGCAAAGCGAGAACCAGGATTTTGAAGGCTAAGTTGAAGAAAGCCATGAGGAAGAGAAAAGAGAAAGATAGAATCTAGATCTTGGCTGAGGCTTCCTTAGCCCAACATAGCACCTGATGAGGAATACTTAGCCCAAATTTCAAGAAATTTGGGGAACTTTTTGCAATTTTGAAATTTTTGGCCTAAAAAACAGGTTTTTCTACCTGATGTGTTGCGCCACTTGGCACGCACTTTTTCTAGAGACCTCATTTTGAGGAAAACTAAGAATTTTTGGATTTCGCATGGAAAAATATGAATTCCCTCACATGGCCAAGAAATTTTGACAGGTTTTGAGCTTCCAAAAGGGTCAAAAACACCTCAAAATGACCTTTCTGCCCCTTTTTGGACACACAGGAAGCAGTGTTGGGAGAACTAAGTTTTGGAGGGGAAAATGAATACCAAATTTAGAAATTCTACTCGTTCTGGAAAGTAGAGAGGTAGAAATTTCCATAAAGCCCACTTGTAGAAAATTTGGTGGATGAGAAGGCTTCCAAAAGCAGCTCCAAAGTAGCGCGGCACACAGGATGAAATTTGTTCATTTTGGCCAAAAAACTCTGTTTTTCGCCTAGTTTCTTCACAGTTTGAATTTTATCTTTCTAATAGTCAAAATCATGATGTAATTTAATGTGACTTGATGAATTTTTATGTAATTATGCTAAATTTTCACTCGTAGAGGTAGATTCATCATGAAAAAGTAGTTTGCAACTGAATAAATCAGTTTCGTAGATTTTAGAGGCATGCTGTTCCACTGCCTACTTTTCAATTCTTAGTTTAGATCTTGTTGAAACAGCTCCTAAAATCATGAAATTGACCCCTAAAGCCTAGAATGAGTTTTTTGATGCCTATATCTAGTATTTTTTCATTCATTTGTGAAGGTTGGACTCTTGTGAATGCTTTGAGCATTATTGTACACTCATTTTAGCAGTTTGGCAAAGGAATTGACCAGGGTTTGTAGCACTTTATGGGATTCTTGTGGCAACTTGATTTGGTATTGTGCTTCCTTCTGTAATTGTTAGTTTACATGTGTTTTATGTATTCCATCATCTCTCATTTCTCATCTTAACTAAATCAAACAAGGATAAAGGTAGAATACATTGAAATTGTAGTGCTCTACCTAGGGTTTGTTTAGTTATTTGTGTTTTCAGTTGTTTGAAGAGGATCCTTGAGACTTTCATGCCATCTCCAACTCCTCACCAGTGTAAAAACTCTCCATCTCACTCAATTTGAAGTGCAAAACCATTTTCCTACCTTTCCCCATAGATATCTTTGCAAGACAATGTCCATTCCCTCGACCCAAAACTGCCTTTCACATTTGAGTCAGCAGACCCATATTAAATTCAATCAAACACCTCTGTACACATACCTAGCCTAAAATCAGAACTTAATATCAGTCATCTCAAGCTTTTTTGACCATATTTTATGAGATTGACAAGGAGAGAGCCCTCTCCCGACCTGGTAGGGCTCACTACCAGGTTAAGCATGGTTTGATGTTACCCTAGATCCTGCCTTTCTCAGCCTGAGGTAGATTTAGGCCCTAACATATTGGCGACCATACTGGGGAAGAAATTTTATTATCATTGTTTTGCTTTGTAGACTACAGACGGAGCCTGAAGTTAGCCAGGCAGCCTTCGAAATGCTCTTGCTTTGCATTAGCGCAAGTAGATGAATGCTGCTTCTGTCAATCTCCGGTCTAGTTTATAAACTGAACATCTGATCTTAACAATTACCCTAGTATCATTAAGCAATTCTAGACTTTGGATGATGTGTTTAGAATTTGATAAGCTGAACAAGTTGATTTTTTCCATTTGATTGTTGGGATTAATTCAACACACTGGCTTCCAAACGATACACCAAAACCAATCCTGATCCAAATACTCCTCCTATGTATGAAAACCCAAATCTCAACCCAAGAATTCTACGACAAGAAAGTCATGTGATTCCCGTGTTCAAATCTCATTCGTGTCTTATTGTTTTAGAATATCTTGAAGATCTTGAATTTGACGAACATTTTGATCTGTCGTTGTTTGAGACTAAATCTGAAAGTGTTGTTGGTTCTACTGTCTTAAATCTGGAGTTTATCAAAGATCTTGAAACTGAAAGGGCAAATAGATCAATTGATAGTTACATCTTGAATCTTCAAACTTCCATTGTGGCTTCAAATATTCCGGAGTTCTTAGAATCCACATCAACAACTCTTGGTTCATTCGCAATTGCATCTAGTTCAGGAATTCCTATTGAAACTCATTTTATTCCCACCATTCCCATGCAGCCCACTAAATTAGATCAAAGACCTTCTGTATCTTCTGCCCCATCAACCCCATCAACACCTCAAACATCACATATTTCCTCACGTCCTTCAACACCTCATACACCATGGTCTGCTGCTATCATTGTTCCTACTCCTCCTACATCCCCAAGGCCAGTGGTAAATCTACCTAGAGCAATGGCTGCCCAATAGGCACCCCTTGTGTTGCCTCAAAATTTCGATGACATGCCTGCGGACTATCAAAGAAAAATCCCATTATTTGATGGCACTCCTCAAGGCATCACAGCTCAGCAGCATGTGGATAGGATGATTGATTTTTTTGACCTTCATGAGATTGATGCTGAAAACATGACTATGAGATTATTTGTGCAAACTTTTGGAGGTGAAGTGCAGAAGTGGTTCAGAGCTTTGCCGGCTACAAGTATCACTACATTGACCAATCTTCAGAGATAGTTCTTGGATCATTGGGAGGTAAAGAAAAGCCCTCTTCAAATTCTTTCCGAATATGAAAACATTAAGAGGAATGTTGGTGAGAGTGTCCAAGATTATTGTGTCAGATTCAACACTGTTTACAATGCATTTCTTGTTGATATAAAGCCACCTATGGGCTTAGATTTGATTAAATTTCCTGATGGCTTCGATCCTGACATGGAATATCAATTGAGGGAAAGAGATCTCGCTACATTGGAGGACATGCAGAGAATTGCAGTCAACATTGAGGCAAATTTGCTTGCCAAGAGAGCTAGAGCAAAGGCCGAAAAGAAGGTGACTATAAAAGAAGAAGTTTCTTCCTTCGATCATTTGCTTCGCAAGATCGAGAAGATGTTTGATAGGCTCACAATTTCTAATAAGCCGGAAGCACAAGTCAGAAATCCAAACTTTTGTGGTCAGCAGTAGCCACAATTCAAAATCAAGCAACGAGAACAAAGAGCACAAGACTAAGCAGCACAATAGCAAGTAAAGACACCTTTACAGCAAAATTTTGTACATGGTCCAGAATCAGATGATGATGAGAACATAATTGGTGAGGAGAATCATTTCTCTACACCTGATGATATGCCCATTTATATCACCGAAGATGAAGAGTATTCAGAAAGCCTAGCTGTACAAAAAGACGAAGATTTCATCTTGGCAAATGAGATAGTTCTTGAAGAAGAGTTTGATGAGTATCAGAGGGGATACATGAATGCTTTGACAGCCCAGCAGTGACAGTATTCACTTAGGAGTAGACAAGTTCCCATCAATCCAATTCAGAAAAGGAAGGAAGTGTCACCGCCAAAGAACGATTCTCCAATAGCACAAAGAAAGGGAAAGGAGACAACTGATCCTAACACCAGCAAAACACAATCAGCAAATGAAAGATCAAATCAGCCAATTGTATCAAAGGAGAAGACTAAAAATAAAGATGCTCCAGTCAAAGAGCTAGAGAAAACATCAGCCTTTAGCTTAGAAAATGAAATTGCTAAGTTAAAATTGTCAATTCCTTTGACTGAATTAATGAAGAACAGCAGCTATAAAGGTCAAGTGTCTAAGATTTTGAATTTGGATCCATTATCTGATATGGTAAATGTGGAGGATGATCAGCCTGAACTTATCTTTGGCCCAGCATTATAAGGTCAGTCTGAGGACAGTGATGTAGCTCCTTTTTACATCAGCCTTAAATTTCATGATTTTGTAGTGCACAATGCCATGTTCGATTCTGGAGCCTCTCATAATCTCATGCCTAAAGCAATCATGGAAAAATTGGGTCTAGATATCACTCGCAAGTACCATGATCTATATTCCTTTGATTTTGGTAGGGTCAGATGCATTGGGCTTATTAAAGATTTGGTTGTCACTTTGGATCAGATCCCGGCGAAGAATGTTTTGATGGATGTGGTTGTGGTAGATATTCCTCCTAGATTTGGCATGCTTCTTTCCAGATCTTGGAGAGAAAAACTCAAAGGGACATTGCAGCTTGATTTCTCCTATGCTACTATTCTTGTGTTCGGTCAATTGAGGAAATTATACCGGGAGAAAAAGATGAAGTACATGATCACTAGCAAGGAGAAACCTCTAAATCATCCAATCAATTATGTACATACTGATTTGGAATCTTTTGTTTTATATTCTGATAGTTTTAATGATGTAAATAGTCAAGCAGTTAAAGTAGAAGATATTCCAGAAATTACTGAAAATTTTAGAGCTGTAATAGATCAAGAAAGATGAAAGATTGATAGTATCGCTGAGCAATCAGCCTTCCGACAACAACAAAATGTTTATGGAGAACGAGCAAAAGAAGAAGAGCAAACATAATTTCAGCATTTGGAAGGTGTAGTCGGGTTGTGGAGCATGGACTTTGATGGCTCGATAGGTAGGGAAGGTGCTAGAATTGGCATTTGGATACACAACCATGCATTTCTTCCAAACAAAGTGCCAAGTAATGTAAGGGTATGTTCGTATAAATTAGCTTTTGATTGTCAAATAATGAGGCTGAATATGAAGCCTTAATTACTGGTCTGAAAATCCTTAAGAATTTAAATGCTAAAATAATTTCAATATATGGCGACTCCGAGTTAGTTATCAAGCAAGTGAAAGGTGAATACCAAGCTAAGCATCCCCATATGCGAGCTTATCGGAATGCGGTGTTAGATATTTTGAGAATGTTTCCATATTACACTTTGACATGTGTCCCTCGTGTTCAAAATGTTATTGCAATTCACTTGCAATAGCTGCAAGTAATTTGAAAATTCCGATGAATTCAAATAGTAAGTTTGAAATTCATGTGAAACATCATCCCGCTGTCCCAGATAACCAAAGATATTGGTAGGTGTTTCAAGATGATAAAGAGATCGAAGAATTTCTGCAAAATGAAGGAAAATACAAAAACACTTCTATAGATGGAGAAAATGATGATGGTGAAGAAGATATGGAAGTAAATTAGATGGAAGTTTTGCAGCTCAAGGACAATGTCATTCCTAAAGGTCTAATCCCTTTAAAGGAGTTGTTTGATCAAGATGATGTAGCCCGAAAACCGAGCTTGACACCCACCGAGAAAGGAGTTGAAGATGTAAACATTGGATCAGCAGAAAATCCTAAAATGGTCAAGTTATCAAAGGCCTTGCCTCCACAGGTAAAGGAAAAATACATTAGTTTATTATCTTCATTTACTGATGTATTTGCTTGGGACTATTTAGATTTGAAGGCATATGATAAAAGTATAATTCAGTACATCATCCTGATCAAGCCAAATCAAAATCCTTTCTGACAGAAGCTAAGAAGGATAAATCCAAAGCTGCTACCCTCGATAAAGAAGGAAGTGAATCGATTATACAAAGCTAGTATAATCATTCCCATAAGATTTTCAGATTGGATTTCTAACTTGGTACCCGTGCGCAAGAAAACAAGTGAGATTCGCTTATGTATTGATTTCAGAAATCTGAATAAATTGTCTTTGAAATATAACTATCCATTGCCCAAGATGGATCACATACTTCAACGAGTAGTTGGAGCATCCCGCATGTAACTATTTGATGGGTATTCCGGTTATAACCAATTCTGGTCCATGAAGATGATAGAGACAAAACAGCGTTCACCACTCCGTGGGAAACTTTCTATTATGCCAAGATGCCATTCGGATTGAAGAACGTTGTTGCAACCTTTCAGCGGGTAATGGATATCGCATTTGCAAATGAGAAAGATGTATTTTTAGTTGTTTATCTTCATGATTTGACAATTTTTTCTAATTCAGATGAAGATCACCTTTATCATTTGAATATTGTATTTCAGCGGTGTAGAAAGTATGGGATATCCCTCAATCCAAAAAAGAGCTTGTTTTCCATGGATGAAGGCAAGCTTCTCGGTCATATCATATCCAAGGAGGGCATCCGCATTGATTTAGCTCGAGTGGAGGCCATTCAGAAAATTGATTTTCCACGAAGTAAAAAGGAGATCCAGTCATTCAATGGTAAGATGAATTTCTTACGTCATTTTGTGCCCAATCTTGCAGAACATTTAAGGGAAATCACAAACATGTTAAAGAAAGATAGTGTAGTGAAGTGGACCGAAGAAGCCATCAAGCCTTTTAATTTGGTAAAGCTAGCCCTTTCTTCAGCTCCAATTTTGATCACCCCAGATTATTCCCAAGATTTTATTTTGTTTTCATTTGCTTCGGATCACACTATGGCAGTGGTCTTAATGCAGAAAAGAGACCAGCTTGAGAAACCAATTTCTTTTTTCATCAGAATGATAAGGGATGCAGCGTTAAAGTACAATATTATTGAAAAGAAAGCTCTTACTTTGGTAAAGGGATTGAAAGATTTTCGAGTTTATATTCTGCATTCTCATATCCTTGCTTATGTTCCTAATGCTGCCGTTAAAGATGTCTTAGTGCAAACAGATATGGAAGGGAGACGAGGCAAATGGATCACAGATTTGTTAGAATATGTATATCAAACCAACAAAGCTCATCAAAGGACAGGGCTAGCCAAACTGATGGCGAAATCCAATTTGCATGCCTTGGACATAAATCTCATTGCTGCTATTTCCGAAGAAGATGAGGAAAGTTCCCCTGTTCAGGTAGTTGAAATGTTTTTACTTTCTCCTTGGTATTTGGATATTGTTTATGTGCTCCAATGTCTCTCACCACCACCTAGATTGGCTAAGAACAAAACTAGGACCTTGAAATTAAAGACTGCAAATTTTTGTATAATGAATAATGCACTCTATTGGAAAGATCTTGGTGGTGTCTTGTTGAATTGTTTGGTTGAAGAAGAAGCAAAATAAGTTATGGATGATTTTCACAAAGGAGATTGTGGAGGTCATCTATTTTGGAAGACAACAACCAATAAAATTTTGAGAGCAGGATATTATTGGCCAACCCTCTTTTTTGATGTGTACAAAATAGTTACAAGCTGCCACAAATTTCAGATTTTTCAAGGTAAGAGCAAGTTACAGCCTTTTCCACTCAAACCAGTTGAAGTAAGTGCTCCGTTTCAGCAGTGGGGTTTAGATTTTATTGGTGAGATCCATCCTACTTCTTCAGCACAACATAAATGGATCCTTACAGCTACAGACTACTTCACTAAATGGATGGAGGTGATTCTTACTCGGCAGGCCACTGATATGGTAATAATTCAGTTTCTTGAGAACAACATTTTCTCTCGTTTTGGTTGTCCTAATAAGCTAATTACAGATAATGCAGCCACTTTTAAATCTAAAAAGATGATTGATTTTTGCAATAAGTATAAAATTACCTTGGGGCACTCAACTGCATACTATCCACAAGGTAATGGTTTGGCGGAATCTTCGAATAAATCTTTAGTCAACATCATCAAAAAGCTGCTGGAAACAAAAAAGAAAAGTTGGCACAAGAAATTGGTCAATGCACTATGAGCAGATAGATTAAGTCAAAAAAAGTCAATAGGTATGTCCCCTTTTGAGATCGTGTATGGTGTGGACACGGTTTTTCCTACATATTTCGCAGTTCTGGTTGTTAAACTTCTGCAGGAAGCTGGTAGTGAGGAAGATCATTTGCAGCGGAGAATCAATCAAATGATCCATTTACAATAGATTAGAGAGGAGGTTTTTCAGAATACCTTCAAGCTGCAAGAAAGAATCAAAAAAATATATGATTGAAAGGCAAAGGCGGACAAGTTTCAAATTGAAGACATAGTGCTGAAATGGGATGCCTGAAACAAAGACAAAGGGAAACACAGCAAGTTTGAGAACCTATGGAAAGGACCTTTCAAAATTACTGCATACTGAGGTCATAATGATTTCTTGCTGAAAGAAATGGATGGAGAAGATTGTCCAGGAGGGCCGTCATATATATATATATATATATATATATATATATATGATTGTTGCATAGGTTGGGACTTTGGTTTGATTTCATGGGATTTTATGAAAAATTTGGAGCTAATGTAAAATCAGAAGAAAAAAAGAGGATAATTGCAGTTGCAATATAAAGCGAAGCACATTTTCATTTTTATTTCTGATGATTTTTGTTTACGTATGATTCCTTGAACATGAGTTATTACTTTTCTAAATTAATGCTCGCTCTAGTTTAGGTTCAATAAGTTGATGATATTGGGCACATGAAAACTTCATTAAAATGCAACTCCTTCATACTTTTAATCTCAATAAAAAAGAAGAAGTTATCTCTTTTTGGGAAAAATCGGTATCTTTTAAGTAAATCTTGGCAAAATTCTTCAAGGTAAGTCTCATTTTATCATTTTCACTTGTAACATTTTCTTTATGCTTTTTGTTTCAGCCTTGTTATTAATATTTACTTATCTAAAGCTCTACTTTTGCAAGTATTTGAAAATTTCCTTGAAAATCTTGCACCCCTACTCGCTAAGATTTGAAATTCATCCTCCTCATTTTGCTCATTTTTTGCATTAAGGAAAAGCGGTTATGATGTTGATCAAATTGAAAATAAGCTAAATCAGGGAGTCTCTAACCCTCTATTTTTCTTTCATTTATATAATTATGAACCTCATCTTTGTTAGATAATCATTAAGATGCTTTCCATGTAGGCTTAATTTTGAAACAAGAAAAAATCCAAGGGGAGGGACACCTTATTTGACTTTATTTTCTCTCATAACAATTATCTAGTCTTTGTTTTAAAGTCCTAATTACCTATAACTTTGCGAGATATAATTAATCAAAATCTCAACTTAAGAAAAACTTATATTTTTCCCTCATACTTGTTCTTTCGTTGAGACATTTTTATAAATAGTCTTTTCATGGTTTCTTTTAAATATGGCTTCTCTTTTAACTTTCCATTTTGGTTTTTATTTTCTTTTTCATTTGTGATTTTTGGAGTGTATTGATTTCACTTTTGTTTTATATTGGTTTTGGTGATATTACCAAAGATTCATATGGAAAAAAAACTTACCCAACATTGGTCGACATGCATGGAGAATTTATACTCTGTCAATTTCATGGGTTTTAATTTACCTTAAAGGGAAATATTTATTGTAAGTCCTCTCAACTTCATTCCTTTCCCATGGAGGAACATTCATCTTTTCCAAGTGATAGGATTCATCTTTCCAAGGAAATAACTAGATTAAGTCTAATTCAATGAACCTCAACCATCCCCCCATCTCACATAAAACACTCTAGATTGATAGCTATAGGGAAAGATGAGGGAGTTAAAATTTTATAAATATTATATCCATTTCCTTTAAAATATCTTGTACCACCCCACCCTCTTCACCCAATTATTAAAATCATTTCTCTAAATAAAGTTTATTAAAATGGTGGTAAAAGAGGGTTGAAAGTACATATGTGTGGAAACCACAAGTAAACACATCGGGGTAATGAACAAGCTTGCTAACAGTGGGGCTATGCTTGTTTGGTACAAAGAAAACTTTGTTGGGGTACTGAATAGGCTCTGTGGCATCAAAGCGATGTCAGGTAAGGGAGATTATTTATATTGATATATATATATATATATATATATATATATATATATATATATATATATATATATATATATACTTCTTAAACTTTATGTCTGTATATATTCTATCACTCGGATGAGGTAAACTTAAAATTAAATATTCCCTTGAAAACAAGGATTCATGGTTTTAGTCTTAGATTGTTTCAAGTACTTACGTTTTTAGAACTTATATTGATTCTTCCTCATGTGTCACCATTGTTGTGGCCACAACCTCCCCATAATTTTTTACAAAAGATATAGGACCCTCTATGTAAATTTTGGTCATATCACTTCTTTCATGTTTTGATTTTTCTATTTTTGCGAGATTTTTACTTTTCTCAGTTTTCCACTTTGATCACTTCATTATGTGTGGTTTTTTAGTAGCTTTCCAACAACACAAATTTAACTAAATTTAGATTTGCGTTTTGAAAATGGCGCTTGTTCAAAGTTTGAGTGATATTCACCGCCTAAGATTAGATATTTAAAACACAAATTTTACTTTTATTTTGTAAATTTAATTAATTTAATATAATTATTTAACTAATTTATATTAATTAATTTAATTGTAATTAGTTTAATTAATTTGTGAATATTATTTTTTATTATTTAATTACTTTTTGATTAATTATTATTCATTTTATTTTTATTTTTATTTAACCATTATACATAACCATCACAACCGAGAACTTATAAAGATATTAACTATATAACAAAAACCATGACATCCCGACCCCATCTTTCCCCAGAGGTAATTTGCACTCATTCATTTGAAAGAGTCAGGATGACTTATTGAGATAACTCTTCATCATACATTAGCATGTCCTTCTTGCCCACATGCCCTTATCGTGTACTTCTTGCTCCTTCTAGGACCATGCTGCTGGGATGACTCATGTCATGCATGTGACTTCTCCATACCCTCGCATCACTTCACCACTGGATGTTTATCCTTTTCCTTGCACCTCATCCCATACATATTCTTCGTACACATCCTTTATTCTTTATGGCCTTGAGCTCCAAGGCTAATATAGAATCCATGATGCATGTCTGCTCGTTGTTCATGCAATCGTTACATTTGTCATTCTCAAGAAGTAGTTATAATAATGCAACAAATTAGTAATACACAAAGGTAATGGATCATGGTTGATTTATATTTTATTTGCAATTCTCTTATGATTTGATTATATATATTATGATTTGCAACAGTGGTATATATATATATATATATATATATATATATATATATATAAACCTAGGGGGATAATATGGGGTACAAAGGGAGGTACCCAAGGTAATAATGTAATAAGGGGATGGGCCATAGTAATAAATAAGGTGGTTAACCCATATCATGTAAGGGACCACAAGTAGTTAGTAATAATGTAATGGGCCCATGGTATTAGTTTGATGGTATGAGGGAACCATGGTAATGATCCATGGTATTGTATATATGAGGCCTATATAGAGGCTAGAGACTCCACATGGAAAGATGTCAAGGAATATTGTATGAACAGACATATGGTTTGTGGAGTGCTCTCCTTCCTTACGGAGTAAATGTATGGTGTTGCCCTACCTTAAGGGTTTGATATCAATAAATAAGAATATATATATATATATATATATATAGATCTTGTTATTTATTGGGTTTATTCCTATTTCTCATATATTTTCGGGTTAGATCTATAACAAGTGGAATCAGAGCACTTTCTTGGGCAAAAAAGTGGAGATTTTTTTTTTTTTGGCAGGATTTATAGGGCGGCGAGTTTGTAGATCAGATCTGTATGTTTTGGTGCAAGATATACAAAATATCATTGCAGATATGGATTTATGTGAAAAAATACCCGATTTAAAAAAAAAATTGGTCGAATCAGAGTCCGGATGAAGGAGATATCGCTAATTTAAAAATCAGTGGGGTTGCAAACAAATTTTCGTGGCAGCGAGTTTGCGGCGCAGATTTGGACGTCCTGGTGCAAGATCTACAAAATCTAATTGCAGATCTGGGTTCTTTGTGAAAAAATACCCAATTAAAAAAAAAATTGTCGAATTGGAGTCTGGATGAGGGAGATATCGTTGATTTAAAATCAGCTATTTTTTCAGAATTTTTGGTGACAGCAGGAGAGTTGCAGTGTAGATCTGAAATTCCAATGCCTGGATTAGGATTTATATCACATGGGCAGATGCAGAATGGTTGTTCCATTTCCAAAAATAGGTCATAATAGGGATTCTGAGCAATATTGACTAGACTGTGACAATTTCAAATTTTCTCCAAGTATGTGAACTTTTTCAGAACCCTCTTCATGGTGGTTCTATGTTTTACAGGAAAAGATAATGGTCCTACTATTGAAGAATAGATAAAAAAACACAAGTCATTATGGGCACATAATTGGAGAACTTTTGTAATGTTTAATTTTGAAGATGAGGCAGCCACACGGTGGGGATTACTTAACCAAAAAAAGTGTTCCAACCTGCCCGATGAAGAATTTGAAAAATTACTTTTAGATAGATGGTCTCATGCCAGAAAACAAGATAAGGAGAAATATGTGGGGCTATTTCTGGTATATCCTTATTGCAGGTTCATGGATTGATTCAAAAGGAGAAGATCATTGTTTCTATAAGTCCTAGTTGCAAGCATAATTTTATCAATGTTAATTTGGCAAAAAAATTGCAAGTTCCAGCAAAACACATTGAAAACACACATGTTGATGATGAGGATGTTCTAGTTTATAAGGAATTGAAGCTTTTTATGGATAAGTATGTGTTGCATGGTGATTTTTATACTTCAGATATGGATAACGTGGATGTTGTTTTGGAATACCCTTGGATGGAATCAATGGGTACTATCAATATTAATGTGCAGAGGAAATTCCTAAAGCTCTGGTATAAAAAGAAGAAAATTACATTACATGATATTTCCATTAATAAATAGGTAGAGTCCAAGGAGGCTGAAGCAGAAAAGGTTACAGGTACTAATACATCAAATGAGGGCTCAATGGTTGAAGTAATATTGGAAGATAAGACACTATAGCAAGCACCACAACATGCACCAGATCACAGTCAGGCCCCAGTAAGGGGTGAATTAAAGAAAAAGACACTGTGGGTTAAAACTTCAACATATCATCACCCACATCACCCCGTAAGACAACAACCAAAAAGATGACAACCAATTAGCCACAAGGACAACAACCCCCGCATGACGGATAGAGAGGAGCGAAGATCCACCTACTACACATCAACACACAAACGTTGCCACGGTCAACTTCCATCTCAAGTGAGCGAGGCACTAGCAAGATCGAGGTTTCATCTTTCTCTTGGATGGCTAGATGCACGTACCAATGGACTACTCTTTTGAGTAGATCTTATTATTTATGTTCTTCCCATGTTTCAGGGACGAAACATGTTAAGGGGGGTGGAATGTTATATACTTAGGGGGGATAATATGGGGTACAAAGGGAGGTACCCAAGGTAATAATGTAATAAGGGGATTGGCCATAGTAATAAATAAGGTGGTTAACCCATATCATGTAAGGGACCACAAGTAGTTAGTAATAATGTAATGGGCCCATGGTATTAGTTCACTGGTATGAGGGAACCATAGTAATGATCCATGGTATTATATATATGAGGCCTATATAGAGGCTAGAGACTCCACATAAAGAGATGTCAAGGAATATTGTATGAACAGGCATATGGCTTGTGGAGTGTTCTCCTTCATTAAGGAGTAAATGTATGGTGTTGCCCCACCTTAAGGGTTTGATATCAATAAAGAAGCATTTCTATCTATTTCTCTCTTATTGTTTATGGGTTTATTTGCATTATCATATATTTCTGGGTTAGAGCTATAACAAGTGGTATGACTCCACTCTAATGATCATTACACAAAGCTCCAAATCCTCTTCATATATATATATATATATATATATATAAACCATTGTTGCATAGGTTGGGACTTTTGTTTTGATTTCATGGTATTTTATGAAAATTTGGAGCTAATATAAAAACATAAAAAAAAATAGAATAATTACAGCTACAATATTAAGTGAAGAATAATTTCATTTTTACTTCTTATGATTTTTATTTATTTCTTATTCTTTGAACATGAGTTATTACATTTCTAGCTTAATTCTCACTCTAGCTTAGATTCAATAAGTTGATTTTCTTGGGCACATGAAAACTTCATTAAAATGAAACTCCATACTTTTAATCTCAATCAAAAAGAAGAAGTTACCTCTTTTTGGAGAAAATTGACATCTTTCAAGTAAATCTTAGTGAAATTATTCAAAGTAAGTCTCATTTGCTCATTTTCATCTATTGCCATTTTCTTTATGTTTTTTGTTTCAACCTTGTTTTTAGTATTTGTTGATCTAAAGCTCTTATTGGCATAGGTTGGGCTAACCTAGGTTCAGAGTTTACTGCGCACCAACAAAACCATCAAACACTAGCCCTCTCAGCAATGACCTACAAGCAAATCACAGTCTCACCCAATGTGATTATGGGAGGTTGTAGAACCAAGTTTTTGCAGCCTATGGGATGTTGCAATGTGGCAGTTCTATATTTTCTTTATGTTTTAACATTTATAAATTTCTTCACATATATCAATTACTTCGCACTTATATATTATTTCGCAAAATTACATTCATCACTTAAGCATAACATAATCATCTATAAACTTCACAAGATTGAAATAAAGTGCAAATATTAAGAAAATAAACACATGAGACATAGATTTTAACGTGGTTCATAACAATGTGGGACTACATCCACAAGAATTGTTGCTTATAATATAGAATTTGTACAACAAACAGTTCTTCCTTGTGCACACAGTTGCAGGGTGGTTGTGCACTAAGCTGCAGATACATGCCTATGTGCACATAGCTATGGAGCCTCACCCTTCTTAGATCAACATACTACAATCATAAACACAGATTTCCCATCAATTACTAGATTGTCTCCTTCTTTATTATTCATCCATATATATACTATTACATGAGGAATTACATCACTACATTACCATGGACCCGATACCATGGCTTCCAAAATACAAGGGACTATGGTCCAAAACCATCAAATTATACAATATTATATTCTTTTTACAAAAAGGGAGGGGCTTCACCACGAAGCCCCCATACTGCGTGGTGAATTTGTTGCCTGGTCTTCGTTGTATTCCGCTGCTCTACCGTGTGGTCCACTTCGTACTCCACGAAATATTTTCCACTACACACTCCACAAAACTCAGATTTCTTGCCCAAAATTTGGCCGAGTTGGGTTGCACCCAATAGGCCCCCAACGCTCATCTATGACTTGTCCCGAGTTACTTAGCTATTATGCCTCTGATATTTTATGAAATGTTGTTATAGGCCTGGTTGAACTATTGGAGCACTTATGTCATCTGTTTACCCTCGTTGTGTGTTTCCTCCAACAATGCTTCTATTACATTTTTCTGCAGCCTTTTTTAGCAATGCTACCTCCTTCTGCCGAAGCTTCTAAAGCTTCTCATCTACTGTCTATGAGAGATGAAGGGCCTCATCCTGCCAAGGTTGAGTTCTCTCTATCAATGTCTTCTCTTCCCTCTTCAACTCTCCGATCATCTTCTGCAGCACCTTCGCTTCATTGATCTTTGCGAGCTTCTATGATATATGCAATGTCTTCGCAACTGCTCGACCTTCCTCTAACTGATGTTACTTTTGTTACGTCTCCCCCTGCAGTGAAGTCCAAATCTACATACTCTTGTCCAGTTTTTTTTTGTAGTCTGCCAATGGTGCAGAGATTCTAACCATGACTAACTTTAGGTTAGCCTCCCTCTGGTCTCTTACATCCTATAGCATAGATGGTTGTAGCTTCAATTGCAACTCACTAATTTTGATTTCATATTCAAACCTGCAACAACTTTGTATTTATTCTGCTTGATTGCAAGGTCGAGCTTCACGACATTTTCTTATGTCAATTCTGTTGGAAATAATACTGAGAGGGGCGGTAAATCAGTATTATCAAATCAATAATTTAATTTTCAAAACTGATTTGTATACGCTACTTCAGCTTAGTGAACTAGCATGTATATGCAACTATACTTAATGCAACCAACGTATATGCAGAGATCTTTTGATTTAACCAAATTATCATGCATTGATCTTTAACTAGTATATCAGGAATTCATTAGATAGTGCAGTAAAAGTAGAATAAAACATCACACATGAACACCAAGATATAAGGTGGAAACCCAATGTGGGTGAAAATCCACTCTTGCTGTTGTCTCTGTCTTCTTTTAATAATAAGAAAATCTGTTTACAATTTTTGTACTAGTGTAGTCTTATACCAGCATGCAGGCTTCTACCTGCAGAAGGCTACAACCTTCTCTCGTTCTCCAGCTTCTACTGGAAGGGAGCTACAATCCCATAGCTCTTGTACTAGCTGATATGTTTACTAGTACGTAGGTGCTGACCTACAGAAAGCTACAACCTTCTCTTTTCTTCCAGGGACAACATTTCATAAATTTTCAGACTGGATCCATCAACAACATCATTCAATCATCAAATATATCTGCATCAACCAATCTCCTTTCAAACACAACCGAATCAATCAATCACTTTGACAACATATCAATCTAATCTTTCAGAATGTTGTCACCAGAATACAGTAACCAAAAAAACCCAAGCCAGAACCTAGAACTCTGCAA
Organism: Pinus tabuliformis; assembly: GCA_031772625.1. Classification (NCBI taxonomy): domain Eukaryota; kingdom Viridiplantae; phylum Streptophyta; class Pinopsida; order Pinales; family Pinaceae; genus Pinus; species Pinus tabuliformis. The sequence continues at coordinate 121,350,524 of CM062805.1, forward strand.
CAACAAACAACAACAACTAAAAAATATTTTATAAGGTATACGCTACTTCCATGTGTTGAACCTACGTGTACAAGCACTTTTCTCAAAGCCAACCAGCGTATACATCTACAAACATAAATTCATAGTTCTACTGCTATTCCAGAATTTTGTTATACCTAGATCATATCATTTACAGAATAATATATGCATCAGTATTTAGATCTAGAATATACATGAGCTTCAACATAAAACATAGTTCATTTTACACCTTAAGATCCAATTCATCATTAGATCTGATTCCTCAACATCAGCTAAAGTTCATCCTTGGCTCAGATCCAATGATGCACCATAACGCAATAACCTGCATACTAGATCTCACACTTCATCAGATATTCGATACTTGCACACTTTGGCCTAATGATCTTCTCCTCCTTTGATAGTTTGTATGACTTTCTCAATACCATGGACCAAAATCACTTAGGACCAATACCTTGGACCAAATACCCAGGTTCAATACCTTGGACCAACACAATGGATCAAAATACCATGGACCAAATACTTTGGACCAAAAACTTAGTTTTCCAAGGTATACACGCTTTTCCCTTTGTGAAAGTGCGTGTGTACGTATACGTGACTTGTATACAGTGAACCCGCATGTACACGCGGCTTGGCCAATGGTGAACCTGTGTAGGTCAAGCCCAGACCATGACATAAGACCCCCTTTTCAAGATAATTATGTTGAAGGATCTACATCCAATGAGCAAATAGAAGACACTCACATGAATCTGATGGATCTAAAGGGTGAGCATCAGACTTTTCTGAGCCAAGAAGACCAAGATGAGCATAACTTTAGTCAATTTCAGACTAAGTCTGGCGAGTCTTTTGATTTTAAACAAGGATATGATACTGCTGTGTATGAAGTATACAAACAATACAAGCTGAGAACTAGAACCATTAACATTTCTGAACCTAACAAAATAAAGGATGGAAAACAACCCAACAAGATTAAGAGCAAGGCTGTCATAATAGAACCAACTGATACAACTATCCCAAATCCGCATCAAGTAACTGTAGAAGACATTACAGAAACGAAACCTTCTGTAGATCAGCTTTTGCCACTTTCTTCCTCTGAGCAAAACTCGTACAACGCTCCAAAAGGACTTCCTGAAGTTGAAAAACCGCAAGTAATCAATTCCCATAACACTGATAAAAAAGAGAAAAACACTGATAATTCAAATGAAACAGAAAAAACTACCAACATCAATACCAAGACTCCATTGGAAAAGCCATTTAATTTAGAGGCAGAAATAGCCAAGTTGAAGATATCCATCCCCCTCTCAGAACTTGCCAAACATGATGTATATAGGCAACAAATTCAAAGATCACTTCAAATCCCAGAGAATAAGGATGATGTGAATGTCTTGGATGATACCCCTGAATTGTTGTTTGGCCCAGAAGTTAATGGAAAATCAACATATGGACCTATTCCACCCTTTTATGTCAGTTTGCATATACATGACAAAGTTTTGCACAACGCTATGTTTGACTCAGGAGCATCACACAATCTGATGCCCAAAGCAGTTATGGAAAATCTGAACCTTGATATTACAAGACCCTACAAAGATTTGTACTCATTTGACTCAAGTCAAGTCAAGTGTTTAGGCCTCATCAAATACTTGTGTGTCTCCTTAGTCCAATATCCCAATAAGACCATCCTCATGGACGTGGTAGTGGCTGACATCCCACCAAAATATGGTATGCTCCTATCAAGATCATGGGGAGCAAATCTCCAAGGATCCCTTCAACTAGACCTCTCCTATGCTACTATTTCGGTCTTTGGGCAACCAAAGAGATTGTACAGAGAAACCCTCATGAAATATGTGGTGAGTAGTGAGAGTAAGCCTGAAAATTTTCCCATTTACTCAATCCATTCTGATATGGATTCATTTATTTTGTTTAATGATAATACAAATTCTCTAACTGATGATGAGCCGTTGGCTCTAGAACAACGAGCACAAATCAATGAAGAATCGGTTGCATATACCCATGAGACTGTCACAACAATTAGTGCAACCAACATGATAGAAGAAACTCCCCAAACAGAAATTTCAACTCTGCCCAATCCTAACATAGCTGAAACTCTTGGCACAAACCACAAGCAAGAAATCACATGGTATTTAGAGTTTGATGGCTCTGTCAACAAGTTAGGAGCAGGGGCAGGTGTGTGGATTCATAATACACATGATAACCATGCAGAAGGTCATGCCTACAGACTGAACTTTAAATGCACAAACAACATGGCAGAATATGAGGCTCTGCTTTTAGGCCTTAAACTGCTCAAAGCTCTAGGAGCTGCAAAGGTATCTATTTTAGGAGATTCTAACCTAGTCATACAACAGATGAAAGGTAACTTTGTAACCAATGACAATAGAATGAGGGCCTATAGGACTACTGCCACTAATATACTCAATGCATTTACTGAATTCAAACTGGCCAAGATTTCAAGAGAGCATAACATTCATGCACATAGCCTAGCCACCTTTGCTAGTACATGCAAGCTTCCTTTCGACCCAAACCATCACTTCACAGCCGAAATAAAACATAGGCCCACTGTCCCAAACAATGTGAAAGATTGGCAAGTATTTGAAAATGACGCCCAGATCAACAATTTCCTCACCCTTGAGCATGAGTTCTCTAATATCAACATTGACATGGATGCTATGAACGATGTACAACAGCAAATAGATGAAAACCAACAGGTTGTAACAACTGCAACAACCAAACAAATCCTAAACCCCACTGTTTTTGACAAAACAAACATAGAACAGTTGAAACAAATACATTTGGAGGAAATTGCCAAAACAAAGGCAGAGATCATTAACCTGAAGGATAATTTTCTGCCTACTGGCCTAACCCCATTAGAAGACATGTTTGACGCCAATGATGTTCCCAGAAAGCCAAAATTACAACCATTGAACATTGCTATAGAAGAACACAACATTGGGACAGCAGAGAATCCCAAAATGATCAAATTATCCAGAAATTTATCACCTGATCAAAAGCCCAAGTACATTGATTTGTTCAAAAAATTCCAAGATGTACTTGCTTGGAGTTATGAAGATTTGAAATCCTATGACACCTCGGTAATCCAACACACAATTCCCTTAAAACCAAACCAGAAACCTTTCAAACATAAACTTAGGAGAATTAACCCTATGCTTCTTCCCATGATTGAGAAGAAAGTAAAGAGGATGTTTGAAGCAAGCATAATATCACCCATCAAATTTTCTGAATGGGTATCCAACCTAGTTCCTACAAGAAAAAAGATAGGTGAGATTAGACTTTGTGTAGATCTAAGAAATTTAAACCAAGTCTCCCTAAAGGACCACTATCCTTTGCCCAAAATGGACCACATCTTACAAAGAGTAGTGGGGTCATCTAGAATCTCTTTGCTAGATGGCTTTTTAGGTTTCAATCAAATACTTGTTCACCCGAATGACCAAGACAAGATAGCCTTTACCACACCCTAGGGAACATTTAAGTATGTTAAGATGCCATTCGGACTTAAAAATGCTGGTGCAACCTTTCAAAGAGCAATGGATATTTCTTTTGCCAAAGAAATACATGACTTCCTAGTTGTCTATCTTGATGACCTAACCCCGTTTTCCAAATCTAATGAAGAGCACCTCAAGCATCTTAGGAAAATATTCATCACATGCAGGAAATATGGCATTTCCTTGAATCCCAAGAAGTCTCTATTTGGCCTTGAAGAAGGCAAATTACTGGGTCACATCATATCAAAAGATGGGATTAGAATTGATCCTGAAAGAATCCAAGCCATCCTCCAAATCCCATATCCAAGAAACATAAAAGAGCTACAAGCATTCCTTGGGAAAATCAACTTCCTAAGAAGATTTATTCCAAATCTAGCTAAACTGATACGACTGTTAAGCAATATGTTAAAAAAAGATGCCAAGGTAAAATGGTCTCTTGAAACCAAACAAGCATTTGAGAGTATCAAATCCGCCTTAACACAAACCCCTGTCCTCACCAGCCCACAATTTGACAAAGATTTTATCATTTTTTCTTTTTCATCTAATCATACTATAGCTGCTGTCCTTTTGCAAAAGGATGAGCAGGGAGCCGAAAAGCCGATTGCATTTTTCAGCCGAGCTTTAAGAGATGCCCCTTTGAAGTACCCAATCATGGAAAAGCAGGCCTTTGCACTTGTTAAGGCTATCAAGGATTTCAGAGTGTACATTTTATATTCCCATGTGATTGCCTATGTCCCACACGCTGCTATAAAAGACATATTGACCCAAGAGGGATTAGAAGGCAAAAGAGGCAAGTGGATAGCAAACATCCTTGAGTATGACATAGAAATAAAACCAACCAAGCTGATAAAGGGACAAGGTTTAGCCAAACTGATGTCCGAAACAAACTTTCAAGCCTTAGACATTAACCAACTGGACAATGAATAGGAGCTGGTGACTCCACAGATCAGTGAGACCTTCTTGCAATCTCCCTGGTGTTAGCGCTTGAGATTTCACCCTAGGCTGAGGAAGGTAAACCTTCAAGGCAACATCAAACCATTTCACCTCGTAGCTAGCCCTACGGGGTATGAGAAGGCTCTCTCCGGTCTGTCTCGACAAATTTTCAATGGGGCGAGATGACCAATCAAAGGTAACACTGATATTAGGCTAGTAAACTGATTAAAAGGTTGATTTGGGGTTTTTTGGGGTTTTTTGGTGGCAAATTGAGGATCTGCAATTTTAGGGTGCGGGGATTTGACACAGTTTCTGCAGGTGGGTCTTTGGGGCAAGGTAGGAGTTTGTGTTGATGCCTTTAGCTGAGATGGATGATCAAGGAAGAAAAAAGAGAAGCTAAAGAGGGCAAAAAATGACTTTGAATCCTCTCTAGACAGTGGAAAACATAAACATTAAACAAATTTGAAAGCTGAGCATGGCAAGCATGAATTCAAACTTTATCACTTCATTTGTTCAATAAGCTGCAGTAAAGAAAGAGATGGAACACATAAACACACTTACAATTACAATAAGAGAACACACCATCAACACAAGAGTCCACAAGAATCCCAATGATGTCTGCAAAACCCTGGTCTTCCTTTTCCTCAAATTGCAGAGATACAAGTAAAATATACAATAGGAGCTTCTCCCTCAAGAGTCCAACCATGAAAATGAGCAAGAGAAGGCATAATATAGATGATCTAACTCCTTTCCCCACCTCTAGGGGTCTAGCTCAGCTTCCTAGGAGCTGTTTCAACTAATTCTAAACTGAGCACTAGATAATAGGCAGTCAAAACAATTTGCCTCTAAAACTTAGGAAACCTATCCATGCATTAAATATTTACCATTTACATCAAATAATATTCTAGAAGTGTTCAAGGAGAGTAAAAGTATCTAAGTGCCATGAAAATTACACAAAAATCCATCATTTACATGCCTCAAAAGTCAACCAAGATGAAAACAGTGTTTTGCTGGCCGAACTGGTCAAAACAGGCAAATTTCCCTGACAGGTCGCGCACATCACTCTGACTGGTCGCACACATCACAGCTCTGTTTGAGGGCCTTCCCGGTTCCAAATCAGGTGCAAGATAGCTCGTTGGAAAGGTTTGCGAGTCTACTTTCCAACCCCACTGGAATTTCGGAATTTGGAGTTTATTTGACCCCTCAAAAATCATTTCTCCCAAGACAGCTTTCTGCAACTCAAAATAGGGGCAGAAAGTCAAAAATTGCATGTATTTTGAGCTTTTGGAAGCCCAAATCTCCATAAAATCTGAAACCCATCCATAGGCAAGTGTATTTTTGCATGAAAATTCAAAAAATGCAAAGTTTTCCCCGTTCTGAGTTGCCCCCATGTATGGTCGCGCGCGGGGTGAGACCAGTCAAATGGCCAAAACCTGTAAAATTCCCAAAAATGCCAAAAATGCCTCAAAACTCTCAAAATTTCTTGGGTTTGCTTCTAGGAGGATGCTAATGAGTATCATGGTGAGTGAGAGAGGCCTCAGCCAAGATACGGAGTGTGTTGGTCTTCTTCTTCCTCTTACGGGCCTCGGACAACCTCCTTTAGAACATCTTCATTTTCGCCTTGCAAACATGCATCCTCGCCCAATAGTGATTCTTCATGTTCCGTAGCAACCTCTTGTCCTCATTTGCCTTCTCTAACAGCCTCTGCAAGTGTGCATTCACACGGATAAGCATGGATTCCCTCTCCTTGGGCAGCAAGTCACCGGGCCTCCTACGGTTGATGACTCGGTCACTTCGAATCCTCCACAGCTCATCCAACTCTTTCTCATCCTCAAGTTGCTTGTTGCACTGCTCAAGATAGTTTATTGTCCATTGCGCCATGTCGAGCTTCTGTTGTAACAAGCGGTTTTCCGCCTCTCTTTGTCGGATGATCTCATGCAAATCTGAAGTGGGGGAGCGAGCATCAAGATTAATGATGTCAACCTGTGTGTCACCGGCTCTCTCCTCCTCTGTCATGGGCTGTTTGCCCTCCCGTACTGCTGATGGAGAACGCGAGGCCCCTTCCACCTGGTGTGGAGATAACACTCGCTGACCTGTAGATGATGATGGCGAGACCCCTTCCACCTGCTGTGGAGAAAGTACTCGTCGATTTGCTGCAAACAAGGTCCTGTGACCTCTCTGGTAGGTGACCTGAGGTGAGGAAGCAACCTGTCTCGGAACAATGATCTCGAGCTGGTGAGATGGACCTCCCTCCTCATAAATGACCTCTGGCTCTGGGTGTGGCTGTGGTGGCACTGTAAAGAACTCATGAGAAATGAAGTCTGCCCATGGAATGCCCTGCTGACTCAACTGATGGGAAACAATGAGCTGGATGAGACCATGATGGCACAAACTCCTATACTGCTGAGCTGGGGACCACCTCTGAAACACGGACACCATCCTCTGAATGTCCTGGAAGAAGAAAACCGGGATGTTCATCATCCTCACTCGAGTAAAGTGCATCAACAGGCGAATGTGATAAGAGAAGACCTGTGAAAATCTCCCCTCACATGTGAAGTAATGCATGATAAGCCGCATGATCGGAGCATACTCCCCCCGGAGGAATCTGAAAGGAAAGACCCCCGACAAGTGGCTCATGAATGTTGGCCTGACATATGGCTCAAAATAAACATAATCCAGCATTTTGCGCTTGGGCCACACTTCACCCACATCTGGTATCCCGGTAGCCTCTGAAATCACCTCCGGAGATAGCACAAAATTCACCCCTGCAAGAGTGACCTGCCCATCACGAAGGTGCAAAACAAATAAGCGGGCCAACTCCCTGTGATGCTGGATCTGAGCAAGCCTCTCACAAAACTGCAAACATGACATGTATCGGAAACAATTCACTGCCAAAGGGCATGCCTGTAATTCTGCTAAAGATGTGGGCTCTTCTCTCTTATGATGACCACCTTTGCCACCCCTACGAGGCCTCTGCTGTACCTCAACCTCTGTGGAAGAAGACCGGTCATCACCTTGCTCATAGGTTTCAGTGGTTGACATGGTGCTTTTGAGCAAAGTGGAGAAAATAGACAAAGTTAACTGCTGCCCTGTCTGCAAAAATGCTGAGAAGTATGCTGTTTTCAAGGGGGGAAAATCATGAAGGAAATGTTAGGGGAGGGACTTTTTTTTTTTAAATAGGGAATGGAAAATATGTAAAAACAGGGAATTTTCAAGGGACAATTCACAAAATGTTAAGCATATAATCTCATCTACATCATCGGGAAATCATTTGCAAAGAAATATTTTTATTAGGGAAAACATGTATGAGAATAACAAAGGGAAAGAACATGCATTTCAACAGGGGTATGGAACAGCATTGTTCATTTGATTTTTTGTCTTCTAATGTACATCATAAGGTAAACTCTGTTTTCAAAGGGATTCATGTACATTTAGTCATAGAGGAACAAGGCTTCTTTTACATTTGGTCATAAGGGAAAAGGAATTTTATTTAAACAGGGATATTAGGGATAAAAGGGAAAACAGGACTTTGTCTTTTGGGAGACACAGCAACATTCCTTTGTAAACAATATTCAGAGCAGTATGTCTTTTTATAAATATATACAGCTGCATTTCTTTGTTTTTGTTTTGAACATACACAGCCATCTTTTCTCTGTTTTTTTTTTTTTTTGTTTTATTATTTTACCATTATATTGCTCTTTTCTTTTTACACAACATTTTTTAATCCTTGCTGTGTTTATTTTTTTTTTGTTCTTGCTGTGTGGAGGGCATTAGGGTTTTGGGAATGTATTTGAGAGGGGGATAGGGTTAGAACTTGGGAGATATGAAATTTAATACTCTTTGCAAATGAGATAAGATAGAGACATATCATAACAATTGTGAATTTAATGGGAAACAATGGAGGGAATAAATGGGAGTTTAAAACCTTGAAAAAAAACACCAACCCTAGCACTATGCCTACATTGACAAGCCATAACTAAAATCCATTTCTCTTTACATCCTTGTTAGCAAATATATATGAACACAAGCCCATCATTCATATTTCAAGCATCCAACGGGTTAATAGACCCTACCTCGATCAATTTAGCAAGCAAGAGGGCGATTTGAGAAAATTTGAAGTGGTTCTGTGAGTGACAGGCTGACTGGTCGCACACAGGCTTGGACAGGTCGCGCACAGCCTAACTGGTCGCGCCCGTTGAGTTTTTGCACTGCGGAGGGGCGCCTGATAGGTCGCGCACTGCCCAACAGGTCGCGCACGCCCTCTGACAGGTCGCGCACCTGAAAATGGTTCAAATTTGCTGCCCTTTGCCTCCTTTCGCCTTCTTCGCCCTCTCACTCTTCTTTGCGAGATCTTAGATGCACAATGAGGGTGTTTTAGAGGGAATTTGACTCTTTATAAGCCCAATTTGAAAAAATTTACTTACCAAACCCACTTTCTAATGTTTTGTTTTGGCACTTTCTTTTAACATTGTTTTGAGTTTACTTTTGTCCTGAATTTGACTTTTTGAGTGCTTTAACTCTTTCTTTTTGCAGGTAGACCATCTGATGGACTCTGGCGAGGAGACCAGGGTTATTGCCGGCATTGTGAAGAATTTTTTGAAATTTCCTTATTTTTTTACAAAATTGACATGACCTTGGATTTAAAAACATGGTTTTTAAATCCAAGGTATAAATGAGCTGTACCTGATGAAAATATCAATGAAACATATTTACACACCTCCTTCCGGCTTGCTGGGGACCCATGGACCTCTGACTCATGATCTTGCAATGACATTTGACTGAAACCCTAACCTAAGACTTTGGACTTCAAGACAAAACAAAACAAGCTTGACACAAGTTCATTAACTGATATGACCTGATCCAGCAAAGCCAAGAAGGGAACAAGGACCAGCTCCTCCATCAGTTTTATGGCATGCCTAATGGAATGCAAAACTGACATCGATGAGACACCTACTTATGCATATGCAAAGAGTTTTTTGATCACTGATGGAGGGCATCATGACCGACACTAACACCTGGTATGCTGATATATGTTTTGTACTGTTAAACCTGTTTGCTCCCCCAGGATTGTCCAGAACCAAGAAAAGATTTTTGAAAATGAAAGCTTTAAAGTTTTGTGTCATAGATGGTGCATTATTCTAGAGAAATCATGAAGGTATATTGCTTAACTGTTTAACCATGAACGAAACTACCAATGTCATGAAATAATTCCATGCAGGTGACTGTGGAGGACATCTATATTGGAAGTGCACTGCTGATAAAATTTTAAGGGCTGGTTTTTATTGGCCCTCTCTTTTTGCAGATGTAAAGAAGTTTACCATGTCATGCCACAAATGCCAAGTCTTTGAGGGCAAGAGAAAGCTGTTACCTTTGCCCCTGAAACCCATCTCTACCGAGAAGCCTTTTCAACAATGGGGTCTTAACTTCATTGAAGAAATCCATCCCTCTTCCTCAGGCAAGCACAAATGGATCCTAACAGCCACCGACTATTTCACTAAGTGGGTCGAAGCCATTCCCTGCAGGCAAGCCAATGACACTGTCATTATCCAATTCCTTGAGTGCAATATCCTTTCTAGATTTGGCTGCCCTGAGAAAATCATCACTGACAACGCTGCTGCTTTTAAATCCAAAAAGATGGTTAGTTTTTGCCACAAATTTCATATTACCTTGGGCCACTCTATAGCCTATTACCCTCAAGGCAATGGCTTGGCCGAATCATCCAACAAGAGCCTCATCAACATCATAAAGAAAGTGTTGGAAGAGAACAAGAAGAACTGGCACAAAAAGCTGGTAAATGCCCTATGGGCAGACAGACTTTCAAGCAAGAGATCCATTCGAATGAGCCCTTATGATCTGGTATATGGCATGGAGGCCAGATTCCCATCATCCCTAGGCATTCCTACTATCAGAGTGTTACAGGAAATTCAGGCTGAACCAAATGACATTCAAAGAAGGATAAATCAGACCATTCATCTTCAGCAAACTAGAGAAAAGGTTGATGACAGAGCTCAAATTTTGGAAGAAAAACTCAAAAAGATGTTTGATAAGAGAGTTAAAGCTGAGGATTTCTACATTGGTGACAAAGTTCTAAAATGGGACTCATGAAGAGAAGACAAGGGGAAACATGCCAAGTTTGATTTTTTATGGAAGGGACCATTCGTTATTTCTGCTTTTCAGGGAAATAACACTTATTTTCTCAAGTCTATAGGAGATAGTTCTATTGAAGAAGGCCCTGTCAATGGCCGTATGTTAAAACATTACCATGATCCCTTTTAAGGGACACAGTGAAGCTTTGTATATATCTTTTGTACAGCGATATTTGTATATATCAGCACTTTGTTCTCATTTTTTATATAGCAAACCTATTGTCAAGGGAGAAGCAGTGAATTTTGAGAAGACACAGCCAATACAAGTGCTCTAGTTCAAAAGCTCTGTCTCTGCACTAACCTCAAAAAAACAGCAAATATGGCACAGTCACATCACAACAACTCATGGTAAAGGGAAATTGTTGGTAATCTTCAATCAAAGGTAGAAAAACATAGCAGTATTTCAGTTCATATCAGCACCCTTGGTCAAAGCAAAGTAAAGCAAACATATCAGTTTTGATCCACGTTTTGAAAATGTTTCAAAGGCAATGCTCAAGCAACATTCTACATAATATCTAGCACGCAGAAGAAAGCAGGCAGTGCTATGCATTGCACAATATTTCAGTTGAGGAGGAGGTTGTTTATATTACAAAGTTTTAATTATCTAACAGTCAGCATAAAGAAGTTCCTTCAATCTGCAGCAACCATAGAAGATCAAGGCATTCTGACCCGTTGTTTTTGGCTTTCCACAAAGAAAAGCCATCCCCAAGTGGAGCCACTGTTAGCCTCCTGTTGTGACAGGTTTTCATTTTTCATGATTGACATTTTTACATGCCAAATATGGCATACTTCGCATGTTGCAGTGTTCCATATTTCCAGAAAGAGGTTAAAGAAGATACTATGAAAGAGTGCCAATCCAAATGCCACTGCTGAATTCCAATTTTGATGACTCAACCATTTTTGTCCTATAAAAGGGAGGGCCAAACAGCTTAAACTTGGTCTCCCTAGGTTTCAATTTCCTGTTTTAGAATATAGAGAATGATATCTGTCCAAACGGTTTAATCTCTGCAGATTTGTAGATAGGTAGAGAATCAAAGGAGCCCAACTGCTTAATCTGGGCCGTTGGCAGAAATAAGTGTAGACTTAGATAGGATAACAGAAAAAAGAAAAAAATTGTAAAGCTGGGTCTGCAAGTCTAAGTGCACCCAAACCAAAGAGAAGAAAAATGCTAGGATGGTAGGCTGGGTAGGTAGTTTTAAGGTTGCAAAATGATGATTCATGATCAATTTTGTGTTTCTAAGTGTTATATCTTTTCAGATCACATTCATGATGCAGTTTTCATCTGGAGGAAGTCAAGCTGGACATAACTAACTCCCCTATTCATTCTTATTCCCCAAATCACTCACTAATTTTCCCAAAAGAGGTCAAGATCTGCTTGATGCCTCTTAAGTCATCATTTTCCACATCATTGGCCTTGGTGAAGATCTGCTTCACTCAAGGATTTCCATTCTTCTGTTACAAAGTCATATTCCCCCAAAAATGGCCTAAGGTTCCTTACCTTAGCGTTTTCTCATCATCTCCATATTAACTCCTGACTATATTATATAGCCCCCTATCTATTTCCCCCTCCCCTACTAAATCTATACTAAATAACTCCCCTATATACATACCTCGCCCTCTAGCACTATAGCTATGTATTTATCAGTTCTGGGACATAATAGTCCACCTGGGACTATCATGAACCCATCCGCATCCTAACAGGAGTTAGTGTGACACCTGGTCATGCTAACAACCTTTTTCCCTAACCCTAGCCCTGAAAAACCCTCTTTTCCACCCTTAACCTAAAGTTGTGTGCATAAAACATTAACCCCGCTCGTTAAACAACCCCATAACCCACATTTCCTAAGTTCTAAACCCCCCCGCCGCGCCGTATGAAGATTCGCATATTCACGCGCCCGTCCATTATTCTCCTGCCAGCTCCGCGCTCCGTCCACCGTCGGATCGGGCCCTCCCCATCCGACGGCTCTTGGCGATTTCGGAGGCGCCCCGCTGCTCGGTCGTTAGCTTCCGATAGCGAGGCGGTTTTTCTGCCGCACCCAAAGACACTTGTCCATCTCCTATTGCATCGGAGGGGCTCTGACGGATACCGCCCCCGTATAGAAAGCGGTCTGATGAAACTGCTTTCCGCCTTCTGTACGCGCGCCCCATGTAACCTATCCTGTCCTACGTACCTGCTGAGTCACCACGCCACATCACCTGCACAACATCGGCCTCCTGCCACGTCATCCCTACCACATCATCAACCGTACATGCTGACGTCACCCTGCCATGTCATCCACCGTACCATGGTCCCACCTGCTGACGTCATGCTGACGTCATCATCAATTTTGAGGCGAAAGGTGAAAATCGTGCTTAGGAGGCCCGGATTCAAATTTCGAGGCAGTTTTTCACGCGCATGGCTACGGGAAAAGGGCCGAAATTGAAAATCCCTCATTGCGCAGCCCCCAGCAAGCCCAAAAGGCGCCGAATTACCCGTTTTTCTTCGCGAGGCATGCTGAGATGAACAAAAGACAATTCTAAAGGAAACAGAGGGTCGAACCGTGGCCATTAAGTTTTTATTTGACCCGCAACGAGAGAGAAACCAGCCCAATTCATTTGTCAAAGAGTATCAGAGGAGAGATGAAGCGGCAAAGGGTATCAATTAATTTTTTAATGGAAATCTTCAGTTCCCAAGGCAGGTCAGCATTAATTGGCCTCCAGCAGAGTCAAGTCAGGAGGTGTAAGCCCATCCCAGCTCTCAAATCACAGTTAAAGCACTTAAAGCCACCGAACTACAATGGAGTAGAAGTCCATGCGCAGTTATTACAGAAGCACTGCACCAAGCCACCGAGGACAACGCATTGATTCAGTTCTGATACGGCTGGCCTCAGTGCAGCTCATAGATATTTTTTGCATTTATAAGTTTAGGTTAAAGTAATCATTTACTTTCAGACCTGTTTAGGTCACAACTGTAATAAACAATTTTGGAGAATCTTCCCTATATATACCACCCACTGTATTGTTTCAAGGGTTGGTTGATTGATAACTTTTCTTTAGAGACTCGCACTGTATGTCTGATACTTTTCTTTAATCAAAGATTGCTGAAGAGATTGGAAGAATGACTACCTGATGTGTTGTTACTGGTCTCTAGAGATAGAATGATGGAATTCTTGTGCTGCAACATGAATCAATAAGTGCCTCTTACCTCTGTTTTCATTTTTCACCATTTAAATAGAAAAAATAAAGATTAGTTTAGAACTTTTTTAATTGCACTGTAGGCTCAATTTCTGCTATTTCTTTATGTTTTTTCATCTGAAATGAACTGGACATGAATATGAATTCCTTGTGGCTCATATTTACACTTATTCACATGTGTTTGACAGTTATCTAGGGATTTTTTACCGCCCCTAAATAGAGATCATCCGCCTTCTCTGTTAAGCTGACTGAGAGATTCTTAATTGCCTCTCCTTCCTTAGCATTCTTTCCATCCTTTAAAATTTGGAAAATTGTTTCATGTGCAGCTACCTTGCTCCTAATTCCTCTTGTGACCAAGAAAACGCACCAGCAGCATTATTTCCTTGACTCCATGCCCAATGGTTTGAAACTTTCACACTACACTTGCCTCTTTACTTGAAAACATCAATTTTCCCACCAAAACACAAACAAAACATGAACACAAAAAATCCCTGAACTCAATAGCTAGCCTAAAACCATCATCAACAAAGCTAAATCATAAAGAGAGAGCCCTCTCTGACTGCAAGTGGGCTAGAACCTGCAGTCCAAAGTTGGTTTGTGGTTACCTCGGCCGTATCCCTTTACTCCGACCTGGGGGACAACTTGAGTGATAACAGAATGCACCACCACTAGTGCTTTTTTTGTCATCAACACTTCCTGCCCAATCTGCATCGATATATGCATGAAGTGTAAGATCTATATCTCTAGGATACCATAAACCAAAGTTCTATGTTCCTTGAATATATTTGAAAATCCTTTTGACTACCTGAAGGTGTGATTCCTTTGGATTTGCTTGAATTCTTCCAACTATTCCTATTGCATGCATAATGTCAGCGCAGGTACCTGTTAGATAAAGCAGACTGCCAATCATGGATCTGTAAGTTGGTTGATGTACTGTTGTTGATTCATCATTTGAGCTAAGACTGCATCCTGTTACCATTGGGGTACATACTAGTTTAGAATCTTCCATGTCATACTTTTTCAAGATCTGTTTGAGATATTTGGTTTGTGAGAGAAAAAATCCATTTTTATTTTGTTGAACTTGTAGACCAAGAAAATAGGTGAGCTCACCAAGCAAGGACATTTCAAATTCTTGCTGAATTACTGAAGCAAATTTTTGACTCATGGATTCTTAATTGCTACCAAAAATGATATCAACAACATAAACAACAATTATTAGCAATTTACCAGTGTCAATCTTTGTATATAGATTGTTATTTGCTGACCCATTTGAAAAACCCCGCTGGTGGAGATATTTGTCAACATGGTAATACCAGGCCCTTGGAGCATGTTTTAGACTATAGAGAGCCTTTATGAGTTTGCATACAAGTTTTGCATCATTTCCAAGAATGAATCCTTCTGGTTGTTCAATATAGAATTCTTCTTCCAAGTCTCCATTAAGAAAGGCAGATTTTACATCCATTTGGTATACTTTGAATTTCTGAAAAATAGAAAGAGCAAGAAACATTCCTATGGCTTCAAGTCTAGCAACAGCTGCAAAAGTTTCTTCAAAATCTATACCTTCTTGTTGAGCATATAATTTACAAACAAGTATGGCCTTGTTTCTAATGACTTCTCCATTTTCGTTCAGGTTGTTTTTGAATATCCATTTAGTTCCTATGATGTTCTTATCGTGAGGTCTAGGAACTAATTCCCAAGTATTATTCTTTTCAATTTTCTCAAGTTCTTCATTCATGGCCTTGACCCAACATTCATCTTTGCATGCTTCATTTATATTTTGAGGTTCGGTGGAAGATAGTAATGCTAGATAGCTCGAAGCTTTTGTAATAGTTCTTCTTGTCTGCACACCTGCCTCTTTCTGCCCTAAAATTTGAGTTTATGGACGATTTTTCTAGACATACTTGGATGGAGTCTTTTCTTCTACCATTATCTCTTCTTCTGGTGCTTCATTGGTTTCTTCTTCAGAATTAGTGTGATTTGATGTGGGAAGATAATCCTCATCTTCTTCATAATCTTCGGTTTTTATCTGTTTTCGATTTTTGCATGCTTCATCAACTACAACATCAATACTTTCAATAATTTTCCCAAGTCTTTTATTATAACATTTATATCTTTTGCTTCGGGAAGAGTAACCAAGAAGAATACCTTCATCTGCTCTGAGTTCAAACTTACCAAGCTTTTCATCAGTCCTTTTGATGTAACATTTGCTTCCAAAAACTTTGAAGTATTTTACAATAGGATTCCTACCATACCAAAGTTCATGTGGAGTTTGAGTGATGTTTACTCGAATATTTGCTTGGTTGAGAATAGTGACGGTGGCGAATGCAGCTTCACCCCAGAAGGTTGCAGGAGTTCCAAATTCATCTGGCATAGCTCAAGCCATTTGTTGAACAATTATATTCATCCTTTCTACCACTCCATTTTTTTTAGGAGTCCTTGCTGTGGAGAATTTCCTTTTTATTCCATGTTGTTCACAAAATTCAAAGAATTTATCCGAGGTAAATTCCCCTCCTCAATCAGATCTGAGGAATTTGATTTGCGATCTGATTCATTTTCAACCAGAGCTTTGAAGGCTTTGAATTTTTCAAATGCTTCATCTTTATGCTTTAGAATACCTATCCAACACATTCTGGAAAAATAATCAATGAACAATATAAAGTATTCTTCTCCACGAGGTGACTTTTTCCTTAATGGTCCACATAAATCAATATGAACAAGTTCAAGAGGCTTACTAGCTGATCCTTCCTTTTTTGGGAAGTGCATTCTGGTTTGCTTACCGAATTGACATGATTTGCATATTGTATTTTCAGGAAGATCACGAACAACCTGGAATCTGCATGCTTTTCTTATTTGAGAAAAGCTTAGATGCCCCAGTCTTCTGTGCCATAGCCAATGTTCATCATTTTTGCTTAGATAGCACTATTTTTGTCCTCCCTTGAGTATGTATAGGTTGTTTGGAGTTCTTGTACCTTTGATCATGGTTTCTCCTGTATCAAGCTCACGAACAACACATCCATTTGATCAAAATACTACTTCATTTCCTTGATCACACATTTGACTAACACTCAACAGGTTATGCTTTAGACCATCAACATACATAACATTCCCAACTTTAATAGTTTATTTTAAGAAGACAGAGCCTTTACCTTTTATGACAACAGGAGTGTCATTTCCAAATGAGGCATTCTTTTCCTTTTCTAAGGCATTATATGAGTGAAGTTTTTCTTTGTCACCTGTCATATGTTTTGAGCATCCACTGTCGATGTACCACTGATTTTCTTGTCCTTATGCATACAAGGCTATGCCACATCTTTCTATTTGTGGTTCTTTCTTTCTCCATATTTTGGGTGTTAATGGAGTTTTCTCCTTCTGAGATATTTCTTGAAATTTACTCCTGCATTCAAATTCTTCATGGCCAAAGTTGTTACAAATTGAGCATTCTATTTCATTTTCAAGAAGAGAGAAGTTATTATAGGAAATTTTCTTAATCCCTGTCACATTCCTTTGATTTCATGCTTCTCTAGTCATCATGGTTTTGTAAGCAACACATTGAGCAGCTTTGTGTCCAAAATTATGACATGAGAAACATTGACCATTAAAGAAGTTTCTGCGATTATTGAATCTACTGACCTAGTGATTGTAGTTTCTATTGATATTCATTTTTGAAGCAAATTGAGTATGATTTACCTGAGGTTGGTTGTGGATTTTGTTCATCATTGAAGTAAATTGAGCCTGATTTACTTGGTTATCTGCTTTATACCTTTGTTGACGATTGTCAAACTGTTCACTGCTCTTTGCTGCATCAAGATAGCTTTTAGTGCAGGTTGACGGCTTCTATGCTTGAGATGCTTCTTCAGTATATCCAAGACCTGTCTTTATCAGAGGAGAACATTGCACTTTGATAATTTCATTTAAGGTTTCTGATCCTTTAGAAAATATATGATTGAGAGCTTTTGTTTTCTCAAGATCCTTTCTTAGACCCACAATTTCACATTCCAGTTTTTCATTGTGTTTTTCTCTTTCAGCAAGTTGGTATGTCAGGGTATCTATAATCATATTCTTTTCTTCTAAACAGATTTTGAGTTTTGAGATTTCTTCATAAAGGTCATCTTCATCTAAAGCATACAAAAAATCATCATCTTCATAAGCCATCAGAAGTCTATAGTCATTACTATCTTCATCTTCATCACTAATTGACAGACCATCGCTATCTTCATGAGTATAGTAGCTCTTACTTACACTTTGTTTTCTATTCCATCTTGTAGATTCCTTCATTTATCATATTTATCTTTATGAGGACATTAGCATAATGACTGACTCTACCACAGGCAAAACATTTGAAAGGTATTTTACCTCTAAATCTTCTAGAACCCCGTCGAAGCTTCTTGACAAAGTTTACTTCCTCTTCTTCTTCTAAAAGATGTCCTGATTCATTAAGTTCTTCTTTTCCTTTTGTTGAAGCTTTAAATGCAGCTTCTCTCATATCTAATGGACCTCCTTTTCTCATCTCAAAAGTAGTTAATATTCTGTGTAGCTGTGTCATAGTAATAGTCTGTAGATCCTGCTTTTCTTTTATGGCAAATACTTTTGATTCAAACTTAGCAGACAAGGATCTTAAAACTTTTTCAACTAAGGTAACTTCCTTTATCTCTTCACCCAGATTCTTCATGCAATTAACAATCTCATCTATACATAAAAAGTAACTAGCTATACTTTCATCATTGTGCATCTTGAGAGTTTCATATTGAATTCTGAGAGTTTGCAGTTTAGCACATTTTACCTGAGAGTCTCCTTTGCAGCTTAGAACAATTTTATCCTATATTTCTTTGGCAGATTTGAGCTGCATAACTTTGACAAACTTTGATTGTGACAGACTTCCCAATAATGTATTGACAACTTTGGCATTGGTTTCACATTGCTTTTTACCTACCGTATTTGTAGGAATTGTTGTTGGAAATTTATATCCTCCTTCCATGATTTCCTAGATATCTTTTCCAAGTGATTTAAGATAGGTTGTGGTTCTTACCTTCCAATAAACAAAATTACTCCCATCAAAGCTTGGTGGTTTGATGCATCCCCCGCTTTCTTAATTACTCATGATGATGGATCTTCCTTCAAGCGATCAAGCTTCTTCTGAAGGACCTTCTCTGACCAATTATTGGAAATAATACTGAGAGGGGGGTGAATCAGTATTATCAGATCAATAATTTAATTTTAAAAAATTATTTGTATACGCTACTTCAGCTTAGTGAACTAGCGTGTATACGCAACTATACTTAATGCAACTAGTATATATGCAGAGATCTTTTGATTTACCCAAATTATCATGCATTGATCTTTAACCAGTATATCAGGAATTTATTAGACAGTGCAGTAAAATCATAATAAAACATCACACACAAGAAACACACATGAACACCAAGATATAAGGTGGAAACCCAATGTGGGTGAAAACCACCTGTTGTTGTCGTCTCTATCTTCTTTTAATAATAATAAAATCTGTTTACAATTTTTGTACTGGTGCAGTCTTATACCAGTACACAGGCTTTTACCTGTAGAAGGCTACAACCTTCTCTTTTCTTCTAGGGACCATGTTTCATAAATTTTTAGACTAGATTCATCAACAACATCATTCAATCATCAAATATATCTACATCAACCAATATCCTTTCAAACAAAACCAAATCAATCAATCACTTTGACAACCTATCAATCTGATCTTTCAAAATGTTGTCACCAGAATACAGTAACCAAAACCCAAGCCAGAACCCAAAACTCTACAACAACAAACAACATCAACTAAAACATATTTTATAAGGTATACGCTACTTCCATGTGTTGAACCTGTGTGTACACGCGCTTTTCTCAAAGCCAACCAGCGTATACATCTGCAAACATAAATTCAGAGTTCTATTGCTATTCCAGACTTTTGTTATACCCAGATCATAGCATTTACAGAATAATATACGCATCAGTATTCAGATCTAGGATATACATGAGCTTCAACACAAAAGATAGTTCATTTTACACCTTGAGATCCGATTCATCATTAGATTTGATTCCTCAACATCAGCTAAAGTTCATCCTTGGTTTAGATCTAGCTATGCACCATAACCCAATAACTTGAATACTATATCTCACACTTCATCAGATATTCGATACTTGCACACTTTGGCCTAATGATCTTCTCCTCCTTTTATAGTTTGTATGCCTTTCTCAGTACCATGGACCACTTAGGACCAATACCTTGGACCAAACACTCGAGTTCAATACCTTGGACCAATACCATGGATCAAAATACCATGGAGCAAATACTTCGAACCAAAAAATTAGTTTTCCAAGGTATACATGACTTTCCTTTCATGAAAGTGCATGTGTACGTATACGCAACTTGTATACAGTGAACTGTATACGTGGATTGGCCAATGGTGAACCTGCGTATACCTTTCTTTCTTTATTTTGTGAAGTCTGATCTGTAACTTTGTGTTGTTAACCTTCTATATTGTGATCTATCATTTGAGTGAGTTTCCATCAAGGACAACACCTGTGTCATAATGCCAATAGATTCCCCTTCGCGGACCTCCATATCTGGAATTCCTTTACATTTTGGTTCTACTGCAAATTTTAGCGGTTGATATTCTTTTGTTATCTAATATCCCTCTTGTATTGTTTGGTTAAGCCTTTGTGATAGTGCAACCCACTCCTTTTCAACTTGTATGTTGAGTTGCGATGTGCGCTCTTCCCTTAGATTTAGTTCGTCTATAATCTCTTCATGCAACTTATGTAACCTTGGCAGCAGCAGTGCTGCAATGATCATATTTATGTGTGTCCACTCCTTGGCCTACTGCTAAATTTCCATTGACTTGAATTGTAGAGACCCTGTAGGTATCTGTGGCAGCCTTACTGCAAGGGTAGGCACGATCATCCTTCCTTCTATAATCATTTCTTATATTTGTGCAGGTTGTCTAATTGATAATGCCAAAAGATTCAACTCCACAATCCTCTCCTACACACGTGTGATAAGATCGTCGTAGCAATCTTCCAGCATGTTAAAATAATCCACTGTGATATCTTAAACCTTGTCTCCAATTTGGTCCAAGTCTCCCTCAGTGAGAACCATTGGTGTGACCTCTTTTGACTTATCCGCCTTATGCTTCTTTCTGTCCTCGGAAGCTTCACCTTGGTTGTTCCTTTTCTATGCGGTAGATTTCTTTGTTTCTACCTTCTCTGTCTACTTCATCATATCCTCACCTCCTTGAGGATCCACTTTGTCATGATGTTCTTCTTCATGGTGTTCTTCTTCCTCTTCCTCTTCCTCTACTTCCTTCTCCTTATCTTTTCCACTACCTTCACCATGGTAAGAAGTGTCCAACTCTTCTTCTTTTGTTGTGCTATCTCCTACCTCGTCCAGTGGATTCATCCAATTTGTGCACCATGTCTGCACTACTTCTAGTAGATAATCCTCTTTGACCATATATGGTAATGTGTGTCATTTCTTCTTCACATCTCTGTGTGCCTGTATGTACAATCTATGAAAATATGCCTTGAACCTCGCCACAAAATTTTACTATTTGTATAAATTCAATAAGAGGTGCAGATATTGGTTTACAAGCATATGCATATGCATTTGGTATGGTATAAAAAATATCATGTTTTCCTATGCACGCGATGGTTGAGTGGTATGCCACAGTGAAGCATACCTCGTGGCCTCATATACATCTTATTCTATAGGAGGAAACTGTGTATCCTTCGGTTCCTTCCATGTCAACATAGAAATGATCAATAGTAACCAGACATAATAGAAAGATGTACCTTTCTCCTGGACCTCACGACAGTCATCCAAGAATTCCTTGCATAAATACACAACCTAGTTATACTGGACTCCATTTGTGCATTGCACGACTAAATCCACCACCGGTGCAGGGACTTCATTTGTGCGGCACTTCCTCCTAATATTTCTAGCCAAAATATGTGTCGATTACTACTTTTCCAGTGAACTTTGACACGTCCCCTACTATAGCGCACCTATGTCTTACCTCACGGATTCCTACGAACTTCGACAAATCTGCTCCTGTAGCAAAGTAATTTCTTCATCAAAGATCTCTCTATAGTGTAGTTTATAGTCCATTGTCTACTTTCAATTGCATGTGACACTAAGAATTTCCTTCTCTCTTCTTTAGGGTGAAGCTATAGGGGTAGGGTTGTCCCTATGAAAATTCAACCTACTACCATTTACGTTTCCCTGGGTTAATTCTCCATTTAACTTCAATAAATTTATTGCACCTCCATCGGTAATATACTTAATAACATATGGCCCTAACTACTGTGTTTTGAATTTCCCTAGAAATTTCACAAACTTACTGTCATAGAGGAGAACAAGGTCTCCTACCTTAAACTTATTTTTCTTAATTTGTCAGTGTTACACAACATTTTGTAACTGTCCCTATAATCCCTGTTCCTTGATCCTAGAGGAACTCTACAGTGAATCCTATGTGCTTTCCCATCATGAAGAAACTATCACTTTGTCCCACTTCATGAGCAGAACAATTCCCTTTTGCATCATTTCCAAAAAATCTTCTGTTTATCCTAGTTTATAAGACTAGCACTACTGACCCATGTCCTCCTCGCACCGATTTGAAAGGTTTACAACTATCCCTAGCATCGATCGGATCGACTGATCCCTTTATTAGTCACATCAATCCTCTTATGGAATGTTTTTTAAATACAGAGCTGAAGCTTCCAGCTCTATAAGCTTCGTAACAGAAGTCTAGTAAATGGTTAGGTGGGATGGAGCCGAGGAGGTAAGATTGTGCTCCTTTCTCCTATCAGGATGGAACTACCTCAAGAGATAAGACCTTCTTCCACGAGAATAGGAACCATCTCCCATCCATTCAAGCTATATAAACCTCCACTTTCCCAAGCACAAGTTAATGTTAGTGTGTGTGTGCTAGTGCTAATTAAGTTGTGTTTGGAGTAATTAACAAGTTATCCATACTTTGTAGCTCTCTAGTTTGTGTTTAAGGGAGAATTGTGAGTTGGTTTGGTGTGAAGCCTAAAGGGAAGATCCTTAAGACTATCATTGTTGGGGCCATCCATGGAATGCTAGCAGAAGTGTGTGGGAACCCGGATTTATCAGAGGGGAACAACAACATCAAGACACTGGTTGTAATCTCTTCTTGATTTAATAAAGTTGCAACTATCGATTGAGTTCCTACATAAGATTTCATTTCACATGTTTATGGCTTAATGTTTCTTGACTTGCTAAGTAGGTTGAATACAATTTGTATATTATCATGGTTGTTGTCTGTTGTTGTCTACTTGTTTCAGGTGTTTGCAAGAAGGAACAGAAGATAGCTGGAGCAAGGAAGCAAGGTCATCAGCAAATGGATAGAGTACTAAGAGGTAGGCCCTATTAATTGGTTCCAACCTAAGGAAATCTTCCATAGAATGTCTTGTTTGTGGCTAGACCCACTCTCGTGCTAGAGGAATTGTTTGTGTTCGTACCTAGAATTTTACCTACACCACAATTTGGCAACTCCATTGGGGATCTAATCCTTTTGTTTACATGTTTGTAATTTCATGGTTTTGTGTGAACTTTTCTAGTATCACCCTTTCCCTTTAGTTCAATATGATATCCCTTGTTTACTTCTTTGGGTTTGAAATTTACAGTAGCAAGTCTGGTCTCAGCCTTTGAATTTTTATTTTATTTTTTCCTTGTATCCTCGGCTAGCACGCTTATTTTGCTGATAGTCGCGCTAATCAGCGTGACAAACTCTGAAACAGTCGCGTCGCCCCCCTTCTGGTGCTTGTTGTCAGTTAGGCAGTTGCATTGATGCCTGTAGGTGAATATTAGGTTTCAACCTAGATCTCAACCAGTGTGCCTTGCTCTTTTGATTTTTGCCTTCTAGCTTGCTTAGACTGTTTTCTCCCTGACTGGAAAGCTGCATTTTGACTTGGTTTATTTGCTTGTTGACTTGCCTTCTTTTTACTTGATTTCTTGAGTCTATGGATGGTTTGTTACCCTAGGGCATCTTTGTTGTCATCCATTCAGTTGATTGTGAACTCAGTGAGTCAAGTTGTTGGTGAATTTACTCCTTGCATTTTGTTTATAGTCCTCTTACTGCTTTGGTCTCCATCACACAAGTTAAAAAAATCTTGTTTGCTTTTTTAACCATCTCTTTTCCAGCATAACTCACATTTCTTATCTTGTTTTTGGTAGAGTCATTGCTTCATTAGTTTGAAAAAGATTCTCTTTTGTGCGTTTTCATTTGCTTGAGGATTGATTGTCTCTAAAAAAAATTCATTGAAGTATTTGACGAAAGATTCATTTTGTCATTTCATGAAAAGCACATAATTATAGTTTGTTGCATCAATATGTTACGCTAGTTAGCATCATTGAAGACTAGGGTGGCATTTGAATTTGAAAAGAAAAAAAGGATTCTCTTCACTCTTGAAAGGACTATTTGGAGTGCACTTGTTAGGAAACTAGGATTTGGAAAGAGTTTTTTCATTAGTTTATTTTCAAAACGTAAAGTAGTGAAAAGATCATTTTTTCTTTCAATTGCTTGGTTTTTTTCATTTGATTGTGTTTTCTACCCTTGCTAGTGTAGATGATTCATCGAATTGAAAGATTCTTGTCACATTTAGCTACATATAGGACTTTTCGATTCACATCGCTAAGGCCTGAAAATCGAGACATAATTCAAGATAAACTTTAAAATTAACTCAATTAATATAAGGTGCATTTGAAACCTAATGATCAAATCTAGAAGGTCTAGGCTAGAGACACGTTCCAACATCTTTAAACCTAGCAGTTGTCATTAGCTTCGGCACTAGACAGTGCTAGTACATATTTGTGCTCCCTGTACTATCGAGTATATAAAGGGAGACCCCACTAGGTTGCAATCCTTTATCCATAGGAAGCCGAGTTTGCTGCCTTGTAAATGTGATACACCAAACACAGCATTCGGGGAGATTTCCGGCTCGTACTTCTCGGTTCGCTAGGATGTATTCTGTATTTCATGGTTACTTGGTAATCCTTTTTACCTAGATCATCTAGAGTAGTCATTTGATCTTTTTGACTCATTAAACTTAAAAGATCATCTGAGCATTTGTCCTTTCGAGCTCATTTCCAATCGAAAGTGATAGAGTCATCTTTTCTTCTTTCTCGACTCTTAAAACATGAAAGAGCACCAGTTTATTTATGCGTCTTTAAAAATTCTTGCCCACAATCTTATAACATCCTGTTAGTCTCTTCAAGACCAAATCGTGAGTATTCCTTAAAGTACATTTTAAAGCCTTGAACTTTACTCTCTTTTCCTGATACTTGAGACAAAGCCATCGTGGTTGAACCATCTGGTTCGCCTAGTTCCTCTTCCTCTCCTCCGTCTAAAAGATTGTCAGAGGAGCCATTTCCTGAATTACCGCAGTCACTTGAGGACCAAGGTGTTGAAATTGGAATTCTTCTGAGCATTCAACCTTTGTCATCTCATCCTCCACCTCCTTTGGATACTGGGTCACTATCTAATATTGGCCTGAATCCCCGAACAATCATGTCCAAACTCTTGAGAGTTCGCCGACTACTGAAAGTTAGCTTAGACTGGTTGTATATCCTCAGAATCCTTTGTTCAACCCTATTGAGATATCACTGGAGCATCAGTACAGTCTGTACAATCAGCCGATTATTCCTTTGGAATTATCCCCTCGAACATCTTTGGTCATTCATCATCACTTGTTTCCACCCATGGAGCCTGAAGGTGACGCTCCAGTCTCCTCTCTGCATCACTCGAAGGTTTCCACTCCACACAGTGTCGAAGAGGGAGAACATCAGTTTCCTCCTGAAGGGTTCCCTTACACAAGAAGCATTCCTATCAGTATTTATAGGGATTTCCCCCCTAATTATGTGACTTTAGCACAATTGGTCTCAGGTACACCTAGTGCCTCGTCACTTTATCATAACCCTGTTTGGGCGTCTAGCATTATGCCTACCACAGGTCCGTTCATTCAGAACCTAACCTCCAAAAAGAAGATGATTTTTGCAGTTACCTCAGTCCCGGTGCAACCCACCGTTCCGAACCCTCTTGTCTCGTCCGTCCATGTCACCCATCTGGTTCAACTGACAGTCTCGAGTCATGTTGCTATCAATTCTTTGACCCCTCCAGTAAGTGGACCAGCTATACCACCGCCTGGGAGGAAGAATCTAAATATTTCTATGGTGTCAGGCACAACCAATGTGAGTAGCTCACAACCTCACATGGTTGGGATGAACCAACCTTCTTCTGGTGTTCTTCAAAACCCTGTTGGTCTTGCTAGATCAAGCAATTTCTAGTACCAATAGGTCCAAAATCTCATTGCTCCATCTGGGTCAGGCAATTTCCAATATCAACAGCCTTATGAGACTGAGATTTAGCACCAAACTCCTTATGTTCCATATGGTTCCCAAGGAATGGTCAATCCACCCTACATCCTTCAGCCTGGACAGTATGTTCAGCCTGGTCCGTCCTCCTTCCTGGCAGCTATGGCCCGATACAGTTCGAAAATTTTCAAGGTCTCAATTCGAGAACAATTCAAGTACCCTTAAAGCAGCAAGGACAACCTCTGCAGCAACAAGGGCAACCATTGTTGCAGTAAGGGACATTTGTGCAGTAGTAGGTGCAGATGATGTTGCAGCAAGGACAACTACAACAACGGTAGGGGCGACCCTCGTAATAGTTGCAACAAATCATGTAGTCGCAAATGCAGTATGTTTAGAAAACTTCCTAATCTATGTCTTCGCAAGGAAAACCACTGCAGCCACAGGAACAACCTTTGTAGCCACAAGGTCATCCCTTGCAGCAGCAGGGTCAACCCGGGTAGAAACAACCCTCCTATACATATCAATAGGGTCAACCCTTGCAAGGACAAGTTCAGGGTCAAGTTCTGTAGCAACAGGCCCAAAATCCTAATGTTCAAGGGCAATAGGTTAAAAATCCTTTTGTCCAAGGGCAGTAGATCCAAAATCCCTATGTCCAAGGGAAACAAGTGCAGAATCCTTATGCCCTAGGGCAGCAGGTTCAAAACCTATATGTCCAGGGACAACAGGTGCAGTATCCATATATCCAAGGTCAACAGGCTCAACAACCTTTTAACCCGTATGTTGCTTATCAACAACCTATGGCTGGACAGTTTCAACGCTTTCAAGGTCAAAATCCCCCCTATGAGCAAGGTAGCCTATAGTGGGGGAAAATCAAAATTTCGTATGGACAAAGCCCTCCACTATGGGGCCAAAATCCTTACCAGCAGGGATGGGCTCCTCCAGTTGGACCGCTTATTGACCTCCAATGCCTTTCAATACTCAATTATTAATCTTGGCTACACTAGAGTTGCCAGATGTGTCTTGGCTTACGAATGATCCAATTCTTCATTTGCCATACTAGCCTCCAGTTCCATCCAAGATCTTGAGCGATTGTTCGAAGTTCGATGGAAAATAAAAAGAAGATCCCCAAGCCCATGTGATGACATATCACCTTTGGTGCTCTTCGAATTCTTACGTTGATGATTCTATTTGTCTCCATCTTTTCCAACGAAATCTTATAGGCACTGCAGCCAAGTGGTACATCGAGCTCCATCGAAGTACTTATCATGACTTCAACTCTTTAGCCATGGCTTTCCTCACGCATTTTCAGTTGTCAGTTTGCTATGAAACTGACACCTATTTTCTCACATCGCTCAAGAAAACTATTGCAACGCACATCTCTGATTACATCCATGAATGGAGACGTAGCCGTCACCTGATCAAGTTCAATATTGCTTATCAGTTATTGACCGAATTCTTTACCAAGTCATTCGTCGCTCCAATTTCTCGTGATATATCTTTGGGTGGGTGCGTTATAGAGGAGCAAGCCATTGCTCGTGCCCAGTACCTGGATCTTGTTTATTCCCAGTCTGGCACTTTGTATGAGTTATTACTCAATGCCCCGAGGCCATCATCTAATCCCACGACATTGAAGTCACCAGCTACAGCTCTTGTCGATGGAGTAATTTGTTTAGTGTCTCAAGCCCTTGCAAAATCTTCTTCCAAACAGAAGTCGATCTCAAACACTGCTTCCGATAGTCCCTCCCAAAATTCACCTAGCCCTGGTAAAACCTTAGACTAGGTCCATGCTGTTCATTCTATCGCAGTGGACAAATCCTCGAAAGGTAAGAAAAAAGGCAAGGCAAGGGTAAAGTCGATGCCCCAAAACAAGGACCTCCCAAGTCGTCTGCTAGTGATGATTCACAACAGAAGCCTAACTATCCGTGCCTCATTTGTGAGGAGTATCACTATACTAGGGATTGTCCCTGATGATTTGAAATTAGTCGCTTGCTCAAAGGGACCCGATTTGTCCTGAAAGAGTCATTTCTGTCCCAGCAAACTCAAATGGTAGACCAGCCTCAATTGTCTGCTTCCTCAGGTTCACAAGTGTTCATGATGAGTACGCCAATTAATGTGGCTACTAGATCAAAATATTATCAAATTCTTGCCCTGACATCTGGGAAAGAGAAAGAGGCCACCCCTTCTTCTTCTGCCACATCGAGTTCTGGTCCTCTCCATATAGAGTGACCTAACCCTGATCTCGCTATTTTTCCACCTTCTCGAGGTGTGCTAAGGAAGTCATCATATAATCCCAACGCTCGAGACGCTCAACATTTTAATATTGTTGAGGATTTAGCTCAGGCACCATCAGCTATGTCTGCTCTCGAGGTACTTCAAAGTTTTCTGTACCAGCCAAAAGTTGTTACTGTCAGTTATTGGGGGTATCAATCCTACTGATTCTAATCTGATATGTGTTGGTATAGAGAACCACGTTCCACATTTTCCACATCAAGTTGCCATTCTCATTCAAGTAATTATTAATGAGAAAACCATTCATAGGATCGTCATCAATGAAGGTGCCTCTACCTGCATCATCTCCGTCGCTTGTTGGAAGGCAATCGGTTCTCCTACTCTGAACCAATCCCCTAACACTTTGGAAGATTTTTATGGATGTGATTCATGACCATTTGGTGTCTTACCCAACCTTTCCATTACTTTGTAAGGCAAGACAGTACATGTCAAGGTAGAGATTGTTGATGCTAATCTCAATTATAATCTTCTACTCGGATGGAGTTGGACCCATGCCATGCATGTTGTAGCCTCCTCCTTGTTCCGCGTGATTTGTTTTCCCCATCAAGGGAAGATAGTCACAATCGACCAACTATCCTTCTTTGCCTCTTCCTCTTCAGATGGCAATGTTCCATATGTCAAGCACACCGGTGCTCCTTATGAGAGTATGGGGGCAAGACTTTTTAAAGATTCCGCTTTGATGGGAATTTTTCCATTCCCACCTCCTCATGTTACCTCTATCAACACGATCTCAGTCAAATCTAATCCTTGGGTCATACCTTCATTGGATCTTGTTGATACCTGGGGGGAGGTTATGCCACTTAGTCCCATCGAAATTAACTATGTGGAAATTGTTTTGGACTCAAGTTTCACATCCTTTGATTTTCCTGTTTCGAGGAAATCTCTCAATACGTATTCTCAATCCCTGTGGCTTGGCGCTTTGGAATCTCCTGATCCCTTAGCCAAGACTTTTCTTTCTAACAAGAGTACCATGGAAGTATTGTCTCTAGAGGAACCACCTTGGAACGATACTCATCATCGTTCCTCGTTCCTGCCTAGCCCGACAATCATGTCTACTTGTCTCGAAGAGTTCTCTTCTAAGTTCCCTTCCCTACCACTTCAAGCACTGATCATGACTCATGAAGTATAATTGGAAGGAAATTTGGGTAAAATTACCCAAATATGCCAATTGATATTTCTATCAAGACTGGTGTCATTGAAATTGTCCATATTAGGGTAACTTGTTCTCTAGATGAGATCAAGTTCTATACTTGTCTATTCCAAGAATTCCATGATGTATTTTCATAGTTATATGAGGAAATGCATGGCATTGATCCTAGCATCGTGTGCAAAAAATTCTGACTTATCCTCACACGAAGCCTGTTCACCAATGGCTCTACCCAGTGCACCTTAGGAAAGCGGTCGCTATTAAGGGTGAAGTTGGAAAACTTCTCCAAGCTGGATTTATTTATCTGATCCCTCTCACAAATTGGGTTTAAAATATTGTACCGGTGGCAAAGAAATAAGGCACAGTCCGCGTTTGAGTTGATTATCATGACCTCAATTGTGCTTGTCTAGAGGATAACTATCCCACTCCCTTCATTGATCACATCATTGATGAATGTGCTGGGAGCGAAATTTTTTCCTTTATGGATGGTTTTTCTAGTTACAACTAGATTACCATTCCACCAACAGATCAAGAAAAGACAACTTTTGTCTATCCATGGGGTACTTAATGTACGAAAAGCTCCCTTTTAGCCTAAAAATTTTTGGGGCTGCATTTCAAAGGGTGATGTCCCATGCATTTCACGACATTCGAAACATCATTCAGCCTTACTTGGATGACCTTCCCGCTCATTCTCGTAAGCGCCATGATCACCCTAATCATCTTCGGCAAAATTTTCTTCACTGTAGGCACTACAAAATTCAATTGAATCCTCATAAATTTGTTTTCTTTGTCAAATCCAGATGACTCCTCAAATTTATTGTCTCTGAAGAATGCATTCGCCTTGATCCGCTTAAAGTCGAGGCCATTGTTTATTTACCCCCTCCATCTTTGTTGCACCAACTGTAGAGCCTTCAGGGAAAAGAAAATTTCCTCCATCATTTGGTACCTAATTATGTTGAGCTAGCTTTAGGGTTTACCTTTTTTCTCAAGCAAGGAATGCCCTTTGTTTGGGATGAGATTTCCCAAAATTCATTTGATGATCTTAAGGCTATCCTCATAAATGCTCCTTTGCTGCATCCCCTGGATTATCATCGCAATTACTTCCTTTATCTAGTTGTAGCCTCTAGTACCATCGCTATGGTGTTGGTAAAAGACGATGATAAAGGCCATGAACATGTTATTTACTACCTCAATTACAATCGCATCGACACTGAAACGTGTTATGCTCATGTCAAGAGGTTGGCTTTGGCTGCCATACAAGTTGTTCAACGCTTTTGACACTACATTCTCTTATGCACTACCACTGTGATTTCTGAATGCAACCCCATGACCTACATCCTGAATTGTCAGTTGCTAGGGGACAAGTATTCTAAATGGATTGTCATCCTTCAAGAATTCGATTTGGTGTTTAATACTGCCAAATCTAAGAAATGTCTCGTTTTTGCCGAATTGATTTTCTCCCTTCTTTCTACGTCTCTCCCTGTTGGTGTCAATGAGCAGCTCCCAGACAAGACTCTTTTCCTTATTAGAACCCATGACCCATGGTATGGTGATATCATCATGTATCTCCAGACGTCCATGTTTCGGTCCGCGTTGACTAAGTATGATCATCGACGCATTCGGCATCAATCCCAACCCTACTATATTATTGGAGATACTTTATACTATGTCGGTGTTGATTCAGTTCTTCGTTGAAGCCTTACTCTTGAGGAGGCTGAGAGATTTTTCAATGAATGCCATTCTAGGGCATGTGGTGGTCATCTATCTAGATATGCTACTGCTTAAAAAATCCTTCATGCTGGTTATTTATGGCCATCCATCTTCAAGGATTGAATCCTTTCCATTCGCAAGTGTCATGAATGTCAAATTTACCAGCGAAAGATGCGTTCCCCACCCGCTCACCTACACCCCATTATTACCATTGGTCCTTTTTCCAACTCGGGCATTAACTATATGACATGTAACCCTTGTTCGGTCAGTGGGCATGGTTATATTATCGTTGCTATGGATTATTTCACAAAATGGGCCGAAGCAATGCCTACATACTCTGCAAACGGTAAGACGGTAGCTCAATTTCTATTCAATCACATTATTTCCAGGTTCAGCGTCCCTCGAGCCATTTTCACCGACCATGGATCCCATTTATGATATTACATAATGGTTGAGCTGGCCTCTACATTTGGTTTGCACCATGATGGCTCAACCCTATACTATCCTCAGGCCAGTGGCCAAGTTGAAGCTGTGAACAAGGTCTTGGTTACAATGGTTCAGTGTACTATCGGGATGCATAAGTCAAATTGGCATCTCATGCTCTTTTCAGCTTTGTGGGCTTACCGAACCCTCGACCAAGGACGCAACTGGTTTCACACCATTCCATCTAGTCTACAGTCTGGAAGAAACGTCACCTATTGAGTGTGAAATCCCTTCATTCAAGCTAGTTGTCGAACCTCTCCCTGAAACCTCACCTTAAGAAGAACGCCTCTTGTATTTAGAATGGTTGGATGAGACTTGTCGTCTTGCTACTTTGGTCATAAAAGCACAAAATAAGCGAGTAAAATCCCATTTCGATCAGCCAGTCTCCCCTCGCACGTTTTCTGAAGGAGATTTGGTTTTACTATACGATCAGGCTAATGATAAGTTGGGGGAAAGAAAGTTCGAACCTATGTGGCACATGCCCTACATAGTTAAATGTGTGTTACAAAAAGGGGCCCTACGAGTTAATTGATTATGAAGGCCATCCTTTAGATAAGCCCTGAAATGGGCTATATATTAAAAATTACTATGCTTAGGTTATCTTGTGTGGCCACTTATGTACATTAGTGTGTCATTCATTTTTGTGCTGTGTGGTTTGGTGTGTTGGTTTTCAAGAAGTTTTCTTGCTCACTATGTTTTTACCTACTTTGCAGATGTCTGTGACTTCTCACATTGGTTTCACTGATGGTGCTTGTCGCAGTTCTTGGAATTTATCCTCTATGGCATGGGCCATTTATGACTCCCATGGTGAGTTGATTGATCTTCAAGGTACTTTTTTAGGTCAAACAACCAATAACATTGCTAAGTACAATGTATTTTTCAAATTGTTGTCGATAGCCATCACTCTTGACATTCAGTAACTGGTTGTCAACCTAGATTCACAGCTTTTCGTCCTTCAACTCAACAGGAAATATTCCATCATAAATCCTCAAATATTGAGAATGTATCTACATATTTGTCTGATAGAGATAAATTTTGATTATATTACATATCATCATATTCCTAGACATATGAATACATTGACATATGCATTAGCTAATTATGTGTTGGATAGACATTTATGAAACATGTGAAAAGAAAGAACAAATCATTTGTACCATAGTAAGCAAGAAAATACACACACACACACACACACACACACACACACACACACACACACATATATATAGATACATAGATATATATGTCCATAGTGTTTGATACATCCAAATCCCCAAAAAATAATATGTGTGTCCAAAATACATCGGTGGCTCATAGACCTTATACATCTGTGGCTCGCATGCCTCAAAAATATGGAATGTTATCCTAGACCTATGCACTAAACAACATGGTGCTCATGATAGCATGTCACTGCTCGGACTACGCAAGTCATCAGTCGGTGGATCTAATCTGACACCCCCACCATATGCATCTGATATTGGCGTGAGACATCACCCATCCGAGTGTACTCTAGGATCCCATGGATCAAACCCTTGAGATTCTACCCAATCTCCTCCTCGTTTTTGCTCCCCTCCTGATAAGGAGCAACATCAAACTACTCAGCGACATGCCTGGAAATCGGGGACATCCCGGTAGGGCGTTCTGGTCCAACGTCTACATTCATAAAATCGAAGTGTCATGAACACATATTTCAAAAAATAGTAAAAACATAAAAATTGTTTGTTTTTATCTCCATCATCAAAATCCTATCCTTCTGGGAGCGGCATATCCAGATCTCCGCGGAAGTTGGTACCACTATAAGGCCAATCCTCCACTACGATCAGCTACAGTCGTAGCCATGAGAAGAAGGCAGAATTGTAGGACATATGTTGGCCCCTCGTAACCCTAAGCATTGACTCGCTCCAACGGACCATCCATGGGTCTCATGGCATCAACGGATCCACCTTGGTTAGCTAGTATTGGAACAAATGAACTGGCTCCAAGAAGAAGGTCACTAGCACAATTCCAAAGCAAAACTGCTTCAGGTTTCTCGCCTTAGCTTTTGATAGTTGGCACTTCATATTGACTTTCATAGATTCTGCCCAGTTAAAAATAGTGGGCATTATGCACTCAATAGAATATAGGAACTTTGATTTGTTAGTCTCATGTGGCACTTGGGACCCAGCCACTCTATTGATGATCAATAGTAACACTCTCAATACAAGATCCCGAACAGTCACGATCTCGATCTTGCCACTCTTGGATTTGAGGGCTTCTAGGCAATTTTTAGCAAGTAACATGGAAACACTTGCCCTAGTCGGCCTCGACCCATATAGGTAGATTGTTTCTCCTCTCTGGGACAGTCCTGTGATGAAATAAACATCTAAAGCCTCCAATGCTAGCTCCTCATCACCAATGATAAAAATTTCCCGATTTATGTCCCAGAGACTAATTAGGTACTGTAGCAGCTCAGGTTGAGCCCGCATCCCTGGTGTGTGAAAGAACTTGAGGATCCCACAGTTCCTCAAATCCTCCAAGCAATTTGGATCAGCAATGGCTAGGGTATCGATATCCTCATGCTCTCTTTCTTTCCAATCCACCATTTTCAATGCTTTTCTTCCTGCAAAAACCATTCAATCAAGTCAATGATCATTTTTTGACAAAGAAATTTGGATTTAAACGGTGAATTAAAGATAAAACATCAATTTTTCTTTATTCACGACACCTTTTTTAAAAAAAGTGGCACTGACAGTGTGGTTGGCAATTTTAGCCACCCCCGATCGGCACGATTCCATGCCTGGAAATCGCACCGACCGAGAGTGATTTTTTTTGTTGCTAAAACCTCCCTTAAAAATCCAAAAAAATGGATAAAAATAAGAAAAATTAATATGAAAATGGATCTTAAGGTCTTGGCTCTTACCTGCAACTGACGGCTCAGCGAATGACCTCCCGGATCTCCCGAAATCTGCTCCAAAAAATTAGGGCAAAAGTGGGTTAAAAGCTCTTCACACAAAGGTAAAATGCTAAATGGTAAAAAATAATTACTTTTCCCTCCTTTTATTCATTTTTTCATGAAATATTAGGGTTTGTATGTATTTTTGACCTATTTTTCCTCAGGAATTGGATAATGCATTTACCTTTTTGTGAAGCGACAGGTCACAGACTTTTGATGATGGTACTGAGTCATGTTTTAACTCTTTTCTCAACTCATAAAACTCAAATGAAAATATTGTCAAGTATTTTTCCCTTTTGACTCATAAAAGAGAATAGAATGGGGGGTCTGCTTTCAAGCTCTTTTCTGACCCTTTAAACATGAAAATATTGTCGAGCTCTTGTCGTTTTGAACTTGTTAAAGGTTGCAAAACATCGTCTACCCAATATATGTTTACCCCTTTTTTTGGTTGGGATGCACTATTTACGAAAAAGGTACTTCTTGACTAGAATGGTCAAGCGGTTCTCTTGAGTATCGTTTTCTACCTTTTCGGGCTCAAGAGACACAAATGTACGAAAAGGGACCATGTGGAATTTTCTTTTTTGTGTCTTTTTCAAACTCTCTAAACATGAAAAAGATACTTAGTTACACCTTTTCACACTCGTTAAAACATTAAACAACATTGGATTCGTCGCCATGATGAACGTGAGCTTCTCCTTTCTATGGCTCATTAAACTTACTAGGTCAGATTCACCTAAAGGACAAACTTACATTACAAGCATATGCTATCCCCTTCAAGCTTGCGATAAAAAATAATTGGGGTACCTGCCAAAAATGGTGGGGGAAAATTTGGAAATTCAATAAGTCGTGTCGGCAGCTCACTCTTGAACATGACACTTTCTACTTAATCTTGGGTTGGGATTTCCTCCTTTTCATCATTGACCTTCCTGGGTTGGGCCGCTCATTTTTGCCTTCCATTTGATCTCTTCCACGTCATCATGACCACAAATCCTATGGATCCAACAGCTGCCAAATTATGAAATCGTGTCACCAATATGTTCAATACTTGTCCTTTTACAGTTACCCTTACCTCTAATTCTCTGAATCATCCAAAATAATTTGCATCCCTTTGTCTCTTGTCGATGATGTGGGATACATAATGGCCCTCCTTCAACACAATCGCTTCCTAATGACCTTAACTCATTATCTAGGAAGTTGATCAAGATACTCCCTTCCAGTATCTTGGAGCTTGAATTCCCTAACAGAAAGTTCTTCGCACTCGATGATAAGTTCACATCATTGGCTTTTGATCGACTGATTTCACGAGTGTTCAACTTCAGTTCCTTCATTGACATTCCATGAATTGTGCTGCTAGTACCTTGGAACCATTGTCATTATTGGTGGTTTCTCTCGCGCTTGTTAACAGTTTACATCATTCACTGATAATCAAGCGATTTTCTAGCATGTTCGATGTCAACACATCTATTCACATGATAGAATTTGTACTTTTCTCGGGTCATGTTGGAGCGCAAGACCTTGGTCTCAAATTACAAAAGTCCAGGTTACAAGGTATTGTGACATGATCATGTTGATATACATGTCTCTTTCAAATGGATGGCTGCGACCATACCATGAGTTGTAATATGTGATCCTTCTCATTATTGGATGGCTGCAACCATACCTTGGTTTTGATATGATCCTCTTTATCAGATGGTTGCGTCCATGCCTAGATCTATTTACATGATCTTTCTCTGGATGGTTGCGTCTATACCATGATTCAGGTGTTGTTAGACAAAGTTTTTAGTAAAGTATATGTATTTGTACTTGCTTGTAGGTTTTCTGACGAGAGACTCTATTTCCCTGCACTGAGTTATAAAGCATTTCACCCCTCACTCTAGTTCAGCCTTCACACTTTAGGGGGCATCTGCATCCATTACATAGCATTTTGTGACTCTCTTTATACTCCCCGTTCCTTGATCCTAGAGGACCTCTACAGTGAATCCTACGTGCTTTCCCATCATGAAGAAACTCCCATTGTGCCCCTCTTCATGAGTAGAAAAATTCCATTTTAGATCATTTCCCAAAAATATTTTGTTTATCCTAGTTTACAAGACCAACGCTACTGACCTATGTCCTCCTCGCACTAATATGCAAGGTTTACAACTATCCCTAGCACCGATCGGATCGACTGAGCCCTTTATTAGTCGTGCTAATCCTCTTTTGGAAAGTTTTTTAAATATGGAGCTAAAGCTTCTAGCTCTAGAAGCTTCGTAACGAAAGTCTGGTAAATGGTTAGGCTGGATGGAGCTGATGAGGTCAGATTGGGCTCCTTTCCCCTAATAGGATGGAACTACCTCAAGAGAGAAGACCTTCTCCCATGATAAGAAGAACCATCTCCCATCCATTCAAGCTATATAAGCCTCCACTTTTCCCAAGCACAAGCTAGTGTTAGTGTGTGTGTGCTAGTGCTAATTAAGTTTTTTTTGGAGTAATCAATAAGCTATCCATACTTTGTAGCTCTCTAGTTTGTGTTTAAGGTAGAATTGTGAGTTGGTTTGGTGTGAAGCCTAAAGGGAAGAGCCTTGAGACTATAATTGTTGGGCGAAGTGTGTGGGAACCGAGATTTGTCAGAGGAGAACTGCAACGTCAAGATGCTGGTTGTAATTTCTTCTTGATTTAATAAAGATGCAACTATCGATTGATTTCCTACATAAGGTGTCATTTCAAATGTTTATGGCTTAATTTTTCTTGACTTGTTAAGTAGGTTGAATACAATTTGTATATTATCACGGTTGTTGTCTATTGTTGTCTACTTGTTTCAGGTGTTCTCAAGAAGAAACGGAAGATAGTTGGAGCAAGGAAGCGAGGTTTTCATCAAACAGATAGCGTATTAAGAGGTAGGCCCTCTTAATTGGTTATAACCTAAGGAAATCTTCCATAGAATGTATTGTTTGTGGCTAGACCCTCTCTCGAGCTAGAGGAATTGTTTGTGTCTGCACTTAGAAGTTTACCTACACCACCATTGGTCATGCCAAGCCTTTTCTCTTGCTTTTTGCACTTATTGATAAAATCCTGCTATAAGCATGTCTTCTTCTAGAGCTAGTAACTATGACATCCCTTATTCCATTATGTCAGGGTCTTCCATATTTGTAAAAGCTGCAATTATTAGGCTAGGGACAATGTATTCCATGGGCATCACAACTTCTTGCCCATATACCAACCTAAAGGGTGTTTGACTTGTCAAATTTTTGCATGTAGTCCTATAAGCCCATAATACTATTGTAATTCTAAGATCCCATTCATCCCTGTTCAAATTACATACCTTGGTCAGTGAATTCTCCAAAATTTTATTGAATGTCTCCAAAGTTCCATTTTCTTGAGGATGACAAGGACTGCTCTTTTGTGGTAAATTGAAATTTCTCATTTAATGCTTCAATGTTCTTATTCAAGAAATTAGACCATTGGTCAATCATCAATATTTTTGGGAACTAAAATCTAGACAATATGTATTCAAACATGAAATTCACAGAAGTTTCTATGTTGCAACCCTTTACTGACTATGCTTCGACCCTGTTAACACTCAGGTTGTTCCCTTTGACTCCTAAGGGAATACGGCTGAGGTAGCCACAAACCAATCTTTGGACTGCAGGTTCTAGCCCACCTGCAATCGGAGAAGGCTCTCTCTTAATAATTTAGCTTTGTCTATGATGATTTTAGGCTAGTTATTGATTTTAAGGGTTTTTGTTTAAGTTTTGGTGGGAAGGATGACGCTTCCAGGTAGAGAGGTAGGTATAGTATGAAAGTTTCAAACCATTGGGCATTGGAGTCAAGGAATAGGACTGCTGGTGCGTTTCCTTGGTCACAAGAGGAATATGGAGAAGTATAGCAGCACATGAAACAACATTCAAGCTAAATGGAGATGGATTGAAGGCTAAGGAAAGAGAGGCAATTTAAGAATCTCTCATTTAGTTTAGCAGAGGGAAGGTGAATGAGCTCTATCTAGGAGCAGTGAATAATCCCTAGATAACTGTCAAACATGGGTGAATTAGGGGAATTATGAGCCAAAGGGAATTCATATTCATTGCCAATTCAGATCAAAACATAAAGGAACAGCAGAAATTGAGGATAGAGTGTGGTTAAACAAAGTCTAGGCTATTTATTTTTCCTGTTATTTTAGATGGTGACATATGTATGATATTAGCATATATCAATGGAAAACAGAGGTAGGAAACACTTATTGAATCATGTTGCAGCACAAGAATTCCATGGTCACTCTTCAACCATTAGATAACACAACAGACAGTCTCTTCTTCCAAACTTTCAGCAGTCTTTGATTAAAGAAATCATCATACATACAGAGCGAGTCTCTAGTGGAGCGAATCAACCAACCAACCCTCTAAACAGTAAATCAGGGTGGTTTATATAGAGAAAATTTTTAAAAATATCTCTTACAGCAGACCTTAAACAGGTCTGAGGGAAACGAGTTTTTAACCTAATCTTATCCAAAAATTAATGCAAGAAAATATCTTTGAGCTGCGCCGGAGGCAGCTATATCAAAATGAGTTAATACGGTGTCCTTATGGCTCTGTGTTGTTCATTTAGCCATAACTGTGCTTTGGGTTTTGATCCCCTGCTCTTAAGTGGTTTTGAGGTGCATTAACTGTGATTTGAGAGCTTTAAATAGCTTCACCACTTTCTTTGACTTTGCTTGGGGCCTTTAGTGTTCACCTGCCTTGGTACTTCCGATCTGATACTCTTCAATTGAATTTGGGCTTTTTCCTTTCTCTAATACTCTTTGAAGAGGTACAATTGCCCCTTTCTGAACCTGCATGAAGAAATTCCTGTCAAATTGCAAATTTCGGGCCTGCTGGTAGCCGAGCCATGAGAGGGCTTCCATTTTGGTCAATTTTTCTTAGAGATGCGCGATTAGCGCTAATCGCGCATCGAAAACTGCCTCGTTTTTTCATTCCGGGCATCCCTTGCTACAGATTTCGTCCTTCGCACCCTTTTTGGTTATGACGTCAGCATGATGCCAGTGGTGGGTCCCAGTATGGCGGTGACGTGGCAGGGTGACATCAGCAGGGTGATGTCAGTAGGGTGACGTGGCAGTACGGTAGGATGATGTGGCGTTTGACGAGGATGGCGACGTGGCAGGGACGCAGGTTGATGACATCACGAGGATGTGGTGCTGATGTTAGGGGCGGGGGAGTGGTTTCTGGTTTCCCCGCACCACTTTTCAACGTAGGCGGTATTGGGGAAGGGGCCTCCGAACACACCGGGAGGCCAACACGTGGCGGGGGTACCGCAGGGAAACCACCCATTCCCCGGACGTTAACCTCCGGCAGATCGGGGAGCAGGAATGGCCGCCCACCCTTGGATCTAGAGTGCTGGCCATCAAACGGCTGGCGAGTTAATTCGAGTGGCACGCAACTTCGAGGCGGGCCTGCCTTTTATTAATATTTTATTGCAAGCGGAGGGGGGGGGTCCAAAATTTGGAAATGTGGGTTTAATGCGTTATGCAGGGGTAACATTTAATGTTCAATTGAAACTTTTAAACACTGAACTTTAAACAATGAGCGCGAAATGGTAGAATAGTAAGGTTTTAAGGGTGAAGGGGTAGATATCGGCTATTGGCCTAACCAGAGGTTTAGACCAATCCCAGAGTTATGACACAGATGGGTTCGTAATAGTCCCAGGTGGACTATTATTTCCCAGAACTATATGTACATAGCTATAGTGCTATAGGGTGGGATATGTAATATTTTTGGGATTTTATATAGTTTTGGTAGCAATTAGGGATGGGGAAGTAGCTAGGGAGCTATATAAATAGAATTAGAAGTTAATGTGGGATTGATGAAGAAAGTGCTAAGTATGGAAATCTTAGGCTCTAAAGGGGAAATAGGACTTGTAGAAGAAATATGAGATCCATAAGTAAAGCAGATCTTTACTTAGGCAAATGTTTATGAAAAATGATGAATTTGAGAGATATCAAGCAGATCTTGACCTCTTTATGGGAAGTTAGTGAATGATTTGGGGAAAGTAAGAATGGGAAGTTTAGACATGCCTCGCTTGAGCTGCTCTAAGGGAAAATTGCCTCATACCTGTGATCATAATAGATATAACACTTGAAAACATAAAATGGATCACAATTCCTCATTCTGCCACCACAAAACTACCTACTCAGCATGCTTACCTAGCATTTTCCATTCTTTTTGGTTTGGGTGCACTTGAACTAGCAAACCCAGCTTTTCAACTTTTCTTCTGGTTGTCCTCCTATCTAAATCTAGCCTTATATCTTCCAAGGGCCCATATTAAGCAGTTGGGCTCCTTCATTTCTCTACATACCTAACAATCTGCCAAGATTAAACAGTTTGGACAGACATTTATTCTCTATCTCTAAAACAAGCAATTTTAAGCCTAGGGAAGCCAAGATTAAGCTGTTTGGCCTTCCCTTAATCGAGAAATATTTCAAAAATGGAACTTTTGCAGCATGGAAAAGATGAACATTTTTGGCACTTCCACTGTCAATCATGAAATATGAAACCTATTGCAATAGGAGGCTAACAGACCCACCTTTTCAAATAATCAGTTGCAGTGATTTTATACCTCGCATTGGTCCTTTTCCCTAGTGGATTGATAGGTCCAACAAAATCAATAACCCATTTTTCAAAAGTCTGCAAAGTCACTTGTGGCACGAGTGGCATCTCATCTCTCCTTGAAGGTTTTCCTATTCTTTGGCAGATATTACAAGTTCTATAATACTCCTTTGCATCTTTGTGTAATGTAGGCACCATAGTCTTGCTCTTAAAAATTTTTGCGTCGGTATATTTCCCTGCATAATGTCCACTAGTTGTGCTACTATGAGCTTCTATTAAAATTATCTGTCTTTCGTGCTCAGGAACATACCTGCGCAGTATTTCATTTGGTCCCATTTTATACAAATGTCCTGCTATTAGTGAAAAAATTGTTGCCTTAACCACCACTTCTTTTGCTACGTAGTGTATTCTAAAGGAGTCATCCCTATGGTTAAGAACTGAATAATATCATCGAAGTGATCATTTTTTTATCACAAACCTTGACAAATGATCAGGTCCGTCATTAAGTCGTCTTGTCTTAACAACAACTTCAAAATCATACTCCTGAAATAATAATAGCCATCTGCATTTTTTCCTCCTAAAACAAGCTTATTGACGAGGTACTTTAGTGCGGAGTGGCATGTGAGCATCTTAAAATGTGATCCCATAGCTAGTCATTCTCTTTCTATAGTTGTATAGTTATTTTCTACTTTATACAATTTCCTACTTGCAAAAGCTATAGGGTGATTGATTTCTCCTGCACTAGGCTATGCCAACACCACTCCTAAAGTTATGCATGAAGCATACACATGAACACGAAATTCCTTATTCAAATCTAGAAATACCAGTATAGGAGCAA
The DNA here is from genome assembly GCA_031772625.1 of Pinus tabuliformis. Classification (NCBI taxonomy): domain Eukaryota; kingdom Viridiplantae; phylum Streptophyta; class Pinopsida; order Pinales; family Pinaceae; genus Pinus; species Pinus tabuliformis. The sequence goes on from CM062805.1 coordinate 121,392,639, forward strand.
TTACCATCTTTTCTTTTAGTGTGTAGAGGCTCTTTTGAAATTATTTGTTCCATAAGAATGTAACATCTTTCTTGAGCAATTTTTCCATAGGCACTGTAATTTGTGCATATCCTTTGATAAATTTTCTATAATATCGTGTATGTTCCAAAGTTGTGCGAAGTTGTCTCACTATTTTTTATGGAGGTAAATTCACAATAATAGCCATATTTGCAGGATCCACCATCAATCCTTGCTTGCAAACAACATGTCCCAGCGATATACCAAAAGGTACATAGAATATGCATTTCTTAATATTCAGAGAAATCAGATACTACCTGCATGTGTCGAGCATCAACCTTAAGCTTGAAACATGTTTCTTCAATAACCCAAATATTGTTCAATCATCAAAATATACTTCTAGGAACTAGTGAATATATTCTTTGAAATTTGCAACCACCACTCTTGAAAATATGGCAAGGGCATTCTTTAGTTCGAAAGGCATCACTGTATATTGATATGATCTCAATTGTAGTGAAGGTAATCTTATGTCAATATTCTGGTGCAATTCTAATCTGATGTTATCCTGGAAATCCATTTGTGAATGAGTAGGCATCCTTTCCACCTAAATTATCCAATACTTCATTTGTAAAGGGTGTAGGGAAGGGATCATGCACACATGCATCATTTAATTTCCTTAGATCCACACAAATCCAGATTTCTCCTTTAGCCTTATTTTCCTGGACTACCATGGGACTTACCCACTCTAATTCCTCCATAGGTTCAATGATCCCTATTGCTATCATTTTATCTAACTCTTCTTTTACTTTCTCCTTATATTTTGGATTCAATCTGTAGGGTCTTTGCTTGACAGGCTTCACATTAGGCTTTAAAGGAATTTTCATAACCCCCAAGTCTCCTACTATGTCCTTCATATCTGGCAACTTAGTGGTGAATAACTCCTCGTATTCATGCAAAATATCTATCACTTCACTGATTCTTTCTTCATCCCAATAATCTCCTATCTTTGTAAACATCAGTTCATCTTCTAACCCTATATTCACCTTCCTTGTCTTTACTAGCATTTTTATATCATAAATTTATAATTTAGGTCCATTCACTTCATGGTAACCTTCAATTTTTGTTGTGTCAATATTGCAAGGCTCTTCATCTTCTTCTACAGTGATGTTGTAGCATTCCAATACATTATGTAGCTATGTAGCCCAATCACATTGCCAAGTGAGTGGAATTTTGTTCTAAAAAATCTTCTTTTTAACTATCTAAAGGGCTGAATCTATATGTGGACAATCATCTTTGAAGCTAAATGTCAATATAAACCCATCAACCATCTCTTCCCAGCTCACAATACCATGTCAAAGTTCTGTTTCCAAGTACCAGTTTTGAGGAATTGTCTCCAATGTATTGATGAACCCTTGCACCCATTCTTCTTGTGGAATCTCCTTCCATGATGTCACATAATTCTGGATGTGCTCTCTAGGATCAGTTTGACCATCATATTTATTTGCCAATTTTGTTTCTACCTGACTAAACCTTATCGATATCAACCTTCGACATCCGTGCCAAGTTCTTATATTCTTCTTATGTGTGCCCCACCATCTAGCAGGAGTAGCTCTTAATGCTAGATCCAAAGCTAACAATATTTGACACTTAGGTACATGTTCTTCATATTCTTCAAGAAAAGTATTTATATTACCCAAACCATCATAAAAATGTAAGTCATAAAAATGTAAGTCACATACCTCAGATGTCATACAACAAACTTCTTTAGTAATTTTTGCACATCGCCTTGTAGACACTTCATGTAACCTTTTTTGCCAATTTTCCAATTGTTCTTCTGAATCTGAAGTGATGGAACTGTCTTGTTCCCAGCTTAATTTTCCATCTACAATGGGATTAATCCATTGCTATTCTTTTTTTGTTATCTAATAAATGTTGTCCATTTCTGCTGCGTTGTACTCTTCTTTAACTGGTTCATTATACATTGCTCCTTATGATGGATGTAATGGAACAATGACTCTCATATTGTTGCTTTCAAATATCATTTTCCTCTTCTTTAAGTTGATTATATCCATGTTAGAAAATGCCCAATCTAGTCCAAGTAGTTCAGAATAGGGGTTATTGCCATCCACAGTTTCTATTACTTCAAAATCAATAGTAGTGCGCACCCCTTCAATGTATATTGTAATCGCTGATAATCATCCTAAAGGAACAATATTTTGTTGGTTCGCCATTCATAGCTGAATAGGTGACCATTGAAACTTCAGCTTACCTATTAATCCCCATGTTTTCTTTGTCAGGACATTAGCTTTAGATACCAAATCTAAATAACTTGGTCCATGTCATATTCTCTTATTTGTGCACTAAACCTCATTTCTTTTCCAGTTCTCTTTTGTCTATGTAAATTGTTAACTCTGCGCATATTACTCCACGATACTTCTTTAGATGCGTGGGAATTTATCAATTCCTAAATTCCGTCTACAACTTTTTGATCTTGCAACAATTTCATACAAGTTTAAAGAAAATAGTTTAGAGTATCTACTTGATATGTTGTGTTAGTGTTGATATCTTCATCCCTCCATCAGTGATCAAATTCTCTTGTTGCATTGCATGTTCGGTGTCTCACTTGATCAGCTGCATTCCATTAGGGTCATGGATCATCTGATGGTAGTGGTATATTATACATTTTTCCCTCATGTCCTTTACCTGTTGGCCCATTTTCATACATCTAGATCATCTACACTCAATTTTTGTCTTTCAATTTACAAAAGTCATTGTTAGGGTTTTAGGTCTCATTAGGTCTAGGGATTCATCAATAAGGTCTTCAAAATGCTCAATAACGGTCATCAGGTGCATGAGGAGGTCAAATAAAGTTTCAGCAACAATAATCTCCATAATCACATGCTCAGTGATTGATTTTTCCTCAAAACCCTATTTTGAGGAAAAACAGAGTTTTTTTATCTTTTCATGTACAAATTTGATGTAATTTCATTTGTTCCATATGTAATAACTTCAGAGGCAGCCCTGGTCACCTTGCTAAATCTCTGCAACTTCACCACCTGCAAATCAAAACAAAAAGTTAAAGTGCTCAGTCCAATCAAAGGCAAAAATAAAGCAAACTGCCCAAAAACAGAGTTTTAAAAGCAAGTCAAAAGCAAACATTAGAAAAGTGGGTTTTTGTAAATGAAAAATCAAAGTTATATGTATATAAACTATTTTTCATGTTCAAAAAGTTCATTTGCATCCTCAAGAGAAAGAGAGCAAGTGTATTGGTCTTCCAAGTGCCAAGAGAGTGAGTTTGTGCCAAAGGCAAGAGAAAAATTAGGGCGCGGCGCACTGGTTCGTCGGTGTGGCGCATTCAGAAGGCACAACGCATTGTGCTGCACTTTGCAGTGCAAACTTGTAACGAGCGCGACACACCCCTGAGGTGGCGCAACAAACAGGGGTCAAGGCCCGAAATCACTCCCAATCTCTTTCAAATTCACAAATTTGCCAAATCCTCACTTGTTCAAGTAAGTCAACATCCCTCCATGACCAATGAATGAATTTCTCTTGGTGCTTATGGTGATTTAATGGTGAAAAATTAAAACCCTACCTCCTTGCACTTTTGTCAAATACAATTGCATAGGGTTTATGAATTGCATTTCTTGCTACCAATTCCACTCCTAGCCATTTCCCAATCGCTCACTCCTTCATTCCCTCAATCATTTTCTCCCTTTCTTTACATTTTCATCTACCCATTCCCTTAACCCCATATCCCGAAATTTCTAACCTTAAAACCCTAATCCAATTATCCCAAAACCCTAATTACTATTCCCAAACTCTAAAAAATTATCCCCTAAACCCTTCTATTCCTCAAAAACCTGTCAGCAACATTCCAAAATCCCTCATACACACTCCCTCCACAGTCCCTCACACATTCATATCCTTGGCAGCAAAAAACCTAAAGACACCATAAAATCTCTTCATACTCATCTAAGAAAACTCAAACATTGGCAAACATGGAGTTAGAATCCTCCTATGACAGAGATGAGGAGACAGTCAGTGATTCTTCTATAGAAATGCATGCACCAAGGAGGCCTCATAAGGGTGGAAGACATAACAGGCAGGATCCTACTTCACTTGTCGAGTTGTTGGCCTGTCCTCTTGCTGTCACATGCTTTCAACACCAATCTTGTTATCAGTTCTGTGAGATGGTGGAGAGATTCAAGTATCACCTTGAGTTGGCTAGATTGTTTGTGCTCCATCTTCATAATGGCCAAGTCACTTTAGCAGGTGTGACATTCACCTTGACACCTGAGACTATTGCTCAAGCAACCATCATTGCAAATGTAGGTAAGCAATGGTATAAGAGGCAGCTAATAGATAAAGAGCATTATGAGCCTTACATCAAGGCTAGGTTTCAGAAACATATCAGTAGAGTTTTTCCTTTCAAGTATCTTTAGGATACATATGCTCCCTTGATGAAACTCATAATTAGATACTTCAGCTGTGAGGGAGGATTTTCTTGTCTATATGCCTATCATATCAGATTGTTGATGCATTTTACTAAGGTGAGGATGATGAACCTCCCTTATTTCATTTGCTGGAACATTGAGAAGATGACCTCCTTAGTACAAAAGAAGCCTCCTCAATAGCAGTATAACAACATATATCATCTTGCACTAATCAAAATTGTGGTCTTGCATCAGCTTGGTTTACTAAACATCTCATGGGAGGATTTCATTGCACATGAGGTCTTTACAGGTCCTCAAGTACCCCCAACAGTTTTTCATGAGGCGGGAGAGCCTTCACATCAGCAGGAGATTCATGAGACACAAACCAGTAGTGTGCTAGTGTTTATCACATATCAAAAGGGCACTAGAAGGTTGTTTGCAGCATAGTAGGTATAGGACAAGGGTAAGTAGCCCTTGCATGATGAGGTACCTTCAGGAGGTCATGAGACAGATTTCATCCTCATTCAGGATGAGGACACAAATTTGGCCTCACAAAGCTCAAGACTTAAAGAGATCATTCAAGAGTAGCAAGATGACATTCAACATTTGTCTCTCAACCTGGATAGAGCCAAATGGATCATAAATTATTTGGAGCAGAGGAACAAGCAGCTAGAAGATCAGCAAACTATCATGGAGCTCCAAAACATAAGGGCAAACCGGCAAGCTGCCAAGAGGAGAAAAATCAATTGACCACACTTGACCAAGAAATTCAAGCTGATCATGAATCTTGGCTTGAGAGGACAAATATGCACCTAGAGAGGATGCTGGAGAAGGACAACAATGAGAAAATCATGTTGAGGAATATGGCATACCACTACTTGGCAAGAAACATAGTGTGCAAAATAATAATCAGGAATTTGAAGGCCACATTGAAGAAAGCCATGAGGAAGAAAAAAGAGACAAATAGACTCTAGATCTTTGGTTGAGGCTTCCTTAGCCCAACACCGCACCTGAGGAGGAACACTCAACAAATTTTTGGGCTAAAAAATAGGTTTTTCTACCCAATCCACTGCGCCACCGGCACTACACATTCACTTGGCTAGGAATTTTGCAAAATGGCTTGCATATTTGGATTTGTCATGGAAAAATATGAATTCCCTCACATGGAAAAGAAATTTTGACAAATTTTGAGCTTCCAAAAAGGTCAATAACACCTCAAAAATGACCTTTCAGCCCCTTTTTGGACACACAGGAAGCAGTGTTGGGAGAACTCAATTTTGGATGGGCAAATGGAGGCCAAATTCTGAAATTCCACTTGTTTTGGAAAGTAGATAGGCCGAAAGTTCCAACAAGCCCACTTGGAGAAAATTTTGTGCACGAGAAGGCCTCAAAAATCAGCTGCAAAAGGACGCTACGCATTGGGAAATCAACGCGGCACATTGGAGGAAATTTGCTCATTTTGGCCAAAAAACTCTGTTTTTCACCTAGTTTCTTCATAGTTTGACTTTTCTCTTTCTAAAAGTCAAACTCATGATGTAATTTAATGTGACTTGATGGATTTTGATGTAATTATGCTAAACTTTCACTCATAGAGGTAGATTCATCATGAAAAAGTAGTTTGCAACTAAATGAATCAGTTTCCTAGGTTTTAGAGGCATGCTCTTCCACTGCCTACTTTTTAGTTCTTAGTTTATATCTTGTTGAAACAGCTCCTAAACTCATGAGCTCGACCCCTAAAGCCTAGCATGAGTTTTTTGATGCCTATATCTAGTAGTTTTTCAGTCATTGAGAAAGGTTGGACTCTTGTGAATTCTTTGAGCATTGTTGTACACTCTTTTCAGCAATTTGGCTAAGGAATTGACCAAGGTTTGCAGCACTTTATGGGATTATTGCGGCATCTTGATTCAGTATTGTGTTTTCTTCTGTAATTGCAAGTTTTACATGTGATTTATGTATGCCATTATCTCTCTTTGCTTCATATTAACTAAATCAAACAAGGATAAAGGTAGAATAAATTGAAATTGCAGTGCTCTACCTAGGGTTTGTTTAGTTATTTATGTTTTCAGTTGTTTGAAGAGGATCCCTGAGTTTTCATGCCCTCTCCAACTCCTCACCAGTCTAAAAGCTCTCCATCTCACTTAATCTGAAGTGCTAAACCATTTTCCTACCTCGCCCCATGAGATCTCTGCAAAACTGTGTCCATTCCCTAGACCCAAATCTGCCTTTCACATTTGAGCTAGCAAACCCATCTTAAATTCAATCATACACCTCTGTACACATACCTAGCCTAAAATTAGTCCTTACATTAGTCATATCGAGCTTCATTGGCCATGTTTTTTGAGATTGACAAGGAGAGAGCCCGCTCCCGACCTGGTAGGGCTAGCTACTAGGTTAAGCATGGTTTGATGTTACCCTAGATGTGGCCTTTCTCAGCCTGAGGTAGATTTAGGCCCTAACATAGTGGCGACTCCACTGGGGACATAATGTTTATTATCATTGTTTTGCTTTGTAGACTACAGATGGAGCCTGAAGTTAGCTAGGTAGCCTTTGAAACGCTCTTGCTTTGCATTAGTGAAAGTAGATGAATGCTACTTCAGTCAATCTCCGGTCTAGTTTATAAATTGAACAACTGATCTAGACGATTACCCCAGTGGCATTACACAATTCTAGACTTTGGATGATGAGTTTAGAATTTGACAGGCTGAACAAGTTGATTTTGTCTGTTTTATTTTTGGGATTAATTCAACACACTGGCTTCCAGACAATACACCAGAGCCAATCCTCATCCTAATCCTCCTCCTGTGTATGAAAATCCAAATCTCATCCCAAGAATTCTATGACAAGAAAGTTTTGTGATTCTGTTTTTAAATCTCATTCTTGTCCTGTTGTTTTTGAATATCTTGAAGATCTTGAATTTGATGAACTTTTTTATCTTTCGTTGTTTGAGACTAAATTTGAAAGTGTTGTTGGTTCCACTGTTTTAAATCTGGAGTTTGTCAAAGATCTTGAAACTGTAAGGGAAAATAAATCAATTGACAGTTACATATTGAATCTTCAGACTTACATTGTGGCTTCAAATATTCCCGAGTTCTTAGAATCCACATCAGCAACTCTTGGTTCATCCACAATTGCATCTAGTTCAGGAATTCCTAATAAAGCTCCATTCATTCCCACCATTCCCGTGCAGCCCAGTAAATCAGATCAGAGACCTCCTGTCTCTTCTCCCCCATCAACCCCATCAACACCTCAAACATCTTGTGTTTCATCCCCTCCATTGAGACCTCATACACCAAATACATCATCAGCTGCTATCATTGTTCTGACTCCTCCTACATCTCCAAGGCCAGTTGTAAATACACCTAGAGTAATGGCTGCCCGATATGCACCCCTTGTGTTGCCTCAAAATTTCGATGACATGCCCACAAACTACCAAAGCAAGATCCCATTATTTGATGGCACTCCTCAAAGCATTACAGCTCAGCAGCATGTAGATAGGATGATAGATTTCTTTGATCTTCATGAGATTTATGCCGAAAATGTGACTATGAGATTATTTGTGCAAACTTTTGGAGGTGAAGTGCGGAAGTGGTTTAGAGCTTTTCCGGCTGAAAGTATCACGACATTGACAAATCTTCAAAGACAATTCTTGGATCGCTGGGAGGTAAAGAAAAACCCTCTTCAAATTCTTTCTGAATATGAGAACATCAAGAGGAATGTTGGTGAGAGTGTCCAAGATTATTGTGTCAGATTCAATACTATTTACAATGAAATTCCTGCTAATATAAAGCCACCTATGGGCTTGGATTTGATTAAATTTCCTGATGGCTTCAATCCTGACATGGTGTATCAATTGAGGGAGAGAGATCCGGCAACATTGGAGGACATGCAGAAAATTGCAATCAGCATTGAGGCAAATCTGTTGGCCAAGAGGGCTAGAGCAAAGGCTAAAAAGAAGGTGACCATAAAAGAGGAAACTTATTCCTCTGATAATTTGCTTCGCAAGATTGAGAAGATGTTTGATAGGCTCACAATTGCTTATAAGCCTGAAGCACAAGTCAAAAATCCAAACTTTCATGGCCAGCAGCAACCACAATTCAGAATCAAGCAACGAGAACAAAGAGCACAAGACCAAGCGGCACAACAGCAAGTGAAGACACCCTTACAGTAGAATTTTGTACATGGTCTAGAATCAGATGATGATGAGAACATAATTGGTGAGGAGAATCATTTCTTTACACCTGATGATCTGCCCATTTATATCACTAAAGATGAAGAGTATTCAGAAAGCCCAGCTGTACAAAAAGACGAAAATTTCATCTTGGCAAATGAAACAGTTCTTGAAGAAGAGTCTGATGAATATCAGAGGGGATACATGAATGCTTTGACAGCCCAATAGTGAAAATACTCACTCAGGAGTAGAGAATTTCCCATCAATCCAATTCAGAAGAGGAAGGAAGTGTCACCGTCAAAGAATGATTCTCCCATATCGCAGAGAAAGGGAAAAGAGACAGCTTATCCTAACACCAGCAAAGCACAATCAGCAAATGAAAGATCAAATCATTGAATTTTATCAAAGGAGAAAAATGAAAAGAAGGATGCCACAATCAAAGAGGTAGAGAAAACATCAGCCTTTAGCTTAGAAAATGAAATTGCTAAGTTGAAAGTGTCAATTCCTTTGACTGAATTAATGAAAAACAAGAGCTATAAAGGTCAAGTGTCTAAGATTTTGAATCTAGATCCATTATCTGATATGGGAAATGTGGAGGATGATCAGCTTGAACTTATCTTTGGGCCAACATTAGAGGGTCAGTCTTAGGACAGTGATATAGCTCCATTTTACATCAACCTTAGACTGCATGATTTTGTATTTCACAATGCCATGTTCGATTCCAAAGCCTCTCATAATCTCATGCCTAAAGCAATCATGGAAAAATTGGGTCTAGATATCACTCGCAAGTACCATGATCTATATTCCTTTGATTCTAGTAGGGTCAGATGCATTGGGCTCATTAAAGACTTGGTTGTCACTTTAGATCAGATCCCGACAAAGAATGTTTTGATGGATTTAGTTGTGGCAGATATTCCTCCTAGATTTGGCATGCTTCTTTCCAGATCTTGGGGAGCAAAACTCAAAGGGACATTGCAAATTTATTTCTCCTATGTTACTATTCCCATGTTCGGTCAATTGAGGAAATTATACCAGTAGAAAAAGATGAAGTACATGATCACTAGTAAGGAGAAACCTCTAAATCATCCAATCAACTATGTACATACTGATTTGGAATCTTTTGTTTTATATTTTGATAGTTTTAATGATGTAAATAGTCGAGTAGTTGAAGTAGAAGATATTACAGAGATCACTGAAAATTTCAGAGTTGTACTAGATCAAGAAAGACGAAAGCTTGATAGTACCACTAAGCAATCAGCCTTTCGACAACAACAAAAATTTGATGGACAACAAGCAAAAGAAGAAGAGAAAATTGGATTTCAGCACTTGGAAGATGAGGCCGAGTTGTGGAGCATGGACTTTGATGGCACGGTAGGAAGAGAAGGTGCTGGAATTGGCATTTGGATACGCAACCCTGCATTTCTTCTAAACAAAGTGCCAAGTAATGTAAGGGCATGTTTGTATAAATTGGCTTTTGATTGTTCAAATACTGAGGCTAAATATGAATCTTTAATTGCTGGTCTGAAAATCCTTAAGAAGTTAAATGCTAAAAGAATTTCAGTATATGTTAACTCCGAGTTAGTTATCAAGCAAGTGAAAGGTGAGTACCAAGCTAAGCATCCTCGCATGCGAGCTTATCAGAATTTGGTGCTAGATATTTTGAGAATGTTTCCCGATTACACTTTGACATGTGTCCCTTGTGTTCAGAATGTTATTACAGATTCACTTGCAACAGCTGTAAGTAATTTGAAGATTCTGATGAATTCAAACAATAAGTTTGAAATTCATGTGAAACATCACCCTGCTGTCCCAGATAACCAAAGATATTGGCAGGTGTTTCAAGATGATAAAGAGATTGAGGAATTTGTGTAGAATGAATGAAAATATAAAGACACTTCTATTGATGGAGAAAATGATGATGGTGTAGTAGATATGGAAGTGAATCAAATGGAAGTTTTGCAGCTCAAGGGCAATGTCATTCCTAAAGGTCTAATACCTTTAGAGGAGTTGTTTGATCAAGATGATGTAGCCCGAAAACCAAGCTTTACACCCACCGAGAAAAGAGTTGAAGATGTAAACATTGGATCAGCAGAAAATCCTAAAATGATCAAGTTATCAAAGGCTTTGCCTCCACAGGTAAAGGAAAAATACATTAGTTTATTATCTTCATTTACTGATGTATTTTCTTGGGACTATTCAGATTTGAAGGCATATGATAAAAGTATAACTCAGCACATCATCCCGATCAAGCCAAATCAAAAGCCTTTTCGACAGAAGTTAAGAAGGATAAATCCAAAATTACTACCCTCAATAGAGAAGGAAGTGAATCGATTATACAAAGCTGGTATAATCGTTCCCATAATATTTTCAGATTGGATTTCTAATTTGGTGCCTGTGCACAAGAAAACAGGTGAGATTTGATTATGCATTGATTTCAGAAATCTGAATAAAGTATCTCTGAAAGATAACTATCCATTGCCCAAGATGGATCACATACTTCAGTGAGTAGTTGGAGCATCTCGCATGTCACTACTTGATGGTTATTCCGGTTATAACCGAATTTTGGTCCATGAGGATGATAGAGACAAAACAGTGTTCACCACTCCGTGGGGAACTTTCCATTACGCCAAGATTCTTTTCGGATTGAAAACTGCTAGTGCAAAATTTCAGCGGGCTATCAATATTGCATTTTCAAATGAGAAAGATGTATTTTCAGTTGTTTACCTTGATGATTTGACAGTTTTTTCTAATTCAGATGAAGAGCACCTTTATAATTTGAAGATTGTATTTCAGTGGTGTAGAAATTATGGCATATCCCTTAATCCAAAGAAAAGCTTGTTTTCCATGGATGAAGGTAAGCTTCTCGGTCATATCATATCCAAGGAGGGCATCCGCATTGATCCAGCGCGAGTGGAGGCCATTCATAAAATTGATTTTCCATGAAGTAAAAAGGAGATACAGTCATTCAACAGTAAGATGAATTTCTTACGTCATTTTGTGCCAAATCTTGCAGAACATTTGAGGGAGATCACAAACATGTTAAAGAAAGATAGTGTTGTGAAGTGGACTGAGGAAGCCATCAAATCTTTCAATTTGGTAAAGCTAGCCCTCTCTTCAGCTCCAACTTTGATCAGCTCGAATTATTCCCAAGATTTTATTTTGTTTTCATTTGCTTCGGATCATACTGTGGCAGCGGTCTTAATGCAGAAAAGAGACCAGCTTGAGAAACCAATTTCTTTTTTCAGCAGAACGATAAGAGATGCAGCTTCGAAGTACAATATTATTGAAAGGAAAGCCCTTGCTTTGGTAAAGGCATTGAAAGATTTTAGAGTTTAAATTCTACATTCTCATATCCTTGCCTATGTTCCTAACATTGTCATTAAAGATGTGTTAGTGCAAACAGATCCAGAAGGGAGACGATGCAAATGGATCACTGCTTTGCTAGAATATGATGTGGAGATCAAACCAACAAAGCTCATCAAAGGACAGGGGCTGACTAAACTAATGGTGGAATCTAATTTGCATGTCATGGACATAAATCTCATTACTACTATGTCTGAAGACGATGAGGAAAGTTCTCTTGTTCAGGTAGCTGAAATGTTTTTAATTTCTCCTTGGTATTCAGATATTGTTTATGTGCTCTAACATCTTTCACTGCCACCTGGATTGGCTAAGAACAAAAGTAGGACCCTGAAATTAAAGGCTGCAAAGTTTTGCATAATGAATAATGCACTCTATTGGAAAGATCCCGGTGGTATATTGTTGAATTGTTTGGTTGAAGAAGCAGAAAAATAGGTCACAGATGATTTTCACAAAGGAGATTGTGGAGGTCATCTATTTTGGAAGACAACAGCCAATAAAATTTTGAGAGCGGGATATTATTGGCCAACTCTCTTTTTTGATGTGTACAAAATGGTTACACGCTGCCACGAATGTCAGATTTTTCAAGGCAAGAGAAAATTATAGCCTTTTCCACTCAAACCGGTTGAAGTAAGCACTCCTTTTCAATAGTGGGGTTTAGATTTTATTGGTGAGATCCATCCTACTTCTTCAGCACAGCATAAATGGATCCTTACAGTGACAAACTACTTCACTAAATGGATAGAGGCAATTCCTACTCGGTAGGCCACTAATACAGTAATAATTCAGTTTCTTGAAAATAATATTTTGTCATGTTTTGGTTGTCCTAATAAGTTGATTACAGATAATGTATCAGCTTTTAAATATAAAAAGATGATTGATTTTTGTAATAAATATCAAATTACCTTGGACCACTCAACTACATATTATCCACAAGGTAATGGTTTGGTGGAATCCTCGAATAAATCTTTAGTCAACATCATCAAAAAGCTGTTGGAAACAAACAAGAAAAGATGGCACAAGAAATTGGTCAATGCACTATGGGCGGATAGAGTGAGTCAGAAAAATTCAATAGGCATGTCCCCTTTCGAGATCGTGTATGGTGTGGACATGGTTTTTCTTACATCTCTCGCTGTTCTGGTTGTCAAACTTCTGCAGGAAGCTGGTAGTGAGGAAGATCATTTGTAGCGGAGAATCAATCAATTGATCCATTTATAGCAAACTAGAGAGGAGGTTTTTCAGAATACCTTCAAGCTGCAAGAGAGAATCAAAATATATATGATCGAAAGGAAAAGGCAGATAAGTTTCAAATTGAAGACATAGTGCTGAAATGGGATGCCTGAAACGAAGACAAAGGGAAACATGGCAAGTTCGAGAACCTGTGGAAAGGACCTTTCAGAATTGCTGCATATCAAGGTCTGAATGATTTCTTGGTTAAAGAAATGGATGGATAAGATTGTCCTGGTGGGCTGGTCAATGGTCGGCTGTTGAAATGGTACCATATTTGAAATATCTTTTGTTGTCATATGTATCACTGTATATATCATTTTATTTCCTTCATTGCAAGTGTGTACTGTAATCACTCATTAAGTTTGGGGCCCGAAGTGAAGGCTATAAAACTGAAGGTTTGATTTTAGTTTTGGTTTGGATTGTTTGATTCAGTCTGAGTCAGATTTCAGTCTTGAAATTGAGTCAGTGTTGAGTCAGATTTCAGCCCTGAAATTGAGTCAAATATTGGTTTTGGTTTGTTGAAGTTATTGACTCCATAGCTCAATGGAAGAAGGCACTGTCTTCTTTCTAGAGGTCTGTAGTTCTTGGCACCTCCAAGGAGCTACCATCCCAATTGGAGCCAATGTTAGTGTCGGTATCTTCATCCCTCCATCAGTGATTAAATTCTCTTGTTGCATTGCATGTTCGGTGTCTCACTCATCAGTTGCATTCCATTAGGGTCATGGATCATTTGATGGTAGCGGTATATTATACATTTTTCCCTCATGTCCTTTACCTGTTGGCCCATTTTCATACATCTAGATCATCTACACTCAATTTTTGTCTTTCAATTTACAATAGTCATTGTTAGGGTTTTAGGTCTCGTTAGGTCCAGGGTTTTGTCAATAAGGTCTTCAAAATTCTCAATAATGGTTAGCAGGCGCATGAGGAGGTCAAATAAAGTTTCAACAACAATAATTTCCATAATCACATGCTCAGTGATTCTTTTCATGTACAAATTTGATGTAATTTCATTTGTTCCATATGTAATAACTTCAGAGGTAGACCTGGTCACCTTGCCAAGTCTCTACAACTTCACCACCTGTAAAGCAAAACAAAAAGTCAAAGTGCTCAGTCCAATCAAAGGAAAAAATAAAGCAAACTGCCGAAAAATAGAGTTTTAAAAGAAAGTCAAAAGCAAACATTAGAAAAGTGGGTTTTTGTAAATGAAAAAACAAATTTATATGTATATAAACTATTTTTCATGTTCAAAAAATTCATTTGCATCCTCAAGAGAAAGAGAGCAAGTGTATTGGTCTTCTAAGTGCTAAGAGAGTGAGTTTGTGCCAAAGGCAAGAGAAAAATTAGGGCGTGGCGCACTGGGTCGTGGGCACGGCGCATTCAGAAGGTGCAACACATTCGGTTGTGCTTTGCAGTGCAAACTTGTAATGGGTGCGGCACACCTGTGAGGTGGCGTGACATAGAGGTGTCAAGGCCCGAAATCACTCCCAATCTCTTCCAAATTCAGAAATTTACCAAATCCTCACTTGTTCAAGTAAGTCAACATCCCTCCATGACCAATGAATGAATTTCTCTTGGTGCTTATGGTGATTTAATGGTGAAAAATTAAAACCCTACCTCCTTGCATTTTTGTCAAATACAATTGCATAGGGTTTATGAATTGGATTTCTTGCTACCAATTCCACTCCTAGCCATTTCCCAATCGCTCACTCCTTCATTCCCTCAATCATTTTCTCCCTTTCTTTACATTTTCATCTACCCATTCCCTTAACCCCATATCCCAAATTTCTAACCTTAAAACCCTAATCCCATTATCCCAAAACCCTAATTACTATTCCCAAGCTCTAAAAAATTATCTACTAAACCCTTCTATTCCTGAAAATCCTGTCAGCAACATTCCAAAATCCCTCATACACACTCCCTCCATAGTCCCTCACACATTCATATCCTTGGTAGAAAAAAACCTAAAGACGCCATAAAATCTCTTCATTCTCATCTAAGAAAACTCAAACATTGGCAAACATGGAGTCAAAATCCTCCTATGACAGAGATGAGGAGACAACCAGTGATTCTTCTAGAGAAATGCATGCACTAAGGAGGCCTCATAAGGGTGGAAAACATAACAGGGAGGAGCTTACTTCACTTGCTGAGTTGTTGGCCTGTCCTCTTGCTGTCACATGCTTTCAACACCAATCTTGTTATCAATTCTGTGAGATGGTGGAGAGAGTCAAGTATCACCTTGAGTTGGCTAGATTGTTTGTGCTCCATCTTCATAATGGCCAAGCCACTTTGGCAGGTGTGACATTCACCTTGACACTTGAGACTATTGATCAAGCAACCGACATTCCAAATGTAAGTGAGAAATGGTATAAGAGGCAGCTGATAGATAGAGAGCATTATGAGCCTTACATCAAGGCTAGGTTTCAGAGACATATCAGCAGAGTTTTTCCTTTCAAGTATCTTTAGGATACATATGCTCCCTTTGATGAAACTCATAATTAGATATTTCAGCTATGAGGGCAGATTTTCTTGTATATGCCTATCATATCAGATTGTTGATGCATTTTACTAGGGTGAGGATGATGAACCTCCCTTATTTCATTTGCCAGAACATTGAGAAGATGACCTCCTTACTACAAAAGAAGCCTCCTTAGCAGCAGTATAACAACATATATCATCTTCCAATTGTCAAAATTATGGTCTTGCATCATCTTGGTTTACTGAACATCTCATGGGAGGATTTCATTGCACTTGAGGTCTTTACAGGTCCTCAAGTACCCATAGCAGTTTTTCATGAGGCGGGAGAGCCTTCACATTAGTAGGAGATTCATGAGACACAAACCACTAGTGTGCCAGTGTTTATCACATATCAAAAGGGCACTAGAAGTTTGTTTGCAGCAGCAAACGAGTAGTTATTTCCTCCATCAGCAGAGTAGGTACATGACAAATGATGAGGGTCCTTTAGGAGGTCACGAGATAGATTTCATCCTCATTCAGAATGAGGACACCAATTCGGGCTCACAAAGCTCAAGACTTAAAGAGATCATTCAGGAGCAGCAAGATGACATTCAACATTTGTCTCTCAACCTGGATAGAGCCAAATGGATCATAAATTATTTGGAGTAGAGGAACAAGAAGCTAGAAGATCAGAAAACTATCATGGAGCTCCAAAACATAAGGGAAAACCGGAAATCTGCCAAGAGGAGAAAAATCAAATTGACCACACTTGAGCAAGAAATTCAAGCTGATCGTGAATCTTGGCTTGAGAGGAAAAACATGCAGCTAGAGAGGATGCTGAAGAAGGCCAACAATGAGAAAAACATGTTGAGGAATATGGCATACCACTACTTGGCAAGAAACATGGTGTGCAAAACAAGAATCAGGAATTTGAAGGCCAAATTGAAGAAAGCCATAAGGAAGAAAAAAGAGACAAATAGACTTCAAATATTGGCTAAGGCTTCCTTAGCCCAACACAGCACATGATGAGGAACAATCAACCCAAATTTCAAGAAATTTGGAAAAAATATTTGCAATTTTGGAATTTTTGGGCTAAAAAACAGGTTTTTCTGCCCAATGCGCCACTGGCGCTACGCATTCACTTGGCTAGGAATTTTGAAAAATGGTTTGCATCTTTGGATTTTTCATGGAAAAATATGAATTCACTCACATGGCAAAGAAATTTTGACAAGTTTTGAGCTTCCCAAAAGGTCAAAAACACCTCAAAAATGACCTTTCTGCCCCTTTTTGGACACACAGGAAGCAGTGTTGGGAGAACTCAATTTTGGATGGGAAAATGGAGGCCAATTCTGAAATTCCACTTGTTTTGGAAAGTAGACAGGAATACCATTCCAACAAGCCCACTTGGAGCAAATTTGGTACACGAAAGACCTCCAAAATCAGCTACAAAAAGGCACTATGCATTGGAAAATCAGTGCAGCGCATTAGAGGAAATTTGCTCATTTTGGCCAAAAAACTCTATTTTTCACCTAGTTTCTTCACAGTTTGACTTTTCTCTTTCTAAAATTCAATCCCATGATGTAATTTAATGTGACTTGATGGATTTTGATGTAATTATGCTAAATTTTCACTCATAGAGGTAGATTCATCATGAAAATGTAGTTTGCAACTGAATGAATTAGTTTCCTAGGTTTTAGAGGCATGTTGTTCCACTGCCTAATTTTTAGTTCTTACTTTAGATCTTGTTGAAATAACTCCTAAAATCATGAGCTCGACCCCTAAAGCCTAGAATGAGTTGTTTGATGCCTATATCTAGTAGTTTTTCAATCATTGAGAAAGGTTGGACCCTTGTGAATGCTTTGAGCATTGTTGTACACTCTTTTTAGCAGTTTGGCTAAGGAATTAACCAGGGTTTGCAGCACTTTATGGGATTCTTGTGGCATCTTGATTTGGTACTATGTTTTAATCTGTAATTGCAAGTTTTACATGTGATTTATGTATGCCATTATCTCTCTTTGCTTCATCTTAACTAAATCAAACAAGGATAAAGGTCTAAAATCTAAAATCTAAAATCAGTCTAAAATCTCTCCATCTCACTTAATCTAAAGTGTTAAACCATTTTCCCACCTCGCCCCATAGAGATCTCTGCAAAACTGCGTCCATTCCACGGACCCAAATCTGCCTTTCACATTTGAGCCAACAAACCCATCTTAAATTCAATCAAACACCTCTGTACACATACCTAGCCTAAAATTAGTCCTTACATGAGTCATCTTGAGCTTCATTGGCCATCGTTTCTAAGATTGAAAAGGAGAGAGCCCTCTCCCGACCTGGTAGGGATAGCTACCAGGTTAAGCGTGGTTTGATGTTACCCTAGATCTTGCCTTTCTCAACCTGAGGTAGATTTACATCCTAACATGTTGCATCTTGTTCCTATATTGTTAGAGCTTGGCCTTGTGTCGAATATGATAGATCGCATATATTCTTCTGACTCTACTGCATGCTATATGTCGAAGCTCCTACATCCATAAAGCTTCACTTTGCTTCCATAAAGACTTTTTTTTCCTTTTGAATATCAAACACAAGGACTTTTTTAGTATACTTTCTTACCCATGTAGCTTTGACTTTCTTCTTTCCATCTACTTGATCATCCGTAGTCACAACTCCACTTCTTGTTACAATATTTAGGCGAAGTGCATCGGTCCTTGGATCTGCAATCATCATTTGGATGTTTTGTGTCAGCTGCTGGTTCATTTTTTCTTGCACTTTTTCCATAAGTACCAGACACTCTTCAATTACATGATCAAAATATTTGCAATACTTACATGTCGTGGTAGGATTCTGATTGTCTCTCGGGAAGTGTATTTTCTGGACACAGTTATAACATATATTTGTTCTTGTCCTCGACCAGTTCCACCACCTTGACTAGTACCTCGACCTTGACCTTGATAACCACCTCGATCACTATGTTGTCGATGTTCTTCGGCTTGCATCCTATATGCATCAACACTTGGATCCATCATTAGTTCATAAGCTCAGCTATTGTTTTCATCATGTCCCACTGATTTGCAAAACTTGCAATAGAGGTTCCTTGGAGTCTGCACATATTTTGCAATAGATATCAGTCAACATGATGTTTGCCCCTAGTTTTATATATCTCGCACCATAAGTTGGATCCTAGATTCAAAGGATTTGGTGCTCCACCAACCATGCAGTTTCTAAAGAGAGGGCATTGTTCCTTAGAATGGAATTCTCCTTTACACTTTGTACACCATACTTCTTCTCGAACTCCTTTACTTTTCTTCATAGCTTGTATCTACAGAGTCAAATTTTCCAGCTAACTCTGGATCCGTTGCATACCTGCATTGGTATCCTCTATCGATAAAGCTTCTAACTTTATCACAAGTTCTAAGGCTTTAACTTGAGTTTCTAACTTATGTTGTGAAAAAGTAAATATTATATGTGGAAGTAGCGCAGATATAAACCACTCTTTATGTTTTTACAGAGCTATTTTGAACCTCGCCTGATCCAATAGTATCTTGAATCTTTAATCAAATTCCTAAACAAACTCAATAGGCTTTTATTTGATTTCTTTTAACTCTGTGATGCACTCTGACTTGGACTTTGGCTTCTTGAATTATTTTATAAACGTTGTTCATTAGGGGAATTTTGAGGTCTAAAACGGGCCTCCTAAGGAAATTATAAAATAATAGTGGAAATAATAAAATAATATTAGATTACATCATCAAATTTTAGAGGGAAAAACAAAAACCTCTTTTTTCAACTCATAATTACAACTTATCTCACTATGGGTTTACTTAAATTTCAGGCAACAACACTCTTTCGATGAAAAATTCAGTTCCTCATCCAAGGAGTACCCATGTTGCATACTTTCAATGGACCCTACTACATGAAAAATGAGAAATACATGAAAAACGTGATTGCAATCACATTTCTTCATGTATTTCTCATTTTTTGTGTAGCAGGGTCCATCAAAAGTATGAAATATGGGTACTCCTTGGATGAGGAATTAAATTTTGCATTCAATGAGTACTCCCGCTTGAAATTTGAGTAAAAATTTAAGTTAATAAGTCAAAAATACGAGTTGAAAAGGTAATTTTATTATTATTATTATTATTTTTACTTTTGTACTCAAAAAATGGTGAATCAACCCCTATGGCTGACATCATCATCTTGAATCCTATTGGTTCTTATAAAGTTTATTTTGGTTGTACATGTTTCTTAGGAGGCCCATTTTAGACCTCAAAAATCCCCTAATTTTTAATGTCTAAAAATGGTTTGTTTTGATTGCTCGAATACTTCATGTACCATGTGAGTGCTCCATCTTGAAATGTTGTAATAAGTTGTGCTTTCTTCATATTTTCAACATGGACGTGCTTCGCTCGGCCATATTTCTTCGTAGTGTGTGTGTGGGGGGCAAGGGGGATTCGTAAGGGGACATGGATGAAGGGTAGGGGGACAGGGAAAATTGAAATCACCCTGATTGTTACTTGATTATGGCTTTGACAAACTTTCAGGTTGGAAGGGTGAATACTGTTGTGTTACTTATGGGTTCTTGTGATGGTTTTCTTCACTTTCAGACTCATTTAACAGAGGGTTATAGCCAGCTTCTATAAAAGTCTTTGGATCTTGGCCATGAGATCGCTTTCTAGTGTCTATTCTATAGCACTTCCCATTGTTCCAATTTCTTCTTTGGATCTTCTCCCAAACATAAGTAACTAATAATCTGACTGCATTCATAAAATTCCCTTGTCACACAAAAACATCTTAATCCAAAGGTTCATATATTTTAATAACTTACCTCGCGGTCCTTTGAAAAATTTTCATTTTGCTTCGATGTAGGACACAATCGAATTTATCGTGAACTCAGTAATGAATCCTCCTAAGATGCTATCAATCCAGAAATCAACAACTCTTGAGATCCTATTTTCAGTATTCTTGAGTCATTGTATTAATTCAGGATTCCACTTCTTAGGTTTGTCTCCTTTAAAGCAGTATTTTCTCTCAAACAACCTTGATATCCACTCGTATAACTCTACATGAAATGAACCGAAGAAGATTTTGTATTGATCTTCGAAAATATACTTCTCCAACCACCTCCTAGTTAACAGACAAGGGTTTCTATTCTCTTTGTTTGCAAATTCTCATTCCTTTTGTTCTACCCAATCTTGAATTTATTTCTTCAACGGATGCCACATAAATATTCATCAAATGGATCCCCGTCCCCACAACATAACCATTCGCTGGCTTAGGTTGGGCTGACCCAGGTTTAGAGTTTAATGTGCACCAACAAAACTCTCAACCACTGACCCTCTCGGCAACGACCTACAAGAAGATTGTAGTCTCATCCAAATTGATTATGGGAGGTTGCAGAACTAGGTTTCTGCAGCCTAAGGGATGTTGCGATGTGGAAATATTGTATTTTATTTATGTTTTAACACTTATAAATTTCTTCACATACATCAATTACTTTGCACTTATATATTACTTCACATAATCACATTCATCACTTAAACATAACATAATCATCTATAAACTTCACAGTACTAAAATAAAGTGCAGATATTAAGCAATAAACACATGAGACAGATTTTACTGTAGTTCATCCCAATGTGGGACTACATCCACAAGAACAGTTGTTTATAATATAGAATTTGTACAACAAACATTTCTTCCATGTGCACACAGTTGCATGGTTTCTGCGCACTAAGCTATAGACCCAGGCCTCTGTGCACACAGTTGTGGAGCCTCGCTCTTCTCAGATCAACATAATACAGTCATAAACATAGATTTCCCATCAATACTTTGATTTCCTCCTTATTTATTATCCATCCCTATATATACTATTACATGAGGGATTACATCACTACATTACCATGGACCCGCTACCATGGTTTCCAAAATACAAGGGACTATTGTCCAAAACCATCCGCTTATACAATATTATATTATTTTTACAAAAAGGGAGGGGCTTCACTGTGAAGCCCCCATACTGCGCGGTGACTTTTTTGTGCGGTCTTCGTTGTGCTCTGTTTCTCTACTGCGCGGTCCACTTCGTACTCCGCGACATCTTTTCTACTGTGCACTCCATAAAACTCGAATTTATTTCCCAAAATTTGGCCAAGTTGGGTTGCGCCCAACAACTTTATTTTTGTAGTTCTTTGAAAATTTCCTTGAAAATCTTGGACCCTTGCTCCTTAATATTTTAAATTCATCCTCTTCATTTTGCCTATTTTTGCATTAAGGAAAAGTAGTTATGGTGCTGATCAAATTGGAAATAAGCTAAATTAGGAAGTCTCTCAACCTCTATCCTGATTTCATTTAATATAGCTATGAGACTCATCTTTGTTAGATAATCATTAAGATGTTTTCCATGCATGTTTGATTTTGAAACAAGAAAAATTGCAAGGGGAGAGACACCTTATTTGACTTCATTTTCTCTCGTAATTACTATCTAGTATTTGGTTTAAAAGCCTAATTACGTATAACTCTGCAAGATATAATTAATCAAAATCTCAACTTAAGAAAAACATATATTGTTCCCTCATACATGTTCTTTCATTGAGACATTTTTATAAATAGTCTTGTTGGCATTCTTTTAAATATGCCTTCTCTTTTAACTTTCCTTTTTGGTTTTTATTTTCTTTTTTATTTGTGATTTTTGGAGTATGTCGATTTCACTTTTGTTTCAGATTGGCTTTGGTGATATTACCAAAGATTCATGTGGAAACAAATTTCTTACCCAAAATTGCGTGGCATGCATGGAGAATTTTTACTTTGTCAATTTCATGGGTTCATTTACCTCAAAGGGACATATGTATTGAATTCTAAGTCCTCTCCCCTTAATTCCTTTCCCCTAGAGGAACATTCATATTTTCTAAGTGATAGGATTCATCTTTCCAAGGAAAGAACTAGCTTGAATATGTTGAAATGCAACAAGATAATTTAGTTTTAACTTTTCCTTTATCAAACTAGATTAAAATTCGAATTTATATTTCAATAGAATACTTAGAGGTAGTTAATTGATGTGGCATGGCTCATTTCAATCAGTTAACTCATTAAATTCTAGTTGGCGACACTTGAGTTCAGTTCTACATGATTGATTGCTAATTTGTTGCAACCTTTTTAAGTTAATTTGAGTTATTGTTAGTTTAACTAGTTTTAATTGTCAGAAGAACTAGTGGAGGTCAAGTTGTGGAAGTGGAACTTCAACCACACTCAGTGATCAACTAGTTAACTAATCAACCAACCCAAAATAATTGTTTCACGCAGAGAATTCAAGTTACCCATTTAAGGTGGAGATTCCAAGGTAGTGTGCTATCACTTTTAGCATATTCCCATGTGTACAGGTGATGCATGCAGCTAGCAATTTACCTAAAGCTATTGCACAATTCCTTGGTGTGAACTTCCTAAAAAATAGGGGAAATTTCCCAAGGGAACAACATAAGGAAATATGAGCTTGGGAAGGCCTAAAATTGGCTAAATGTTGAGCCAGGTTTATTCAGCCAGGCAGAGGGATAGACTATACACATGCAGGGTGTGCTCAACCTTGAGCGAGCATTGTATTTCTTCTCTATTCTATGATTAATGCAATACAGATAGTAAGGGGTTTTGAGTAGTTTCTTTCCCCTAGATAAATATATGCGCATGTGTGATGTTTCGTTTTGCATGTCTATGATTCTTGTTTTATATGGAGAATTAACTTTCGCATATTAGTAGAGTAGCTTCAAGTCTTACAATTTAGTAAATTTCATGAGCATTTTTGAATCTACAAATTAATTTCTACATGGTATCAAAGCTAGAATAATTGTAGAGTAGACATTTTGAAGTTTCCATTGTAGGAGATTCGAGGTTGCAGATTAGTTTGCATTTTTTATTTAAGACTGAGAAGATGGATTTCAATGGACTAAGGCTCAAGTATGCCCTTGAGGGAAGTTCGAATTATGTTGCATGGAAGGACTGTAGGGACGAAAAACTAGAGGATAATTGGTTGAAGGAATTCATTGATAACGATATTCTGAAACCAAAAGTAGTTTATGCTCATAATCTAGTAGGTTGGAAGAAGCTTGTTTCCAAGGTAGGGAGGATCATATTGGATGGAGTACGAGGCCATATTGTATCCAATATCCATGGGAAACAGACTTTGTATGCAATGTGGCAAGTACTGACAGATTTTTTCCAAAATAGTAGTGACCACAAGAAATTGGCACTCAAGGACAAGCTTCGCAATATCAAGATGCAAAGGAACGAGACCATTCCATAGTACCTGATCATGTTCACACAATGAAATGATAAAATTGGTCAATTTGGTGTTAATATAGAAGAGGATGATTGGTCATCCTAACCCTTCCAGGCCTTTCCAAGAGCTGGCACAGCTACCAAGATTTGGTGAATGGGAGGGAGAGGTTACCAAATTTGAAATGCCTTTGGCCTGATTTGGTACATGAGGAGATAAGGCGGAACACCAAAGACAGAACCTCATCCAAGGGTGAAGATGAGGAGAACTGTGCCTTGGTTAGAAAGAAAAAGAAAGGGAAAGGGAAGAAATCCCAATCCAAAGCATATTCGAGTCAAGGGGGCAAGATGAAAGAGTTGTCTAGAATCAAGTGCTTTCACTGTAACGAATTCAGGAACTATACAACGAAGTGTCCACACAAGAAGGGAAGCAAGAATACTGTTGGATGAGAAATAGATGAAGCCTTGGCTTCATAGTTTGAACTTGATTTTACCCTCATTGCATACATGGCAAGCACAGTGATGGGTAATGTGTGGTATCTGGATAGTGATGCCACATTCCACATGATGGAGAACAAAGAATTTTTCAGTGACTTGGAGGAGAAGGATCTCTAGATGCACATCAAGATGGGAGATGATGGAAGGTATAGTACAATTAGTATAGATAAATTTACTTTTCAGAGGCATTCTGGCTCCCCTCTTAGGCTCAAGGATGTGATGTTTGTATCGGGTTTGAAGAAGAATCTAGTTTTTGTAGATGTGTTGGACGACTATGGATATGATGTGATATTCAACAAATGGAATGCATTCCTGAGACACAGTGAAGAAAATCAAGGCTCAAGTGAATAACCTCTACAAATTAGATGTGGAAAACTATGCAGCATTGAGCACAAAAGCATAGAAGGTGTAGAGCCGAGATGTTGACGAATTATGGCATAGAAGAGTTGGCCATTTGCATCATGGAACTTTGAAGATCATGCAACATATTTCTACAGGCCTCCCTAAAGGAGCACTAGAGCAGTGGGATACATGCAAATGGTGTATGTTGGAGAAGTACACAAAATCCACATTCAATGATCGAGATAGAAAGCTGCATGTAGTCCTTGAAAGGATCCATTTTGATGTTTGTAGACCTTTCTTGACAATCTCCATTTCCAAGCACATGTATTATGTTATATTTGTAGATGATTTCTCACATAAATGTTGGGTCTACTTCATGCAGAAGAAAGACTAGACATTCTCCAAATTTGTTGAATTTAAAGCACTTGTTGAGAAAGAAATTGGCAATAAGTTGAAGGCTCTTAGGAGAGATAACAAAGGTGAGTATATGTCGAATGATTTTAAAATTTTATGTGCAAAGGAAGCCATTCAATGAGATTTGATATCACCCCATAAACCACAACAGAATGAAGTGGCTAAGAGGAAGAACAAAAGTATAATGGGAGTGGAAAGGGCGATGTTGCATGACCAAGGCCTACCACTGCACTTATGGGGCGAAGCATGCAACACAACGATCTATTTGCAGAACAAGAGTCCTCACAGGATTCTTGGCATCAGTACACCAGAGGAAGCTTTTTCAGGGAAGAAACAAAATGTGTCACACTTGATCTTTGGATGATCAGTTTACTGTCATGTTTCCAAGGAAGCAAAGAAAATTCTAGATCCAACAACAGAGCTGGGCATAATTGTTGGGTACACAGAAACACCTCACAACTATTGTGTGTACCTACCATCCATCGAGATGATATTGGTTAGAAGGGATGTGAAATTTGATGAGAAGAAGGCAATGAGGTGTTCTCTTGAGAGGGAGCTTCAATTGCAGCCTGATTAAGAGATTTTGGCTCCAAAGGAAGAACCTCAGGAATTTTTAGAGCAACCATAAGTAGAGGAGAAGAGAGTGTACATCTACTCAAGAAGAGACTTCTAGATAAGGAAGGAAGTGAACCAGGGTAGTTGACAGATTATTGAAGGATGCTAGAGAAAATGTGGGAGCACCCACATCACAATGCAGGAACAGGAGGTCACCGAATCGGTACACTAGATACATGGGTCTGATGAGCGAGCTTGTAGAGACTAATCCATCCTCATTCGAGGAAGTTGTAGAGAAACCAATATGGTTTGATGTTATGGTATAGGAAAATGATTCCATTGTCAGAAACAGTCTTTAGGAAGTGGTCCCAAGACCAACAAACGAATCAATGGTTGGTTTTAGATGGATTTACATGGTCAAGCATGCAATAGATGAAAGCATAGAGAAATGCAAGGCCAACTTTGTGGCCAAGGGGTTCTCTCAAGTTGAGGGAATTTACTATGAGGAGACCTTTTCTCCAGTAGCAAGGTACTCATCCATCAACTCAATTCTAGCATTGTCAGCATGGATGGGGTGGAAGATCCACCATATGGATATGAAGACAACATTCCTCAATGGAGTTATTGAGGAGGAGGAGGAGGAGAATGTGTATATTGAGCAGTCAGAAGGGTTTGAGACCTTTGACAAAGAGTCACATGTGTAAAGACCCAAGCGAGCATTGTATGGACTCAAGCAAGCATCGTGTGCTTGGTACACTAGGATCGATAACTATCTCATTAGTTTGGGCTTCACCAAAAGTGAAGCAGATGCAAACCTTTATCACATTGTGGTTTAAGGTAAATTATTGATTATTTTATTATACATTGATGACTTGATCCTTAATGATGATGAGAAGTTGATTAGATCTTGCAAGGAGGACCTTGCAAGAGAGTTCGAGATGAAGGACATGGGCCTCATGCACTATTCCTTGGATTGGAAGTATGGAAAGGTGTTGGGGAACTATTTGTCTCTCATTGAAAGTATGCCAACAAGATACTTTAGAGGTTCTACATGGATAGGTGAAAACCCATGGAGACTCCTCTAGGAGGAAACTAGAGGAAAGATGATACTACTTCTGGTGAAGTAGTGGAGGCTACCATTTATAGGTAGCTTGTGGTTCACTTATGTATTTTTGTGAACACTTGACCATACATGTGTTGATCTAGATTATCATTGATGTCAATATGGAAATATTCTGGGATACCAAATGATGATGTGAAGGCAAAGAGAATCAGATCTGTGAAGCAATAGGAGCAAGAAGCCAAGGAGGAAAGCCATTAAGGAAGCCATTGAAGTCAAGAATAGGAGCAGTCAAAGAAGATTTATTAGAGGTCACAGGAAGATAAGCCACAGGAGCAACATCGATATCGAAGGAGAAAATAAGAACACATCATAGAAATAAGAGCTATCAGAAGAGCAGAAGAGTGAAAAGAAATCACAGAGAAGTCACAGGAGCAAGAACCCAAGAGTATGAGGAAGAAGTTGTTGAAAACCCTTTAAAATGCATATTCCCAAGAGGAAGAGCCAAAAGGAGTTAACAGTGTCATCGTAGGAACTTTATCGGCGGCTTTATTATATTGAGTTATGTAACACTACTCAAAACCCCTGATTTTGATATGCATTACGGACTCAATCACTCAAATACAACACACCTTAATACAATATCGCGTCCACTATGTTGCAAGTATTGAAGCCTTATTACACTCAAATCTCTGATCGCGATATCAATTACGGACCCGATGGTCCCATTACAACACGCCCTAAATAAATATCGCATCTGCCGTATCACAAGCTTTAAAACATTGTCACATTCAAATCCGCCAATTGTGATATAATATGTGGACCTATTGGACCATTATAATACACCTTAATGGAATATTGCATCCGCATCGGAAGTTATGTATCACAAAGGAATGTCACACTTGAAAACTGCGATAGCGATATCATTACAGAACCGCTGCACCATTGCAATACAACTCAATATAATATTGCATCCATAGCATAATCGCAAACCATTATGTTCGCATAATCATGTTCCATTCAAAATGCCAATTGTGATATAATATACGAACCTGACAACTTCATTAGAATATACCTTTATTTAGTATCACGTCCGGGTATCGGAAGCTATGCAAATCATAAAGGGTTGTCACCGTCAGACCACCGATTGTGATAAGGCTTGTGAACCCGATGGACCGCCGATTGTGATATTACAGTGGACCTGATAGGCCGCCGATTTCGGTGGAGCTATGGACCCAAAAGATCTATTAACGATTGTTTAATATTATATTGCGTTCACTTCATCGATAGTATGATTATCACCTATGTTACATCGGTAATGTTAAAGGTTGCGATTGCAGGACCTCCGAAAGTTGCGATTGTGATTGATGACATGAATGTGGTACCTCATTGGGTACAGTCTTTCCTATGAAAATTTCCATAAATAAAACAAGCTTATGAGTAATTGGATGAATATCCATAAGTCAACCTCTCGTTCCAAATGAACAGTTATTTTGAGTATTTTGGAAACCCATATAAATACAAGTTATAATACCTCACCTTAAGCATCGATATCGGCATCGAGCACACAGAAGAATCGACAGTTCACAACTCGTGAACTTAAATAAACAAAGAGAGTCGAAGGTTAAATATGGGAGCCGAAGATCCAACATTGAAGAAGAAAGCTGAAGGTCCAGCAAAAGGAAGGAATTCGAAGGTTGAGCAAGTCTATTGGTTGGGTTAATATCCAAAAGAAAGGGCTCTTGAAGAAGTAGTCACTCTTGAAGCATTTATGTAGTGTAGAGAGTGATATGTTACAAATATCACAAAAACAGGGAGCAGTGTAATACAATCAAACACTCCTTGACAGAGTAAAACTATAGGGACGGAGCCCTTGGGGTTGGTGCCTTAGAATTGGAAGGATTAGTGTCCTTGGAGTTGTTGCTCCTAAATCTAAGGTTGGTGCCTTGACAAGATAGGGTCGGAGCCCTAGAGGTTGGAGACTCATCAAAGTCCATGTTGGTGCTTGTAAAAATTCATCAAATATTGTATTCAATCTTTTTCTATATTTAATAAAATCATTTATTTGATTAAAATTGTAATGAATATAAACTGGTAATAATCACAATTGAAAAGAAATATTGATTCACCCCCCTCTTAGTATTTCCAACAATTGGTATAAGATCCATCTTCTTCAGAATCAGCCTAACAGCTGTAAGAAGGATTCTTAGTTACAATGAAGAATCAAGAAATGATAGGAAGGCTTCCCTTGTTTGATGGTACTAATTTTGGTTTTTGGAAAAAGAGAATGCCCTACTATTTAATGTCCCTTGGACCTAAAGTTTGGAACGTTTTTTTGAATGGGTACAATGCCCCTCCCACTCTTCCTACTAATCAGGATGAAAGGAAAGTGTACATTGCCAATGCCAGAGCTCTAAATTCCATTACCAATGGAATCACTGATTTTGAGTTTACGAAAGTCTTGAATTGTGACTCGGCCAAAGAATTATGGGATAATATGGTTATATTATATGATGGGGACTCCAAGGTTAAGAAGGCAAAGCTTCAAACTCATAGGAGGCAGTTCAAAAGTCTGCAAATGGATGATGAAGAAGATATTGCATCATACTTCCTCCGAGTAGCTGAAGTAGTCAACTCTCTTAAAGGATTGGGAGAAAAGATTAAAGAAAGCACTATTGTTCAAAAGGTATTAAGATCTCTCCTAGAAAAATTTGACTCCAAAGTAAGTGTTATAGAGGAAATGAAGGAACTAGACATTCTCAAAATGGATGAACTTCATGGAATCCTCATTGCCTATGAGATGAGAAAAGGAATCCTAAGTTCCAAAGATGCAACATTCAAGGCCTCAAAATAAAAAAAGGAAAAGGATGGAATACCAACAATGATGACTGCAATGTTGAATCCGAATTGGTGCAAGTTTTACAAAGACTAAAGAAAGGATCTAAGCTAAAAGGTAAGAATCCTCTTATTTGTTTGAATTGTGGAAGAATAGGTCATTATGCTGCAAAATGTCCTCATAAGCATGATGGTGATGATGAGGAAGGAAAGATATACAAAAAGGAAAGGATTTACTAAGAATAATTCCCTCTCTAAACAAGATGAATCTAATGAGGATGAATATGTGGTCATCAAGAAGAAATCATCCAAAGATATCTTCCATCACAAAGAAAGTAATGATGAATCAGATGAAGAGAATGACTATGCTGGAAGCAAGGAAGTACTATTTATGGAATTCACTAAAGATGATGAACCAAGGCAGGAAAACAAAGAAGATAAAAATGAATTACCAATAAGTACCATTGAAGAAAATGAAGAGTTAAAAAAGAAAGTTATTTATCTTAAAATAGACAAAGAGGAAGCTAAAAGAAGGGAGGACATTATATGTGAAAGACATGAAGCTGAAATAGTATCTCTCAAAAAGGAAATGGAACAAATCAAAAGAATTTGGAAAAGTTCTCAAACACTTGATCACATTCTCAACACTCAGAAATCTCAAAGTGACAAGTCCGAGATCTGTTTTTCATCAAATGCTAAGGATAATACAAGAAGCTATGTCGACGTACTTTGCAACAATCCAAAAGAAGAAAAATTATCTCATCAAAGGCCCGAATCAAATACAAAGAATGAAGAAAGAGAAACTCCAAGAAAGAAGGTTGATTCAAATAATGGTTATTATAACAGATACTAAACTATCTTTCTTGGGCATTGTTATTATTGTAAAAAGTTTGGTCATCAAGCTAAACATTGCATGGCTC
Source organism: Pinus tabuliformis (assembly GCA_031772625.1). Classification (NCBI taxonomy): domain Eukaryota; kingdom Viridiplantae; phylum Streptophyta; class Pinopsida; order Pinales; family Pinaceae; genus Pinus; species Pinus tabuliformis. The sequence goes on from CM062805.1 coordinate 121,423,164, forward strand.
GTAAGAATGAAGCACCAACCTTTGTGTTTGCTTCATCGGCAGTATGATTATCGGCTATATTATGTTGGTAATGTTAAAGGTTGCGATTGTGAGACCTCCGAAAGTTGCGATTGTGATTGATGACATGAATGTGGTACCTCATTGGGTACAGCCTCTCGTATGAAATTTTCTGTAAATAAAACAAGTTTATAAGTAACTGGATGAATATCCATAAGTCGGCCTCTCCTTCCAAATGAACATTTCTTTTGGGTATTGGGGAAACCCGTATAAATACAAGTTATAATACCTCACCTTAAGCATCAATATCAGCATCGAGCACACAAAAGAATCGACAGTTCACAACTTGTGAACTTAAAGAAACAAAGAGAGCCGAAGGTTGAAGACGGAAGCCGAAGATCCAGCATTGAAGAAGAAAGTTGAAGGTCCGGCAAAAGGAAGGAAGCCAAAGGTTGAGCAAGTCTATTGGTTGGGTTAATCTCCAAAAGAAAGAGCTTGTGAAGAAGTAGTCACTCTTGAATCATTTATGTAGTGTAGAGAGTGATCTGTTACAAAGATCACAAATGCAGGGAGTAGTGTAATACAATCAAACATTCCTTGACAGATTAAAACTATAGGGTCAAAGCCCTTGGGCTTGGTGCCTCAGAATTGGAAGGATTAGTTTCCTTGGAGTTGGTGCTCCTAAATCCAAGGTTGGTGCCTTGACAAGATAGGGTCGGAGCCCTAGAAGTTGGAGCCTCATCAAAGTCCATGTTGGTGCTTGGAAAAATTCATCAGATATTGTATTCAATATTTTTCTATATTTAATAAAATCATTTCTTTGATTAAAATTGTAAAGAATCTAAACTGGTAATAATAAAAATTGAAAATAAATATTGATTCATCCCCCCTCAGTATTTCTAACAATTGGTATCCACCTTCTTCAGAATCAGCCTAATAGCTGTAAGAAGGATTCTTAGTTACAATGAAGAATCAAGAAATGACAGGAAGGATTCCCTTGTTTGATGGTAGTAATTTTGGTTTTTGGAAAAAGAAAATGCCTTACTACTTAATGTCCCTTGGACCATGAAAGGAAAGTGTACATTTCCAATGCCAAAGCTCTAAATTCCAATACCAATGGAATTACTGATTTTGATTTTATGAAAGTCTTGAATTGTACTCGGCCAAAGAAGTATGGGATAATCTAGTTAGATTATATGATGGGGACTCCAAGGTTAAGAAGGCAAAGCTTCAAACTCATAGGAGGAAGTTCGAAAGTTTGAAAATGGATGATGAAGAAGATATTGCATCATACTTCCTCTGAGTAGCTAAAGTAGTCAACTCTCTTAAAGGATTAGGATAAAAGATTGAAGAAAATCACTATTGTTCAAAAGGTCTTAAGATCTCTCCCAGACATATTTGACTCCAAAGTAACTGTTATAGAAGAAATGAAGGAACTATACACTGTCAAAATGGATGAACTTCATGGAATCCTCATTTCCTATGAGATGAGAAAAGGAATCCCGAGTTCCAAAGACACAGCATTCAAGGCCTCAAAATAAAAAAAAGGAAAAGGATGGAATACCAGTAGTGATGACTCCGATGTTGAATCTAAATTGGTGCAATTTGTATGAAGACTAAAGAAAGGATCGAAGCTAAAAGGTAAGAATCCTCTTATTTGTTTGAACTGTGGAAGAATAGGTCATTACACTGCAAAATGTCCTCATAAGCATGGCGATGATGATGAGGAAGGAAGGATATACAAAAGCAAAGGATTTACTAAGAATAATTTCCTCTCTAAACAAGATGAATCTAAAGAGGATGAATAATATGTGGTCATCAAGTAGAAATCATCCAAAGATATCTTCCATCACAAAGAAATTAATGATGCATTAGATGAAGAGAATGACTATGCTGGAAGAAAGGAAGCACTATTTATGGAATTCACTAAATATGATGAACCAGGGTAGGAAAACAAAGAAGATAAAAATGAATTACCAATAAGTACCACTGAAGAAAATGAGGAGTTAAAAAAGAAGGTTGTCTATCTTAAAATAGACAAAGAGGAAGCTAAAAGGAGGGAGGACATTATATGTGAAAGACATGAAGCTGAAATAGTATCTCTTGAAAAGGAAATGGAACAAATCAAAAGAATTTGGAAAAGTTCTCAAACACTTGATCACATTCTCAACACTCAGAAATATCAAAGTGACAAGTCCACGATTCGTTTTTCATCAAGTCCTAAGGTTAATACAAGAAGCTATGTCGACGTACTTTGTAGCAATCCAAAAGAAGAAAAATTATCTCATCAAAGGCCCGAATCAAATACATAGAATGAAGAAAAAGAAACTCCAAGAAAGAAGTTTGATTCAAATCATGGTTATTATAACAGATATCAAACTATATTTCTTGGGCATTGGTATTATTGTAAAAAATTTGGTCATCAAGCTAAACATTGCATGGCTCGTAAGAATGAAGCAACAAGATTGAAGGATCAGACAAACAAACCATGTAGTCTCAAAGGGCAAGGACAAATAAAGACCTTCAACTCGTTTGATCCTTTGGCCAAATTTGATCCAATTTGATCATTATGTAATGATAATGGACATAGTGAAAAAAATTTCCCCCTCAAAAGTAGAGAAGCAATAGATGAAAATCCCAATACGAATAAATGTGGTCTAGCTCTATGTGCTCATAGTGAGGAAAATCTTTGGTTTGTGGACAGTGGGTGCTCCAGACATGAGGTGACAAAATTAAGTTTGTCTCATTAAACAAAAAGGAATTAAATGTATCCTTTGGGAGTGGGTCTACCAAAATTGCTAGAAAAGGAACCGTTACACTTATTAATGAAAAAGGAAAGGCTCAAAATGCTTTGCTGATAGTTGGTCTCAAACACAATCTCTTGAGTGTTAGCTAAATTTGTGATCGAGGACATAACGTTGTCTTTAGTGCTAGAAATTGTGAAATAAGGAACTCTTCCTCAGGAGAACATGTGGGGAAAGGAGTTAGAACATCAGATAGCATCTACATTGTGAACAAAATTCAAGAGGATAAATGTTATCTAATTCAAAAAGATGAAAGTTGGTTGTGGCATAAGTGACTGACGCATACAATTTTTGATAACTTGATCAATATTAGCAAAATCAATGCAGTAAGGGACATTCCAAAGATGTCCAAACTAGATCAATATGTATGTGGTCCATGTCAACATTTCAAGAAAACTAGAACCAGCCACAAGACTAAGGAGTTCTCCACAACAAAACCTCTAGAGATCATTCATGCAGATTTATGTGGGCCAACCAGAACTCCAACACTCCAAGGAGAAAGGTATTTTGCTTTGTTTTTTTATGAATTTACTAGAATGATGTGGTTATATTTCATAAAATATAAATATGAAGCATTTGAACGTTTTAAGAATCTTAAATCGCTTGTAGAAAATGAAAAGGATTCCAAAATTAAATGTCTTAGAATGGATAGAGGAGGAGAATTCACATCAAAATAATTTGATGAATTCTATAAAGAAAATGGAATCAAAAGAGAGCTCTCCACTTCTATAACACCTAAGCAAAATGGGGTAGTTGAAAGGAGAAACTGAATTGTTCAAGAAATTGCTAAAACTATGTTACTAGTAGCTGACTTGTAGCCAAAATTTTGGAAGGAAGCAGTTGGGATAGTAGTTTATACCTTGAATCGAACTCAACTGAGACCAAATAATGAGAATACTCATGAATTATGGAAAGGAAGACCTGCTTCAGTAAAATACTTCAGTATTTTTGGAAGCAAATGCTTCATAAAGATCAATGATGACTCACCAGGAAAATTTGATTCTCGGGTTGATGAAGGAATATTTCTTGGGTATTCTACCACAAGCAAAGCCTAAAAGTGCTACAATAATCGACTACGGAAAATAGTGGAAAGTATTGATGTGAAGATTGATGAAGGGCTTCCAGAAAAGAAAATTGAAGATCATGAAGTTGACCCCTTTATTGAAGAAAGTGAAGAAGAACGTGAAAAGGAAGAAAAAGATCAATAAAAAAGAAAAATAAAAAAACCATCTCAAACTCCTTAAAAATTAAATTCCTCCAAAAACATCACCCGGAAGAGTAAATTATTGGCAATGTAGATGAAGTAATACAAACCCAAAGGAGGATGACAAGTACACCAAAGGGAAATGATGTTGCTCTCCTATCTATGATAGAAACGGAAACTTTTACTCAAGCAAGTAAGGATCCTCATTGGGTGGAAGCCATGGAAGAAGAAAAGGCTCAAATCGAGAAAAATGAGACATGGTAGTTGGTACCTCGTCCAAAGGATAAAAATATAACTGGAACTAAGTGGGTGTTCGAAAACAAAATGAATGAAGATGGGCAAAACATCGGAAATAAGGCAAGATTTGTCTGTAAAGGTTATTCACAAATTGAAGGAATTGATTTTGAAGAAACCTTTGCATCGGTAGCTCGTATGGAATCTATAAGGATGTTCATGGAATTTTCATGCTCAAAAGGATTCAAATTCTATCAAATGGACATAAAATCAGCATTTCTAAATCGGGAACTCAAGGAAGAAGTCTACATGGCGCAACTAGAATGTTTTGATCTAACAGAAGGAAAAGACTTTGTATGTAAGTTGAAAAAGGCATTATACATTTGAAACAAGCTCCTAGAGCATGGTACGCAAGATTGGATCACTATCTACAAAAAAATCTTCCAAAAGTGGGTGGCAATAAGTAATCTCTATGTGAAGATGGATGAGGATAAACTACTAATCACCCTTGTATATGTTGATGATCTGATTTTTGGTAGAAATAATGATGAAATGAGCCATGAGTTTGCTCAAAATATGTCAAAATAATTCGAAATCTCAATAATTGGTGAGCTATCCTACTTCCTTGGACTACAAGTATCACAAACCACAACAGGCATGTTTATATCTCAAACAAAATATCTCAAAGACATGCTTAAAAGATATGTCATGGAAGAATGTGCACCTATGAGCACACCGATGACCACAAACTGCAAATTAAGCAAAGATGATGAATCCCCCCCGGTAGATGAAACTCTTTACTGGCCAATAATTGGAGCTCTCTTATACTTAACTGCTACAAGACCCGACATTATGCAAGCAGTGGGAATGGTGAGAAGCTTTCAATCAGCTTCGAAGAAATCCCACATGTTGGTTGTGAAAAGAATTCTCAGATACTTAAAAGGAACTCATGACTTTGGTCTTTGGTATCCCAAAAGCACAAATACTACAGTGACAACTTATACCGATGTTGATTTGGCTGGAAGCATGGATGATCATAAAAGCACCAGTGGAAATGCATTTTTTATGGGAAATTTCTTGATAGCTTGGCTCAACAAAAAACAATCATCTATATCTCTCTACAGTTGAAGCCAAATATATAGCCACAACTAACTATTGTACACAAATACTATGGGTGAAGGAAGCTTTGAATTATGTCAACATAGAAACTAAATAGCCAATCACCATCTATTGTGACAACAACAGTGCCATCAGTCTTAGTAAAATATAGTGATGCACTCAAAGACCTAACATATACTAATCAAGTATCATTTTCTCCATGAACAGGTGGTTGAACAAAACATCAAGTTGGAATATATCAATACTAAGGAATAGATTGCAGATATTTCACCAAACCTATTACTTGAGAAGCATTTGAACATCTCCATAAAAATATGGGATTTATTGCTTTAGCATCACACAAAACCGATTCTTAAGATGTCGCATGACAGTGGGAGTAGTTTGACAGGGGGAGTAGTTCGATAGGGAGAGTCCTTGTATAATCCTTTTCCATTGATGTCAAAGGGGAAGACAAGAATAATATTGCCACCAATGGCAAAGGGGGAGATTTTTTATCTACATTTTCATTGATGTCAATATTGAAATATTCTGGGATACCAAATGATGACGTGAAGCCAAGGAGAAGCAGATCCGTGAAGCAATAGGAGCAAGAAGCCAAGGAGGAAATCCATCAAGGAAGACACTGAAGTCAAGAATAGGAGCAGTCAAAGAAGAGTTATCGGAGGTCACAGGAAGATAAGCCATAGGAGCAACAATGATATTAGAGGTTCAAAGAAGAACACATCATCGGAAGAAGAGCTATCGAAAGAGTGAAAAGAAGTCACAGAGAAGTCATAAGAGCGAGAACCCAAGAGTAAGAGGAAGAAGTTGTTGGAAACCCTTTAAAATGCATATGCCCAAGAGGAAGAACCGAGAGGAGTTAACAATGTCATTAGAGGAACTTTATTGGTGGTTCTATTATATTGAGTTATGTAAGATTGATCAAAACCACCGATTGTGATATGCATTGTGGACCCGATCACTCAAATAAAAAACACCTCAATACAATATCGCATTCGCTACATCGCAAGTATTGAAACCTTGTTACACTAAAATCCCCAATTGCGATATGAGTTAGCGACCCGATGGTCCCATTACAACATGCCCTAAAGAAATATCGCATCTACCATATCGCAAGATTTAAAACCTTGTCATGTTCAAATCTGTCGATTGAGATATAATATACAGACCTGCTGGACCATTATAATACACCTTAATGAAATATCGCATCCACATTGAAAGTTATGTATCACAAAGGAATGTCACACTTGAAAACTGTGATTGCAATATCATTGCGGACCCACTACGCCATTGTAATACAACTCAATATAATATCACATCCATCGCATAATCAAAAACCATTATGTTCACATAATCATGTTCCATTCAAAACATCGATTGCGATATAATATGCGGACCCGAAAGCTTCATTAAAATACACCTTTATGTAGTATCATGTCTAAGCATCAGAAGTTATGCAAATCATAAAGGGTTTTCACCATCGAACCGTTGATTGTGATAAGACTTGTGAACCCAATGGACTGCCAATTACAATATTACTGTGGACCTAACGGATCACCAATTGCAATGGAGTTGTGGACCCGACGGATCTAATGACAACTGTTTAATATTATATCGTGTCCGCTTCATCAACAGTATGAGTATCAACTATGTTGTTGGGTTTGTTGGGTTGTGTTATATTCTTTCCACGTAGTTAACAAGGGGTTTGAGGGGCACCCGTAACCCCACTTTATGGGGTCCGGGGCAGCGCCCCAGAAAATTTTGGTTTTGGACCCTATGTTAGGTTGGGCGGACCCACCTATGGTTTTGTGCATGATTTTTTCACATGTTTTTTGGACGCAATGATTTTCGGTCCATCGTGTTGGATGCTTCGGCATGTATAAATATGTATTATAACATTGAAAGGAACATAGTGAAAAATCAAGCTGGTAGTAGCGATTTTGGGATCTAGTGGGAAAATCTCTGTGTATATGTGTTTTATGTGTTATGCTCTCGCATTGTTTATTTTTCTGTGTTTTAGAATTCATGTGAAGGTAATTTATGTACGGGGTTAAAACCTACATTTGGTATCACAGCAGATTTGGCTTTAAGGGGATGCCTTTGTTGCTGAGGGGTTTCGCTTGGGCCTATGGTAGACCCTGTTCAATGGGAGATCTATGAGATTGATTCTGGTGGTGAAAGAAGATGGCGAGCAGTGGAAAGATAGAGATCAAGAAATTTAATGGTCAGAGTTTTAAGTTGTGGAAACTCAAGATGGAGGATCTGTTGGTGGATAAAGATCAGTGGATCGCGATAGATCCAGGTACTAAACCAACAGGAGTGTCCGATGAAGAATGGAAGAAGTTGGATTGGAAGGTAAAGAGCATAATATGATTGTGTGTCTCAGATTTAGTATTGCTGAATGTATCAGGGGAAGCTACAGCAAAGGCTTTGTGGGACAGGTTATGGACTTTGTACCAATCTAAGTCTCTGGTGAATAAACTGTTCCTATGGAAAAAGTTGTATAACCTGAGGATGAAAGATGGAGACTTGGTGACAAAGCATCTGAATGCATTTAATACTGTGGTAAGTCAGTTTGCATCTGTTGATATTAAAATTTCCAATGAAGATAAGTGCTTCAATTTGTTGTGTTCTCTACTAGATTCGTGGGATAGTCTGGTTATTGCAATAGGTATCATTGCAACTGCCTTGCAGTTTGATGAAATAGTCTCAGCCTTGCTGACAGAGGAGATGAGATAGAAAATATGGAGAGCCAAAATGGTTATGCCTTGTCTATACGAGGACGGTCCCAGAACAGAAACAAAAATAATTCATCGAGTGGGAGATCTAAATCTAGAGGAAGATCTAAATCTCCAGGAAAACCTGTAAAGGTGGTGTGCTGGAAATGCGGAAAGGAAGGCCACTTCAAAAGGGATTGTAAATCTAAAGCTCCTAACAAAGGAAAGGGATCTGATGAGGCCCCTTCTGCAGAGGCAAAACCACCTTAGATGAAGGTGGGGATGTGTACTTGGCTTCTTCAAGTACACATGTAGATCATGAGGCACAGTTGATTGACTCAGGTGCATCCTTTCACTTCAATCCCCATAGAGAGTGGTTCTATGAGTATGAGAAATATGATGGTGGTGATGTCTTATTGGGGGATGACAAGAAGGCTAGAATAATTGGTTGTGGAAAAGTAAAGTTGAAGTTGCAAGGTGGAAGGGTTAGAACACTTCTGGGTGTTTTGCATATTCCCGCATTAGCCAGAAATCTGATTTTTGTTAGTAAACTGGATGATGCAGGTGTAAAAACAGTGTTTGAGAAGGATACCTGCAAGATGGTTCGGGGAGCACTAGTATTGATGCAAAGAGTTCGGATTGGAACTCTGTACAAGCTGAAAGGTAGCACTGTTGTTGATGGGTGCAATAGTTCCATGGTTCCTGAAAGTGGAGCAGAAAATCTAGTGGTCTCTAGAGAAAAGACCATGTTGTGGCATCAAATGCTTGGACATATTGGAGAGAAGGGCCTTCGAATACTTTATGGTAAAGATATGGTAGAAGGTATGAGTAACAGCTCTCTGGATTTTGATTTTTGTGGAAATTGTGTATACGGGAAGAAAAATCGGGTGAGTTTCCCCTCTAGTGGTAAGAGGGTGAAACATATATTAGAGCTTGTGCACAGTGATGTGTTTGGACCTGTGAAGGTTCCATCACTGGGTAAGTCTATGTACTATGTATCATTTATAGATGACTTCTCAAGGAATACATGGATATATTTCCTTAAGAAGAAATATGAAGTCTTTGATAGGTTTAAAGAATTTAAGGCTCTAGTGGAAAACCAGACAGAGAAGAAGATAAAGGTGTCGAGGACAGATAATGGTGGAGAGATTTGTAGTAAGGAATTTGAAGAATTCTGCAAGAAGTGTGGTATAGCACGGTAGAAGACTACTCCATATACACCTCAGAAAAATGGAGTTGCAAAAAGAATGAACAAGACATTAATGGAAAGGGCAAGAAGCATGTTCAGTGGTGCTGGGTTAGGACAGGAATTCTGGGAAGAGGCGGTGGATACTGCATGTTACCTGGTCAACAGGTCACCTTCATCAGCATTGGAGGATAAGACTCCACAAGAGGTGTGGACTGGTAAGAAACCCTCTCTTTCACATCTGAGGGTATTTGGATGTGATGCATATGTACATGTTCCAAAGGAAAAAAGAACAAAGTTGGATAGTAAATCTGAAAAGTGCATCTTTATTGGGTATAAGGATGGTTTAAAGGGTTATAAGCTTTGGAACCCAGTAACAAGGAAGGTTATGTATAGCCGAGATGTGGTGTTTAGAGAGGTGAAAGATGTTATTAAACATGAAGTCCAACCAAAGGAACCTGAGAAGATAGAGTTCGAGCTAAATGAGGAAGAATTAGACTCTACAACAGAGGAGGAATTAGAAGATGAAGAGCCACAAACTCTGGCTATGATAATATCAGTTCGAGAAAGAAGGCAACTAGAAAGGTATAGTCCATTTGCTTTCCATTCAAATTTTTCTTTGTCTGTTACTGATGATGGTCCCAGAACTATGAAGGAAGCAGTGGATTCAGAGGATGGGAAACTCAGGAAAGAGGCCATGGTTGATGAAATGGCATCTTTACACAAAAATGAGGCTTGGGATTTGGTGGAGTTGCCGACTGGAAGGGAAACCCATTGGCAGCAAATGGGTGTTCAAAAAGAAGACAAATGTAGAAGGAAAAGTGGAGAAATACAAAGCTTGGTTGGTAGCAAAAGGTTATTCCCAGGTGCCGGGAATTGATTTTGGTGATATTTTTTCCCTTGTTGCCAAGGTAACTTCTATTAGATTACTTTTATCTGTTGCTGTTGCTTTTAATTTTGAGGTAGAACAGATGGATGTGAAGACAACATTTCTTCACAGGGATCTGGAAGAGGAGATCTACATGAAGCAACCTGAAGGCTTTGCGGTGAAGAGTAAGAAAGAACTGGTATGTAAGTTAAAGAAGCCTTTATATGGGTTAAAACAGTCACCAAGGATGTGGTATCATAATTTGATACATTTATATGGGGACTTGGCTTCACCAGAAGCAAAGTGTTATAGATCTGACCCAAGAATATTATAGATCTGATATGATAATATAAGAGAATACAAATAAACCCAGAAATAATATGAAATTATTCTTTATTGATCAAACCCTTAAGGTAGGGCAACACCATACATTCACTCCTTAAGGAAGGAGAACACTCCACAAGCCATATGCATGTTCATACAATAATCCTTCACTCTCCCTTGACATGGAGTCTCTAGCCTCTATATAGGCCTCATACATACAATACCATGGATCATTACCATGGTTCCCTCATACCATCAAACTAATACCATGGGCCCATTACATTATTATTAACTACTTGTGGTCCCTTACATGATATGGGTTAACCACCTTATTTATTACTATGGCCCATCCCATTATTACATTATTACCTTGGGTACCTCCCTTGGTACCCCATATTATCCCCCCTAGGTATATAACACTCCACCCCCTTAGCATGTTTCGTCCCCGAAACATGGGAAAAACACAAATAATAAGATCTACTCAAAAGAGTAGTCCACTGGTACCATGCACATGCATCTAGCCATCCAAGAGAAAGGTGAACCCTCGATCTCGCTAGTGCCTCGCTCGCTTGAGATGGAAGTTGACCGTCGCAGCTCTTATGTGTTGATGTGTAGTAGGTGGATCTTCTCTCCTCGCTATCCGTCATACGGGGGTTGTTGTCCTTGTGACTATTTGGTTTCCATCTTGATGGTTGTCTTGCGGGGTGATGTGGGTGATGATATGTTGAAGATTTAACCCACGATGTCTTTTTCTTTAATTCACCCCTTACTGGAGCCTGATTGTTATTTGGTGCATGTTGTGGTGCTTGCTGTGGTGTCTTATCTTTCAATATTACTTCAATCACTGAGCCCTCCTCTGATGTATCAGCACCTGTAACATTTTCTTCTTCAGCCTCTGTTTGTGTTTGATTGTCGATCATCACTTGCTCATCATCTAATATGTCAGTCCTTGGAACATCTTCTGCATCAACCTCTGTGGACTCTACCTATTTATTTATGGAAATATCGTGTAATGTAATTTTCTTCTTTTTATACCAGAGCTTCAAGAATTTCTTCTGTACATTAATATTGATAATACCCACTAATTCCATCCAAGGGTATCCCAAAACAACATCCATGTTATCCATATCTGAAGCATAAAAATCACCATGCAACACATACTTATCCATAGAAATATTCATATCCTTATACAATAGAACATCCTCATCATCCACCTGTGTGTTTTCAATGTGTTTTTCTGGAACTTGCAATTTTTTTACCAAATTAACATTGATAAAATTATGCTTGCAACTAGGATTTATAGAAACAGTGATCTTCTCTTTCCGAATCAATCCATGAACCTGCAATAAGGATATACCAGTAGGAAATAGCCCCACATGTTTCTCTTTATCTTGTTTTCTGGCATGAGACCATCTGTCTAAAAGTAATTTTTCAAATTCTTCATCGGGTAGGTCGGAACACTTCTTTTGGTTAAGTAATCCCCACCATGTGGCTACCTCATCTTCAAAATTAAACACTACAAAAGTTCTCCAATGATGTTTCCATAATAACTTGTGTGTTTCTATGAATTCTTCAATAGTAGGACCATTTTCTTTTCCTGTAAAACATAGAGCCTTGCTAGAAGCCATGAAGAGAGTTTTGAAAAAAAACTTACTTGGCGAAAATTTGAAATTGTCACAGTTTCGTCAATATTTCTCAGAATCCCTATTATGACCTGTTTTCAGAAATGGAACAATCATTCTGCATCTACCCATGTGATAGAAATCTTGATCCCAACACTTAGAATTTTAGATCTGCGCTGCAACTCTCCCGCCTTCACCAAAATTTCTGCAAAAAAGAGCTAATTTTAAATCAGCGATATCTCCCACATTCGGACTCTAATTCGACTGATTTTTTTTTGAAATTAGGTATTTTTTCACAAAGATTCCAGATCTATAATTATATTTTGTAGATCGTGCACCAGGACGTCCAGATCTGCGTCGCAAACTCGCTGCCCTGAAAAATTGTCTACAACCCCACTGATTTTTAGATCAGCGATATCTCCTTCATCCGGACTCCGATTCAACACATTTTTTTTTTGAAATCAGCTATTTTTTCACAAAGAATATAGATATACAATTAGATTTTTCAGATCTTTCACCAAAATTTACAGATCTGATCTGCAACTCGCCACCCCCGAAATCCTGCAAAAAATTAAAAAAAATTCTCCACTTTTGTGCCCAAGAAAGTGCTCCGATACCACTTGTTATAGATCTGACCCAAGAATATTATAGATCTGATATAATAATATAAGAGAATACAAATAAACCCAGAAATAATATGAAATGATTCTTTATTGATCAAACCCTTAAGGTAGGGCAACACCATACATTCACTCCTTAAGGAAGGAGAACACTCCACAAGCCATATGCATGTTCATACAATAATCCTTCACTCTCCCTTGACATGAAGTCTCTAGCCTCTATATAGGCCTCATACATACAATACCATGGATCATTACCATGGTTCCCTCATACCATCAAACTAATACCATGGGCCCATTACATTATTATTAACTACTTGTGGTCCCTTACATGATATGGGTTAACCACCTTATTTATGACTATGGCCCATCCCATTATTACATTATTACCTTGGGTACCTCCCTTGCTACCCCATATTATCCCCCCTAGGTATATAACACAAAGCAGATGACTGTGTGTATTTTAAGTTAATTGGTGACCGTGTTATTTATCTGGTCTTGTATGTAGATGATATGTTGTTGGTTGGAAATGACAAAGAATTTATCCAAGATTTGAAGACCCAATTGTCCTCCAAACTTGACATGAAAGATCTTGGTGCTGCAAACTATATTTTGGGCATGGAAATTAAAAGAGATCGGGCAAAGAGGAAGCTCTAGTTAAACCAGAGGAAGTATGTTGAGACAATATTGCAGAGGTTTAATATGCAGGATAGTAAACTGGTGAAGGTTCCTATTCATGTAGGTGTGAGCTTATCTGCTGAACAGTGTCCCAAGACACAAGAAAAGGAAGAGGACATGTCCCGTGTTCCATATGTAAGTGCAATCGATAGCCTAATGTATGCAATGATCTGTACTAGACCAGACATTGCACATGCAGTGGGAGTATTGAGCAGGTTTATGTCAAAACCAGGGAAGGAGCACTAGACAGCAGTGAAGTTGGTTTTTAGGTATTTTCGTGGCACTAGTGATTATGATTTCTGCTACCAAGGAAGACCAGGATTGGACAGAGTATTGGATATTCATGGCTTTATTGATGCATACTAGGCTGGAGATATGGATCAGAGAAGATCTAGAAGTGGGTATGTGTTTAACCTATTTGGAGGTGCAGTCAGTTGGATGAGTAAGAAACAATTTGTAGTGGCACTGTCAACTACAGAGGCGGAATACATGTTAGCCACTCATGCAAGCAAGGAAGTAGTTTGGTTGTAGAGATTGTGTTCAAGTATGGGGTTAGTACAAGAAGCTATAAGGATAGACTGTGATAGCCAAAGTGCAATTTTCTTGGAAAAGAACCCTGCATATCATTCAAAGACAAATCACATTGATGTTCAATATCACTTTGTGAGGGATATGATAGAAGACAAAAAGGTGTTGTTGGTAAATGTGTACACTTTGAAGAATGCTGCAGATGCATTGAAAAAATCTGTGAGCTCTGAGAAGTTCTCTTGGTGTAGAGAGACAATGGGCATTTCAGGGCTGGAAAAATGACTAAGCTCTCTTGTGGCTCTCTGTGGAAATAAAACAACAAGTGGGAGAATGTTGGGTTTGTTGGGTTATGTTATATTCTTTCCACATAGTTAACAGGGGGTTTGAGGGGCACCCGTAACCCCACTTTATGGGGTCCGAGGCAGTGCCCCAGAAAATTTTGGTTTTGGACCCTATGTTAAGTTGGGCGGACCCACCTATGATTTTGTACATGATTTTCGCACATGTTTTTTGGACGCAATGGTTTTTGGTCCATGGTATTGGATGCTTCGGCATGTATAAATATGTATTATAACATTGAAAGGAACATAATGAAAAATCAAGCTGGCAGTCCCGATTTTGGGATCCAGTGGGAAAATCTCTGTGTATATGTGTTTTATGTGTTATGCTCTCGCATGTTTATTTTTCTGTGTTTTAGAATTCGTATGCAGGTAATTTCTGTATGGGGTTAAAATCTACATATGTTACATTGGTAATGTTAAAGGTTACGATTGCGGGACCTCCGAAAGTTTCGATTGTGATTGATGATGTGGACATGGTACCTCATTGGGTACAGTCTCTCTTATGAAATTTTTCATAAATAAAACAAGTTTATGAGTAAGTGGATGAATATCCATAAATCGGCCTCTCCTTCCAAATGAATGTGTCTTTTGGGTATTAGGGAAACCCATATAAATACAAGCTATAATACCTCACCTTAAGCATCAATATCGTCTTCGAGCACATAGAAGAATAGACAGTTCATGACTCATGGACTTAAAGAAACAGAGAGAGTCAAAGGTTGAAGATGGAAGCCAAAGATCTAGCATTGAAGAAGAAAGCCAAAGGTCTAGCAAAATGAAGGAAGTTGAAGGTTGAGCAAGTCTATTGGTTCGGTTAATCTCCAAAAAAAAGGGGCTTGTGAAGAAGTAGTCACTCCTGAAGCGACTATGTAGTGTAGAGAGTGATCTGTTACAAATATCACAAAAACATGGAGCAGTGTAATACAATCAAACATTCCTTGACAGAGTAAAAATATAGGGTCAGAGCCCTTGGGGTTGGTGCTTCAGAATTGGAAGGATTGGTATCCTTGGATTTCGTGCTCCTAAATTCAAGGTCGGTACCTTAACAAGATAGGGTCAGAGCCCTAGAGGTTGGAGCCTCATCAAAGTCCAAGTTGGTGCTTGGAAAAATTCATCAGATATTGTATTCAATCTTTTTCTATAATTAATAAATTCATTTCTTTGATTAAAATTTTAAAGAATCTAAACTGGTAATAATAACAATTGAAAATAAATACTAATTCACCCCCATCTTAGTATTTCCAACAACATGTATTATGTAGTTAACTAACTTAGTAAAGCAATGGTTAAGCCAACCAAATTGTATTGAAAGGAAACAAAGTATGTGTTGAGATACTTCAAAGGCACTACTCAGTTTGGTCTTTGGTATAGATGTACAGAGAGAGTGAAGCTACAAGCCTTCACAGATGCAAATTGGGTGGGGATTCCATCAGACAAGAAGATCACATTAGGAGGAATTTTCATTGTTGGGTCAACAACGGTTTCTTGGTATAACAAGAAGGAGATATATGTGGCACTTAGATCAGCATAAGCATAGTACATGGCTGCAAGTCAAGCATCATGTGAGGCAATCTGGATGACAAAGATTATTGTTGGGTTATTTGGTCAAATGATGGATCCTACTTTGATATACTATGATAATCATAGTTGTATCAAACTCTCTAAGAATCTTGTATTTCATGATTGATCCAAGCATATTAATATCTGGTATCACCATCTACAAGATTGTGTGTAGAGGAAGATTATGTTTTTGTAGTACATTCCAATAGGGGAACATGATGCAGATATTTTGACAAAGGATTTGTCAAGAGGAAAATTTGAACTCCATAGGTGTGGGATAGGGGTGGTTGATAATCCCTTTCTTTCTGAGGGAGTGTTGAAAATGCAGCAAGAAAATCTAAATTTGACTTTGCCTTGGTCAAACTAAAATTAAAATTTCTATTCCTATTTCACCAGAATACTTGGAGGTAGTTAATTGAGGTGACATGGATCTTGTCACTCAGTTAACTCAGTAAATTCAAGTTGGAGACACTTGATTTCATTTCTACATGATTGATTGCTAATTTGTAGCAATCTATTTCAGTTAATTTGAGTTATTGTCAATTTAACTAGTTCTAACTGTTAGAAGAACTAGTAGAGGTCAAGTTGTGGAAGTGGAATTTCAACCACACTCAGTGATCAAATCATTAACTGATCAATCAACCCAAAATAATTGTTGCATGCAGAGAATTCGATTTACATAGTTGAGATAGAGACTCCAAGGTAATGTACTATTAGTTGTAGCATATTCCCATGTGTACAGGTGGTGCATGCAATCAGAGATTGACCTAAGGATATTATGAAATTCCTCGATGTGAAATTCCTAAAAAATAAGAGAAATTTCCAAGGGAACTGCACAAGGAAATAGGAGCTTGGGAAGTCTTGAAATTGGCTAAGTGTTGGGTCAGGTTCAATCAATCAGGAACAGGGATAGACTGTACACTTGTAGGGTGTGCTCAAGCTTGAGAAAGAATTGTATTTATTCTCTATTAATTTATTAATTCAATATAGGTAGTAAGGGGTTTTGAGCATTTTCTTTCCCCTAGATAAATATGTGTGCATGTGTGATGTTTCCTTTTGGATGTCTATGATTATTGTTTTAGATGGTGAATTAACTTCCACAGCTCAGTAGAGTAGCTTCAAATCTTGTGATTTAGTAAATTTCATGAGAAATTTTGAATCTACAAATTAATTTCTACAGAGTCTAACTCAATGAATCTCACCCATCCCTCCATTTCATAAAAGCCTCTATATTGATATTTGTAGGGAAAGATGAGGGAGTTGAAATTTATAAGTATGATATCAATTGTCTTTAAAATCTCATGTCTTGTGACAACCCCGCCCATAGGTTCCTTGTAAAATGTGTTGTAAATACATTATAAATATATGAAATAAGAAAAAAAAGTTGAATCAAGGGACATGGATTCCAGAGCTGGGGGAGGGGATGGCTTACTTGGGATGTTGTGGTTTCTTGTTTAGAGAGAGAAACCTGAATTGTTGGGATAACCATTAAAGACTATTGGTGCATTAATTTAATCAGCCAACTATCAAAATTGAGTGAGATACAATAGAAAGTACATAACCCATGTTGCTTGAGAAGAAGTAATAAGAAAAGAGGATATAATTCTAGCAATAATTACTGTGAATTCCAAGGCTGCAAGCACAACGATGTAAAAATATGGGGGACATGAAATAAAAAGAAAAAGGAGAGAGAAAAGAAGAGAACTCATGGACAAGGCACACATAGAAGGCATTGGATCAAGTGCTCAGAGAGGGTAATCAATAGATAATAGAAGAGAAGGGGTCAATTTCTCGGGTTCCCTAGAGGCTGCGAGTGAGTTACAAGTCTCTAGATCCCTGTAAAAACTTGGGGTCCCTGGAGGTTGTGGGTTGATACAGAGGTTTCTGGAGCCTATAATAGCTTGGTTCCCTAGAGCTTGTGGGTTGGGATGGAATCTTTGGAACCTTGTAACTACTTGGGTCCCCTAGAGGTTGTGGGTTGAGATAGAAAACTCTATAACCATGTAACAACTTGGGAATAGGTCATCCTAAACCATTACTGAAAGAAGACCTGGATGAATATTCTGATCATGGTTGATTTTAGGCTCCCTGGAAGGGAGTGAACCATTATGTGAACACTTAGTGTGAGGTAGAGCATCTCTGGACCCTCTATGCTAACGAGAAGGTAGAAGCCAATTGGTGAGATTGAGGAAGGAATTCCTCTGGATTCCCTGCTATTTTGTTGGAAGCTAGTGTTAAATCCCTTAAGAAAACATCTCCCCTCAGACTTTGGAATCTAGCTCGGGGGTGATAGCAGCAAGTGAATGTGAATGCGACTGTCTATCATTGGGTGGGGAGTCCTTGTCCCATACTCACTTTCCCTGGAAATCCAAATATAAGTACCTATTTATATGTGTTCATATGTTGATGTATTATGACGCATTCTGATTGTAATAGTTTTGGACTTGGGTCTACATCATTTTTTATTATTGCTTAAATATATGGCTTCATCCCTGTGAAATATGATAGTAATGGGAATTTTAGACTTACTGGCGTGTGTGTTTCTGATTGAAACGATTAACATCGATGATAAATCAAATAAGTACATGCTTCCAAATAGGAAGAAAAGTGTTGTGTGAATGAATTACTAGAGTTTATCACAGAGCATCTAATGCACTAAAATCATAATGAACAACATGATAATAAAGACTAAGTTGTAATAATGAACTGAATGTAATTATGATCGACATGCTTAAATTTGTTGAGAAAGACACATGATTAAATACATTAGAGTAAAAGGTTGCATTATGGGTCGTAGAGGACACCCAGGTGTCTTGACCAACTTTAAAGGAAAACATAGGGCTTAGAGACCCCAATTTTATTTATGTAGAAGGTTACATGTAGACCGCCTATATGGAAGGGGTTTGAGTGTCCCTGTTCACTCTTAATTTATCGATTGCTAAGTTGTGATACTATAAAGATAATGTTGCATGGAAGTTGAAGGAGTTATTTCTTCTTCTAAATGTGAGGGTAGCCCGAGGCCCTTGAAGGAAGGCTTAACCAACCTTGCATTCTTAGTATATTGGGTGTTTGTTGCTAGCATCCTCACTTTGCCGAATGGGAATAAAATAGTTATTCACACTACCATGGACTTGCTTGCAGTCTCGAGGAGGGTCCTGGCACTCATAGTGGGTGGAAGGAAAGGTGGAACCCCTTCAGGAGTTCATGCTAAACTCACGGGGAATAATGGTCGTTGGAGCACCTAAGCCGCCACACTTGGATCTCCATGTCTAAGTCCAAGGAAGGCAAGAGGGGTTAGAACACATTAAATAATCTATCACCCAAGCTCAGGAGGGGTAGAACCACAGAAATTCTTAGTCAAACATTGTTGTTGGTGCCAAGAACTGACGTCAATCTAGGGTTTTGCGGAACCTCTAAGGTAAATCCATGGTCAAGGAAACCAGCTGAATATGATTAACATAACACTAAGACCTGTTTCCACGATGACCATAAAAGCCTTTCTCTAATGTATTGCAGAAAACAAGGAAGGAATCGCTTAGTCGACTCATGATGAAGGTAGGGAGCCACTTCGATGTGACACAAAGAGAAGTGCTCTAACATTATAGCTTAGATTGCATAAACCTTATCCTACGTCGGAGAGGTAAACCCAACCCGCGGTAACCCCACACTTGTCACTGAGATCGCATAGCGTGGTGATTGGTCAAAAAGGGACCCATTGCTAATTTAGGTGATTAAGCTCAAGTCAAAGGTTGGAGGTTGGGACTGTTGCACAAGAATACCGCTGCAGGAGAAGAGAGTCGACCCTGACTAGGTCGAAATACTACGAGGAATACCTTGTGAGGTCAGGTACCAAACCAAGTTGAGGGTTGGGAGTCAACTCGTGGGGATAATGTTGTACCACACAGGATTGAAATATTGGCTCCGAAAGGGTTGGAGATTGGGGGTCATATTAATAGAAGTAAGAATGAGCTGGGAAAATTTGACTAGCTCCGACTAATCCACACACCCAGCCAACACACGGGCATATGGTAGAATCCCACATGGAATATTGGAGATGTGGAGAGAATTAATCTATTGATAAGTGTACGAAAGAAGAAGAAAAAAGAGGGGAGTCGAAAATTATAGGTTTTGTTCCCATAATTGTATCTTGGGAGCTGGACTTGCATAATGGCTACCCCCTTGCTATGGGTTAGTGGGGTTGGATAAGTCTCATATTAGTATTAGGGCATCCAGGTTCAATGCTTGGGTTGGATGGGCTTCCTCACGAGAAAGTGATGATTTTGAAAATTTACTTATTAACGGTTTAGGTGTTGAAATCCGATCTAAAGTATTGATTGTTGCTTTACTGGTAAACTATGCTAGTGTGAACATTTTGGTTGATAGAAACTTAGTGAGAGCAAGACCATGAACATAAATATGTTTTCACTATTGATTTTCATGATATAAATTGCAATTTTTGAATGGTTAATGCATATAATTGTAAATATGTTTCACACTAACATGGTTTCTTTGTCACAACAAAAGCCTTCATGGCAGAACCATGAATGCAAGATCATGGTCATAATTACGTGTTTATTTATTTACTTTGAAATTTCTAACAAATGTGTGTCGTTGACAGCACATCACAAACATCATAAAATACATAAGTTATAGTACTGAGGATCAGAATGGTTGAGTATAGTTATGATCAATCACAACATGGAAGTGATGGGGTTAGAGCTAATGAAGAAGAGAGATCAATTGGTCAAGGGGGAGGGAATCACTCCCTAGACTGAATGGACACCCTTAGAAGCCTGAGGGTTGAGGTGAGAAGCTTTAAGGTGAAAAATGAGAGGTTGGTAAGAGCTCAAGAAAGACAAGAAAAGATCAATGTAGTCACCCTGTAGAGTCTCTTTGATTGGCAAAGAAAAAGGCAATATAAGTTGAGGTCCAGTCATAGAGACAGGAAAATCCTTCATGAATTAGAAGAAAACACCAACATAGCAAATGGTGGAAAGTCTAGAAAGATACACAGGTAAGGAAATGAGTACATTTGTGCCAGGGGATGCACCTCTAAGTACCCGAATATGAGGAACTAGAACACAAGTGCATTATTCTCGCAAACCATCTAGCTTTGTTTCTCGGAGGCACCGCTTTTCTCACCATCACTGTCATCATTGGATCAGAGGACTGAAGAGTTTCAAAAATCCAAGCCACGCACATTTGATGGGGATATGAAGAAAGCATAGTACACAGAGTCTTGGTTGTTGAGAATGAACAAACTTTCTAGAATACATGACTATTCTGAGAATATGAAAGCTAAAGTCAACACCTATAGCTTGAAGGGAAAAATAGACATATGGTGGGAGGAATTGAAGAACATTAGAGCCATTTTTGAGAAAGAATTAAGCTAAGATGAGTTTTAGAAGTTCTTAAGAGAGAAATACTTATCTCAATGCTACTATGATAGTAAGGAAAAGTACTTTTATGAAATCAAAATGGGTTAGTTAACCAGTGATGAGTATGTCACCAATTTTTTAGAACTGTTATTGTATGTGCAATATATCAAGGATGAAAATCCAAAACCCAGATATTCATCAACAAATTGCCTATTGCATTCAAAGACAAAATTGAGTTACTAGAATCCCAAACTCTAAAATAAGTTATCAAAAGGTTAGGACACTACTACGAGTAAGCACAGTGTTAAGCCTAATACTAGGGGTAATTGGAAGGCCAAGGGAAATGCTAGACAAAAGAATATTTGGCCCAGGAAAAGCTTAGAAGGGAAAGAAGGTAAGCACCCAACCTAGATAAGACAGTTCCAATAGAAAGTCAATGTCGCTACTGGGAGAATAGTGCAACAACTTATGAAAGCACAACCCAAGTTTGAGGGCCATGAGATGCTCAAGTGTTGGACATGTGGTGATGATCCAGGTGGTTCTAGTGACACTCATAAGTCAAAGAGGGCTAAGAATAGCTCAAAAATAAAAGTCCTCCTATTAAAGTGAAACTAGGAACATATCGTAGTGCTCGTCACCTTTATTCCAACGGTGTGAACGACACTTAAATCCGAGTTTGTATGGTCAAATTATAGTTGGTCAAACATTTGGTCAAACTTGGCCAAGTGGCAGTATTAACGAGGCAACAATTTGGTAGTGACCTAACTCACAAAATATGGCCACTGGAATAGGATTTTTTTTCTTACTTAATTTCATCAGTGACCCTTAAAAATCAGTCAATGAAAAATGACAGGTTGGTTTTAAAAATAACAAAAAAAAATATTAAATTGGGGGGGCGAGCCATAACCCGTGCCACTCCCATTGCATTCTTATTACAAAAAGATGTAAATGAGAATGGTTAGTGGTTGGTCAAACCCTACCGACCCCAAACATTAAACATCACTTCGCATTACATGTAACGACCCACAGCCGAATTAATATCTGGCCACCGTGTGTCGAAATTGGCAGGTCTTGAACCCACCCGACCCGATGGGGCTGGATTGGCACCGGGATGCTTCCACAAACTATTATAATGAACACCATAATATGTATGCCAACAAATTCCAACGTTACAACGTTTACTCCAAACCTGCCACAGTTATGTTAACCATCCACCAAAATGGTTATGGCAACACGCCATTGTAACTGCCAATGCAAATCGTTACCAAAAATGTAACCACCCATTGGTAAGTAAAGCCGTTAGCATTAAAATTTAAATATGTGCCATATATATAATAAAACAGTTCCGCGAGGGTTCAACCCCGTAACCACCACCAATGAAAAGCATCAAGATAGAACCGATTTCCAACAAGCCAACGGCTTGATTGGTAACTTCGCCCAACCAAAATTTATTTAATATCAAACGATTCAATCAACCGAACTAGTGGAGGATGGAGGAGCGATGGAACCATGAGTTGCAGAGGTGTGGAACCATGAGTAGAGAATATGCCAAGATGCCAAAAATATTCTCTTAAGGGAAGAGATGCCAATGACAGAATTTGACAAGCTTATAGTCATTTTTGCATGTTTTCTCACCAGGAATCCAACTGTGCAGGAAGAATCTCCATCTATGTAGTAGAAATTCAGGTGCCCAGCAGCAAGGAATCTTAGGAGAATCTTGTGGAATCTAAAATATTCCATTGGAGACTGATTTTTTACCGAGGCATAATGATGTCAACTTTATAATCATTTTTCACATAATTTTGCAGGGAGTGAAATGGTGTACTAAGAATCCTTTTCTAAGCATAAGATTTTTCGTCCATATTCAGGAAGGAATCTTTGGGGGAATCTTCAAGATTCCCGAGTGTCCATAATTTGATGGTGTTAGAAAGGGGAAAATTTTATAGTTGTTTGACATGATTTTGCGCCATGAATTCAGCGGTGGTGTCTATTTTAGCGGTGGTGTCTATTTTAGCAGTTGAGCTTTGTATTTTTCAGCCATCCTCGAAAGTGGAGTTATATGGTGCAGTTATGTCATGCTTTTCTTATGATTTGTTGAGATGATATTTTTGTTGTTGAGATCCCTGATTATCATTAGGTTGAGGGACACTTGTTTGCCACATCATGTGATATTTTATTATCTTGTCATGCTGAAGGAATTCCCATTTGAGTGAGAGTTCTTGAGAATGTCTTATGGAGAGACATGCCACTCTGGTTGACGGTATTTATCCCCGTAATGAAAAATAACATACCATGTACACCATCATCATTTGTAGCATTTAATGAAGCGACCTCCCCACTCTTAACACCAGGTCCTAGAGACGTAACTTACATTGGGTGAACTTTGTTATCAATGTGTTTGTGTTCTTGATTTGATGGTTGTCATTATGTTTGCAGTATGCACATGTGGCTTTTCATACTCTTTCATATGAAAATCTACTAACATCACTGAAATAAGAGATCTTGGATAATTCTGGTAGCTGAAGAGGTTTGGATCAAGTTTGGTAACAGAGGTATTTTTGTTGATGCAAATTGCGAGTGTGAAGGATTGAATGTGAAACAAGAAAGAAAACGGAGGATGGCATATTTATGTATGAGGCCTTCTACAGGATGTCAAAAATGGTAGGCGTGATGTATGAATATTATGATAATAAAATGGCAAGAGAGGTGTTAGCACTTTATAATTACTCTAAGCTGAAGGAGGATCAAATAGGTAACCATAAACCACTTTTAGGCTAAGATCTAGCCCTCTTAGCCTTTTAGAGGTCTCTCTCACTTAAAGATTCTCAATAAATGAATGGGTTGTCTCCAAAATATCTTAGGCTATTTATGTTAATCAGTGAAACAAGTTGATTTGATTGAGTTGCAAGTAGGTGTGGGAAATTACATCCATTGGGCATGGAGTCACCTTAGTAATAGTATTCAGTGAAAAAGGACAAGGATGGTTATATCTAAACAAGGGAAAGTTAAACAACATGTTGATATCTTGATCTAAATTCATTGTAGAGTAGGGTGAAGAAGGACTTAGAAGAAATACATAAATTGCTTGGTTAACAAGATGCAGAGCACAACCATGTGAATTCTGAATCAATTACTAGTTAAGCCAAACATCAGATGTACATAAAATGGCATGGAAAAATAGGAAAAGAAGTTCAACACGAGGAAATAGATTAAGGAATTTAGACTTCTGTGATCCATAACATTGTTAAGATAATCTTCGGCAAAATCACATAACCAATCTTTTGTCGACGCGTTTCGAACCAACCAGTGTGGTTCATCGTCAGGACAAGTTGAAGATCAAATCAGGCTTAGCTCGATTAAATAGAGTGTGCAGAGAATCCAACGGCTATAAGATAACGGCTAGTTTGACCTAATGAACCTGGTCAAACTACTCAAATAACTAATTAATATTTCAAGAAATAGTTAAAATAGGTAAATGAAGGAGTTTATTTGTTAATTTAAGGATAATATTAATATTTTAATTATAATGGTCATTATATAATATATATTCAATGATTTAATATTATTCAATTATTATTTAAATAAATTAATTTAAAATTCGATATATTAATAATATTACTAAGAGAATATTTTAATTATAATGGTCATTATATATATTTTAAATGCTTTATTACTATTATATTACTAAATAATTATTATTAATAATATATTTATTTAATAATAAAAAGATATATAATTGAATTCATTTGTTAGTTTAATATTATTTCAATTATCTACATGGTCATTATATAATATTGATTTATTATTATTCAATTGCTATCTAATTATTATGTAATAATGCGCTACTATTTATAATTTAGTTACAATGGATAATTGGTAATAATTTCTTAATGGACCCATGGTAGGTTAGTTCTTTATTATTTAAATATAATGGTCATTAAACCTATAATATATGCTTATTGAATAATCTATAACTACTCACTAACTAAACAAATTGTTAAAACATTATTCTTCCTAGAGTTTCTTATCCTAAGTAACTGCCATAATTAAGGGTAAGGTCCAAGTTAATTCATAAGAGTATTATTCCTTTAATGGTCAAATAATCCATATTAGTTCAATATTTTTTATTCAAAAATAAATTATTACTTATAGGGTTGAATGATTATTCTTAAGAATATAACTAAAATCATTCGTCAATCATAATTTAACCTTAAAATCTAAGGTAAGATTATTAATAGTCAATATTCAAATTTTATTTATTCAAAAATATTAAAGTTAATTCTGTTATAATATTATACTATATAAGGATTAAAAAAGGGGGTCGTTTTAGACATTAGTTAAAGGGAAACTCAATTAATCATAGAGATAATTATCAAGGTATAATTAATAAATTTATGAACATAATAATAATAAATGCCTTCATAATTAGGATAAGGTTAATACACTGATAAGCCCGAGACTGATTCCTAACTCATTAAAACTCCAAAATAATCGGACAAAATTGCTAAAAGAAAATAAAAGGAAGGGGAAGATAGAAACCTAAAACCAAAAGACAGGGGAATGAGGCAGCTAGGAAGATAAGGCTGGGACCCAGCAACTGCTGATCTTCCATCCATCATCCCTATTAAGATTAATTGGCCTTTTCTCGATCTCCAGGGCCTCTCTGAATTTTCGATGGTGAAACTGCGCAACTTTGGCAATGACTTGAGCCTCCTCTATGCATACATGATGCATAGTCTTCCTAGCATGCTCAGCCAGGGCCGAGGACTTGGTCCTACCATGTCTTAAATCCGCCGAATGCTCGCTGATCCGTTGATTGATAGAGCGACCAGTCTCACCAATATAAGGGGTCCCACAAGAACAAGGAATGACATAGACGCCCTTCATGTCCTTAGGGTCAATCGGGTCTTTCACAGACCTGAGGGAGCCACGGATAGTATTGAGAGGTCTGAAAGTTGCGGGAACATTATACTTCTTCAGAATCCTCGCAATCCTGTCCGTGGTTCCTTGGATGTAAGGAAGATTCACACCCAAGAAATGATCACTAGGAGCCTTTCGGATTGAAGGCTCCTTCTTGGCCCTGAGGAAGGCTTTTTGACCGAGGTGCCTCTTGTAACCATTCTTCTCAAAGACTTCTAGGAGGTGAGCCTTCTCCGACTCCAAGCTCTCTTCATCCGAAATTCTAACAGCACGGGTGGCAAGCGTGCTAAGAACCCCTATCTTCTGAGCGGGGAAATGATGCGAAGAAGCATGCAAGTATTGCTCAGTATGCGTCTTCTTTCTATACACCTGATGAGAAAAGGAACCACCCACCTTCTTAGAGATGAGAACATCCAAGAACGGGAGACAACCATTATCTTCTTTTTCCATCGTGAATTTAATGGCGGCGGACTGGCTATTGAGGTGACTGAAGAAACGATCCAGCTCTTCAGGCCCATGAGACCAGACCACACCAGTGTCATCAACGAATCTTCTCCAAAGCTTTGGTAAGAGGCGAGAGGAGGCCAAAGCCTTAGACTCAAAATCTTCCATGAAGAGATTAGCCACGACAGGGGACAAAGGGGAGCCCATGGCAACACCGCAAGTCTGCTCATAGAATTCTCCCTCGAAGCTGAAAAAGGTAGAGGTAAGGCAAAGTTCAACTAACTTAGCCGTATCAGGGTCAGTTAGCTTATTAATTACCTTTATGGCCTCATTGATAGGAATGCAAGTGTAAAGAGAGACCACGTTGAAACTTACCAAAATGTCCTCGGGCTCAAGAGTAATCTTCTTAAGATCCTCAATAAACGAAGTTGAGTCTTTGACAAAGGACTCAGTCTTCCCAACCAAGGGTCTCAACTTTGCAGCGAGGAACTTGGCGAGGAGGTAAGTCGGACCACCGATGGTATTGACAATTGGTATCAGGGGGACCCCATCCTTATGGATTTTAGGAAGACCATAAATTCTAGGAGTGATGGGGTTACCCTCAATAAGTTTCTGAGCTAGAGGAATCGTGGAATTGCACGACTTGATCGCAAGAGCGACCGCTCTGGAAACCTTTTTGAGGGGATTCTTCGAAAGCTTCTTATAACTACCACTGTTACAAAGATGGTCAAGCATCTTATCCCTGTAATCTTTTCTATCCATGATAATGGCAGCCCCACCCTTATCAGCTTTTAAGACCACGACTTCATGATTCTCGTTCAGGCTCTTCAGAGCCTCAAATTCAGCCTTGCTGATTAATCGAGCTAAGCCTGATTTGATCTTCAACTTTTCCTGACGATGAACCACACTGGTTGGTTCGAAACGCGTCGACAAAAGATTGGTTATGTGATTTTGCCGAAGATTATCTTAACGAGGAAATAGATTACCAACAGAGACTGACACATGAATCCTTGCTAATCAAACCAACCTTCCTTGTATTTCACTGAAAATTTTGATGAGTACAAAAAATTAGTCTTTTATCCACACACTAACCATCCAGAACTATTTTCCATGTCTTTACATCATTATATACAATGAGGAATTTGAATTACCTCTCTAGGTGATCAAATTCACTCCATAGAAGTCAAATGGGCTAGATACAATTCATCTTTACTTGCCATGCAAAACAATAGGAACTGTTATATCAAGACTAATACAATTTAGAAACAACAACCAAGTTGGAATATTATTTGAACGACTAAAAATACATGAATTTAAACTTATCAACACAAATCCAATAACCAAAATTAATTCTAGAAGTTCCAAAATTCAACATTTTCCAAAATTATATTGACTGATATGTTTGCGCAACAGAGGGCATAAGCATTCAAACTCGGCATGGTTGCAAGTCATTCTAGACAAAAATAAGTAGATGGATGTGCTTGATATGACGGTGTTTCGGTGTAGAACCCACTGAGTGCTTCCTTCCATGATTGTAGGCCTCCAAAATGACTGTTCTCATTTTGTGTAACATATGTGTAGTAGAGGTTGAATTTTGAACTAATACTGAATTTTTCCTACTCCCAAAATGATTGTGAGTGACCAACCAACCATCTACATTCACCTTACATTACCCAACATACTTCAAACCTTCTGAAACTTCCACACTTTCATCAAAACATGACATCATGGAACTTTACATAGCAGGCCCTTGGTTACACAGGTTCAGACTTCAGTAAAATGGAGAAAAACAAAGCATATAGCCAAAACTTCAAAAATGACAAAATGAGCATGTCCTCCTTATACTACCTCAACTTTGTGTAGCCTCTGCCAATATTCCAAGGCTACCTCCTCCTCTTCTTGCTAGATGATTGTTCCTTGAGTTTCGTTCTAATCGTGGCCAACTTGTTAGATGATTGTTTGGCTTCCTTGAGTTGTTTTCTAGCCTTGGTCAACTTTAGTTTCATCAATCTTAACCTTCTTCTCAGGATCAAATTCCTAGTGTAGTAGCTCTTTATCTGTCTGTGTAAAGGCAGAGTCCACTTTAAAACTACCTTGGCTTTATCAATCGTGTCAATAGATTCCAAAACTTGAGAATAGATTTCCTCTTTGTACCTTTCATTCCTTTCTGTCAACCAATCAACCTGATGTTGACACTCCTCAATTTTCTCAAACAAGTTCTGATCCTCTTTTCACTCATCAAACTCTAGCTTGTCTTTTGCTGGAAGGACTTATTTCATCTATTCTTCCCTCTTCATTGTTGACCTTGTCCTGGGTCTTCTTGGTTGTTCTAGCACATTGAACTCTTCCACATCAACCACTTGCTTTCCTTTGTCTTGGGTTGTAGGTCTATAAGGCCTCCTAGATGACTCGCCTTCAATATATTGGGTTTCCTCTACTGATTTTTGTCTAAGCTCTGTATTTTCCTTCTGCAAATAAGACACAATGATATGTGCTTTGTCAAGTCTATCCTACAGCTCTATGATTTTTAGATCCTTTTCCTCCATTAGATCCTCTTGGCTATCTCCCCCAAATTCTTTACCACCCACCTCAAACTACTCTGGTACATCATTAGGTAGCTCAATGGTCTTCTTAGAGTTCAGCTCCTCAATCATCTTTTTTGTAGTTGACCTGGTTCTTGGTCTATGGGGAACCTGTGTTTCTTCATGGGCAACTTGTAGCATCTTACCTTTCCCTTTATATATTGTTCTCCTATCCTTCAATGACTTCTTGACTGTCTCTTCAACTTCAGGCCTACTGACTGACTCTTCAGCTGTAGGTGCCCCTTCATGTGTGCCCACAGGGGGAGTGTCTTCTTGAGTTTTAGAGTTGTCTGAATGGGCCAACAAACCTGAGGCTGACAAGAAACCATCCCAAGACCTTTTCCTCTTCTCCAACTCATTCAAAACCAACAACTTGATCAATGCAAAGTGGAACAAATTGGGCAAGTTCTTCTCTCCCTTGGACTGAATTTTTTTTTCCATTTTGGCCAAACTTTTGAAAAGGTAATGGGGTAAGTTAAGACTCCTTTTTCCAGTGAAGTGCATGAGAAGCCTAATATGATATTGGTACACTCTACTGAAATGGCCCTCACAGGTAAAATATCTTTGTATCACCTTCAATAGTTTATTGTGGTGGTTCAACAGGTAATTCCTTGGAAATGTAGGCCCATACTTACCTTTATATTGATTTTTTATGAAATCTTTGTAGTGTGATGTATAAAGTTCCATGTTTTCGAACCAGCTTTCACCAAGTAAGGGTATCTCTGTTACTTGGGATATGGTTTCCTCTGAAACTATGAACTCCAAGTTCTAGACCTTCACCTAGTTACCTTTAAGACTGAGAGAAAATAAGTTGGCAAGCTGAAAGTGGTAACCATGTGTTTGAACCTTCTCACAAAATGATATACAACCAGTTTTTTCAAATGCCACTTGGATAGTGTTAATGGGAAAAGTGTCTACTCAGAACGCCCCTATCCCACTAAGGTGTAAAAGTACCTTAGAAACAAACAAGGAAAACTTACTTTTGTATTCTTCTTTATGAACTGTAAACGAAGAGGAATAGGATGAACCAACCTGTGTCTTGCGCTAGTCCTGTGATCCAATCTCTCTCCTCGTTGACAGCTTCCAACTACCTGCTCCCTTACCTTCCCAGCTTCACCAAGTTCCTGCAAGATCACAGAAGAAGAAAACTACACAAAGACATGGATTTACATTCATAAATAGCTTAGGATCAGATTTAAGCTAAACATGCAAATATAACAAAACATCATTGATACACAAGCATGTAGGAGAAACTCAAATAGTTTTATTGATATAACAAGAAGGTCCAGGAGGAGTTACAACCGATGATTCCTGATCCAGCATCAACCCCCCAGCAAATGAATCCCCTCTTTGTTAGGATATTCCGACACATAGGATATAGTTAAGTTCAACTTGGTCTAGTATAGAGTTAGGTTAGAGTTAGGTAAAGTGTGTTTCTTTACCGTTGTACATTTTGTAACTTACAATCCGACGGTCACGATATGTAGTGATCCGACGGTTCACTCTCACCTCGGTATTACCGACACTTGATCCATGGCTTGACACCCGATTGGTCCATGAGTTCTATTTAAAGCGCATGGAGGGTCATTGTTCGGGTAATCCGTGCATGAGAGAAGCTTATGTAAATTTTCATTCTTTGATTAATAAATTGCCTGTAGTACCCACGTTGGGACAGGCCGTGGACTGTTTCCCTCCTTGCACTTTGAGGGTTTTAACCACGTCAAAAATACTGGTGTATTGATTTGAGATCTGGTTGTGAGCGGTGTCCTTTTGGTATTCTTTCTGAGGAACTTACCCTGTAAATTCCTACATGGTATCAGAGCTATTTGAGGGCCGCGTCCGTTGGTGATCCAAATCTGAAGCCGGTAGAACTGCATGCGGATGTCGTTTCCTAGATCTGTTGTTTCTGACTGCTTTCGGGCCGAGAGGACTGCTCTGTTGCGTTCGGAGCATCTGTTCCAGTGAGGAACCCCTTTCGTTTCACGTGAAAAGGTTTCCGGTAGCCCTAGCTGCGTCATTTTTTCAGATCGGGAGGTATACAGTGTTTTTTGCAGTTTACTGTTATTTTCTCTCTCTCTCTCTCTCTCTCTCTCTCTCTCTCTCTCTCTCTCTCAAATTTTTTGTATAGATCAATTGGTTCAAAGCTATTTTAAGAGAGTAGAGGTCTTGGGTTCAAGTCTCCATTTTGTGGGGGCGGATTTTTTTTCATTCCCGCACATTCGCGCACTTTGCCGGCAACGTCAACAATTTTTTTTCAAAAAGCCATAACTTCTTCATCCGGAAGCCTTTTTCAGAGCCGTTTTTTTTAAAACCGCCTATTTTTTCGAGATCTATCCATTGGAACACTTACTTTCAGCATCTTCAGCTTCAGTTTTTTTTTTAAATGGAAAGTCCATGCCAAGTCATTCTTGACAGCACTAACTACTTCCAATGGGTAGCCTACATCGAAGATTTACTTAGAAGTAAAGGTCTCTTCAGAATAGCCACAGACCAAGAGAAGAAACTAAAAGATGAAGACAAGGCGGCAAAATGGGAAAATAGACAAGATCAAGCACGTGGTTTGATAGGGATGTCTATTTCTCCTGATCTTAGATTCCACATTGCAGAACTTGAGACTCCTCATGAAGCATTAGAAAAACTTGCTAAAGTTTTTGGGATTAAAAATGAAATTAGAGCCCATCAACTTGAAAATGAGCTGCTTACTTTGGATCCTAATAATTTTTCTTGCATTGAAGATTTCTTGTCCAAATTCAAGACCCTTAGATATCTCTTGGAAGGTGTTAAAGTTAAGAAAGAAGATGGTAACCTTATTTATTCCATCCTTACTAAGTTGGGACCAGCCTACTCTGTATTTGTTTCCACTTTCCATTCTACAAGGGAAGCTTTCATTTGTCAAGGACAAGACTACAAGGCCCCTTCCTTTGACTCCTTTTGTGATTCCTTAATAAGAGAACAAGAAAAACTCTTACACCTTGGTCTTCTTAATCTTGGAAACTCTTCCACGAAAGCGTTAGCCGCCCAGCAGCAACCAAATTCAAAGAATCCTAAGAAGTCATATCCTCAAAAGAATGGTCCTAAACCATCTCAGCCTCAAAATGAAAGATCATTTCAGCAAAATGATAAGACCAATAAAAACAAATGGAAGAAGACTGATAGACATTGTAACTTTTGTAATCGAGACGGCCACTTAGAATCTAAATGCTTTAAGAAGATGGAAGCCTTGGAAGCCGCAATGAAGAAACATAACATCCATGTGGAGCCTACTTCAACTTCAACTTCCGGAATGGCACTTTCTGCATGTCATTGTCAATCATCTCAGTCTGGTTATGCATTAAATGTATCTTCTTCTTCTTCTCATTCTCATGAGTGGCTCATTGATTCTGGAGCCTCTTGTCACATGGCCAAAAATCAAGCCATGTTTTCTTCTTTAAATGATTGTAACACCAAAAATATATATATTGGTGATGATAGATCTCTTAATGTTGTAGGGACTGGAACTGTTCATCTAGACAATGGTCAGTTTAATGATGTATTATGTGTTCCAACCTTATCCTGCAACCTTCTATCTGTCTATCAGATAACTCATTCAGGTGAAGGTAAAATTGTTGAATTTTCACCTCATGATGTTGTAATCAAGGATCTAAAAGATCCTAAATAGATTCTAGCTACTGGTCTTGCTGATGATTCCAAAAGGTTGTATAAGTTTCACAACTTTGGGTCATCAAATCTTCCCTCAGTATTTGTTGCTCATAATGATGAAGTGAGCAAACTTTGGCATGAGCGATTTGGTCACTTAAACTATCGCTCCCTTCAGCATCTATGTAAAGAAAATATGGTGACAGGTCTTCCTATGGTATCTTGCAGAGATGGTGTTTGTTCCGGATGTGTACTCGGAAAACATCATCGTGACAGTTTTGACAAACGTGCCTCTTGGCATGCCTCAGCCCCTTTATAGCTTGTGCACAATGATTTATGTGGTCCTCTTCCTGTTGCTTCATTCTCTGGCTGCAAGTACTTCTTAACTTTCATTGATGATTTCTCTAGACGCACTTGGGTATACTTCTTAAAACTCAAGAGCGAAGTATTTAACAATTTTTTGGCCTTCAAAGCCTTTGTTGAAAAACAATCTGGACATCAAATTCTTAAGCTAAGAACTGATAATGGTGGAGAATATGTTAAAAACACATTCATCAACTTTTGCACCGAAAATGGAATTCAAATGCAACATACTGTTCCATACACTCCACAACAAAATGGTGTAGCTGAAAGGAAAAATCTCACCTTAAAGGAAATGGCTAATTGTATGCTGCAATCTAAAGGACTCAGTCTTAGTTTTTGGGCCGAAGCAATTAATTGTGCAAATTATATAATCAATCGCACTCCTACTAAGGTTCTAGAGAATATCACTCCAGAAGAAGCTTGGAGTTCCATTAAACCAGATGTAAGTCACTTTCGTGTGTTTGGAAGTGAAGCATGGGCCCATATTCCAGATGAAAAGCATAAAGCTTTAGAACCTAAGAGTGAGAAATGTACTTTTGTTGGATATTCTGAAGATGTAAAAGGTTACAGACTTATTCCATTTAAGTCCAAAAATGTTATCGTTAGAAGAGATGTAAAATTTGATGAAAATAAATCAGCCTGCGAGCCTAGTCCGGCGGATGTGCCACCTCTTCCTATCTCTTCTACTTTTGAAAACATTTCTTCTTCAGATGATGAAAGCGAGGATGATAATCCTCCCCCACCTTCTTAGGATCCTCAACTTCCAAGATGGGTCCGTGCTATTCGGGATGCAGCAGGTGATCTTGCCGGTGATCCTACAGATCAGCGACGTACACGTTCTCAGTTTGAAAGAGCCTCTTCTTTACTGGCTCAAGCTCCAGTAAATCATGATCCTGACACTTTTGCAGAAGCTTCAGGCCATCCACATTGGGAAGCAGCTATGAATGAAGAATATCATTCATTGATGACAAATGATACATGGGATCTTGTTCCTCTACCAAAGGGACGCAAACTTGTTAGATGTAAATGGGTTTACAGAACCAAGTATGGACCAGATGGGAAAGTTGATAAACATAAAGCTCGTCTCGTTGCTAAGGGCTTTTCACAGGTTGAAGGCATTGACTACACTGAAACCTTCTCCCCTGTTGCCAAAATGAACTCTATCTGCCTTGTTCTTTCCCTTGCTGCCTCTTTAAAATGGGAAGTCCATCAGATGGATGTTAAATCTGCCTTCTTGCATGGGGACTTGCAGGAAGAAATCTATATGGAACAACCCATTGGCTTCATACAAACAGACTCCAGCCTTGTTTGTCGACTTAAGAAATCCCTTTATGGCCTCAAGCAAGCTCCTCGGGCTTGGTATGCCAAAATGGATAGCTTTCTTTTAGAATCTGGCTTTTCTAGGTGTCATTCTGATAATACTGTCTACACCAAGAAAGTGGGCAACTCTCTTATCATCCTTGTTCTTTATGTTGATGATCTTATTCTTACTGGTAGTGATCCCAACCTTATAAACCATGTGAAGTCCAGCCTTAAAAAGAAATTTGAAATGACAGACTTAGGACACTTACACTATTTTCTCGGTCTTAAAGTCTTGCAATCCCAAGAGGGTATTTTCCTTTCCCAGTCCAAGTATGCTTGTGATATTCTTCGTCATTTTCACATGGAAGACTGTAAGCCAGCCCCTTCTCCCTTTCAGTCTGGAGTCAAACTTTCAGTCTCTTGTACTTCTCCTGAAGTTGATGCTACCTTATACCGTCAACTTGTCGGAAAACTCTTGTATTTAACCCATACTCGTCCTGATCTTTCCTTTGTTGTTGGCCTTGTTGCTCGTTTTATGCAAAACCCCCGTGAAAGTCATTGGAAAGCAGCTAAAAGAATACTTCGTTATGTTCGAGGTACAGTACAGTTTGGGATTCATTACAGTGCCAAAGCAGCTCCTCTGTTAGTTGGTTTCACTGATTCTGATTGGGCTGGTGACCCTGATGATCGGAAGTCTACTGCCGGTTATGTCTTCACTCTTGGTTCATGACCTATTACATGGGCTTGTAAGAAACAGGCTGACATTTCTCTTTCGTCAGCAGAAGCAGAGTATCGTGGTGCCGTGGAAGCTAGTAAGGAAGCCTTGTGGCTTCGTCAGATCCTATCAGAGTTTGGCTTTGAGCACCAGCATCCAACCACACCTTGGTGTGATAATCAAAGTGCCATTCAGCTATGCAAAGATCCAGTCCAGCATCAGCGCAGCAAACACATTGAACTACACATGCACTTCATCAGAAAGCTCATTCATGACCATGTTCTTGAAGTGCAATATTGTCCAACAGATGATCAGGTTGCAGACATCTTCACAAAGGCTCTCACAGAGGCGAAGTTCACTAAACTTCGATATATGCTTGGAGTTTAGGAAGTTGTCACTAAGGGGGGATAGGCTCTAGTGCCTCCTTCCTTCTCCTATTGTGTCATATATGTAAATCCTTCAATCCTATCCCAAGTTGTTCTTAAGGGGGGATGTTAGGATATTCCGACACATAGGATATAGTTAAGTTCAACTTGGTCTAGTATAGAGTTAGGTTAGAGTTAGGTAAAGTGTGTTTCTTTACCGTTGTACATTTTGTAACTTACAATCCGACGGTCACGATATGTAGTGATCCGACGATTCACTCTCACCTCGGTATTACCGACACTTGATCCGTGGCTTGACACCCGATTGGTCCATGAGTTCTATTTAAAGCGCATGGAGGGTCATTGTTCGGGTAATCTGTGCATGAGAGAAGCTTATGTAAATTTTCATTCTTTGATTAATAAATTTCCTGTAGTACCACGTTGGGACAGGCCGTGGACTGTTTCCCTCCTTGCACTTTGAGGGTTTTAACCACGTCAAAAATACTGGTGTATTGATTTGAGATCTGGTTGTGAGCGGTGTCCTTTTGGCATTCTTTCTGAGGAACTTACCCTGTAAATTCCTACACTCTTCGCCTCCAACAAAGCATAAATCACCCAATGCACTGATCTCTATCTCAAAACCAACAGCAATTCTCTGCAAAGTACAAAATTCCAGCCTCTAGATCTCTGGGATGAGGGATCCATATATAGATGTATGCAAAGAGGATGAGTCAGCTTATGATTTGACTAGTGGCCTCTCTCCGTCAGTTCTTGCTTCCACTTGGAGACTGAGAGCCTCTTACTCATCCTTGGTCGAACTCAGTGAGGCAAGTGTCATTGGGGAAGATTCTGGAAGCTTCCATTGTCTGTCCACCTAGCGGAATGACACTGCCATTTGTCATTTCCCGCTCAGCGCACCCTGGTAGTGCATTTAGGTGCATTGCAACGCACCTAGCTAGTGTACCAGGGTGCTATGCAACGCAGTTGGCTAGTGGAGCAGCTGAAATGATCCTGATTTGACTAATTCTGAGCAGTTTCTGAAGGAGAACTTCCGAGAGAAGCTGTAATTGGTTGACCTTGTTCTTTTAGGGGCAGGAACAACTCTTTTAGGGACTTAGGATCCCTTGGTTTATGGACATTTCATGCTTAGATCTGTAAGGCACAAAAATGTCTATAACAGTTGCCCCTAAAGTATGAGGCCATTTATCGGGTGAAATGCTTTATTAGGAGGATCCGAAGTTCTTTCAATGCTGGGAGGAGACCTGTAATAAGATACAATACAATAAATTATCTTCATACTGCTTTCATGATCTAGCTGAGGCGGGCATTCCCATGCTCAGCTTTATAAATTCATATTTATGTACACAGGACAGACAATCGTCTGATGGTAGATTGATGATTCTGATGAAGTCATCATCCTTTTGGTAGGATGATTATCTATGTTGCAATGCTGTACATGTCAATGTCTTTATTTTTCCTGAATATATATCGCAACCCGGATGGATGAAACTAGATCCGGGGTCTTCAATCTCGTCCGATCTTCACTCGAAGTACAAGTCGATCCATGTTAGAAATGTTTTGAAGTCGAACATGGAAAGACATCGCTTGATTACCAGTCGATGATGTAAACTATTAACAAGCGCGAGAGGAATCACTGATAATGATGATGACCCTCAAGGTACTGCAGTACAATTCACGTGGTGTGAATAAAGGACTTGGCGTCGAACACCACGCAAAATCTTTCAGTCGAAGGTCATTGATGTATACCTGTCGCCGGAAGTGAGAAACTTGCCATTGAGGCATGCAAGCTTCAAAGTACTGAATGGGGTGTTCCTAGATCGACTTCTTGGATAATGAGCTGATGTCGACAAGAAGCGATCTGTCAAAGGAGGGCCTTGATGAATCCCACATCAATGACACGGAACGGAGCAAATGATTTTGATGGAGGTGAAAACGATCTGATGATACATGGTTCAGGATGGCGGTCATGAAGGAATGAAGTATAATGTATGGTAGTGGATGGGACACGGGTGACTTCTCTGGATGACTTCTCTTGAACATGTCGGCGACACTTATGTGATGGATTGGTAGCATTTACCCCAAATGTGGATGGTATGGCGTGACCATGGTGATGTGACCGGTGAATGAAACAACCCAACCCGACTCAGGCACGGAGTGGAAGTGTCATGTTCAAGAGCGACTTGCTACCAATAAAGATTCTTTGAGTTTCTTCCCAATTTTTCCCCAGTCATTGCTGACCAGTACCTCTTTATTTTTGTCAAGCTTGAGGAGGATAACATATGCTTGTTCTATAATTTTCCCTTCGGGCAAACCCATCGCTATGTTTTAACGAGCCTAGTGATAGTGAAACTCGTTCTCGTCTAAAGACAAGTTTGTCGCTATTAATCTTTTTAACGAGTTTAACGACAAAGATAACTCGGTCCTTTTCATTTTTAGAGAGTCTGAAAAGGTACGTAAAGGTAACTCCAAAATTCCTTTTTCATCATCTAATCCCTCAAGTCCGAAAAAGTATAAAACAATACAGAAGGGATGAATTTTCGATAGTTTGAACGAGCCGAACAAAACAAGCGCTCGATCTTTTTGTGCAATAATCCCTTAGGTCCAAAAAGATTAAAATCTAGAGGAGGGATAGCACTTCCGGTCGCTTTAACGAGCTGGAAGGCCAAAACTCGGCAATCTTTTCATATTTTACGAGTCAGTTGAAAAGAGCTTAAAGAAGACTCGTCTTTTGAGGAACGAGTGATAAAATGGGTAGCAGCTGATTCCAGGTAATGGTTGGAATTTTCCAATCACGACAGTGTCACAAGGATGGCTAGTGAAATCACTCTTCGCAGCTGTTCCTCAAAATGGGTAAACAATCAAATGGAGGTGAATGATCGGCCAATGGAAAAGTGGAGGTGACGGTGCAAACACGACCAAGGCTTTAATGGCTGAAATCTTCATTCACGGTGGTTATTTACTGGGGAATAGTTCATTTTTTAATGAGCTTAAACGCGGGTGGAAACACTTGCTCATGTCTTATGTTTATTTTTTAACGAGCTTGAACTATGTGCTAAAACTGCTCGATTAATCCAGTCATATGATAAGAAAGTATCATATAAAAATGGCAATTTTTAGATTTTCACCCCACATCCTTTCTTTATGCAAGTTAGGTGACGACTAATCCTACGAGTTTAAAGGGTTAGAGGTCCTAAAAATTTAAAAAAATAAATAGCCGCCCCTCGCTTGCACTCCAAAAGGTTCGCATGCACCCAGGTATAAAATATGGTTTCAAGGTTACCCCTCAATTTGCAGACAAAACATTTGTTCTATCAGGAAAGGCCTACCTCTTACAGGTTACCCAAAGATTGTTCTATTCGCGGTGCAAACAAAACACTTCTTCGGCGATGTCTACCGAGATAAACAAGGGTGAGTGACTTAGTTCTGTCAACTCACATAACTTTGACAAGAGAATCTTATTCTAGAATAACCCCTCTTCGACGGACGGGGTACAGACTAGTCATATTTTCCCGCGGAAACCTACCCTATACCCAAAGTTTTCCTGCCGAAGCAGACCAGGGTGCATGTCGCCTGGGTTTCAGTCATATCCCTCCGAATTACTCGCGCTCATCGGGAGGACGGACTGGAGATTGAGACATTTCTTGCGTGAAGAGACCATTTAGGGATGGTATATGACTATTTGCTATGCGTGATCCGGGAAATGAAAGCTGGTCCACGAGCTTGACCACTCTTCCTTCGTGCAGAAAACACATTACTCTAAAGAGTGAGGAGACGATGGCTCCCATGCAATAAATATAGTCTCGTCCAAGGAGTAGGTTATAATCCAAGGGTCCTTGAACAACCATTACATTCATTTGAATGGTCTTCCTTCTCAATGTTATGGGCACATTGGGAAGGATCCCTAAAGGTCGACTGGTTCCTTTATCAAAGCCTGTCAGATTTCTCATCTCAGGCAAAAGCGATGGCGAACCAAGCGCTTTCCAAGAAATAGAGGAAAGGATACTCACAGAAGCCCCCTCATCTAAGATGGTACCAGCCATGACCATTCTATATATTTGAACGATAATTCGGAATGGTATGCTTGCTGGTAAACGGGGTCTGCCTAGTTGATTCCAATCGAAGGAGACAACTAGGTTGCTTGGAGGTCGGACTGAGTAGACGGCCGGGTATGGCTCTGACA
This sequence comes from Pinus tabuliformis, assembly GCA_031772625.1. Taxonomy (NCBI): domain Eukaryota; kingdom Viridiplantae; phylum Streptophyta; class Pinopsida; order Pinales; family Pinaceae; genus Pinus; species Pinus tabuliformis. Next base: position 121,462,872 of record CM062805.1, read on the forward strand.
AACTTCCCTCCTGCGGTAAGGGAATGGGTAGATTACCCCCATGTTTGTCGGAGTCTGTGTTGATGAAGAGAATTTGGACGGTGTCATCCTTGTTCTCTTCAGTGACTGTATCATCCGAAGATAAAACCTCTGAAGGCAAGACCGGGTCAACTGCCGCCTCGACCCTTTGACTTTCGTCTGGTATGGATTCAGATGGTTTATCTTCGATGATAGATGCTTCAGCCGACCACTTGAGCGGGCCAGCTGGATTCTCAACTAGCAACGGACTCGGCAATATTTTTTTATATCCAGGAGGAAGTCGTAACGGTGAAACCAGACGATCATCCAAAACTCTCGTCGCTTCGTCTAAGAAGGGACAACGGTGGACGGCATGATTGCCTTCGCACAGTTTATAGGGAAATCTAGCTTTCCCTTTTTGTCATGGGGCTTCACTTTCGCTAGTTGACGGTGTGCTTTCAACATGATCATCAGAGGTTGATGACACTGGATTGTGCAAATGAGGAGACCAGTCCCTTAGTATCCGAGGGATACAAGGACAATCTCTGTGAAAGTGGTCTCCTTTGCAAATGACACATGGTGATTTAGGCCTGGTCGGTGCAGTGTGTGGATTTTCGTTAGACGACACTCGTTTTCCCCCATTCGCCTTTGGCTCCTTCTTCTTCTTCTCTTTCTTATTCTTCTCCTTCTTCTCCTTAGGAACTTGACTTTTTGCTTTGCCAGCCCCATCAAGCGAAGAGGAAGGGGGAGAGGAAGAATTAGAGGAAGTAGAAGGTTGGTGGGCAACTCTGGACTCGTCTAATTGCTGATTCGATTGTTCAAGAATAGTGGTGTTCTGAACGACATTGGTTGAGAAGAGCCATACTGTCAAGCCAATTTTCAGTCCTGGAAGCGACAATGTGGCCATATGGGGTGCACCAACATCTCCCCAAGAGGAGAAGGGACTAGGATTTCCACCAAGGGGAATTCCTTGGTTGGTGGACTCCATTTTCTCAACCTAAGATCAACGTAGGAAAAGGGTATGAATATTCCGTTTAAAATAAATTTTTAGACGCTTTGACACAACTTGTTTTTTCAATTTTAAAGAGTCGAGAAAAAACAAAAGATGACTCTAGTCTCCTTCGATTTTTAATGAGCCTGAAGTGACAAGTGCTCAGATGGACCTTTTCCATTAAGGAGTCTGAAAAGGAACGAAAGGGACTGCTCTGGAGATCTAGGTAGAGGGAGTACCAAACCAATCACAAAACTGTAGAATACATTTTACGGTACGGCATTCAATCTTCCTAAATGCTGTGTTCGGTGCATTGCGATCAGTAGGGCGGCCGACACGGCTTCCTATGGATAAAAGGTTTTAAGCCTATAGGGGTCTCCCAATATATACTCGATGGTATGTGGGAGCACAAGTTCGTACTGGCACTTATCGTCTCAAAGTGGAGGAATCACCCAACCATCAGTGAGGACAACAGTTACCAGGATTTACGACGCCAGAATACGTCTCTAGCCTAGACCTCTAAATGTTGTGCGTTAAGTTCCAAAGCGTTGTTAGATTCATTAAATTTATTTTAAGTTGATATTTCTTAGAAGTTTGCCTTTTGGGATCACCACGAGATGTAGATGTAATTCCTAAAATGCAATCTAAAGATGACAAGCAAGCTTTTATCTCTTTTCAGCAATGAAAATCCTAGCTACAAGGGGAAAAGAAAGACACAATCTTTTCTCAAAGAGCAAAGAGCACACTGTAAATGCACTTTTTCCTAAATCAAGCCAAACAGACTATCAATATGCAAATGCACATATGCATGTATTTGTTTTCACTTTCTTAATATTGATGCCTAAAAAGAAAGTTGATGTACAAATCTGAATTTGCTTTCAAGCAACAAACACAAACAAGCTTCTTTTCGAAATCAAAAGGTAGAGAATATTACGACACTTTATGATTTTGAAATAAACACTCGTTTCGACACTAGAAAGTGACAAATTCAAACCAAAGGTAAAAGTAAAAGCATAATCGGCTGTCAACAACAAATAAACTTTCTCCTAAGATCAAAATCGACACTTACGACAGATCTAAATCCAAGGACAACAATATGACTATTCTACTTTTTCAATGGAAAACTGTAAATGATGTAACAAACACACAAAGAACATCTACAGTATTTTTGTACAAAGGAGGTGGAATTAAGGCAAAGAAAAGGGGTTTTTAAATAGACACACACTGATCACAGGCTGCAAAATCAGAGACAAAACTGAAAAAATGAAGCAAAGAACCTCAGCTGCACAGGGCTAGGCTGATTAGCGCACCTGTTACACAGAGAAACTGAATTGCAGCGCAGGTAGCCCTCTCGGGAACTGCGTTGAAATGCAGAATCTCTTCACAGAGCCTACGCTGGGGCAGAAACGAGACTTCTATCCGGGTTCTGGGTCATGGTTTACAGTTTAATCTATGTATTTTGGCCAAGTAAAAGCAATCAGTAATGCACAATCAGAGGGTGGATTTAAAGGAGGTCTAAGAGGTATCACAAAGGGTAATCAGATCATTTGTGAATCAGCTGTTCAAATCATAAACAAATCCAGTGAGTGGATTGAAGTAGCAGGTGTCTACTTTGCATTTGATAATGGCAAATGCAGTTCGATTGCTACTTCTGTGTTTATGAAACAAACAACAAGAGAAACACAAACAAACTAACTAGACACGTTCTCCAGCGGAGTCGCCATTTTGTTAACGGGAAAAGTGTCTACTCAGAACGCCCCTATCCCACTAAGGTGTGACAGTACCTTAGAAACAAACAAGGAAAACTTACTTTCGTATTCTTCTTTATGAACTGTAAACGAAGAGGAATAGGATGAACCAACCTGTGTCTTGCGCTAGTCCTGTGATCCAATCTCTCTCCTCTTTGACAGCTTCCAACTACCTGCTCCCTTACTTGCCCAGCTTCACCAAGTTCTTGCAAGATCACAGAAGAAGAAAACTACACAAAGACATGGATTTACATTCATAAATAGCTTAGGATCAGATTTAAGCTAAACATGCAAATATAACAAAACATCATTGATACACAAGCATGTAGGAGAAACTCAAATAGTTTTATTGATATAACAAGAAGGTCCAGGAGGAGTTACAACCGATGATTCCTGATCCAGCATCAACCCCCCAGCAAAGGAATCCCCTCTTCACCTCCAACAAAGCATAAATCACCCAATGCACTGATCTCTATCTCAAAACCAACAGCAATTCTCTGCAAAGTACAAAATTCCAGCCTGTGGATCTCTGGGATGAGGGATCCATATATAGATGTATGCAAAGAGGATGAGTCAGCTTATGATTTGACTAGTGGCCTCTCTCTGTCAGTTCTTGCTTCCACTTGGAGACTGAGAGCCTCTTACTCATCCTTGGTCGAACTCAGTGAGGCAAGTGTCATTGGGGAATATTCTGGAAGCTTCCATTGTCTGTCCACCTCGCGAAATGACACTGCCATTTTTCATTTCCCTCTCAGCGCACCCTGGTAGTGCATTTAGGTGCATTGCAACGCACCTAGCTAGTGTACTGGGGTGCTATGCAATGCAGCTGGCTAGTGGAGCAACTGAAATGATCCTGATTTGACTGATTCTGAACAGTTTCTGGTGGAGAACTTCTGGGAGAAGCTGTAATTGGTTGACCTTGTTCCTTTAGGGGCAGGAACAACACTTTTAGGGACTTAAGATCCCTTGGTTTATGGACATTTCATGCTTAGAGATGTAAGGCACAAAAATGTCTATAACAGATAACTAGGTCAGCATTGACCATTTCCAAGCTTTTAGGTTCAAATGGGCAACTTCCCCTCCCTTTAACTTCTTTTTTTCCTCGGTGTCTAGCATCCTGACTATGTAGGTTATTGAACTCTCTCTTTCAAACCCAATTCTATGCAATTGAGGTGGAAACACAAAAGTTTGTGAACAAGTAAGTCTACGTGATAGCGTGATGAGATATGTGAACTAAGCAGGGTGACAACAAATTTAATTAAAGGAAATAATTTGGGGTTTTGGAGAATGGTGTGTAAAACAAGTATTTTACCATATAAACAAACACAAACAACCTTTTATGCCCAAATCACAAGACACAGACTTATACAAAAATCGCGTGACAAACCAAATGAAACAACAAAATGAGAGGTTTGACCCAGCTTTAATGGTGAATATATAACTCTCAGGTTTAATTAAATATTCTCCAAACACATTTGATCCCACGAATTTGCAGAATGATGAGTTCATACGAAGACAAATAGTAATTAAATTTTCACAGCAAAGGAAAAAAAAAGTCATTGATTATAGTTTACCTGATCCATTTCTAACATTGAAGGCGGTTGGAGGGCATTGTTCTTAACTTAGACACCATGAAAGATTGAGGAAAATGAGTGGAAAACTTAAAAAGAGCCCGGTGGAGAATTTAAACTAGTTTTGCAACAATTGCATAGCTACCATGTACCTTGAGCTTAAACCTCCTCCTTCTATTGTTTGCAACCTTCTTTGAAACCTCAGACTAGTTCAGAGCTTGAATTTCACTTTGGATGAAGGAGAAATAAGGGATGGCTTGAAGAATTTTTTGAATTTTATGCCACCACAAGCCATCTCACCTTATGATGATGAAATTTGAAATCATGGAGGTATGAGAAGTGTAAACCATGAACAAACCCATGACATCACCCCTTCAACTCTAATAATGACTCATTTTCCCTCCATGAGTACAATTTTGAAATTATGACCCCCTCTTGAACTTTAGACTTTTACAAATTCGACTTAGGGTTAAAATACCCCTTTATGACATGAAAATTTACAATGACCTTAACTCATATGAATCTTTATAAAATGGCCCTTTACACTATGAAATTAAGTGACTCATAGGCTAAAATTGACAAATATACCCCCAAAATGAAATAGTAAGATAGGCAAACACACTTTGATTCCTAGAATATAGGACGCTAACAAGAGGAATGGGAGAAAGAAAGAGCAGAGGACGATGCTCCATCTACCCCCTTGAGTGTGCATTAATTTTCTTCTCATCATTTAGATGAGGAGATCAATTAGAGCCTTCAAGCATAAAATGTTGAATTGAGGAGACTTCTACGAGAAGAAAAGGAAGAGAAGCAGAGATTATAACTTTAGTTACGAGCTGCAGAAGAGACCTTGGAAGAATTGAAGAAAAATGAAGGCTTAATGAAGCCATCAACACCATGAGGTAAACAGTGTTGATCACTATTTATATGTAGAAATTCCCACTGTAGATCAATAGATTATGTAATATACTAAAACACAATACAAGATCTACTTCTACAACACTTTGCGGAATCTTAATCAAATTCAGCAAGATCAAGAGAACACATATAACTAAGAATGAGAAATCAATCACACATAACACAGAAGAAATAACCCAGGGAAAGCCTCAGCCTAAAACTCCAATCTTTATATTATCATACATTTGAAAATATGTTCAGATTACAAAAAGAATCAGCTCTCAAGCTATCCTGCTCCCTCTGCAATCAAACAATACTTCTCAAAAAGAGTCAAAGGTTCTCACAACCTTCTCCTCTGCCCTCCAAGCCTCCTATTTCCTTGCGTATTTTTTCCTAGGGTCCAATGCTTCCACTTTTGTGAATTCCTACCTCACACTACTCACTTGGCTCAGAAATAACTGCACAAAACTGAAGGAGATAATTCCTTCTGCATGGATGAGTTTCCTATATAGGAAAAATCTTCCAATTGATAGTACATTATCCCTTCCTCTGATCTCAACTGGGTCTTTCTCTAAACTGACATGCATGAGTTATTTATGAGAGAATACTCAGTTATCTGAAGTGCAGTAGTTACATGCATGTAAGCATTAACTAACTGAACTTACATTAATTCAACAAACTATTTGAATTAATCTAATTGGACTTGACTCAGTTAACTAAGTCAACTAATTACAACTCAAATTACAACTCATCCTTATCTCTTTAACTGATGGATAAATTCCTCAATCAATGGAGAAACTATTGCATGTCCCCACATAGACTTCATGTTTGATTTTCTACAATTAATTAACTCAAGGTGAATTAATTAATTATTTTACAAACAGCTGCTAAGATCAAATTCGAATTTTACTTCACTATTTTAGTATAGGGACTGACTAAAATAGGAATATATCCCGAACTGCTAAAAATAGCAATGCTATTTTTAGCACTTCCATTTTTCATTCCTTGTTGCTCAGTCTAGCACTGGTACCTGAATTGTTGCTTGTAGCAGTGCTATTTTTAGCACTTCTATTTCTATCATTTCTTGTTGCCATTTTCAACATCAGATTCTTTTTCACATGACGCTATTTCTATTGGAAGTATGGAGGTACCCATTTTAGAAACTCGCATGAGACTCCTTACCAAGATGGGGTATAAAGGAGGAGGACTTGGTGTTAATGGCCAAGGAATGACTAAGGCATTGGAGGTGGTACAAAGACCTTGATTAATAGGTTTTTGATACACTAAAGGATAGTGCTCAGAGGTGTCAAAAAATTCCAAGACATTGTTGAAACCGTCAAGGAAAGAGAATGATGGGACTCATCACAATCCTCCCATGACAGTGCACATTGCAGAGGAAGAGATAAGACAAGCTCTCATCACTAGAATTGCACCAGAGATATTAAGAAAGGTATAACAAGTCTTATTACTCTAGAGTTCATTTTGATTACAAGCATGTTGTTAACGATATGTAGAAATCATGCCAGCAAGAAAAAGGACGAGGCGTGAAAGGCCTTCTCCACATCAGGGAAAGAAGGTTAATTGGAGGAATAATAATTTTTGTAGTCATTGCAACAAAGCTGGACATCAAAGAGCCACATGTTGGAGGCTCCATCCAGAGTAATGTCTCAAGGAAAAAGCACCGATGCAGGAACCAATGGGAAAAGTTATTCAATAAGAAAATCTGCCACAAGGAGATGACAACCCATTCACTTTCATGAGTGAAAGATGGTTTTCCTAGATATGGTAGCTTGTCATGGTCGTATTTTGTAAATCGTGTTGAATTTTAAATTGCAAAAGTGATGATATGTTTTCCATCACTTATTATAGCAGTGATGATGTTTTGGCCTTTTATTGATAGTTGGGGATTGGTTTTTGTTCTGATGTACACTTGACCAAAGAGTGTGTCTTATAAACTCTTTGAAAGTATGGGGATGCTTAGGTCATGTTTGGTCATATAATTTAGTATAATTTTAAAATATTGTAATAAAGGTTTGTAGAGGATGTATTTTTTAGTTCATCACTTATGGCTTTGAAGAACAAGGGTGAAGGAGAAGGAAGTGTGACTTGTTAGGACACTTGTGGTGAAGACAATGTAACACAACAGTTGCAAATTATGTTCATGCTTTTGGAGGAATAAAAGCCCCTCAGTCCGGAGGAATGATCTAGGAGGTTCCAGAGATGCTCAAAAGTTGAAGAGGGCTCATGGCTCAGCATAGCTCAAAAATCAAAATCCTCGGATTGAAGTGAAAGTAAGACCAGAACGTAGTGCTCATCGCCCTGATTCCAACAGTGTGAGTGACACTCAAATAGGAGTTCGTATGGTCAAGCTATAGCTCATCAAACTTTTGGTCAAACTTGGCCAAGTGATAACCTTAATGAGGCAAAAATTTTACAGCGACTTGGAATACAAAATCCAGCTACCATAATGGGAAAATTTGTTGCCTACTTAACTTCATTGATGACCATTAAGAACCGGTCAACAAAAAATGATGGGTTGGTTTTAATATATATATATATATATATATATATTAAATTAGGGGCAAGCCATAACCCCTGCTACCCCCATCCAATTATTATTACAAAACAATGTAAATTATATTGGTCTACGAGCATTCAAACCTTGCCGACCCCAAACATTAAACGTCACCCTTCATCAAATGTAACAACATTAATACACAACTACCATGTGTTGGAACCCGCCCGACCCGGTGGGGCCAACTCGCCACCCGGGAAGTTCCAAAAACCATTATAACAAACACCATAATATGTATCCCAACAAATGCCAACGTTACAACAGTTACTCCAAACTCACCACAGTTATGTTAATCATCCGCCAAAATGGTTATGTCAATGTGCCATTGTAACTACCAATGAACATCGTAACAGAAAATGTAACCTCCCATTAGTAATTCAAACCCCTAGCATTAAAATTTAACTATGTAGGCCATATATATATCAAAACGGTTCCACAGGGGTTCGACCCCAGAACCACTAGCAACGAAACGCCTCAACATAGAACTGGTTGCCAATGAGTCAATAGCTCGGTTGGAAACTCCCCCCAACCGAAATTTATTTAAACTCAAATGATTCAATCGACTGAACTAGTGGAGGACGAAGGAGCGGTGGAACAATGAGCTGCAAAGGTGTAGAACCATGAGGTGCAAAGGTGTGGAACCATCAGTAGAGAATATAACAAGATGCCAAAAAGATTCTCTTTAGGGCTAGAGATGTTAGTGACAAAATTTGACAAGCTTATAGTCATTTTTGCATGTTTTCTCGCCAGGAGACCAACCGTGCAGTTAGAGTCTCCATCTGAGCATCATAAATTCACGTGTCCAGTAGCATGGAATCTTTGGATAATCTTATGGAATCTAAAAGATTCCCTTAGAGGCTGATTTTTGACAGACACAGAATGATGTCAACTTTATAGTCATTTTTCACAGAATTTCGTAAGAAGTGAAATGGTGTGCTCATAATCTTCATCCGAGCTGTTATCACTGTAAAACTTCCTTAAAAAATTTGGACAACTTACATGGTTTCTCAATTCTTGTATCAGTCATGGTCAAGTCATGATCAAGTCATTTTTATGTTTTAAAGTCTAAGTCATAGGGTTAGAGTCTCATGTCCATCTTCAAATAAAGTTTGATAGCCTCATTCCATGTCCTAGAAGCCTCACCATGTGTTTAGAAGACATATCTCACATAATTTCGGATAAATTTTGAAACTAGCTACGAATCCACGTTTTCGTAGCGCAGACAGTGTAAAAATCCTGTTTTGCACTATGAAATCAGTGTTTTCGCAGCGCGCTGCGAAACCCCTGTAGCAGCCTGTTTCAGCAGAAAAAACTGTTTTACTAGGTAACTTCCAGAAGCTTTCCAGAGCAGCTGAGAACTCAATTTTGCAAACTGAAAGAGGCTTTTCTTCCTAACATGTTGAATTAAAATAACCTCGTTCAGTTTCTTCAATTCCATTCTGAGGTGGGAGAAAAGGGTGACCAAAATTGTGCTACGAAACTGTTGTAGGTGCAGTTTTTCATCTCCTGTTTGACAACTGTTTTTCAAAGACTTATTCTGGGCAGCTGGAGTAGTGTTTCAAAAAACGAAAAGAGGTTTTTGTTCAGCATGGATTTTTTCACAAAAACCTCCTTCATTTTTTCCAAATACAGTTTTTACGAGAAGTTATGACCTCTGTCCCAAGACCTATTTTTCAGCCAGAACAGAGCAAAGGACAGTTTCCTGTTTGACACGTGTTGTTCAAGGACAGATTTTGAACAGCTGGAGGAATTTTTTAAAAAACCAGGAGAGGTTTTTTTTCTAGACATCATGGGCTACAAAAACCTCCTTAAGTTTCGTAAAATGTGTCATGGATGAAGAGATAAAGGCTCTGCAATTTTCAAGGATCTAATCCTAAAAACAGGGAAACATGTTCCCTAATTTCTAGGGTTTGTCATCAACAGTTGGGTGACCACGTGGGAGGCTTCATCAAATTCGACTTCATGGAGTATTAGGTGTCAAAAGGAGTCTTTAATTCCTAGATAAGGTTGTTTTAGTCATAATAAGGAGTTACACTCCTAGTTGTATTAGGTCTCTAGGACTGCTAGTTAGGTGTCATTTGCATTTAATAGTTAGTTTTGAGTGTCATTAGGTGTCAGGTCAGGTAGAATTCGAATTTTCCTCATCCTAGAAGAGGAATCTAAGTTGTGTAAAGAGCTCTATATATAGCATAAGAGCTGATGTACAAAGGGTTGGATATTTTATGAAAACAGAGTGCTATTTTGGCTTGTGTAAAGAACAGATTTCAGTAATATAAGATATATGCCTTTCTTCTCAGGATTCATACAGCATTTCCATGTTCAAGATGTGTTATTTTACTTTGTCCTTCATGTCTTTTTTCAGTTGCTTAGAGGAGTAATCACTCAGAATTCACTTATGTTGCTCTGACTTCCTGTACTCATCTATGAACTGTGGTTTTATTAGAGTTGTGTTTTGAACATTTAAATGTCACATGCCCTGACTTCTATGTGGAGGAAATATCATTGTTTGTTGTAGTATGTTTGACTCCATAAGCCCAATGGGAATTAGTTGAATGTTTGTCCAGCCAGCATACTTGTTCATGTGTTTCACAAGAGTTAGCCATCTTATCATTAGTCAAAATTAATAACCTTTGAGAGAGCCCTCTCAGGCTAAGGAGGCTAAGCCTTAGTCAAAAGTCTGGTTTGAAATAGTTACTTGAAGTTAACCTGGTCTGCAGCCTTCCAGTGCTTGATTTTGAGATAACACGAGCTATGGATTTTTAGGCCATTTTCAAGTAGGGATCTTTGGGGGAATCTTCAAGATTCTCAAGGGTCTAGAATTTGACAGTGTCCGAAAGGGGCAAATTTTATAATCATTTGACATGATTTCACACCATGAATTCAATGGCGATGTCCATTTCAACAACTGAGCTTTACATTTTTCAGCCATCCCCGAAAGTGGAGGTATATGATACAGTTATGTCATGATTTTCTTTGGATTTGCTAAGATGATTTTTTGTTGTTGTTGAGAACCCTCATTATCATTAGGTTGAGGGATACTTGTTTGCCACATCATGTGAAATTGTATTAGCTTATGATGTTGAAGAAATGCCCATTTGATTGAGAGTTCTTGAGAACATCTCCTGGAGAGACATGCCACTCTGGTTGAGGTATTTATCCTTGTGATGACAAAGAAAATCCATGTATATCGTCATCATTTGCAACATTTAATGAAGCGACATCCCCACTCTTGACACCAAGGCTCAGAGATGTAACCCACACTAGGTTAACACTATTATCAATGTGCTTGTGTTCTTGATTTGATGGTTGGCATTATGTTTCATATTATTTATAGTATCCACATGTTGCTTTTCATACTCTTTCATATGCAATTATGCTAACATCAAAGAAGTAAAAGAGCTTGGATAATTTCGGTAGCTGAAGAGATTCAGATTAGATGAGAACCATAGAATGAGAAATTGTCCATGTCAGCAAGATGTTAGACCAAATATTTATAGTGCTCAGGAGGCGAGCACGGTGGGTGGAGTAGCACAGAGTATACCAAGAATTTACGTGGTAATGGACAACTACGAAGCTAATCTCCAGGCATCCATCATTGAATGGAAGGTAAGATGCAAGAGTGATTCATTTCTATTTTAATTGATCCATGTTCTAAATATAGTTATAACAGCCTAAAAATCACTAATAAATGAAATCTTGTAAAATAATTGCATGAGGAACCTTGGTTGGTTCTGCTGGCAATTGAACAAGGCGATGGATCAACCAATGGGTAAGGTCATGTGTATTCGAGCTCAGTGACATGCACACCACATCCTACTTGAATGTATTACCATTGGGTGTGTATGATATGTTGTTAGGCATGGATTGGTTGTACTTACATCGGACCAAGGTAGATTGCTATGAAAAATTAGTTGAATTCTTGGATTAGCAAGGAACAAAAGAGTGCTCTAGGGTAGGAAAAATCCCATTTCGGTAAGGCTAATCACTACTATACAAGACAAGCACAAAAAAAGAAAAGAATGCATGTTATTTGTTGTGCGATTTCCCAGAATGAGGAAACTAACAGAGAAATAGAAGATGAGTAAGTTGAATTACTACAAAGATACTCTATTTTGGAGCAGTACACAGATGTCTTTCCAATGGAGATTCCTAGATTGCCTCCTCAGAAAGAGAGAGATTTTTCTATCGATTTGGTACCTAGAGCAGCACCAACGTCTAAGGTGCCATAGAGGAAGAGCATCCCAGAGCTAGTTGAGCTGAAGTTATAGATAAAAGAAATGCTTGACAAGGATTACATAAGGCTAAGTTTGTCCTCATGGGGAGGGCATGTATTGTTCATGAAGAAGAAAGATGGAACCTTTGGGCTATGCATCGATTATACGTAGTTAAACAAAGTCACCATTAAGAACATGAACCCATTGCCAAGGATCATTGACCTCTTTAATCAGTTAAGGGGAGCAACAATTGTCTCCAAGATTGACTTAAGGTTAGGATACCATCATATGAGAATCAAGGAGGAGGACATTCATAAAACTGCTTGTAGAACAAGATAGCATTACAAGTTCGTAGTGGTACCCTTTTGTCTTACCAAATCCCCTGTTATGTTCATGGACCTAATGTACAATGTGTTGCATCCTTATTTAGATAAGTATGTCATTGTGTTTGTTGATGACATATTGGTGTACTCAAATTTAGAGGAAGAACATGAAAAACATCTAGCCACAGTATTGCAATTGTTGAGAGAGCATAAGCTCTATGAAAAAACTTAGCAAATGTGATTTCTTCCAGTCACGGATACATTATTTGGGTCATATAGTCTCTAAGGAAGGAATCTCAGTTGACCTCGAAAAGATCAAAGCCATAAGGGAGTGGCCAACTCAAAGTAATGTGGATGAGGTTATATCATTCATGGGATTAGTAGGATATTATCAGAGATCTATTTAGAATTTATCCAAGGTAGGTCATATCGTTTCATCCTTGTAGAGAAAAGGGAAAATATTTGAGTGGACTGCACAATGTGCAGAGATCTTTAAGCAACTAAAATTGTTGCTCACAAATGCACCGGTATTGAGGATTACATATCTTGACAAGGATTTCGTGGTGTGTACATATGCCCGTAGGGAAGGAAATAGTGGATTCTTAATGCAAGTAGGGAACGATAAATTCTATGAGTCCAAAAATTTAAATGAGGATGAGGTGAATTATGTAACTCGCGATTTAGAATTGGCATCCATCATTCATGCCTTAAGGATGTGGAGGCATTACCTCCTAGGCAGGAAATTCACACTCATGACAGACCATAGTGGACTCAAATATTTTTTTGGACAACCTAAGCTTAATGCAAGGCAAGCAAGATGGTTGGCCACGCATAGCGAATTCGAATTTGAAATAAAATACATAAAAGGTAAAGAAAACAAGGTCGTTGATTCCATGAGCAGAAGAATTCAGGTCAATCACTTAGTAGTCATAAGTTTGCACACATTGGGTTTGATAGAAAAGGGAAAAAACGTTGGACTTCAAGATAAGAAATATCAACAAGTGAGAGAAAAGTTGTTGGAAAGTGGTGAGGATGAGGAATATCACCTCACTAAGGATGAACTAATTAGGTTCAAAGAAATATTTATGTGCCTAACGATGATGAACTAAAAAGGATGATAATGAAATAATTCCATGTTAAGCCTTATTCAAGCCATCCAAGGTATCAAAAGACACTTACAACCATTAAAAAGTCCTATTATTGGCTGAAATTGTAAAAGGAAGTGGTTGATTTTGCGGAAAGATACATAGAATTCCAACAGGTAAAGGTTGAGTACAAACATTCGGTATGACTAATATAGTATTGTAGCGACTACAACCACCCTCCGAAATTTTTCCTATAATTTGATTTTGGAGCCATCCTTCCTATCCTCATGAGCCTATCTTACAATGATCTAGGTATTCATGCTCTTATTAAGACTTATCTTTCTCACTCGTGCTTGTGTTCACTTGTTTCCAAACTTAAATGATATTTCTAAGTCACAACTAACTTCCTGACTTGGTCACACAGCAGTTCTGGGATAGCCTCCATAAACTGCACAATCCTTGAGGGCAAGCAGCCTTAATGATTGGAATTGTGAAGTTCAAATTGGAAGTGAGCCTTGATCTCATAAACTATGTATTCGTGGAAGGCATCCTAGCACTTAGCCCAAAAACTATGCAATGCCTCATAGAGCTCAGAAAATTTTCAGTGCACTAAGTAGTAAAGTTTCCAAGTTCCCTAGAATTATGCAGTCTTTCCCGACAGTGTCCATGGAAAGTTTCCCCAAAAAATCCAAGAAAACAAAAATATAAAAATAAAAAAACATACCTAAAAAAAGGGATCCATTATTAGTATCTTGAAGGAGGCACACTCACTATTTTAGAAACTTCTGCCATGTGTCACATTTTCCTTTATTTTAGGCATGTGTGTCATAAACCCTAATTTTCTCAAATATATTTAATCGATGACTCTATAGCTCATTTCTACATTTGATCTTAGAGATATATCATTCCCAAGGAGATCAAGGAATCTTCAGTGCAATCATCATCGCTTTTCTAGGTGAGTTTCACTTTTATCATCTTTTGTCGCTTTTTGTTGTTTCTCTTGTGTGAGTGTTGTTTTGCTTATTTCTCTTCATAGTTGCTGGTGTTTTAACCTATTTTAGCTTATAGAAGTGTTGTTATAAGTTTTTTTTCCTTTCACAAGTGTCACATCATTTTTCATTTTTTTGCATTGATGGTCATCATTGCAACGACTCTCCTCACATACTTGATTTTCCTTTTGTTTGTTCAGTTTCTGCACTTGATCTACATTGATTCATTCATTCTTAGTCAGATATTCAACCAATATAGCATCATCACTTAGTTATACTATTTTTTCACACTTACACTGGGAATATTTGCACTTTCCTTGGCCATATTTTGCCTTGCCTAGCTAGGCACTGTGCAATCCTAAGGCTCAAGCCAAGAGCTTGGCCTATGGAATTGTGTAATGCATAGTACATCCTATCCCAACTGTGCATTGCATAGTTTCAAACTCATATTGTCACCTTGGCCACTGAGACTACATAATGCACAGTCTCTCCCAGTCTCTGCATAGGCTAAAATGTGCATTGTGTAGTCTCAAGCCTCAGGTTTCACCTCCCCACAGCCAGTCTCCCTTGCTTTTTGATGAAAATTGAACAATCCCTCTCATAATTTGATCGGTTTGTTGTTTAATCATGCTTTGAAGTTATATTAAAAAAGGCTAATTTTTTCTTTCCATGAGTGTCCTTTTTGTCCCATGGGCACCACACTTGTGAAGCACCTCTATCTAGTAGTCATTATTACCATGGCACCAAAGAGATTTGCTTCAAAAAAGACCATTGAAAGAAGTATTGGGGAAGAATTTGAGCTAAAACTAGTACACTTATCAATGTATGCAGACGCTCAACTATTTATAGAAAATAGGTCAACACTAACATGGCAGCAAGTTAAGTAATTTCTTTTAGCAAAGAGCCTTGAGGCAGATCTAGAGGACTGGCAAGTTTATCTTCGTATCCGACAGTCAGGACTACACAAGGTTGCATGCAGATATCCAGCCTTCCCATGTGCAGATGTCATCAGCTGGATTGTTTCACATTGATGAGAAGACCATTACATTAAGCATTGCCAGTGGATAGAAGCTTGCTACCTTTCTAGAAGAATATTATCAGCGCATGTATTACTTTCTTGAGAGAGTGAAGCTCATGGACTCATTTTTCATTGCCACCAACATATATGTGAACACAAGAAATATTTCTAAAGGCTGAGTGAAATATCCATCAAAGTTTCAACAAAAACCCACCATTCATACAAGAAAAAGTACCTCAAGAAGGCCTACCAGCTCTTGGTTATCTTATCTTGCAGGATCCATCATCAACAGAGCATGAAGACCTTTCACAAAGGGTGGGTAGCTTTATTGAACCAAGTCGTGAACAAGGGGAAGTCATTCAACTGGCTAGATGTTTTGGATTGATGGTTGAGAGCCCATGTAGCATAGGCCCAAATTCCTCCCAATTGTGAGCAAGAAATGTTTTATATGTTTACATATTTACTAGATGCAATTTGTGCACAACATCAGTTTCCTAGCATGAACTAGACATGGACACCACAAGAAACTATCGTGCATATATATTGCAAGCTGCTTTCGGATTACATTCATCAAGGAGTAATGGAACTGTTAACTGACCATTTCATCATCCCACTTTACAAGCTCATATTTGAAGAAGATCCACCTTGCATGTCACGAGGAGCAATGAAGGCAATAACAGAGATTAAAAATTGGTATGCCTCACCAAGTGGCACCTTCCTTAGCGTGTTTGGAGGAGAGAAGCCACCACACATTTTACTATGGTATGCCACTAACAAGCTTATCAAGGAAGAAGTGTCATATCATCTCGCCATAGGGTTATTAGGAGCTTTTCACAGGAAGAAGAAAGAACCATGGCCCACTCTTCCTTCTCAAATTGGATTACACGACATAAAGAAATTGAAATTCATGGACACTGAGGGAAAGGAGATAGTGAGGTTTGCATTTGGTACTCGAGACATTAATTCATATGATTCCTATGGTATTTGCAAAGACCATTGTGTGAGAAATCACTTTCGGTGGATCAATGGGGCTTTTAATTGGCCAGAGGTGGACCGATGGAGGAATTTCTACAATTCCTTAAAACTTCGTGAGTCGATCAATTTAGCAGGGACTTCATGGGCTACTCTACAAAGGGCAACAACTCTGGAAGAAATGGAGTTAGAAGGCATTAATCCCATGCAGACAAGGGAAAGAAAAATATTGTCGACAGTCCATGGGGAGAACAAAGTTGCAAGATGAAAGTGGATCAAATTGTTATGAAAGAAGATTTAGCAGCAGAAGAAAAGAGGAATCTGAGGATACAGATAGCGGAATGGAGAAAGAGAGAAAAGAGAGCTTGCAGGAATCATAACTAAGATTGAAGAAATTAGAACAATAACTGAAGGAGGAACTAGAGTTAAGGAGGAAAGAACAAGAAGAGAAGTAGAAGAAGGAAGAAGAAGAAAGATAAGGCGTAATAGCAAGAGAAACAAAGTGCATACATGTTGAAGAGTAGGAATAGAACCAGCCAACAGCTGAAGAGGAAGGTGAACAGATGCAAGTTCAGGAGCTTTATCAATATATTGAGCACTTGATTGAAGTTACAAACATGGATATGGAACAAGGGCCACATAATGAAGGTGTCAACTTGATTCCGAGAGCACCACAAGTCACCATTCAAGCTCCACCACCTCCAGTAGTAGAGCCAACTCCAAGCGAGAAAGGGATGTTTTTCCTCTTGATGATGATTGGGTAATGGATGTGTACAATTTTTCATTTGATGAATTCCAAACGAATATTGTATGAGCATGGAGAAAAATTTTATGGATGATCATGCACCACTTGCATTTGTTAGAGAAAGGGTGATAGTGGAAGACACTAGGAAGAATCCAAATGCCATTGTCGAAACCAACTTGGCCTTTGCAGGTGCAAGAAGATCAAACATTCAGTATTTGACAGTCAAGAATGATAAATTAGCAAAGAACTTATAGGTTTGCAGGAAAGAGGTAGAAAAACTTTGCATAGTGGCACAAAATGTAGTTTCTGCATAGGTCTATTTGGAGGAGATGAGAGCAGTGATACTTTCTAAAGTATCAATACTTGGAGAAACCATGGGGAACCTCTATGAGGATTTTGTGACCATACATAAAGAAATTGTT
The DNA here is from genome assembly GCA_031772625.1 of Pinus tabuliformis. NCBI lineage: Eukaryota > Viridiplantae > Streptophyta > Pinopsida > Pinales > Pinaceae > Pinus > Pinus tabuliformis. Next base: position 121,480,419 of record CM062805.1, read on the forward strand.
CGCTTGCATGGCCTACAGTAGTAGAGAAAATATTTTATTAAAACTCTCAAGAACGTACAAGTTTCCATTGCATATGTGAAGCAATGGACAATATGGTACAAAGGGGCACCACTTCACTTAGTGAAGAAAATGAAGCTACAAGAAAAGTTGGAGAGAGTGAGAGTTCGAATGTTGATTTAGAAAAACAAGAAAATAGCCTCATTTATGGTTAGAATTTAGGCCTCATATGTACGGTTATTTAGTAGCTTGTATGTATTGGTGAAAACACACAAGATCCCATCAGTTGGTTCACTCACCAAAGCCAAACCCAAGAACTAGGTCCAGCAGGAGATCGAGAGTACTTGGAGTAGCTGAGACAGATTTCCACCAAGGAATATTTGGAGTTGAACAGATAGAACATGTAGAACTACATCGGTGGCCCTGTCCAAATTAGAATAATGTTGCTTATGCTTTAGAGGGAAGTTTATACTGGTTCCAAGTCATTGTACCTATATGCCATGGAGGCTAGAGTCCGCTTGCAACCAAACACCATCATGCAGTTTGGGGATGTTATCGCACAATACCAAGCTTGGCACCAATATGTTACCATGAAGCATCAAGTGGAAAATGTTGAGCTAGATTTCTCCCAAACTCAAGCATCATAGTGTTTTGTCTCGTTAGGTTGTCAAGTTGTCTCTACCCTATTTTGTCTTATATGGCTACAATTGTAAATGTAATATTATTTGTAATTATTTTGTAAAGTGAAATTCCAAGTCTCAATATTGGAATGTGGAGTCGTGATGTAATGTAATGAGTCATTTAAAAGAATTTGAAGAGTCATGAGGGTAGTCTAAAGGTCACAAAGGGGAGTTGAAGGGTCATCCACCCCCTTGTTATAAATAGAACCTCATAACTCATGTACAGTGCTTTTGGGAGTCAAGTTTTTGGCTAGGCTTAGGCTTAGAAAGAGCTTGGGAGTATTGTGAAGAGCCTCGGCTTCTCCGTAGCATAGAGCTAGTATACCTCTATAGAGGAGAAAGTGTTATTCACTTTAATGTTCCACTATTGTGGCTAGTGGTTCATCAATGTTGTATGTATGAATGGAACTTTCACTTATAATAAAACTCAGAGTTGGCACACTTTCATGCGTATGTTGTGAATATAGTAGGACTATTCATATTGTGTTTGTAATGTATGTTATTTATCTTATGCTCATTCATATGAACTATTTCATTTGAATTTGTATGTATCTTGTTGAATGTGTGTTGTTGTATTAATTGCTCACCTTAACTTGTGGAATATTCTACATGTTAGCTCGTGATGTCATTATGCTCGTGTGTTTCTTTTAAGATGCATACTATTATATGATTTTAAGGGGCTCACTCTCTTTCCCTTCCTGTGTTGGAACCTTCATGCATTGCACTTGACTTTCCATAGGGTCATACACTTTCTCTCACCAAAGTTATCGTACTTCACTTCGCGTGTTTTTGCAGTCAAGGAATAACATTACCATCCACTGTTAGGACTCTTATTCAAAATGGTGTGAGGTCTAGTTGGGACTTCATATCGAGGATATCCCCTGAATGTTGGTGGGTCCAGCACCATCAACATTTCTGGTGCTAGAAGGAGGGTCGGATGACAAGCTTAGCCCTTGAAGTCTCTTTTGAATTTCTGCACTCATTTAAAGACTTCTCCCCAAATCCTAACCTTGGCATGTTTTTCTAGACACACAAATCTAAAAGTGTCGACAAGAATTATTGGCAACTTCTAAAAGTTGAAATTTAATGGCAAGGGTGAAACAACCTTATTTGAGCACACCGCCCATTTTCTTGATTTCTACACGAAGCACAATATCCACTGTGAGGATGTAACTTGGTTGTAAGTTTTTCATTCTCACGTTCGAAGGGCGCGTACTGAATGGTGTAACACATTGCCTAATGACTCCATACACTCTTTCAAACACCTTGTCACAAATTTTTTCTGTGTTTTTTTATATGTATGATCATAAAACTCGATGCAAAAAAATTCTGAATTTGCGAAAGGCACCTAATGAATTTATCCAGGATTTTCATGATTGTTTTATTCATTTTTTCTTTGAATTTCCAAAATATGATATGGATTGGTATTTCTTTGTATACACATTCCAATATCTTGTTCACATTTCATAAAATCTGCACGAGCTTGAATCTTTCAAACCTCTCCCAACATACCTTGGTATTAGAGCTTCTATATCTGTGACGAATGAATTTGTTGATCAAAGTGACCCTCCATCCCCTTCTCATCAAACAGCGCTAGTTCCGCGGTTGAGGTGGGAGAACTTGAGAATTCATGTGCTTATCTACCGCCATCTTCTCCCACCCTAAATACTCTAGATTTTAGCGTTGGTTTGGATTGTGATTTTGATTGTTACGATGGAGTGTTATCCCCTCTTCCTCCATCCTTTGGTCCCTATGATCCTCCAAATTGTGATTTGTTGTGTTCACTTGTTTCAAATCTCCCTTTTGATGTTCATGATGATCAAGTTTTGGATGGATTTGGTGTTGAGCAACCAACCTGCAATATCATTTATAATGATCATGTGTGGGAGCCCATAGATGAACAATAATTTGCAATGAAGGAGGATTTTCTTCATTCCGCACCTCTCCCTCATCATCCTGACATTTTCCATGATTCTTTAATTCTTGTTGAATATTGTGAAAATTTAGTTTCTGTTGATGTTACTACTTCCGATCATTCTCTAAATAGGTGGAATGTCAGTTTTTCATGAGAGGAAAAATCTGTTTTTCCTTATCTCTCGAATATCTCATATTATCTTTCTAGAAATATAGAGGGTGAAATTCTCATTTTCAATCATCCCCTCTTTACGATTCGTCAAATCATGAGGATGTCTCTATTTGTAATATTGAACTTTATGATCGTGGTTGTTGTGATATTTTCATTAATTCATTTTATCACGATTATGATTCTTCCACTATCGATCTTTCCAAGCCACTAATCCTTGATGATCCATCTTCTAGTGAATTGGAACTTCCCCAAGCTATCAAGGCACTTCAACCCAAGCCGATGGTTATGTCAGGTTCTCGTAGTCTTGAGGTCAATTCCACTTCTGATTAGAAATGTGTTGAATCGTTCTAGGCTCCTCATCACTCTGTCACACACATTAAAAACCAATCTGTTTTACAATTTTTTCATCCTCCATGTGTATCACACGATCCTATCACTCAGTCATTGGAGGAGTCATACCTGGCGAGCATGGTTGCAAAACAAAAAAATTCTTCTTTCTTTATGTCAGCCCATTTTCGCCGTTCGAAAGTTTGTTCTTGCATGTCTTCGGGTTACAATGTGTCCAAACACCACAATGCATCTGCAAAATGTCTTCTATGCACGTTATATTCTTAATTTTCTGTGTGTACTTCCAAACTTCAAACATTTTGGTTTGCATTGTCCTATATTTCTTTTTTTATTACTATGCTTGAAAATTTTTCTTGACATGCATTCCCTCACATACATAGGCTAGCCAATGTGTCGGTGGCTGCATTAGAAGTATCATTTCATGTGAGCCTGGCCTATTCACTGTTAGGTTATGAGTAGTAGTTGTTATTTGTAACAACCCTAGTGAAAATTCCATGTAATAAAAGTAAATAAAGGAAAAATAATAACCACGGATGATGGAACACTTATTCCAAAATGAATGTTGGGTAGAATCCTAGTGATGGGGATAACTTGTGATTGTTTATGGCTAAGGAAATTGGTAAAGACAATGGCTAAGGCTTTGGAAAGTCAAAATGGCATTTTTGGCACAATTATTTATGAAATTAATGGAAATTAGGAGAAAAGGGAGGTGAAAGGTCACAGGTTGCATGTGAGGAGGAAATTGAAGGAAAATAATGGAAAATGAATAAAATAGAGGACATTTTCATAAAAAGGCTTCAGAGGATTAGTTGGTAACCTTTTATTATTTCAGTGTTGGAGCTCTCTTCTACTCTCTCTCTCATACTCTTGGAGACTTAGAGTTTTCTTGGAGAACTCTTGGTGGGTGTGGCATACTTGGATTTTTCGAGCAACAAAGTAAAGGAAGAGTAGGAAATCACAAGAGGGCATCGGGATCAACAAACAAATCAGATTTTCTTGCAAGTACCGAATTACATGTATGTTTCCTTCACTAGTTTTGGCATGCATGGCACATGCATGTGGTTTATTGGTTGTGATCTTTCATTGGCAGGGAGGATTGCATGGGTTGACAGTGGATTTCCTAGCCTTTCCATTTCTTGGATAGCCATGCTGATGGTGGATTTACTTTCATTGGTTTTTTTTGGTTGGTTCTCACGTTTCCTTAGCTTGGGTTGAGTTATTAGTTCTTGGAAGCCCTGGTTGGACAAACACTCTAGAAGCCCTGTAGCAACTTGGGTTGAGTTACTATTCCTAGAAGCCTTGGTTGGAAAACCACTATGGAAGCTCTTGGTGGGTTGATTTACTAGTCCTGGAAGCCTTGGTTGGAACAAATGCTCTGGAAGCCCTAGAAGGCTTGAATGGAGACCAATATAATGATGGTTTTGTGATGTCTGACCATGAGGTGGAATCATTGTTTGATGGGTTGAGGTAGATGGCCTTTGGAAGCCCTGGATGAGTTTGATTGATGTGTTCTATGAGATCCCACATTCATGCTTGGAATATGGCACAAGGGTGAATGGATGAAGAGAGATTTGGCTCAACCATTCTACGGTTGGGTGGAACATGGAAGTCCCATCCCGAGTTTAGATTTTTCATCATTAATGAAAGGTTATTTCTCCTTGTATTTCTATGAGAGTTTTGATGGATTGTATGTGGTCTATATGGTTGTACTTTCATGAGTATTTTTGCTGCTATTATGTTGTTTATGTATGTGTTTTATGACAACATCCATGTATGTATTTCCTCATGTTTTTACTTGTAATTGAATGATCAAAGGGTCTGCCTGTTTACTTTCCAACTCAAGTGAAATTTTTCAATTTTGCCTCCATTTTCCCTCCAAAATTTAGTTCTCCCAACACTGCTTCCTGTGTGTCAAAATAGAGGCAGTGAGGTCATTTTTTGAGTGTTTTTGACCTTTTTGAAGGCTCAAAACCTATCCAAATTTCTTGGCCATTGGTAGGAAAACATATTTTTCCATGCCAAATCCAAAAATACTGAGTTTTTGTGATTTAGAGGCTCCTAGCAAAAGTGAGCACCACGTGGCGTGGCGCATAAAGCAAAAAAACCAGTTTTTTGAGCAAAAAATTCCAAAAATGCAAAAAGTCCCCCAAATTTTTTGAAATTTGGGCTGAGTCTTCTCCATCAAGCATTGTGTTTGGCCAAGGAGGCCTCAGCCAATATCTAAAGTCTATCATGCTCCTTTTGCCTCCTCGATGCCCTTTCCAACTTTGCTTTCAAGCTCCTTTTCTTGCCTTGCAACTTTTGTTTTTCGCCAAGTAATGGTAGGCCATGTGCCTCAACAATGTCTTCTCTTTGTTGGCCTTCTCTAGCATCCTTTCCCAAGTACAAGTTTGTCCTCTCAAGCCAATATTCATGCTCAACTTGAATTTCCCTTTCAAGTGTTGTCGACTTGGTTTTCCTTCTCTTAGCAACTTACCAGTTGCTTGCATGTTTTTGAGCTCCATGGGTGAGTGGGACTGATGAGAGGAGGATTTGAGGCTAGCTGTAGGATTTTGGGGAATGAAAGGATTTAGGGAATAGTATTTAGGCTTTGGGATAGCAATTAGGGTTTGGGAATAGTGGGATTAGATATTAAGGTTTTTAGTTTTAGGGATAAGGGGATAGGTGAGTGTGAATGAAAGGGGAGAGGGAAAGTAATATGAGTGAAGTGTAGTGAAAGCAAAATGAAAATGGGGATACAATGGCAAAACTGCAATTTTGCAAACCCTAGGCAATTTTCTCAACACAACTTTGCAAGGAACTAGGGTTTTGCTTTAACCGATTGAAACACCATAAACATTGATGGAAACTCATACATTTTCAATACGGAGGCGTTAACTTACTTGAAAACAAGAATATTGAGAAAAATTTTCAATTTGGGAGAGTTTGTGAGTGAAATCAGGCTTCCAGCTCTATGTGCCACGCCACAAACCCAATGTGTCGTGCAACCAAACCCTATGCGTAGCGCTTTTTTCAGGAGACTTTTGGAGGCCTTCCTGGTGTCCAAATTGGGTGTAGGATAGCTCATTGGAAATATTATTGAGTCTAATTTCCAACCCAAGTTGGATTTTTCAATTTGGAGTTAATTTTCCCTGCCAAAAATCAAATCTCCCAAGACTGGTCAAAATGTGCCAAATGAGGCTGCCTCAAGGCAGAGTGTTGTTGCAGTCAACTTTTGAAGGTCTTACTCAACTCCAAATTGAGCTCAGGATAGCTAATTGGAAATATATTTGTGTCTAGTTATCGTTTGACTCATCAAGAAAGTCATTTGGCCAACCAAGCTAGGAGAAATCTTGATTTTCCCAAGGTCACTTCAGAGGTGCATCAATTCTCCTGAGGCAACTGTAGTTTTCACATTTCTCTAAAACCATGACACCTATGTAAAAAGTGAAGGATTTTTTTCTTCCTTGGCATATTTTGGACAAAACCCTCTCTCAATTTTCCCAAATTCATCTTTTCTTTCTCAGAAAGATCATTGAAGTAAAACCTATCCCGGTGTGTGGAACAGGGGATTTTTCGAAATGAAGTGAAATGAAGGGGATAAGGGGCTTCTAAATTCTTGAGAAAATTTTGGGAAGTAGGGAGGGATGTTAGGAAGTAGGGGAAAGTGGAATTTCAAAGATTGAGTGAGGGGAAGGGTCCAAAAGGGCAAAACACAGGTCTAGCCTATAAAATTGCCAAGTTGTAGCAAGAAACTAGGGTTTGTGTGAAAATGAGGAATTTGAGGGATATCAGTGATGGGAAGTGTTTAATAAGGTCCATTAAGGATAGGGGAAGGTGTATGAACATCAGGATACAAGTTTTTTTTTTTATTTGACCATCCAAGATAAATTACCCTCAAAACCCTAGGAGAGGGCAATGAACCTTACCTAGGTGCAACTGAAGCAGGAACAAGGTGTAAAATGACCCATTGGAAACTGACATGATGACGAAAACCCTCTGAATAATGGTACACTCAGCTGAATGGTGACATGGACTGACATTTGGACAACTTTGGAAGGAGTAAAAGCAAACCCTAGACCTAATAACTAGTGACCAAATTTTACTTCAAGACTCACTGAAATGACAAAATTTGACCTTGACACCTTAAAATCACTTTGTAAGAGCATGTTTGATCACTGGAGGAAGGCTGCAAAAACTGACACTAACACTAAGTTTTTGTTTCACTTTCACAAATGTATCGGTTTTCTTGTTTTTGCACTGATGGTTGTCGTTGTGGCAACTCTCCTCACATACTTGATTTTCCTTCTGTTTGTTCAGTTTCTGCACTTGATCTACATTGATTCATTCATGCTAAGTCATATTTTCACCCAATCTCACATCAGCACTTAGTTCTGCTTTTTTCACACTTCCACCGAGCATATTTTCACTTTCCTTGCACATATTTTTCCTTGCCCAGCTGGCCATTATGAAATCCTAAGGCTCAAGCCAAGAGATTGGCCTCTGGAACTGCACAATGTGCAGTACAAGTTGGCCCAACTATGCATTGCACAGTTCTAGGGCTCAGCCTGTCACCTTGGGCATTGAGGTTGCACAATGCACAACCTCTCCCGGTCTCTACCCAGGCTAAACTACGTATTGTGTAGTCTCAAGCCTTAGGCTTCACCCTTGGTTGTTGGGACTTTGCAATGCATAGTTCCCACAATCAGTATCCCTTTCTTGTTGATGAAAACTATGTAATTCTTCTCATTAGTTGACCGGTTTGCTGCTTGATAATGCTTTGAAGTTAGATTTGCAAAAGGATAATGTTTTCTTGCCATGAGTGCCCTTTTTATCCCATAAGTACCACACTTTTGAAGCACTTCTCTCCAATAGTCATTTTTCCATGGAACCAAAGAGAGCCACTTCAAAAGAGACCACTGAAAGAAGTATTGGGGAAATAGTTGAGAAAACACCAGTATACTTTCTAGTGTATGCGGACACTCAATTGCTTATAGAAAAGGGGTAAAAACTAACATGGAAACAAGTTAATGAATCTCTTTTAGGAAAGAGCCTTGAGGAAGATCTAGAGGACTGGCAGGTTTATCTCAATATGTGGTAGTCAGGACTACACAAGGATGCATGCAGATATCCATCCTTCCCATGTGCATATGTCATCAGTTGGACTGTTTCACATTGAAGAGAAAACCATGACATTGAGCAGTGCCAATAGACATAAGCTTGATACCTTTGTGGGATAATATTATCAGCGTATGTATCAGTTTCTTGAGCCAGTGAATCTTATGGGCTCATTTTTCTATGCCACCAACAGCTATGTGAACACAAGAGATATTGCTAAAGTTTGGGTGAAAAAGTCATCGATGTTTCACTAGACAACCACCCGTTCATACAATACAAATCCCCTCAGGAAGGCCTATTAGCTTTTGGTTATCTTAGCTTGTAGGATCCATGGTCCATAGAACACAGAGACCTTTCCTGAAGGGTGGGTAGTCTTAATTAACTAGGTTGTGAATGAAGGGAAGCCTTTCAACTAGTTAGATTTGTTGGCTTGAAAGTTGAGAACCCATGTAGCACAGGGAATTCCTCCCAGTCATGAGCAAGGAAGGTTTTATATGTTTTCATATTTACTGGATGAAATTTGTGCACAAAATCAGTTTCCTGGAACGAACTAGACATGGACACCACGAGAAACTACTGTGCATATCTATTGCAAGCTGCTATCAGATTGCAGTCATCGAGGAGTAATGGAAAATCTAACTCACCATTTCATCATCATGATTTACAAGATCATCTTTGAAGAAGATCCACCTTGCATGTCATGAGGAGAAATGGAGGCAATAGCAGAGATTGCAGATTCGTATACCTCACTAGGTGGCACCATCCTTAGAGTGTTCGGTGGAGAGAAGTCACTGTGTGTTTTACCAACGTATGCCACTGACATAGCTTTTCATGTAAGAAGTGTCATATCATCTCACCACATGGTTGTCAGGAAACTTTGCACAGGAAGAAGAAAGCACCATGTGTAGAGCTATAAAAAGGGTCTCTTTCACCTCTAATTACCTCACATTAATATGTCAATCCGGGAGCATTTTGTTATTTCAAAGGGTGTCTCAGTCTGAGGCTATCATTTGTAGAGTAATGCTAGTAGTATAATGTTCATAAATACAAGAGTAAACGGATGCTTGTCTATAGCTTAACTACTTCAAAAGAGGAAATCACACATTCAAAAGGCTAAGCAACTTTATCAGTCAAGGGTTCAGTAGCGGTAACCCATCCCTTTGGAAACTGATGGAAAAGGAAATCAGAGAACATATCATGGATCTGGGAGCCAGACAGTGAATGCCAAGGCTCACTGCAGCCTTAGATCATCTCCCACACCAAAATAACAAATGCCTATAAATGGAACGACAGATAAGAAAATGGAACAACAAATAAGAAGTCGAACAACAAGTCTGCAATGGAACAACAAATCCAAAATGGAACAACAATTCTTAAATGGAACAACAGCTAAGTCTCACAAGCAGCAACAAACTTAATCTATCAAATCAAATGCATTAATCATAATCAAACGACAACCATTCACTCTTAAGGCAGATCGAACAACACACACCAATGAAACAACACTGATTACTGATAAGTTATCGAATAGCGCTTGAAAACCATATATATACACAACACTCTTAAATAGTAATCTGATATAAGCATCAATCTCAGTTAGAAGGAATACGACTGCGTTTCAAAATAGAATAGCATTGTTCATCAATTTAACAATCGTGAAGAACATAACTCCCAAGATAAATTATGTGACATAAATGTACAGCACAATAGCTCTGAAATGGAATAGTAACAGTATTCTCTCAAGACCAATGATATTAGATCAACTCTGAAAAGAACAGTAATACGATGCAGATTCAATACAATAGTTCTGTCCGTGGAAACCTTAATGAATTAAACATAACAGAGCATGTGATGTAAATTTAGAAAACATATCAGATTACCAAATAATGACGATAAGCAAACCACGCATAAACCAACGTAATAATATAGGAGCAAGTCCTCCAGGGCCGGGCCCTTAGCCTCTAGGGGCACACCACTTGAGGTTAATCCAGACTCAGAGATGAAGTAATCACCAAGTTTGTATTAATGCATAAAGCAAAATTACAATAAACCAGTTCTTATCGAGACTCGATGATCAAACTTTTGATCTTAATAGAAATTACAAAAAAACATAATCATGTCTAACCCTCCTCGAGCTAACAGTGTTGTCCCTTTTATAAGGGTGACGACGGAGATATCTAAGTGCAAAAAAAGATAAAACAACGATCCCTCAGGATCAAGGATCCTGAGGGATTCGCCGAACCGTTAATCCTTAATCATTTCTTTTCTCTCCTGTGCCAAGCTGGTATCTCCACCTCCTTTTCTGGGCCGATTTGCTTTGATTTGCTTTGCCTTGTTTGCATTCGGTCTCCCGTCAAAGGGACAGCGGTTATCTCATCCTTGTCCTTTCCTTTGGAACGGAAACTTCTTGTTTTCACTCCTTCTTGCATGAGGAAATGACAATTGTCAGTGTTTTAGTCTTACATATTAATCTCTCATGTTTTGTTATAATTCTTTATCGTTTTCCAAGTTCATGATGCAAAAAGGTTTGCGAGTTCTACTGAAAAGATACTGAAATAATCATAAAAAACATACCTTTTTTAGTACTCCACACACCCCCCTGCTTACCCTGTTTCATGCCCTCATGAAAACGTTGTAGTTGACATGCAAGGCAGTGAGAGAATAGGCTGGAGATGGAATCTCATGCGGAGGCCTACAGCCATGATGAGTAACTAGGTAGTCAAAGAAATGGCCTGTCTGACCCTCGGGCATCTCATATAGGGCTTGGTATCTGGGTGTAGGGTGCCAAATTTTTGGACTCAGGAACCTATATCCTAACTAGGATAGCCCTGCCCTCAAAATGATTTCGCCATAAAGGTGAAAACGGTTGGCAGCTAATTTAAAATTCTCATACTTAAACGGTTCCCTGAGCTAGATATTCGGATTAGAGATTTGATACCGAAATTTAGTTGCATCAATGGCAAGGTCTTTGATGGAAAGAAAGTATTCTAATCCCTGTCAAATGAGTGCCTCATGCATGGGTCCTAATGTTTCAATTACACCCGGAGTCTTCATGAGGTTTCTATGTGCTTTCCACAACTGTACTGAGTTCCTAGGCTCAACCCTTACCCACAAATCTAAGCTGTTTTCTTGCCTCTGGAAAGTATTATAGGCTTTAAGCCATTTAATCTGATTAACCCTAAATTAGATGAATGCCTGCAATTGGATGTCTCCAACAAAGGGGCCAGGGTTCAGCTCAGTCTCCCGGTCTAGTACAAGGCTATATAAATAGAACTCACACAGCAGTCTCTGGACTTTTACCTCGTGGTACTTACAACAGTCTATAAAATCATTGACAGTGTTAATTTGTATGGGAGCACCTGCTTTAACAGCTTTTATTTTGAATTGCAAATACCGTTCCAGTAGAAACAAGGCATAATTTTTGGCAGGGGCTCTACATGCTAAGATGTCATTGTATAAAGAACACAAGGTATCCATCTGCTTGATAACAATATCTAACCTACGAGTTACCTTTGCAACTTTCTCTTGTTCCTTCCGCCAACCTTCAAAAGCCTAGCTTTTGGATTGATTGACGTTCCTAAGCTGCTGTTGTAGCTCTTCATACTTTTCGCGAGGGACCATTTGCTCTCTAAGCTTTTCTGCTTCTTGCTGAGCTTGCTTCAACCCCTTTCGCAGGGTTACTGTTTTTGGATCTCTTCTCCATGCAGCAGTGGAGGCCAAGAGTTTTACCTGGACTTTCCTATTGCTTTGCTTTGAGTTCAGAACCCTTATCACTCCTGAAAGTGGTGCCTCCATCTGAATTTGCTTATCACAGGTCATCATATCATCCATTTCTATTTTAACGTGAATATCAGTCTGTTGTTGTTACTTTTCAAATGGAACAACAGTCTGTTCCTCAGCATCATTTGGAACAACAGCTTGGTTTTCGATAGGGTTTTGAATAGCAGGATGAATTCTGATCCTCCGCCCTTTTGCCTTGCGAGGTTTTGCTGAAGTGGTCACCTTTTTCCTTCCTGAAGTCCTTTTTACCCTTTGTCTTGCTTTCAGGGTCCTAATCTGCTGGTGGAGCTGGACTATTATGTTCAATAATCTATGATGTTCCTTTCGCAATTCTTTGATTTCCAAAATTTCCTTAGAAGGAACAATAGGCTGTTCACTGTGGCCTGGACTGTGACTAGTCCCCGGATCTTCCTTTTGGGGTGTTTCTTCATTTTTCTGCTCTGGTTATTCTGGGGCAGGAACCTAACTGGTTCTGTCAATTCTTGGGAAACTTCTTTTTCTGCCCCTATTTCCTCTAGAATTTCTTCCAGTGTCTTCTGGTTAGGAACAGATTGTTCCTGTTCAGTATCTCTTATTGTTTCTTTATCATGAACAGGCAGATTTTCTTCTTCTGCCTCCTTTTCATGTGGTTTTTCAGGTGCATTTTCCTCCTGGGGTTTCGTTTTTTCATGGAGGTTTGATGGGCTGGAAGGTTGGCGATATTCGCCCATATTGGCCAAGACTGCGGCCAATTCGTCTTCTCCCACTGGGTTCTGCAATGGGCTACCTTCCTGCTGTTCCATTTCCTCCTCCTACTCAGATTGTTCGGCTTCTGTTTCAGAATGCTCAGCTTCTGTTTCAGAATGCTTGGCTCCTTCCTCATTTTCTTATTCGGGTTGCTCGGCCTCCTCTTTAGATGCTCAACCTCTTCTTTCTCTTCTACTTCAGATTTCTCGGCCTCTTCTTCTGGCCGCGAGGGTTGCTCATCTTCAATTTCTACTGGCCGGCTGGTGTTTTCCTGGAGCTTTTCCAGTGTCCCTTGTATTCGTGCTAACCAGACCGATTTCTTGTGTTTTTCTAGCTGTTCGGGTATACCAGTGGTAGTCCCGAGACTTCTGTGATTATGTCATCGGTGATTGCTATATGTCTCCCCCTCACTGTGGAGTAATCCTCTTGTAAATTTTGCAGGAATTCAATTGCCACCGTCTCGTTAGACTCCTGCAAGTGGTTGAGATAAGTCAGCCACCCTACTCTTGCCAGGATTTCCCGGGCAGTAGCGGAGACTGTCAACACCTGCGGTTCCCTCCGGATCGCTCTTCCTCCCATGGTTTCACTATGAATTCTCAATGGAATGGTAGCTGTTCGTGCTGTTTGAAACACAGAGAGGCTAATGGACACAAGACTTGTTAAAAAAAAACAGAGTATATCATAGAAATAGCTTATGAACAACAATTCGTGTAGAAAAATAAAAATAGCATGCCGTTAAGCCATGCCATACCCTAGTACATAACTTTCCCGAATAGTGAGCTAACACGTAATCCAGGGAATACTGAGGTTAACCTCCCCCTCGCAATGTGATAGGCTGTCCCGGCCATCAAATAAAGGAGCAGCGCCTATTTTGAAACAGAGTCATAAAGGAACAACGTATAAAAATATGCCATGTTTACAAAAACGACAAATTACCGAAATCGAGGTGTACAGTTAGATTGCGTATTACGTAAGAGGCTGCTGTGATATGATGCGAGGCTGGGAGGATAAGACATCTGTCGTACTTTCTAAATATCCTGCGGTCATTGTTAATTGTTCTGCCATGATTGGTGATAATAAATTTACATGCATTATATAATTCGGGGAATGATATATGATTAATTACTAAGGTATAAGAAACAGAAGGGTGTTAATAACTCACCTATTGGTGTAAATAATGTGACTTCGATACCATTAACAGTGCTTTGCTGCTGACAGGTGTTCATAACCTTGGCAGAGTTGTTTATTTCACCCATGGAACCATGATCCACTGTGTATACTTAGGGAATGCGTCAAAATGTAGGCCACTAAGCTGGCTTGGTGACCAGTTAACCATAATGCCATTCACGAGGAAGGAGCGAAAAGTGCGCAGGCCGGCTCGTGATGAGACCTCCTATTCCAAGGGTTGTTTATTTGATATACCTTTTGTACCATATCCCTGGTGTGGTGGCCATAGTGGGAATGCCACTTCACTTTCGACCTCATGATCATGGTAGGCTGGCTCTTTATGATACCCCCTATCCTGCATTTGACAACTTATAAGTCATGTTTACCTTTTTCTTTCTTTTTCACAAAGTACTTTCCCTTATTTATACACAAGGGGTGGTTCAACACTCCTTAAGAGTAGGAATGGTGGAAGAAGTCTTAACATCTCAATAGGAAGATATAAACCCTTGGCTCTGATTCCTAAATAATAATCAAGGAGGATTAAAAAAAGGGTTGCCGTGATAAAGATGAACAACCATAGCAGAATTAGTAGAACAATGACAGCAAAAGATGATAAATAAGTGTGTCCTTCCTTTTGTCCTCTTACCAATGCAGACCCTTATAAAGATAGCGATTTATGATTGGCTGATTTCAGTATGTTGTGATTCTGTATCCATTGCATAAGTGCATAGTTGTATCCTAAAAGACTTGAAAGAACAGGAGCAATAGGCATCCGCAATTTAGATCAGTAAAAGGAACAAGTTGTTTCATAGGGAGAGAAAAAGCATGCAAGTGGTGTTCCTTTTGGAACAAGGGCCAACAAGAGACCTCAAATAGCAGAAAATGCAAATGTTGTTCCTTTGAAAAAGGAACAGGAGAACACATAGATGTTGTTCCTTTGGAAAAGGAACAACAGGACATTCCAATGCCATTCCTTTGAAAAAGGAACAACAGAATAAAAAAATGTTGTTCCTTTGGAAAAGGAACATCAAACAAGCGGAAATGTCGTTCCTTTTGAAAAAGGAACAGCAGTAACTAAAAATGTTGTTCCTTTGAAAAAGGAACAACAAAAGACACAAGAAATGTCGTTCCTTTGGAAAAGGAACAACAGAAATAAAAAATGTTGTTCCTTTGGAAAAGGAACAGCAAAACATGCAAAAATGCCATTCCTCTGGAGAAGGAACAACGGAAATCGAAAATGTTGTTCCTTTGGAAAAGGAACAGCAAAACACGTAGATATGTCGTTCCTTTGAAAAAGGAACAGCAAAAATCGAAATGTTGTTCCTTTAGAAAAGGAATAGCAGAACAAGCAAATGTCGTTCCTTTGGAAAAAAAACAACAAAAAAATCAAGAATGTTGTTCCTTTGGAAAAGGAACAACAGAAACACACAAATGCCATTCCTTTTGAAAAGGAATGGCAAAAATAAAAAACGTTGTTCCTTTGGAAAAGGAACAACAAAACACACAAAAATAAAGGAAAAAGATCCTAATTACAACGAGATGACGACTGATCCAAAGGGTTTTGCTCTTTTGAAAAAAGAATAGCCGAAAGAAAATGTTGTTCTTTTTTAAAAAGGAACATCAAATATGACAGGAAAATATTAATTCAAAAATATGTACAAAAAATGATTCAAAGAAAAAGAACTTATGTAAAAATTATAAAAGGAAATGAATTCCTTAATGAATTACAGGTGAGTGTTATAGACATTTTTGTGCCTTACAGCTATAAGCATGAAATGTCCATAATTCAAGGGATCCAAAGTCCCTAAAGATGTTGTTACAGCTCCTAAAGGAACAAGGTCAACCAATGACAGCTTCTCCCAGAAGTTCTCCACCAAAAACCACTCAGAACTAGTCAAATCAGGATCAATTCAGAAGCTCCACTAGCTGCCTGCGTTGCAAAGCACCCAAATGCACTGGCTAGGTGCGTTGCAACGCACTTGGATACACTACCCAGGTGCGCTGAGCGGGAAATGACAAGTGGCAGAGTCATTCAACGAGGTGGAGAGACCATGGAAGCTTCCAGAATCTTCTCCAATGACACTTGCCTCACTGAATTCGACCAAGTGATGGGTAAGAGGCTCTCAGTCTCCAAGTGGAAGCAAGAACTGACAGAGAGAAGCCACAAGTCAAAACATAAGCTGACTCATCCTCTCTGCTTACATCTATATATGGATCCCTCATCCCAGAGATCCAGGGGCTGGAATTTTGTACTTTGCAGAGAATTGCTGTTGGTTTGAGATTGAGATTAGTACATTGGGTGATTTATGCTTTGTTAGAGGAGAGGAAGGGATTCCTTTGCTAGGAGGTAGATGCTAGATCGGTCACTTGGTTGTATCTCCTCTTGGACTTTCTTATTCTATCAATAAACTATTTGAGTTTCTCCTACATGCTGTGTATCAATGATGTTTTGTTATATTTCCATGTTTAGCTTAATCTGATCTTGAGCTTTTTATGAATGTATATCTATATCTTCATGTAGTTTCTCTCTCTTGTGATCTTGCAGGAATTTGGTGAAGCTAGACCGGTAAGGGAGTAGGGAGCTGGGAGCTATTGAAGAGAGGAGCGATTGGATCAACAAACTAGCGAAAGACACAGGTTAGTTACATCCTTCCTCTTCATTTACATTTCATAAAGAAGAATACTCAATTAGTTTTCCTTGTTTGTTGCTAAGGCACTATCACACCTTAGAGTGGGATAGGGGCATTCTGAATGGATACTTTTCCCAACAAAAAATTGGCGACTCCGCTGGGGATCGTATCTAGTTAGTTTATTTGTGTTTCTATTGTTGTTCTTCTCATAAACTCAGGAGTGCCGAATCGAAATGCATTTGCCATTTTCAAATGAAAAGTAGAGATCTGTTACTCTAGTCCATTCACTGGGCCTGTTTATGATCTAAACAACTGATCCACAAGTGCTCTAACAACCCTTTGTGATAGATCTTAGTCCTCCTTTAAATCATCCTCCTAATTGTACCTAATTGATAGCTTTTATCCGGCCAAAAACTGTAGATTAAACTGCAAACCGTGACCGAGAACCCAGAGACAATTCTCGTTTCTGCTTCAGCGCAGGCTCTGTGAAGAGACTCTGCATTTCAACGCAGGTCCCGAGAGGGCTACCTGCGCTGCAATTCAGTTTCTCTGTGCTGGGGGTGCGCTGATCAGCCTTTGCCTTGTGCAGCTGTGGTTCCCTGCTTCCTTTTGCTCAGTTTTGTCTCTGTTTTTTGCATCCTGTTATCAGTGTGTGTACCTATCTGAAACCCCTTTTCTTTGCCTTAATTCCGCCTCAGTTGTATAAAGAAACTGTATTTGTTCTTTGTGTATTTGTTACATCATTTGCAGTTTCCCATTACAAAAGTAAACTAGTCATACTGTCGCCCTTAGATGTAGACCTGTCGTAAGTGTCGTTTTGATCTTAGGAGTGAGTTTGCTTGCTGTTCACAGTTGATTACGCTTTTACTTTTGTCTTTTGGTTTGAATTTATGAATTTCTAGTGTCGAAACAAGTGTTTACTTCAAAATCGCAAAGTGTCGTAATCGTCTTTTTTATTTCAAAAAGAAACTTGTTTGTGTTTTCACTTGAAATCGAATTCAAATTTGTACAACAGCTTTATTTTTAGGCATCAATATTAAGAAAGTGAAAACAAATACATGCATTTGTGCATTTGCATATTGATAGTTTGTATGGTTTGATTTAGGAAAAGTGCATTTACAGTGTGCTCTTTGCTCTTTGAGGAAAGATTGTGTCTTTCTTTTCCCCTTGTAGCTAGGATTTTCATTGTTGAAAAGAGATAAATGCTTGCTTATCATCTTTAGACTGCATTTAGGAATTGTATATACATCTCGTGGTGATCCAAAAAGGCAAACTTCTAAGAAAGATCAACCTAAAATAAATTGAATGAACTTAACAACGCTTTGTAACTTAACGCACAACATAGAGGTCTAGGCTAGAGACGTGTTCCGGCGTCGTAAAACCTGGTGACTGTCGATCTCGTTGATGGTTGGGTGATTCCTCCTGAGAGACGATAAGCACCAGTACGGATAGTGCTCCCACGTACCGTCGAGTATATATTGGGAGACCCCTATAGGCATAAAACCTTTATCCATAGGAATCCGTGTCGGCCGCCCTACTGATCGCAATGCACTGAACACAGCATTCGGGAAGATTGACCACCCGTACCTTAAAAAGTATTCTGCGGTTTTGCAAAAAGTTTGGCACACCCTCTACCTAGAACTCCAGAACAGTTCCTTTTGGCCTTTTTCAGACTCTATAACGGAAAAAGTCCATTCGAGCATTTGTCACTTCGGGCTCGTTAAAACATCGAAGGAGACTACAGTCATCTTTTGCTTTTTCTCGACTCTTTAAAATTGAAAAAGAAAGTTGTGTCCAATCGTCATTAAAATTTATTTTAAACAGAATATTCATACCCTTTTTCCTGCGTTGATCTTTAGGTTGAGAAAATGCAGCCTACCAACCAAGGAATTCCCCTTGGTGGAAATCCTAGTCCCTTCTCCTCTTGGGGAGATGTTGGTGCGCCCCATATGGCCACATTGTCGCTTCCAGGACTGACAATTGGCTTGCCGGTCTGGCTCTTCTCAACCAATGTCGTTCAGAACACCACTATTCCTGAACAGTCGAATCAGCAGTTAGACCAGTCCAGACTTACCCACCAACCTTCTACTTCCTCTAATTCTTCCTCTCCTCCTTCCTCTTCGCTTGACGGGACTGGTAAAGATAAAAAGCAAGTTCCTAAGGAGAAGAAGGAAAAGAAGAAGAAAGAGAAGAAGAAGAAGGAGCCAAAAGCGACTGGGGGCAAACAAGTGTCGTCTAACGAAAATCCACACACAGCACTGACTAGGCCTAAATCGCCATGTGTCATATGCAAGGGAGACCACTTTCACAGAGATTGTCCCTGCATCCCTCGGATACTAAGGGACTGGTCTCCCCGTTTGCACAATCCGGTGGCGTCAACCTCTGATAGCCATGTTGAAAGCACACCATCAACTAGCAAAAGTGAAGTCCCAGAACAAAAAGGGAGAGCTAGATCTCCCTGTAAACTGTGCGAAGGCAACCACGCCATCCACCGTTGTCCCTTCTTAGACGAAGCGAAAAGAGTTTTGGATGATTGTCTGGTTTCACCGTTACGACTTCCTCCTGGATATAAAAAACTCTTGTCGAGTCCTTCGTTAGTTGAAAATCCAGCTGGCCCACTCAAGTGGTCAGCTGAAGCGTCAATCATTGAAGATGAACCAGCTGAATCCATACCCAACGAAAGTCAAAAGGTCGAGGCGGCAGTTGACCTGGTCTTGCCTTCAGAGGTTTTATCTTCGAATGATACAGTCACTGAAGAGGGTAAAGATGACACCATCCAAATTCTCTTCATCAACACAGACTTCGACGAACACGGGGGCAATTCCCCCATTCCTTTATCGCAGGAAGGAAGTTCGTCAGAGCGATACCCGGCCGTCTACTCGGTCCCACCACCAAGCAACCTAGTTGTCTCCTTCGACTGGAACCAACTAGGCAGACCCCGTTTGCCAGCAAGCATACCATTCAGAATTATCGTCCAAATATAAAGAATGGTCATGGCTGGCACCATCATTGATGAGGGGGCATCTGTGAGTATCCTTTCCTCTATTGCTTGGAAAGCGCTTGGTTCGCCAGCGCTTTTGCCTGAAATGAGAAATCTGACAGGCTTTGATAAAGGAACCAGTCGACCTTTAGGGATCCTCTCAAATGTGCCTATCACATTGAAAGGAAAGACCATTCAAATGAACGTGATGGTCGTTCAAGGACCCTTGGATTATAACCTACTCCTTGGACGAGACTATATATATTTCATGGGAGCCATCGTCTCCTCACTCTTTAGAGTAATGTGTTTTCCGCACGAAGGAAGAGTGGTCAAGCTCGTGGACCAGCTTTCATTTCCCAGATCATGCATCGCAAATAGTCATATACCGTCCCTAAATGGTCTCTTCACGCAAGAAATGTCTCAACCCACGGTCCGTCCTCCCGATGAGCGTGAGTAATTCGGAGGGATATGACTGGAACCCAGGGGGCATGCGTCCTGGTCTACTTCAGCAGGAAAACTTTGGGTATAGGGTAGGTTTCCGCGGGGGAATATGACTAGTCTGTACCCCGTCCGTCTTGGAAGAGGGGTTAGTCTAGAATAAGATTCTTTTGTCAAAGTTATGTGTTTGGCGCTCGTTGTCACTCACCTTTGTCTATCTCAGTAGACATCGCTGAAGAAGTGTTTTGTTTGAAAGATTAATAGAACAATCTTTGGGTAACCTGAAAGAGGTAGGCCTTTCCTGGTAGAACAAATGTTTTATCTACAAATTGAGGGGTAACCTTGAAATCGTACTTTATACCTGGGGGCATGCAAACCTTTTGGAGTGCAAGCAAGGGGCGACTATTTATTTTTTAAATTTTTAGGTCCTCCCTTTAAACCTATAGGTCTAACCCTTTAAACTCGTAGGATTAGTCGTTTTCGAACTTGCATAACGAAAGGATGCGGGGCATAGCTTTGTAAGGCGCAAGCTCCATAAAAAATGGCATCTTACATGAGACATTCTTATCATATGACTGGATTATCGAGAAGTTTTAGCACATAGTTCATGCTCGTTAAAAAATAAACATAAGATCGAGCAGTTTTAGCACATAGTTCATGCTCGTTAAAAAATAAACATAAGATCGAGCAAGTGTTTCAATCTGGGTTTAAGCTCGTTAAAAAATGAACTATCCTCCGGTAAATAACCACCGTGAATGTAACATTATCAGCCATTAAAGCCTTGGTCGTGTTTGCACCGTCACCTCCACTTTTCCATTGGCCGATCGTTCACCTCCATTTGATTGTTTACCCATTTTGAGGAACAGCTACGAAGAGTGATTTCACTAGCCATCCTTGTGACACTGCCATGCTTGGAAAATTCCAACCCTTACCTGGAATCAACTGCTACCTATTTTATCACTCATTCCTCAAAAGACGAGTTTTCTTTAAGCTCTTTTCATTTGACTCGTAAAATATGAAAAGATTGCCGAGTTTTGGCCTCCCAGCTCGTTAAAGCGACCGGAAGAGCTATCCCTCCTCCAGATTTTAATCTTTTTGGACCTGAGGGATTATTGCACAAAAAGATCGAGCGCTTGTTTTGTTCGGCTCGTTAAAATTATCGAAAATTCATCCCTTCTGTATTGTTTTATACTTTTTCGGACTTAAGGGATTAGATGACGAAAAAGGAATTTCGGAGTTAACTTTACGTATCTTTTCAGACTCTCTAAAAATGAAAAGGACCGAGTTATCTTTGTCGTTAGACTCGTTAAAAACATTAATAGCGACAAACTTGTCTTTAGACGAGAACGAGTTTTACTATCGCTAGGCTCGTTAAAACATAGCGATGGGTTTGCCCGAAGGGAAAATTATAGAACAAGCATATGTTATCCTCCTCAAGCTTGACAAAAATAAAGAGGTACTGGTCAGCAATGACTGGGGAAAAATTGGGAGAAACTCAAAGAACTGTTATTGGTAGCAAGTCGCTCTTGAACATGACACTTCCACTCCGTGCCTGAGTTGGGTTGGGTTGTTTCATTCACCGGTCACATCACCATGGTCTTGCCATACCATCCACCTTTGGGGTAAATGCTACCAATCCATCACACAAGTGTCGCCAATATGTTCAAGAGAAGTCATCCAGAGAAGTCAACCGTGTCCCATCCACTACCATACATTATACTTCATTCTTTCATGACCGCCACCCTGAACCATATATCATCAGATTGTTTTCACCTCCATCAAAATCATTTGCTCCGTTCCGTGTCACTGATGTGGGATACATCAAGTCCCTCCTTTGACGGATCGCTTCTTATCGACATCATCTCATTATCCAAGAAGTTGATCTAGGAACACCCCCTTCAGTACTTTGAAGCTTGCATGCCTCAATGGCAAGTTTCTCACTTCCGGCGACAGGTATACATCAATGACCTTCGACCGAAAGATTTTGCGTGGTGTTCGACGCCAAGTCCTTTATTCACACCACGTGAATTGTACTGCAGTACCTTGAGGGTCATTATCATTATCGGTGATTTCTCTCGCGCTTGTTAACAGTTTACATCATTGACTGGTAATCAAGCGATGTCTTTCCATGTTCGACATCAAAACATTTCTCACATGGATCGACTTGTACTTAGAGTGAAGATCGGATGAGATTGAAGACCCCGGATCTAGTTTCATCCATCCAGGCTGCGATATATATTCAGGAAAAATAAAGACATTGACATGTACAGCACTGCAGAACAGATAATCATCCTACCAAAAGGATGATGATTTCATCACAATCATCAGTCTACCATCAGACGATTGTCTGTCCTATGTACATAAAATGAATTTATAAAGCTGAGCATGGGAATGCCCGCCTCAGCTAGATCATGAAAATAGTATGAAAAATAATGTATTGTATTGTATCTTAATACAGGTCTCCTCCCAACATTGAATGAACTTTGGATCCTCCTAATAAAGCATTTCACTCGATAAATGGCCTCATACTTTAGGGGGCAACTGTTATAGACATTTTTGTGCCTTATAGCTATAAGCATGAAATTTCCATAATTCAAGGGATCCAAAGTCCCTAAAGATGTTGTTACAGCTCCTAAAGGAACAAGGTCAACCAATGACAGCTTCTCCCAGAAGTTCTCCACCAAAAACCACTCAGAACTAGTCAAATCAGGATCAATTCAGAAGCTCCACTAGCTGCCTGCGTTGCAAAGCACCAAAATGCACTGGCTAGGTGTGTTGCAACGCACTTGGATACACTACCCAGGTGCGCTGAGTGGGAAATGACAAGTGGCAGAGTCATTCAACGAGGTGGAGAGACCATGGAAGCTTCCAGAATCTTCTCCAATGACACTTGCCTCACTGAATTCGACCAAGTGATGAGTAAGAGGCTCTCAGTCTCCAAGTGGAAGCAAGAACTGACAGAGAGAAGCCACAAGTCAAAACATAAGCTGACTCATCCTCTCTGCTTACATATATATATGGATCCCTCATCCCAGAGATCCAGGGGCTGGAATTTTGTACTTTGCAGAGAATTGCTGTTGGTTTGAGATTGAGATTAGTACATTGGGTGATTTATGCTTTGTTGGAGGAGAGGAAGGGATTCCTTTGCTGGGAGGTAGATGCTGGATCAGAACTCACTTGATTGTATCTCCTCTTGGACTTTCTTATTCTATCAATAAACTATTTGAGTTTCTCCTACAGGCTACATGCTGTGTATCAATGATGTTTTGTTATATTTGCAGGTTTAGCTTAATCTGATCTTGAGCTTTTTATGAATGTATATCTATATCTTCGTGTAGTTTCTCTCTCTTGTGATCTTGCAGGAATTCGGTGAAGATGGGCCGGTAAGGGAACAGGGAGCTGGGAGCTATTGAAGAGAGGAGCGATTGGATCAACAAACTAGCGGAAGACACAGGTTAGTTACATCCTTCCTCTTCATTTACATTTCATAAAGAAGAATACTCAATTAGTTTTCCTTGTTTGTTGCTAAGGCACTATCACACCTTAGAGTGGGATAGGGGCATTCTGAATGGATACTTTTCCCAACAACAATGAGGAAGACTTCTCTTCCTCTCCCAAAATCTCCATATCAGAGTCTCGGCGTAGCTACTGGCAGAAGGACTCCCGAGTGAGTGGTTTGCGATAGAGATGAACTTGGTGGCCATTTGCCTTGAAGGCATATCCAGAACCATCAATAGTGATTAGAGTAAGGGTCCCATTGTCATGTACCTTCTCTATTTCATATGGTCCTAACCAACGAGTCTGGAGTTTCCCAGGGAAGTCCTGAAACCTGGAGTCGTACAACAGAGCCCAGTCTCCCTCGTGGAAGACTTTATTTTTGATGAGACCATCATGCCATTTAGCTCGCTACTGTTGGATCAAGGCAGTGTTTTGAAGTGCAGAGAGCCTAATTTCGTCCAATTCATTGATCTGCTGCAGTCGATTAATATGTGCCTCACTTAGATCTAAGCCAACTTCCTGTGTTGTCAGTAATGTTTGGATTTCGAATTCTATGGGAAAGATGGGTTGTTTTCCAAACACTAATTGATATGGTGAGTAACTAGTGGTGCTTCTCCATGTTGTTCTGTAAGCCCAGAGTGATTTAGGTAGTCTAGCAGCCCAATCACATCTATGTGACGCAATGGTTTTTGTTAGAATTGCATCTATTATTTTATTGTTGCTTTCCACTTGTCCATTCATCTGTGGGTGGTATGGAGTAGTGATTTTATGTTGGACATGATAATTGTTGAGTGCTGCAGCTATTCTATTTTTAGCAAACTGTGGTCCACCGTTTGTAATTATTTCTCTTGGAAGGCCATAACGTACAAATAGATGGAACAGGAACTGTATGACAGAGTCCTCTGTAGCTCTAGGCAATGCTTCTGCTTCAACACACTTGGTGACATATTCTGTTTCCACCAAAATATATGTTTTCTGGTTTGATGATGGGTTGATAGGTCCAACGAAATCAAGAGCCCATCGCTCGAATGGTTCAATGACTAACTGTGGTTTCAAAGGCATCTCATTAGACTGACCAGGGCGTCCTGCTCGCTGGCAGATGTCACAGGCTTGGACAAATTTCTTTGCATATTTGAAAATTGTGGGCCAATAATACCCTGTCTAGAGCACTTTATGTCTAGTTCTGCGCTCAGCAAAATGTCCACCACATGGTCCATCATGACAGGCTTTTAAAATGTCAAAGATTTCATCTTCTCGAATGCATTTTCTGATATGCATGTCAGCCCCTGTGTGAAACAAATAGCCCCCGATCCATGAGAATCGAGCACTCTTTTGAACAATCTGTTTCCGCTCATTAGGGGTTAGGTGTTTTGGTAATTTACCTACTGCGAGGTAATTGGCAACATCAACATACCAGGGTGTTTGAATAGCAACAGTAAACAGATGCTCATCTGGAAATTGATCTTCAACTACTGCTGCATCGGTTGGCTTTGGCATTCTTGAGAGAAAATCGGCTACAAGATTTTCTTTGCCAGGTCGATCCTTGATTGTGATATCAAATTCCTGCAATAAAATCAGCCATTTAGTTATTCTGCCATTTGTGACAGGCTTATTTGCTAGATATTTTATAGTAGAATGATTTGTATACAGGATAACAGGATATCCAGTGATGTAATATCTAAACTTGTTGACAGCATGTATTACAGCTAGGAATTCTTTTTCAGTATAGTGTAATTTAATTCAGTAGGGGATAAATTTTTGCTGATGTAATAAATTGCATATGGTTTTTTATCCTCTTCCTGCACAAGGACTGCTCCAATAGTTGTATCTGAGGCATCAGATGATATCTAGAATGGCAAATCCCAATTTGGTCCTCGAAGGACTAGGGCTATGAATACGAGCTTATTCAGATCCTTGAAAGCACGTTCATTTTTCTTTCCAAAGAAAATCAACGTTACCAGTTAGTGCATATAGAGGTGCAACAATGTGCGAATAATGTTCTATAAATCGCCTATAATAACCAGAAAATCCAAGAAAACTGCGTACCTCTGTTTGAGTGGTAGGAGTGGGAATAAGCAAAAGTATTTGAATTTTGGCCAGGTCTACCTGAATGCCAATTGCTGAAATATAGTGTCCTAGGATAAGTCCTTCAGTCATCATCATATAACATTTTTCGTGGCTTAAACAAAGCCTGGTAGCAATGCATCATTGTAGGACTTTCTCTAGGGTGTCCAATGCTGAATCAAAATCATCTCCATATGGTGTAAAGTCATCCATGTATACTTCAAGTCTGTCATTTATTAAATCTGCAAAAATGCTAAGGATAGCCATTTGGAATGTGGCAGGAGCATTGCATAAGCCAAAAGGTAAAACTCGATAGGCAAATGTTCCCCAAGGACAATTAAAAGTAGTTTTGTCTTGGTCTTAAGGGGAAATCTGAATCTGATTGTATCCACTGAAGCCATCCAGGAAAGAAAAGAATTTCTTTCCTGCTAAAGTATCTAATACTTGGTCGATGAATGGGAGAGGAAAGTGGTCCTTTTGTGTTGCTTTATTTAGCTCCCTGTAGTCCACACAGATTCTCCATTTCCCATTCTTTTTTGGTACCACCACAAGCGGAGAGACCCAATTACTATCAGAGATAGGATAGATAAAATTGACATCTAAAAGTTTTTGAAGTTTAGCTTTACCACATCTTTTAGATGAGGATTAAGTCTCCTTTGAGGTTGACGAACAGGTCTAGCATCCTTTTCTATATAAATGTGGTGTGTACATAATTGGGGGTCAATTCCTTTCATATCAGGGTAATCCCATGCAAATGCTTCTTTATATTCCCTCAACAAATGGATGAGCTTTGTTTCTTGTTCAGGTGTGAGGTTGGCATTAATGTTTAAGGTTTTTCCTGGTTCAATTTCCACAATTTTACTATTTGCAATAGAAGTAACAGGTATTGTTTGATCATGTGTATCTTTCAGAGGGTCTTCTTCTAATTCATTATCAAATGTTGCTTCTATCATGTGACACTATGTGCGGGATCTAGATTCAGTTTGACTAATGAAATTATTAATGGCATCATATTCTGTTTGGTCTTTAAAATCAAGTGCCTCTTGTATAGTTAATGGAGATCTAATGTTATCAGTAAGGTATGATACAGGGTGCTTATTAGTTTTGATTATTGTGACACTTGGCTGCGCTGGAGGATACAGAACTAAATTCTTGATATTTGGTCCTTTGGTTATGGTCATATTTCCTTTTCGGCAACCAATGTAAGCATCGGCAGTGGCAAGCCAAGGTCTACCTAAAATCAGCGGGTGTCCATCAAGTCGGGTTTTAAGATTTATTATCAAGAAATCGGTTGGATATTCCCAGGAATCGACAGAGACCATGACATCATGTAGAGTACCCTCCGGCCTAACCATAGATCGGTCAGCCAATTCTAGCAAGGTAGAGGTGGGTTCTACAGATGTAATGCCCAAATTTTGGCAAGTAGTGGTTGTTAAGATATTAACTGCAGCTCCTAGATCAACTAAAGCATTAGATAGGGTCTGACCATAAATTTGGACAGTTACAATTGGATTTCCTGGGTCTTCATATTTAATGGGTGTTTCTTTCCCTGATAGTAAGTCAGATAAAGTGCCGACTACTTGGACTCTTGGATTATTTGTTATGTTCCTCCTTGGTTTCTTTATGCACAATTCTTTAATAGTTTTTGCGTATATGGGGATGTCTTGAATGGCTTGGAGGAATGGAATTTTTATGTACAGATTTTGTAATTCTCCTAGAATGTCAAAATCAGGATATTGTATAGGTCAAGGTATGACTAATCGTTCTGGGAATGGAGGAGAGGATATGGTTGCTTGATTATGAGTTTGTTGTTTATTCACATCCTCTTGTTGTGACAGATGTTCTCTGGGTAACTGATGTTCAATCTGAACTGTCTTTTCTCCCTCGGTTTCAATAATATTGTCAGATCTTAACTGAAGATCATTGCAATCCCTTAGATTGGCTCCTGTTTCCGTTGTTTCTATAATTTGGAGAGATTGGACTAGTCTGTTATTTGGATTGGGGTTGGGTTGGGCTGGGAGTTGTGGTTTCAGATTAGACTGGGGATTTTGTTGTAAGGCTGGCAGTGTAGATTGAGGGAGCGGAATAGTTCCTAATGGTTGATGCATCGGTCTCTGCCAGTTTGTCTGCTAGGCTGAACTTTGTGAAGTAGTGGGAGTCCATTGTGGAGGATATGAGTTATTTTGCCAATATGGTGGACTATAAGGAAAATTCGGCCAACCAAATTGGCTTGCCTGATTCAGCCACAGGTTTGAAGAAGGAAACAAATGTGGTGACCAGTTTGGAAACGGAGGTTGGGATTGACTTTGCCACATATTATATTGTTGAGCATTATATTGTGGAGGCTGAAAAGAAGAAGTTGTGTCTAAAAACATACCAGATTGTCTCGGCTGCCACTGACGGCGTTGGTTGAGCAAATACACCGATTCTGGTTCTTCTTCCGCTTCCTTATATACCGCTTTCAATCCAGGAAGTGAGGGGCAACTCTCCGTAAGGTGATCTTTTGTACAGATGGTGCATGTTTGAACTGTATCCAATGGACACTCCTTGTGACTATGCTTTTTCCTGCATCAGGGACAGAAGATCGCCAAATTCAGTTCTGCCTCCATTTGCTTCTGTTTGGCTAGCATAATATCAAGTTGTGTAGTCAGTGTCCCTAGTATATCAGTTTTAAAATTTTCCAATAAATTTCCAATTTCTACACGTGTTACTCCTTCTGTTGAAATTTTATTATCTCTTACAAACCAATCATGTTCCGCTGGTTTTACTATTGTGCTACCTTTCGAGCTCCTGATACATAAATCAATAATATCAGCAATTTTTTCTTAATAAATATCCCCTTTTCCCATAATGTTTAATGTTTCAATCCATTGTTCCTTCATGCCCCTTATCAGTGCTGTTTTTAACACATTATCAGGTAAAGGTAGTGATGCATAAGGAGATCTTTGCAGATTATACTGGAAACGTTCCACATACTCCTCTAATGTTTCATTCGGTCTCGCTGTCATCTGGAATATTTCGTCCTTTAGTTCTCTAGACCTGTAATAATCCTGATATTTTTTTAGAAAAGATTCTTTCATTTGATCACAGTTATTTATAACCCCGCCACCTAATCCCATAAACCATCTTAAAGCAGCCCCTTTTAATGTAGAGGGAAATAGTTCCAGTTTCTGGGGGTTGGTGGTGTAATCATATCCCCTACAAAACACATCAAATTCGAATAAAAATGCATCTGGATCTTCTGATGTAAGACCGTGAAATGTAGGGATATGTTGAAGAGGGATTGCTTTCATAGGCACATTTGTTGCAAAATCCACTATAGGGTATTGTAATGTAGAGGTTTGAGTGTTTGGCTGATTTTGAGCCATAGGGTCGAATATATGCCAATAACCTTTTGGGATATCTAGGAGGGTATTCCTAGGTTGAGAGGGAATGGCTTTAATAGGAATAGTTTTAATAGCACTTCCTCTATCTGGGATAGTGAGAATACCTGATGTCTGAGGAGATTGAGTTTCTTCAACAATGATTTTTGCAGCACTTCCCTTGTCTGGGATGTTTAATGGCTGAGTTGTTCCAATAGGAGATCTTGGTTCCTCGGTTTCCCTTGTTTCTCCTCCTCCTTCACAAAGATTGCTGAAATTCCCTTCCTGCAATAGTTCTGGAGTAGAATTTTCAATTTCTTCAAAGTCCTGCTCTTCAGTTTGACTATGCACCTCAGCAAAGGCTACAGATGGTGATCCTGTGGCTTGAAGGGAACTAGTAGGCTGTTTAGAAATGATTTTCATGGGTCCTACTGATGGCTGAGATTTTGCTTTCTTGTAGATTTCGTCTATGAAGGTCGTTCAGCCAAGGGTCACCGACCCCTTAGCTTTTTTTGGCTTGGGTAGAGGTTTGGTATTTTTTTCTGGTTTTTTCTGCTTAGTCATGCACTCAAATTAACTACTAAATTCTATTTAAACAAAGCAACAACAAATCTATTAGGAAAGCGGACAGAGGAGCAGGGCTTTTACATGCTTCATACGTAGGTTCTTACCTTCCATTTTTAAAATCCAACTCTTCCCTGGCAGGTTCATACACTACTCTGAAAAAAAGGAAAAATGGCTACACTCTTTCCCTGGCAACGGCGCCAAAATGTAGAGCTATAAAAAGGGTCTCTTTCACCTCTAATTACCTCACATTAATATGTCAATCTGGGAGCATTTTGTTATTTCAAAGAGTGTCTCAGTCTGAGGCTATCATTTGCAGTAATGCTAGTAGTACAGTGTTCAAAAATACAAGAGTAAACGGATGCTTGTCTATAGCTTAACTACTTCAAAAGAGGAAATCACACATTCAAAAGACTAAGCAACTTTATCAGTCAAGGGTTCAGTAGCGATAACCCGTCCCTTTGGAAACTGATGGAAAAGGAACTCAGAGAACAGATCGTGGATCTGGGAGCTAGACAGTGAATGCCAAGGCTCACTACAGCCTTAGATCGTCTCCCACACCAAAATAACAAATGCCTGTAAATGGAACGACAGATAAGAAAATGGAACAACAAATAAGAAATCGAACAGCAAGTCTGCAATGGAATAGCAAATCTGAAATGGAACAGCAATTCTTAAATGGAACAACAGTTAAGTCTCACAAGCAGTAACAAACTTAATCTATCAAATCAAATGCATTAATCATAATCAAACAACAATCTTTCACTCTTAAGGCAGATCGAACAACACACACTAATGAAACAACACTGATTACTGATAAGTTATGGAACAGCGCTTGAAAACCATATATATACACAACACTCTTAAATAGTAATCTGATCTAAGCATCAATCTCAGTTAGAAGGAATACGAATGCGTTTCAAAATAGAACATCATTGTTCATCAATTTAACAATCGTGAAGAACATAACTCCCAAGATAAATTATGTGACATAAATGTACAGCACAAAAGCTCTGAAATGGAATAGTAACAATATTCTCTCAAGACCAGTGATATTAGATCAACTCTGAAAAGAACAGTAATACGATGCAGAGTCAATACAATAGTTCTGTCTGTGGAAACCTTAATGAATTAAACATAATGGAGCATGGGATGTAAACTTAGAAAACATACCAGATTACCAAATAACGACGATAAGCAAACCACGTATAAACCAACGTAATAATACAGGAGCAAGTGTCCTCCAGGGCCGGGCCCTTAGCCTCTAGGGGCACATTGCTTGAGGTTAATCCAAACTCAGAGATAAAGTAATCACGAAGTTTGTATTAATGCATAAAGAAAAATTACAATAAACCAATTCTTATCGAGACTCGATGATCAAAGTTTTGATCTTAACAGAAATTACATAAAAACATAATCATGTCTAACCCTCCTCGAGCTAACAGTGTTGTCCCTTTTATAAGGGTGACGGCGAAGATGTCTAAGTGAAAAAATAGATAAAACGGCGATCCCTCGGGATCAAGGATCCCGAGGGATTCGCCGAACTATTAATCCTTAATCATTTGTTTTCTCTCCTGCGCCTAGCTGGTATCTCCACCTCCTTTTCTGGGCCGATTTGCTTTGATTTGCTTTGCCTTGTTTTCATTCGGTCTCCCATCAAAGGGACAACGATTATCTCGTCCTTGTCATTTCCTTTGGAACGAAAACTTCTCGTTTTCACTCCTTCCTGCATGAGGAAATGACAATTGTCAGCGTTTTAGTCTTGCATATTAATCTCACATGTTTTGTTATAATTGTTTATTGTTTTCCAAGTTCATGATGCAAAAAGGTTTGCGAGTTCTACTGAAAAGATACTGAAATAATCATCAAAAGCATACCTTTTTTAGTACTCCACACCATGGCCCACTCTTCCTTTGCAAATTGGATTATACGATATAGAGAACTTGAAAATCGCGGATACTGAGGGAAAGGAGATAGTGATTTTTTCATTCGATTCTCAAGACTTTAAATCATATGATCCCCATGGTATTTGCAAAGATCATTGTGTGAGTATTCACATTCAGTGGATTAGTGGAGCTTTTCATTGGCCAGAGGATGACCCATGGAGGAATTTCTACAATGCCTCCAAACTCTGTGAGCTAGTAAGTTTAGCAAGGACTTCATGGACTACTCCGTAGAGGGAAAAAACTACAAAATAAGCAGTAGTAGAAAGTAGCAATCCCATGTAGGAAAAGGGAAAGATAAATATTTCTGACAGTCAAAGGGGAGAACAAAGTTGTGATATGAAAGTGGATCTAATTGTTATGAAAGCATATTTAGCAACAGAAGTGAAGAGGAAGCAGAGGATACAGAGAGAGGAGTAGAGAAAGAGAGAAAATCAGAGCTTGCAAGAAGCATAACTAAGATTGAAGCAAGAAAAACAAGAACTGAAGGAGGAACGGGAGCTGAGGAGGAAAGAATAAGAAGCGAAGTAGAAGGAGGAAGAAGAAGAAAGGCAAGGCACAATAATAGGAGAAACAACACCCATACAGGTTGAAGAGAAGGAACAAAACCAACTAGCAGTTAAGGAGGAAGGTGAACAGATGAATGTTCAGGAGCTTGCTCAACAAATTGATCACTTGATTAAATTTACAAACATGGAGATGGAACAGGAGATACATAAAGAATATGTCAACCTGATTTCAAGAGCACCATAGGTCACTATTCAGGTTCCACCACCTCCAGCACCAAAGCCAGCTCCGAGCGAGGAAGGAGATGTTGCTTCTCTTGATTATGATCTAGTAATGGATGTGTACAATTTGTCATTTGATTAATCCAAAAATAATATTTTACAAGCATGGAGAAAGAATTTTCCGAATGATCATGCATCACCTGAATTTGTTACAGAAAGGGTGATAGTGGCAAACACCAGGAAGAATCCAAATGCCTTTGCAGGTGCAATAAGATCAAAAATTTAGTATTGACTATTAGGAAACCAGCTCACAAAAAGATAGATCAACGCCTTAGAATGTAGCCCCTTCGAGGGGGAAACCTCCTTTACATTACACAAAGGAACAATTCTTGGATGATACAAATGACTAAACCTCCCTTCTATATATAGGAGTCTAAGGGATCACAATATAATCAAGCCACCTAACAGTAATAACATAAGGACACAACAATAACAATAGCGAGTTTCTATGGGGCACACTAATAAAAATATGGGGACAATAGGGGCACAATAATAACAATAAGGGATACAATGAAAATAGTAATGGGGTAATCACTAGTATTATACGAACCTAACTTGCCCCTCTCCTTCCTAAAAGCATTATCCTCAACACTTGAATAGTTCTGGATGCTTTTGTATAAAATTCTCATCCTTCCATGTGGAATCTTCAGTAGATAAGTTCTTCCATTTGATGAGATACTCTGAAATTGATTGATTTCATAACTATCGAGTTCTTGTTTCTGTGACTGCTTCCAGTTCCAATATGATTTTTCCTTCCTCGTCAAGTTCTAGCAATATTGTTTGAGTTGGGAGCTTGTCAGCTATAACCTTCTATAAACATGAAACATGGAAAACTGGGTGCACTCGAGAAGCTGCAATAAGATCCAATTTGGTGAAGTAAATTGATCCATGCAATTCATACACTAATTCATCAATGACAGGAATGGGAAATTTATCTTTAATAGTGATCTTGTTGAGCTCCCTATAATCCGGACACATGCACCATGATCCATCATTCTTGTGCACCAATACTATTGGAGCAGAGAAAGAACTTTGACTAGGTTGAATTATACTAGCCTCTAGCATTTCTGCAACCATATGTTCAATTTCACTCTTTTGGGCATAGGGATATCTGTATGGCCTGATGTTTGGAGGAACACTTCCTGGAATCAAATGAATAGCATGATCATGATCACGAATAGGTGGGAGGATTTTGGGAGTATCAAATACCTTGGAATGATTGTCCAAGACTTTTTGGAGATCTGGAGAAATAGATGATTTCGATGTGGGAACCTCTAGCAAACATAATTGTGCAATTACTCCTCATTGTTCCTTCTTTAGAAGCTTGATCATATCGTTTGAGATGATTATCTTTCCCGGTTTCCCTGCAATACCCCTTAATTCAACTTCCTTTCCTTCCACACAAAATTTCATGAAAAGTTATTGAAAATTATTAGCATTAATTGATGCCACGAAGAAAGAAAATGGAAACACATAGTAAGAAACCTGAAAGCTCTGATACCAAATGTTAGGAAACTAGCTCACAAAAAGATAGAAAAGATAGATCAACACCTTAGAATTCAGCCTCTTTGAGGGGGAAACCTCCTTTACATTACACAAATGAACAATTCTTGGATGATACAAATGACTAAACCTCCCTTCTATATATAGGAATTTAAGGGGTCACGATATAATCAAGCCAACCTAACAATAATAACATAAGAGCACAACAATAACAATAGTGGGTTTCTATGGGGCACACTAATAATAATATGGGGACAATAGGGGCACAATAATAACAATAAGGGATGCAATGACAATATTAATGGGGGAATCACTAGTATTATACGGACCTAACATGCCCCTCTCCTTCCTAAAAGTGTTTTCCTCAACATTTGAATAGTTCTGGATGTTTCTGTATAAAATTTTCATCCTCCCATGTGGAATCTTCAGAGGATAAGTTCTTCCACTTTTCAAGATACTCCGAAATTGATTGATTTCGTAGCTATCGAGTTCTTGTTTTTGTGACTGCTTTCGGTTCCAATATGATTTTTCCTTCCTCATCAAGT
This sequence comes from Pinus tabuliformis, assembly GCA_031772625.1. Lineage (NCBI taxonomy): Eukaryota > Viridiplantae > Streptophyta > Pinopsida > Pinales > Pinaceae > Pinus > Pinus tabuliformis. The sequence continues at coordinate 121,514,615 of CM062805.1, forward strand.
TCTAGAAATATTGTTTGAACTGGGAGCTTGTCACCTATAACCTTCTCTAAACATGAAACATGGAAAACTGGGTGCACTCGGGAAGCTGTAGGAAGATCCAATTTGGTGAAGCAAATTGATCCATGCAATTCATCCAATAATTCATCAATGATAGGAATGGGAAATTTAGCTTTAATAGTGATCTTGTTGAGCTCCCTATAATCTGGACACATGCGCCATAATCCATCCTTCTTGTGCACCAATACTACTGGAGCAAAGAAAGAACTTTGACTAGGTTGAATTATACCAGCCTCTAGCATTTATGCAACCATATGTTCAATTTCACTCTTTTGGGCATAGGGATATCTATACAGCCTGATGTTTGGAGGAACACTTCCTGGAATCAAATGAATAGCATGATCATGATCACAAATAGGTGGGAGGCTTTTGGGAGTATCAAATACCTTGTAATGATTGTCCAAGACTTTTTGGAGATCTAGAGAAATAGATGATTTCGATGTGGGAACCTCTAGCGAACATAATTGTGTAATTACGTCTCATTTTTCCTTCTTTAGAAGCTTTGTTATACCGTTAGAGATGATTATCTTTCCTGGTTTCCCTATAATACCCCTTAATTCAACTTCCTTTCCTTCCGTACAAAATTTCATGAAAATTTCTTGAAAATTATTAGCATTAATTGATGCTCCGAAGAAAGAAAATGGAAACACCTAGTAAGAAACCTGAAAGCTCTGATACCAAATGTTAGGAAACCAACTCACTAAAAGATAGAAAAGATAGATCAACGCCTTAGAATTCAGTCTCTTCGAGGGGAAAACCTCCTTTACATTACACAAATGAACAATCTTGGATGATACAAATGACTAAACCTCCCTTCTATATATAGGATTCTAAGGGGTTGCAAATAATCAAGCCGACCTAACAGTAATAACATAAGGGCACAACAATAACAATAGTGGGTTTCTATGGGGCACACTAATAACAATATGGGGACAATAGGGGCAAAATAATAACAATAAGGAATACAATGACAATAGTAATGGGGGAAATCACTATTATTATATGGACCTAACATTGACAGCCAAGAATGAGCAATTGGCATAGAATGTACAGGCTTCCAAGCAAGAGGCAAAACAACTCCAAGCAACAGCATAGAATTAAGTTTCCGCACAGGTTTACTTGGAGGAAATGAGAGCAGCAATACTTGCTGAAGTATCAACACTTGGAGAAACCATGTGGAACATCTATGAAGAGTTTGTGACCATACATAAAGAATTTGTTTGTTTGTATGGCCTACAATAGCAGAGAAAATATTTTGTAAAAATTCTCAAAAACATACAAGCTTCCATTACCCATGTGCAAGAATGGACAATGCGATACAAAAGGGCACCGCTCGACTTAGTGAAGAAAATGAAGCCACAGGGAGAGATAGAGAGAGCGAGAGTTCAGATTGTCATTCAAAGCAACAGGAAGCTCACCTCCTTTATTAGTAACATTTAGGCCTCATATATATGGTTATTCACTAGTTTGGATGTCTTGGTGGAAATACACAAGATCCCATCAATTTGCTCGCTCACTAAAGCCAAATCCAGGAACTAGGTCCGACATGAGATGGAAGAGTACTTGGAGCAACTGAGACTGATTTACACTAAGGAAGATTTGGAGCTGAACTGACAAAACATGCAGAACTACATCAGTGGTCCTATCCAAATTAGAACAATGTTGCTCATGCTTCAGAGGGAAGTTGAAATTGGTTCCAAGTCATTATACCCGGATGCCATGGATGCTAGAGTCTGCTTCCATCCATTCAACATCATGAAGTTTAGGGATGTCATTGCACAATACCAAGCTTGACATCAATATGTTACCACGAAGTAACAAGTGGAAGTTGTTGAGCTATAGTTCTCTCAAACTCAAGCATCATAGTGTTTTTCCTTGTTAGTTTGTTAAGTTGTCTCTACCCTATTTTATCTTATATGGGTACAAGTGTAAATGTAATATTATTTGTAATTATTTTGTAAAGTGAAATTCCAAGTCTCAATATTGGAATATGAAGAGTCATGATGTAATTTAATGAATCATTTTAAAGAATTTGAAGAGTCGTGAGGGTATTCCAAAGGTGACAAGGGGGAGTTGAAGGGTCATCCACCCCCTTTTTATAAGTAGAATCTCATAACTCATGTAAAGGGCTTATGGGAGCCAATATTTTCGCTAGGCGTAGGCTTAGAAGGAGCTTAGGAGTATTGTGAAGAGCCTTGGCTTCTCCGTAGCATAGAGAAAGTATAATTCTTTGGAGAAGCAGGTGTTCTTGACTTTAATGTTCCACTATTGGGTGTAGTGGTCTATCAATGGTGTATGTATTAATGTAACTTTCACTTATAATAAAACTCAAAGCCGGTATGCTTTCATGAATATGTTATGAATATAGTAGGACTATTCTTATTTTGTTTTCAATGTATGTTATTTAAATTATGCTCATGCTTATGAACTATTTCTTTTGCATTTGTATATATCTTGTTGAATGTGTGTTGTTGTATTAATTTGTCACCTTAACTTGTGGACTATTTCAAATGTTAGCTCATGATGTCATTATGCTCATTTGTTCCTTTTAAGTTGTGTACTATTATAGGCCTCCAAGGTGCTCACTCTCTCTTCCATTTGTGTTTTTGAACCTTCATGCATCACACTTGACTTTCCGCAAGGTCACACACTTTCTCTCACCAAAGACACCATATTTCACTTTACGTGTTTTCCCAATCAAGGCATAATATTACCACCCATTGTTGGGACTCCTATTCCAAATGGTGCGAGGTCTAGTCGGGAATTCATATCGGGGAGACCCCCTGAATGTTGGTGGGTCCAGCGTCGTCAACATATATCCAATCCCCATTTTGGAATGTCATTGGGAGGTAATTTCTACAAATTTCATCAACGGATTACCCAAAATGTCTAAGCAACATGACATAATCATGGTAGTGGTGGATAAGCTTAGCAAGGTAGCTCATTTTGTAGCAAACAATTCCTTTCATTCCACTAGTGACATAGCACAAATCTTGATAAAGGAGATTGTGAGGCTACATGGAATCCCCAAGAAAATTTAGTTAGACAAAGATGTCAGATTCACTTCCAGGTTTTGGAAGGAACTATTTATAGGACTAGGAACAAAATTAGCATTTAGCGTGACATATCATCCATAAATAGATGGGAAAACATAGAGGATTAACAAAATCCTTAAGGACATGTTAAGGATGTATGTGATTCATTAGCCCAAAAAGTGGAAAGAATATCTTCCACTTGTGAAATTTGCATACAATAATGGATACCAAGAGTCCACAAAGTTGATCCCATTTGAGGTATTTTATGGAAAGAGTTGCAATACTCCTATTAGATGGAGTGACCTAGTTAATAGGGTCCATATAGGACCTAATATGCTCAAGGAAATGGAGCACTGGGTCCGGACCATAAAACATAATTTGAAGGTGGCACAAGATAGGAAAAACAACTATGCAAATCGGCATAGGATGCATAAAGATTTTTGGTTTGGGGAACATGTTTACCTAAGAGATAAACCTACGAAGATTTCCCTAAGAATTGGGACTTGTGCCAAGTTAGCACCATGGTATTGTGGGCCATTTGAAATCCTTGAGAGGATTGGGACAATGGCATATAGACTAGCCTTACCTCCATCAGTTAGAGTTCATGATGTTTTCCATGTTTCTTTACTTAAGAGATATGTACCAAAATCTAATCATGTGATGATTGGTATGTGCTACAGGTGTAACTGGAAAGATATTTATATCTAGAACTAATGTGCATTATAAACCAGAGGATTTTCATTCTCTCAAATCACACCATAGAGCAAGTCAAGGTATAGTTAAAGCACTTTGGGCTAGAGGAGGCCATGTGGGAGATGGTTGATGCCATGAAAGAAAAATTCCCTTGTTTGTTGAATGAAGCAAGTGTGTATATGATTATAAATTTTGTATAGAGTTGTGTATAGAAATCTCCATGAAACAATATGTGTTATGTTTAAACAAAATGTGTTGATATTGCTTACTAGTGAAAGAACACTGAGGGTGGTGTTCCCGCAAGGGGGAGGGTACTGTGATAATCCTACCCATGGGTTCCTTATAAAATGCGTTGTAAATACATTATAGATATATGAAATAAGAAACAGGGAGATGAGTCAAGGTTATGAATTCCAAAGTTAGGGAAGGGGATGGCTTGCTTGGCATGTTGTGGTTTCTTGTGCAGAGACAGAAATCTAAATTGCTAGGACAACCATTAAATATTGTTGGTGCATGAATTTAATGATCCAACTATAAAAATTGAGTTATATGAAACATAAAGTACACAGCCCATGCTGCTTGAGAAGTAGTAACAAGAAAAGAAGACAAAATTCCAGCAAGAAAGACTGCAAATTCCAAGGCAACAAGCATGAGCATGTTGAAATATGGTGGACAGGAAAAAAAAGGAGAGATAAAAGAAGAGAACTCATGGAGGAGGCACACAGAGAAGGAATTGGATTGGGTGCTTAAAGAGGGTAATCAATAGATAATACAAGAGAAGGGGATCGGTTCTCAAGATCCCTCGAGGTTGTGGGTGAGTTGCTAGTCTATAGAGCCCTTTAATAGCTTGGGGTCCTTCGAGGTCGTGGGTTGAGATAGCATCCCTGGAGCCCTATAATAGCTTGGGTCCCTGGAGGTTGTGGGTTGAGGCAAAGGTATTTTTCACCCTATAAAAACTAGGGTCACTGGAGGTTGTGGGTTGGGATGGAATATCTGGAACCTTGTAACAACTTGGATCCCCTTGAGGTTGTGGGTTGAGATAACAGACTTTGTAACCCTATAATGGCTTGGGAAGAGGCCATCCTGAAGTAGTACAAAAAGAAGACCTGAATGAAGATTGTGGTCACGGTGGATTCTAGACTCCTTGGAAGGGGCTGAATCATTGTGTGAGGTAGAGCACCTTTGGACCCTCTGCATTGAAGAGGCGGTAGCAGCCAATTGGTGAGATTGAGGAAGGAAGTCCTATGGAGTCCTTATTATTTTGTTGGAAGCTGGTGTTAAATCCCTTGAGAAAGAATCTCCCCTTGGACTCTGGAATTTGGCTCGAGGTTAACAATAGCAAGTGAATGTGACTGTGGTCATCTATGGTTGGGTGGAGAGTCCTTGTCCCAGACTTAGTTGCCCTGCAAATCCGAATATAAGTACCTATTTATACTTGTTTATCTATTGACGAATTATGACACATTCTAATTGTAATGATTTTGGATTTGGGTTTCCATAATTGTTGATTATTGCTTAAATATATGGTTTCATCCCTATTAAATATGATAGTAATTGGAATGTTAGACTTAGTGATGTGTGTGTTTCTGATTGAAACATTAACACTAATGAATAAATCAAATAAGTATGAGCTTTTGAGCTGGAAGGAAAGTGTTGTATGAATGACTTACTGGAATTGATCACAAAGAATATAATGCACTAAGATCATAATGGACCACATGATAATAAATACTAAATTGTAACACTAAACTGAAGGTCATTATGATTGACATGCTTAACTTTACTGAAAACAATACATGATTAAATAAAGAAAAGTAATAGGCCATGTTATGGGCCATAGAGGAGGCTCGAGAATCTTGGCCAACTTTAAAGGAAAACAAAGGGCTCAAAGACCCCCTTTTTTATTAATGTAGAAGGTTACATGTAGACTGCTAGTATGGAAGGGGTCTAAGTGTCACTATTCACTCTTGATGTCTCAGTTACTAAATTGTGCTACTATAAAGATAATGTCCCATGGATGTTGAAGGATTTATTTCTTCTTCTAATTGTGAGGTTAGCTCGAGGCCCTTTTTTTAACCAGTCTTGCATTCTCAATAGACTAGGCTTCTACTACTAGCGTCTTCACTTTGTCGAATGGGCACAGAACGGTTCGACACGCCGCCACGAAGATGCTTGCAGTGTCGAGGAGGGTCCTGACACTCACGGTGTGTGGAAAGAGAGGTGGAACCCCTTCAGTAGTTCATGTTAAACTCGTGGGGAATAATGAGCATGGGAGCACCTAAGCCGCCACACCAGGATCTCCCTGTCCGAGTCTGGGGAAGGCAGGAGGGGTCAAAACACATTAAAGAATCTAGCACCTAAGCTCAGGAGGGGTAGCACTGCAAAAATTCTTAGTTAAACATTATTGTTGGTCCCAAGAATTGACGTCAATTTGGGGCTCTGTGGAACCACTGAGGTAGATCCATGGTCGAGGAATCCAACTCAAAATGATCAATGCATTGCAGATAGAAAGGAAGGGATATCTTAGTTGATTCATGACGTAGGTAGGGAGCCACTTTGATGCAACCCAAAGAGGAATTCTCTAACTTTATAACTTAGATTACCTAAACCTTATCCTACCTCAAAGAGGTAAACCCTACGCATGGCGACCCCAGACTAGCCATTGAGATCGCACAGTGCGATGATTGGTCCGAAAGGGACCCCTTGCCAAGTTAGGCGATTAAGCTCCAGTCAGAGGTCGAAGGTCGGGATTTTTGCAGAAGAATACCATTCCGAGAGAAGAGAGTCGACCCTAACTAGGTCAAAAGGCTATGAGAAAGACCTTGTGAGGTCGAGCACCAAACCAAGTTGAGGGTCGGGAGTCAGAGCATGAGAAGAAGGTTGTACTTCACACAATTGCAATATTGACTTTGATAGGATCAGAGATCGTGGGCCAGATCAAGAGAAGCAAGAATGCTCCAGGAAAATTTGGCTAGCCCCAGTCAATCCAAGCACTTGACCAACACACGATCATATGTCAAACTCCCACATGGTAGATTGGAGATGTGGGAGAATCAGTCTATTGATAAGCATACGAAAGAAAGAAGAAAAAGAGGGAATTCAAAAATTATAGGTTCCTTTCCCATAACTATAATTTGGGAGCTGGACTTGCATAATGGATACCCCCTTGCTATGGGTTAGTGGGGTTGGGTACATCTCATGTACCACCCTGCTCTCTTCACCCAATTAATAAAAGCAATTCTCTAACTAAAGTTTATCAAAATGGTGATAAAAGAGGGTTGAAAGACATATGTGTGGGAAGCACAATTAAACACATCAACAGACTGAATAGGCTCATTGGAAATGAGGCTATGCTTATGTGGTAGTAAGACAACTTCATCGGGGTATTGAACAGGCTTGCTTGCAGCAAAGCGGTGTCAGGTAAGGGAGATTATTTATATTAATGAATAAATATACTTTCTTTAAGAGAATTGTATGTATCTCTTCTATCACTTGCATGAGGTAAACTTAAAATTAAATATTCCCCTAAAATGATGGATTCATGCGTTTCAACTTTGTTTGTTTCAAGTACTTATCTTTTTAGAACTTATATTGCTTGATTAATGTGGAACCCATGGGAAATGCTTTAATTTTTGAAGGCTTGATGGAATTCATCACTTCAACCTTTTGGTAAATTTAAACTAGTTTTTAATCATAGATAACTATTGTTTCCCCGTGTGTCGTCATTGTTGTGGCCACTACCTCCCCACAATTTTTTATAAAAGATATGGGGACCTTCTATGTAAATTTTGATCATATCACTTCTTTCATGCTTTGATTTTGTTAATTTTGCAAGATTTTTAATTTTCTCGATTTTCCACTTTGATCACTTCATTGTGTGTGGTTTCGCACTAGCTTCCTAATGACTCAAATTTCCCTAAATTTAGACTTACGGTTTGAAAATGATACTTGTTGAACATTAAGTGATTTTCACAACCTAGACTTAAATATGTTAAAAAAATGTATTTTACTTTATTTTGTAATTTAATTAATTTAATATAATTATTTAAATAATTTTAATTAATTAGTAAATATCTTTTTTATTATTATTTAATTTGTAATTGTTATTTAACCATTAAACAAAACCACTGCAACCGAATATATATGTATATATATATATATATATATATATATATATATACATACGAGGTGATCCCGCACCCGACGATTCAAGTTTGAGCAAATGCTATATGTCTCGTGCTCCTCCCTTCCCTCCTCCATGTCAGTCTGGGCTCCCTCCATATTACCCACTTCACGTTAACCATACTAGCATTTGCACCAGATGTTGCAAAGGAAACGCCGTAAGGCATAAATTGACAAAAGCAAATAGAGCAAAAAATACTTTGATAAAGAATAAAAATATATTAAACATTGAAATCAATAACCCATTAACTGGAACCACTTTAGTATATTGCTGGTTTTACCCATAAATTGCAGGCTTCACAAGCTGAAAATCAGATTAAACTTTGAGGAGGTTCAGTAGATTCAATTAAAAACAGTTTAAGGAAGGTAGATAAAGCAAACCCTTTATAATTTACTATGTGATATCTTGTATTATACAGAGATGTTTATTGTTCAGAAGATTAATCCTCTCATGTTATATAGAGATGTTTATTCACAAGATTAATCTTGTGGCAGGACACTGAAAGAGATGATAGAGAGCAGTTATCTTCTGAAGTATGAAATGAGGATTGCTACACTGTTACTTTGAAGTGATGCATGTACTCTAATCCATCCACATCACTAGTTTTGGAAGATAATAGGCATTTTTAAGTGTATTTGAAGAGGACAATGACTTCATGGTGAATTTGATTATGGTGTCTTCTTCCACAATCAAGGACAAAAAAAGTCATTTTTTCAAGCTGCATTCAATTGTCTAGACAAATTTTTAATTCCCTCATTCGTTGTTTTCGTGGAATCACCCTGTTCTTTTATTGCAGGCTTTGACTTTTATAAATGTTGATTAATGGTACTCTATTTTCCATAACATCATGTGATTATCAGGTAATGTTGAAAAATATGCAATCTTCTACCACATTCAAGGGCATGGAGAGTCATTTTGTCAAGCTGCACTGACTTGTCTATGCAATTGTTTAGTTCCCTCATTCATTATCTTCATGGAACCACCCTGTTCTTTTATTGGAGACTGACTTTTACAAATGTTGATTAATGGTTTTCTATTTTCCCTAGCATTACGGGACTATCAAGTGATGTTGAAAAATATACAAATAGAAGGAAAACTTCACCATGTTTATGTAAATTTAAAGCACATGACATATTTAAATGTGAAAATTATTTTTGTTTGTTTGTAGGGTTTAATCTTTATCAGGCTCTAGGTTTAAATTTCTTGGTGAAGGGTTGAGGATTGAAACTCTCCTATGGAACATCCAAACTCGATCAAACATTAGATACTTTTAATGACAACATCACACAATTGAATAGATTATTCTTCCATCCAACATAAAGCTGAACCGGACATGAAATTAGCCCAACCTAAACTCAACCTTCAACTTAATAAAAATATAAATAACAAAATTCAGATAGCTAAGAAGAAAAGGACTACTAAAGAGTGTATAAATAAAAAGGTATTAAAACTCTATAAACTCTATTCAAATAGTGTCTATATTCTAACTTCAAATAGCAAAGTAGCATAATTAATCTGTTCACGTACCTTGGTATCGTTTCTTGCCTCTTGGTTGATTCTTCGGCTTTTACGTTGTGTGGGGGAACATTCGTGGATGTTGTTCACCACATCTACTCTCCTTTCTACTTGACTCGAACCTATGTCTGATGAAATCTTCTCCTATTGGTGTTTTATCTTCTTGAAACATCTTAGTTATCTTGTTTTTCCCCTAGGGCTTGAATTGTTGGACAGATCTTTTCCAAACGAATCCAATCTCATGTTTCTTCCCACATTGTTGGGGTGAGGATAAATGATATATGACTTGAATAATATATATATATATATATATATATTTGAAAAATATATAATTTTTAATAAATTGAAGAAATAAAATTATTATAAAATTTTACAAAACCAGCGTAAAAAGATTTGGATGAATTTCAAGGTAAAATGTGCAGAGCAGACCTTTCACATGATCCCAAGTAAACGGATTTAGCTTAATGTCGAGCAAAAATGTGCACAACAGACCTTCCAAATCTTTGCTCAGAAACCCTGTAAATTTAATCTGTTGAAAGAGCTACTTCGTTCACAAATAATCAATAGAAGCAACACGTGAGGCCACAGGTTCGAATCTTGTAAAGCACCAGTAAAACCCTTTCCTTGAGAATTCATGTGTTCTGCTACAAGTACTCAGAGTCAGAGAAAATAATTGACGGAGAAATTTTTTCAAAACACAGTACGCCTCGTATCCCGTACGCCTATCTCAAACACCTGATATTTAGAGAAGATGAAACTATTCGATGCCAAATGAAACGCCCAAACCGTTTGAGCAACCCTTTTGAATCAACGATCAACGACTGAAATTGTTGCAATCGTCTAACATATAATCGTGTGACTTACAAGATGACAAGTAAGCAGAGAGGGGAGTTGATCTCAAAGGGAATGCCAATCAAAACAATAAATAAACAATCTTCTTTTTAACCTTTTTATACCCGTTGTGATAGAATAAACCACTCGAAATAAGTAAATAACACCACAATAATCACAAAACTCAAACATTTTATTGAAATAAATGATTGAATAGCTTTATAACCATAATTAGTTAATTGATTCCTTCATCATTGGGGTGAGGATAAATGATATATGACTTGAATAATATATATATATATATATATATATATATATATATATATATATATTTGCAAAATATATAATTTTTAATAAATTGAAGAAATAAAATTATTATAAAATTTTACAAAACCAGCATAAAAAGAATTGGATGAATTTCAAGGTAAAATGTGCAAAGCAGACCTTTCACATGATCCCAAGTAAACGGATTTAGCTGAACGTCGAGCAAAAATGTGCACAGCAGACCTTCCAAATCTTTGCTCAGAAAACCTGTAAATTTAATCTGTTGAAAGAGCTACTTCGTTCACAAATAATCAATAGAAGCAACACGTGAGGCCACAGGTTCGAATCTCGTAAAGCACCAGTAAAACCCTTTCCTTGAGAATTCAAAGTACTCAGACTCAGAGAAAATAATTGACGGAGAAAATTTTTCAAAACACAGTACGCCTCGTATCCTGTACGCCTATTTCAAACACCTGATATTTCGAGAAGATGAAACTATTTGATGCCAAATGAAACGCTCAAACCGTTTGGGCAACCCTTTTGAATCAACAATCAAGGGCTGAAATTGTTGCAATCGTCTAACATATAATCCTGTGGCTTACAAGATCACAAGTAGGCAGAAAGGGGAGTTGATCTCAGAGGGATTGCCTGACGGGGTAATGATCTCAGAGGGAACGCCTTACGGCGTAATTATGGGAAAAAAATATGATTGAATGGATGTGCTATCCTGTTTTTCAAAAGAAAAAAGACTGCATATACAGGGCAGGACGCATCTACAGGCATAGCCGATGCCCCTTCTCCGATTCCTAAAAGATAGTTGTGTTCTTTTCTTCCCGTAAAAAAGGTAGCTGTGTATTTCACTGAAAGATAGCTGTGTTTTTGCCTTGCTGAAAGAAAGTATGCGGAAAATGAAACAGTAGATACCGGGAAGATTTTATGTGAAACAGATTGAAATTTTGGTAGACAACTCCCATTTTTTCTATGAAACAAACAAATTGACAAAATAGGTAGTGGGAAAATTTTAAGTGAAACAGATTGAAAGAATGTGTTATAATATATTTTGAAAAGAATAAAAGAATGCATATACAGGACGGGACGCATCTACAGGCATGGTGGATGCCCCTTCTTCCTACGCCTAAATGTAGGCGTGCAATTACAATTACAAAAATGATTATACCAAAGGTTGTCAAGATTTGGTAGTGGGATCCCACATAGCCGGTAGCAGAAATGCCCGTCCATTAACTCCGCGGGCATTGTAGCTCGCCCCACTTATTTTATCCATTAGAAGCTCCCCAGGGAAGCCCGGGTAAGCCCCCTTTCCATATATTCTGGAGCAGGCAGAGACGGCCTCTAAAGGTGCAGCGGCATCCCCTTGGAAGTAGCTGGTATTGAATGGATTGGTGGTTGTTCCTGCCAGAACGGTGGCCATGTTCATGATCATGCCATCAATGCCCACGTCTCCATTTGGTGCCACCAGGGGAGGAGTCTGGGGTCCGTACATGGGCTGATGAAATGGCCACGCGCACTGTCCAGGGCACTGACTCGCAGAATTCCCAACCCACGCGTATGGAATTGGAAGCTGCTCATCATGCTTCTCGGCAGCCTCCTTCCCCTGCAACATTCGGCTTCCTGTACTATTGAGATTGAGAGTGGCATGGAATCCGCAGGAGCTCATGCAGAAACCCTCCACAGTGACATCCTCGGAGGTGAGAACCAAGTACACAGCATTGGCATTTCCAGGTGATTTCCGAGGAGGCAGAGCCCCTGACTTGAGGGCAGCTTCAACCAGAGCAGCAATGTCAGCCCTCTTGAGTGACTTGCTGAGGGAGTATTGTTGGTCCACCTTCTGCTTTCCAAGCATCACAACACTGGATGTGGATGTGGATGTGGATGTGGCGGCCTTGTTAGAGGGGGTGCCTTCATACTTGTGTGTGGTCTTCCACCAAGTGGAGGCGGAGGGCTGATTTGCTTTTCCCTCTGACGTCTTTGCCCCAAGAGATTGTACAAAATCCCCCACAATGGAGCGTTGAACAGGGCTGAACTGCCCATACCAAATCAGATGGAGAGGAATCACCCCACTGGCAGAGACCAGAGGACCATCATGGTAAGTCAAAACAATAGATGGCTCTTCCACCAACGCAGCAAGTTTCCTGATCTGTCCACCACCAGCAGCGGCGGATGCCCACAATACCGCCATACAAAACACGCCCATTTGCAGGATCACAGTCACTCGAAGCCACGAACCACAAGCAGCCATTTGAAGGCAAGCTGATAAAATACCCTGCAACCTTCACTATCACTATGGATCGATTAGAAGAGATCCAAAGGAATCAAACAATGAAGAAAGAAGCTACAATCAAGAAAGAAGTTACTGGTAGGGAAGAAAATACAGTTGTGAGATTGAAGAGCAGAGTAAAGGGATGAGGTTTAAGTAGGGGGTTGTGGAAGCGAGGACGCGGTTACGCAGAAGGAGGTGGTGACAGCAATGGACAGAGGGGTGCCATGCTGGCTGGCATTACAGATGCCAAATGAAACACCCAAACCGTTTGGGCAACCCTTTTGAATCAACAATCAACCGCTGAAATTGTTGCAATCGTCTAACATATAATCCTATGCCTTACAAGATGACAAGTAGGCAGAGAGGGGATCTATAATCCTGTGGCTTATAAGATGACAAATAGGCAGAGAGGGGAGTTGATCTCAGAGGGAACGCCTTACGGCATAAAAATCTGATCTGGAAATCTGCATAATTCCCATATGACATATAAATATAAATATAAATATATAAATATAAATATAAATATAATATTTATGAAATTATTTTTGAAAATAATTCCCATATGACATATAAATATAAATATAAATATAAATATAAATATAAATATTATAAATATAAATATAATATTTATGAAATTATTTTTTAAAATAGAAGAATACTGCAAAAACCAAAACCACAATTGCAATAAGCAAAATCTGCATAATTCCCCTATTAAATAATTCCCATATTACATATAAATATAAATATAAATATAATATTTATGAAATTATTTTTGAAAATAGAAGAGTACTGCAAAAACCAAAACCACAATTGCAATAAGCAAAATCTGCATAATTTCCCTATTAAATATATAGCTCCACAAATACATTAAAGAAAAATCTGCATAATTCCCCTATTAAATATATAGCTCCACAAATACGTTAAAGAAAAATCTGCATAATTCCCATATTAAATATATAGCTCCACAAATACATTAAAGCAAAATCTGCATAATTCCCCTATTAAATATATAGCTCCTTAATGCAAAAGAAAGGGCAGACATTCCATAATTGAAATATTAAATATATAGCTCCTTAATGCAAAAGAAAGGGGAGACATTCCATAATTGCGAAACTTCTGAGCCTCAAATATTCGGAATCTCATAGCCAGATTCTCAGATTCCAATACATTTGTTTGGAATTATTACCAAATAGTGCATCAAATATTTATTATCCACAAAAAAATGGGAGAATTATTACAATCTGCCTTCTCAACATAACGCCATAGCATAGCACCGCACCACAGTCGTCATCATTTGTTTTGTTCACCACCCAAGGGGCTCTTTACAGCGTCCATGAAGCTCTGCGTAGTACCCTTCGCCTTGTCCACCGCCTGCATTAACATCATCCAAACTCAATTAAATCCAATACACTTTCATATTCAATTAATAATTACCTATTGAATCATGAAATAAAAAACAACCTGTTGGAAGAAAGAGCTAGTTTGTTCTTTGCCCTCTTGGGTTTTTCCCATGATGGACTGACCCATTCCCTTGGTCGCATCAGTCCCTTGAGAAGCCTTCTCCTCAGTCATATCCTTCATCCCCTTCATGATGCAAAATATAAAATACCATCACCAGCAGCAATAACATCAATAACGAATATAAAATACCATCACCAGCAGCAATAACATCAATAGTAACTGATACACTCTAGCCCTTAAAAAAACAGTCCTTTCAAAAATAAATCAAAGGAGTTGAAATATGACCACTAAACACAAAAACTACTTGAGTTGTTTGCTGGGCTTGTTCAGCCTTCTCCTGCCCATATTGCTTGCACTGCTCCGCCATCTTTGTTAATAGATCGATCGATTTCTTCAACACTAATACAAGTAATGTAATGCGATCATTTGCATTGAGAAGAATGAGTAGTAGAGTCCCTTATATATAATGAGGGAGCGGAGCGAGTGAGATAGAAATATGTGTCTTCTATGTGATACTACTTTCAAAAAATGTAGCCCAAACTTGAAGTCGTGGCACCCATGCATAGAGATAACAACGGAGACATTAAAGAATACCATTAGCAGACAATGAGGCGCGCTCTGTACAAAATCCCCCACAATGGAGCATTGAACAGGGGTGAACTGCCCATACCAAATCAGATGGAGAGGAATCACCCCACTGGCAGAGAGCAGAGGACCATCATGGTAAGTCAAAACAACAGATGGCTCTTCCACCAACGCAGCAAGTTTCCTGGACTGTCCACCACCAGCAGCGGCGGATGCCCACAATACCGCCATACAAAACACGCCCATTTGCAGGATCACAGTCAGTCGAAGCCGCGAACCACAAGCAGCCATTTGAAGGCAAGCTGATAAAATACCCTGCAACCTTCACTATCACTATGGATCGATCAGAAGAGATCCAATGGAATCAAACAATGAAGAAAGAAGCTACAATCAAGAAAGAAGTTACTGGTAGGGAAGAAAATACGGTTGTGAGATTGAAGAGCAGAGTAAAGGGATGAGGTTTAAGTACGGGGGGTTGTGGAAGCGAGGACGCGGTTACGCAGAAGGAGGTGGTGACAGCAATGGACAGAGGGGTGCCATGCTGGCCGGCATTACAGATGCCAAATGAAACGCCCAAACCGTTTGGGCAACCCTTTTGAATCAACAATCAACGGCTGAAATTGTTGCAATCGTCTAACCTATAATCCTGTGGCTTACAAGATGACAAGTAGGCAGAGAGGGGATTTGATCTCAGAGGGAATGCCTTACGGCGTAATGAATTTTATACCATATTTTTAGGTTTGATTTAGCTTTTATATTTTATATAATTTGTTTTATTTTATTTCAAGTATGTTTCGTGTATTTTCTAATTTAATATATTTAATTAGATTTTAAATATCAATTAGGTTAATTTTCTTATTTAAACTTTTTTTATTAAAATATTTTTTTGATATTTAAATAATAAAACTTTAATAAAATCAGAATTTTTATAAAAGCTCAATATAGTGAATTTTCCGGGGCTTTGACATTTTTGACACACATTTTAGAGAGTTCTATTCAGAGTTTTGCTTAGCCAAATGAGGCTAGAATGGCTCATTGGAAAGCTATAATCATGTAGGACACTCTAGAAAAATTAACTCAAAGAAATCTGAAATTTAGTATGCCAAAAAATTAGTAGAAGTTGGAGCTACGAATTTGCAACTAAAAATGAATTTGAGAATTTGTTTTGGAGAATTTTAGTTTGCCCAAAATGGCTTGTTGTTGCAAATTGATTTTGAATATTAATTTTGGCCAGAGATTATCTCCATAGGAAGCAATATGAAGCACAAATTTGGTTTTATTTATTTGTCAAATTAGTTTTGAATTCGTTAATTTGTTTTCACAATTTAGAAATCTAGGTTTTTCTTGATTTTGATTGGTTTGAATTTTCATTTTGGAATGGATTTTTGGCAGGGAGTTGTTGCAAGGAGATGAAGCAAATGATTTTGATCAATATGATTGCACCAGTGGAGAAGGAAAAGGAGGATTTGTAACACCAAAAGAGGATGAAGTTGAAGTACTTCCAATGGCTCTTCTTTTAGCAGATTTTTGTAAATTATAAATAATTGTTTTGAGAATGAGGGAGTTCCTCTTTTCTACAATTTTGAGACTCTTAACACTTTTGTAAGGATAATTTTATTTGTAGGTGGATAAGAATACTCATATTTGAGTGATTGGGGATTTCTTTTAGAAATTTGGTCCTTCTCTATGAGGTCAAGCTTGTATTATTGCATCTCTTTTCTTTATTGGCAGAGCTCATAGTTTTGGGAAATATTGTTGAGAATACAATTTAAAGAACAAAGCATAAGTTTCAAGTTTAATTTGTACACAAATACTTTTATTTTTTTAAATGCATATTTAATATTTTTAATGGAAAATTTGTATAAATTGTTTCATGTTTTACACTTATGTCAAATATGAAAATGATTGTCCTCTAGATCAGCTATTTGATATAATGTTTTTAGAGATTTGTTATTTATTTCCAATTTTCTCTTATGATTAATCACAATTTTGAATAACTATTTACTCGTAAATTTGTCATATTATATCGTTTTAAATTTCATTAGATGTATGAACTATTTCTGCATTTAATAGTTTATCTTTCATGGTTTTAAATCTCTAAAACAGGGCATGTATTGCAAAATATATCACTTGTTAGAACTTCTTCAACAGTCTAATATTCATTGCAAAGAACATGTTAATTCTTTAGTCATTTAATCACTTTGCTCTTGATTTGGGTAAGATCTATATCTTGTCTTAATTGAGATAGAATATAATAGATTTAATTTTGTTGCTTGCATTCTAGATTAATTTGCATTTTCATTTAAAAAAATAATAATTAGAAGTCTCCTTACGTAGGAGAAACCTTAGACGTGGCTTCGCTGAGCCCTTGTTTCAGCTTAAGTATTGCTTTCTTGCATGTGCACAGAAAGAAGGTAAGTTTGATTTCCTCTTCTGGTTGATTGTAAATTAGATACATCACAAGTCAACAAGAAGGGTGAGGGGATGACTGGACCTAATAGAACTAGTCAGAACCACCATACTAAACGAAAAAGAGTCTAACTTGGGGCTCTGACCGGGAGGTCTCCCTAAATGTTAATGAGGTATTTTTTGGCCATCAACACAGGAATACATTATCAAGTAGTTCAGTGGTGAGTGATGAGAAGTGGTTGGTAGCAAGGGTCCACGTTCCCACCTCCATGTCAACTTGGTAGCAGGGCCCATCGAGACCTCCCCTTAATAATTTTATAACCTTTTCGCATTATATCCACTTAATGGGAAATTTGGCTTAACATTGTAACTTTGCTACACTCCTAGACCCCCGGACCCATGGCACCTCCACAATGACACTACCACATCATGCCTACATGGTCCTATGTGGTGTTCCCATGTCATCTATGGTGTGGGTCCCATTTTCTCTTTTTCCAAGGCACACAATTTAGTTCTCTCGCATACAGTTGTGTTATTGTTTACCCCCTTCGAAGCTTAGATTCCTCGAAACATGGGAATACTCCAACATATGAAGAGACAAGAAAAAAAAGTAACTTCGAGGAATTTCTTAAGGATTGGGGGAATTAGACCAAATGCAAAATTTATGAGGACAATGGACAAGGCCTAGACATGGGCTCTCAACGACATTGTGCATTTTCTAGAATGAATGTTGAGGTGTCTATGGGACTTAATATACACCAGGTCCCAAACACAGAAAAGGCATGGTACCATAGGTTAAATCACCCAAATTTAACATTTTGCAAGATGATAGATGCAAGGAAGTCTATCTTTGAGGTCTATTATAGGTTCTAGTTAGTCTCTTCAATTAATTTGGATTTCTTCAGTCATCAACAAGGAGATATGTGAATTTATATGGTTAGCCAAAAGACTATAGACCATGTTAAAACAATAAAACTTAGGTTGGTACAACTTATTACAATTCTCAATTACAATAATATATAAGTATTCATAAACTCATGGATCATCACATTAGGCATTGACTAAGTGTCCATAAGCTCTAACCAGATATTCATCTAGAACACAACATATGCATTGCACTAATAAGTAGTAAGATAACCTGATTGGTTCCCAAATTGTTCTAGCAACAAAGAGTAATATGAGAGGACATTCACTGAGGATATGAATCCTCTCACTCCAGGTTAAAAGGGTTTGCCTCCCTTCACCTCAAGATGTATTCCATAATTCTATTCTCAAAATGTATTCAAATAAGCAAATATATATAGGGGTATATTAGTGATATGAGAGTGTTTTTAAAAGAATGAGTGGTTAAGTTTTTCTATTAAATGGAACTTATGTAAATCATAAAAAATAATATAAAACTAATACATAAAAAAGACATAATAAAGCAAAGAAAATAAAGAATATGTAAAAGTGAAAAAATGTAATTGTTGGTAATAAATCATATTTACCCTAATAAGCGTAAATAAATAATCTCAATATTAGGTATTGTTATAATTCTATCTACATGATTTAGATAAGTATATTGAATAAAAAACCCAAGATAGTATATACCTGAAGGTAAATTATTCAAGTTATAGTTGTAAAGAAATGATGGTGATCATGTCAGCCATCAAACCCTTATGGACACCAAGATAAGAACATAAAATAAATAAATAAGCACATAATGAAATAAACACATAATAATGTTTCTTATGAAGGGTACAATAAATTTATCAATTTCATGCATTCCAAATTCAACGTGCAATCAATCAAAGCAACATCATAACTTGGGCACTTCAAATAATATAGATATTTAGAGAGAAAATTGTCAAATTAAATAGTATAAGAACAATTTATCATTTCATCGTGTTAGTTTATTTGAATTATTATATGTGCCATAATGTAAAACACGAGACTAAAATAATTAGAGAAAATAAATATTAATCACCAAATTGCATAAAATGTTACAGATTTCTTGAATCTGGTTCACATAGCATGTGTGTAGGAACCATAGTAGCATAAGTTTCCTTCTCCAAAGGTTATCCCCACCCCCCCTTCTAATGATCATTTACATTATTTGTATCCTTGTGGGAGTCAATTTCTTATTCAGTTTCTATAGCTTCTTTAAATAATAACCCTAATATTAACATTAATTACATTAAGAGTTTCACGTAATTTAATGGAATAATTATTCCTTTCTAATCTTCTAGAATTAAATCCTTCTTGGTTTATTATTTCTCCTGCATGACATAAATAGAAATTAGTCTTTTAATAAATCATAACAATTCATAAACAACTATAACAAGCATATTTCTCTTGACATTTTTAATAAAATAGAATGATTTCTAGAGGAAGAGATTCCCAAATTTCCCACCCACCATGTGGATTCGAAGAAATCTAAGGGGTCACATAGTTTAATTGATGGTTATTATTATTTCAAACAAGAAAATGGTGGTGTGTTAACAGTTACCATTCGACCCAAAAGAGCTTATGTTAGCGGCGTGTTAGTAAAATGAATTTTATTTAAAACCTCTTTTACCCTTAACAATTCATCTTAATTATTTATATTTCTCATACAAACTAGATATCATAAGATCCATCTTAACTCTGGATACACTAAATTCTGAGAGGGATAAAATCTCTTGAGGAGCAAACCTGTTTTAGAGTGAAAAGAGATTTGTCCCTCTCAATGCTTGGTAGATCCAGAGTTAAGATGTATCTAGGTTGGTGTATCTAAATATGAAATCTAAGATGGATATGTGTTGGTTAATTTCCCCTTTAATGATCCATATTGGATCATTATATTTTTTTTCATCCATATCGATGCATTTGGAGTGAAAAATGTGGAGGAATCAACTCACGTGACCATTTTTACTGGCAGGACCCAGTTTGGCAAAACAGGGTCTAAAACCTTTCAGGAGAATTTTGAGGCATCAAACGATATTTTTTGGGGGTAAATCTTTGTCACTCTAAAGATTCATCATTCCATGTTATTTTACATGCAAATATCTTTCCAACGACATAAGAATTGTGTCAATCGGAGTCCATATGCAAAAGTTATGCCATTCAGAAGTTGAACTTCCTATTTTCACACCTATAGTTCGAGAGGATGTCGTGTCAACCCCCATTATTCATGGAAAGGGACTAGCCACATGATTATGATATAAAAAACTTTATAATATTCTATATTGTAACTCTATTTAAGATTTTATGTAGTCAAAAGTAACCACTACTAGGTTATCGGGTTGTATTATAACCAGTCCACTAGGAGGAAGAGGCATTCCATTCTTTTGAGAGATAGGAGGTAGAGCACATAGAAATGATATGTGTATTGTAATAGCCCATGTGCCACTGACATTACTTCTTTGTACCTGCAACCATATATACAGAAAGAGAAAGAGAGTGAAGCGGCCTCAACTTGTAGTTGGTTTTTCTCCAGAAAGGGTTTCCCATAAAGCATATTTTGTGTCTTATGTGTGTGAGAGAGCTTATTTTGTCATTCTCTACTTTTCTACATAATTTCCATTCGCATGCATACACTAATTATAGTTAAATCTACAGACCTTAAATTTGAATAAAATTGTAATAGTGTAGAATCTCAAATTTTTAATATAATATTATCAGATTTGTTGTGATGAACTGTCTAGTGGAATATCCATGATAGTTTACGGATCATTTGGTATCAGAGTAGGATTCTTTAGGTATTTCTGTATATTTGCAAGGGATCTAGGTCAGCGGGGCCAAAAATCGTAAAATCCTAACCATGGCCGATGAATCTATCAACGAACCTTGTGATCTATAGAGGTGAGGTTTTCACAACTCAAACAACAAGTCTAAGATACAAACCATAATGTAACCCTCCTCATGGTGGCCCTAAGCAATAATTTGGGGATATTTGGAGAATATGGGGGTTTGAATGTAGAGGAAAATTCAGAAGGGGGATCAGGAGATTGAGAAGACACAGCGAACCAACCGAAGAAAGAACATAGAAAATATCAACCCAGTTCGAGTGTCGTGAATCAATCCCTATTTAAAATGGAATAAAAAATCGATATCAAATTGTACCATGGCAATATCGACACTCTGAAGATGAACCACTAGTTGTAGAAACTGGAAGTTTATTTCAGCATCCATCAAATCGAGGAAGGGAAAATTGTTATGAAACCAGCTCAAGAAAAGATAGAAAAGATAGATCAACGCCTTAGAATTCAGCCTCTTCGAGGGGGCAACCTCCTTTACATTACATAAATGAACAATTCTTTGATGATACAAATGACAAAACCTCCTTTCTATATATAGGAGTCTAAGGAGTCACAATATAATCCAGCTGACCTAACAATAATAATATAAAGCCACAAAAATAACAATAGAGGGATTCTATGGGGCACAGAAATAACAACATGGGGGTAATAGGGGCACAACAATATAAATAAGGGGTATAACTACAATAGTAATGGGGTAATCACTAGTATTATAGGGACCCAACATGCCCCTCTCCTTCAAAAAGGTGTTGTCCTCAACGCTTGAGTAGTTCTGGATACTTCTGCATAAAATTCTCATCCTCCCATGTGGAATCTTCAGCGGATAAGTTCTTCCACTTGATAAGATACTCTGAAATTGCTCGATTTCGTAGCTGTCGAGTTCTTGTTTCTGTTACTGCTTCCGGTTCCAATATAATTTTTCCTTCCTCATCAAGTTCTGGCAATATTGTTTGCACTGGGAGCTTTTCGCCTATAACCTTCTTTAAACATGAAACATGGAAAACTGGGTGCAATCGAGAAGCTGCAGGAAGCTCCAATTTGCATGCCATAGTACCAATCTTTTGCAACACCTTGTACAGACCATAATACTTTGGTGATAATTTATTATCCTTCTTAGCTTGCTTTAGGGACATTTTCTTATATGGTTGTAGCCGTAGGAATACCCAATCACCTACATCAAAACTTCTTTCACTGCGATGTTGATCTGCCTGTTGTTTCATTCTATTTTGTGCCAACACGAGGTTATCCTTTAAGAGTTGGAGGACTTGTTGTTGATGTTCGATGTGATGTTCCACTGCCTGAACCTTAGAATTTTCTCTTAAATATGATGTGATGGATGGTGGTTGATACCCATAAAGTGCCATAAATGGGGTCATTTTTGTTACTGTATGGAAGGAAGTGTTATACCACCATTCAGCCAGACGCAACCATTTGACCCATTATGTCTGTTTATCAGATACAAAGCAACGAAGATATCCTTCCAAACATTTATTTACTATCTCAGTTTGCCCATCAGATTGAGGATGATAAGATGAGCTATGAGCTAACTGAGTACCAAGACAAGAAAATAATTATGTCCAAAAATTTCCAGTGAAAATGGGATCTCTGTCACTTACAATAATCTTTGGGTTTCCATGTAGCTTTTGAATTGTTTCCATAAATGCAGTAGAAAATGTACTGGCTTTAAATGGATGTGATAATGCACAAAAAAGTGCATACTTGGTAAGTCTGTCAACTACCACCATGATGACACTCTTTCCCTTAGACTTGGGTAAACCTGTGATAAAATCCATTGAAACCTCCTCCCAACGTTGGCTTGGAATGGATAAAGGTTGTAATAGACCCGGTGTCTTAATTGTTTCAACTTTATTTTGTTGGCAAACCAAACATTCTGCCACAAAATTTTGAATATCTGATTTAAGGCCATCCCAAAAAAATTCCTTCTTAACCCTGTGGTAAGTTTTTAAAAATCCCGAGTGCCCTCCTAAGGGAGAAGTGTGCAATTCCATAAGAATCTTTTGTTTTAGCTGGGAATTCTTACAGAGGTATAAGCGATCTTTGTACCATAATGAATCATTTTTCCAGCTAAATGTATCAGACGTACTGGAATCTTGTTGTAGCTTTCGAATAATTGCCCACACTTCTTCATCATTCTTCCATTCCTCCCTTGCTTTGTTTATCCAATCTGGTTGGATAATAGAAATGGCGCACAAAAATGCTTCCACATCCTCATCCTTTCTTGAGAGTGCATCTGCCACCACATTTTGCTT
Source organism: Pinus tabuliformis (assembly GCA_031772625.1). Classification (NCBI taxonomy): domain Eukaryota; kingdom Viridiplantae; phylum Streptophyta; class Pinopsida; order Pinales; family Pinaceae; genus Pinus; species Pinus tabuliformis. The sequence goes on from CM062805.1 coordinate 121,537,978, forward strand.
CCCTTTTTTGTAGATGATTTCAAAGTCATAACCCAACATCTTTGTGACCCACTTTTGTTGCTCTTCAGAGGATAATCTTTGTTCTAAAAAGTATTTAAGGCTATCATGATCCGTTTTTACCTTGAAGTGTCTTCCCATTAGGTAGGGTCGCCATTTCTTAAGTGCATGGAATATTGCCAACATTTCCTTCTCATAAATAGCTTTGCTTAAAAACTTTCCCTTGATTGGATGACTTTCAAAAGCAATGGGTCTTTCATCTTGCATTAGAACAGCACCAATTCCATTTCCTGAAGCATCACATTCCACAATAAAGGTTTTTGTGAAGTCCAGTGTAGCTAAGACCGGTGCTTGGCACATTGCCTCTTTAAGATGTTCAAAGGCCTTTGTTGCTTCCGGAGTCCATGAAAATGCATCTTTCTTCAATAATGTTGTTAGAGGTGATGTTATTCTCCCATAATTCTTAACAAACTTGCGATAATACCCTGTCAACCCAAGAAATCCTCGCAGATTCTTTATGGATGTGGGGATTTTTCATTCCTTAATAGCTTTAATTTTGCTAGGGTCTACCTTAACTCCTTCATGAGATACAATATGACCCAAATAATCCACCTCCTGGACTCCAAAGAAACATTTGGATCTTTTTGCATATAATTGTTTCTCCTCCAATAGTTGTAGCACCCTGTCAACATGTTCAACATGATCCTTCCAAGACTTGCTATAGATTAGTATATCATCAAAAAATACTAACACAAATTTTCTAAGGAATGGTTTGAAAATTGAATTCATCAAACCTTGAAATGTTGAAGGTGCATTAGCTCTGATACCAAATGTTAGCTCTGATACCAAATTTTATGAAACCAGCTCCATCTCATTCACGTGGCTAAAATTAGAGGGCCATGCACTGACTTGGTGGGAGAGCCACATGGAAACCCTGAGGTTGGAGGGAGAACCTCCAATGACTAAGTGGGAATATTTTAAAACCCTCATTAAGTCATAATTTTATCCCATTGGGTACATGGTGGACCATTGGATCCAATGGCATTACTTCAAGAAAAAGTCAGGGCAAAGTGTGCAGGAGTACACCACAGAATTCAGAAAGATGGTTATAAAGTTGGTTATCTCTCCAAAGAACCCAGATGTACTCCTCAAGTATTTCGAGGGTCTGCACTACCATCTGTGTGAGCAAGTGATGTTTTCAAGCCCAAATCAGTGGATGAGGCTTGTGTACATGCACAATACCTGGAAAGCATTGGCCTAAAAAGAGCGCAATCAAGTGGATCGAAGCAAAAGGAGAAACAGGAAGCTTCTAAGGAGTGGAAGAAGAAGAAAAATGGGGGAAAGATAAACAGATGTTGACCACAAGACACCAATATAAAGATCCTAGCAACCACTGCAACATCGATGTCCATACATAAGAGAAGTGTTGGAACTTGCATCCAGAGCCAAACTTGAAGAACAAGAAGAAGGATAACAAGAAGAAGAATTTCATGGCCACTGATTCAAGCAACCAAGTTGAAAGCAGCTCAAATGTGGATGATAAGATCATTTGTACATCAGTGCAGAAGGAAGTGAATATGAGTAGCCTTCAGTAGAAAGAAGAGAAATAAATGGACAAACTCTTCCATATAAAGATATAGGTTAAGAAGACAAATATTGATGCTCTACTTGACTCAAGATCACAGGTGAATCTCATTGCAGCAGATCTAGTCAAGAAGTTGGGGTTCAACGTTCGTGATCATCCAAACCCATATCCATTAGGATGGGTAAATAAGGATGCAGAGTTGAAGGTAATAAAACAACGTAAAATTAGATTTTCTATCAATGTTGATTTTATTGATGAAATAGATCTAAATGTGGTTCCATTTGATGTATTTGGAGGCATGTTTGGAAGTCCATACATGTACATGCGTGATGCAATAATCATGAGGACATCCAACCAATATCAAATCATCAAGGATGGAAAATCGTTCATCATCAATGTGCACAAAGGCAAGTCAAAAATTTTGCTGGTAAGTGCCAACCAAGCCAAGAAATTGATCAGTTCCAGCAAGAAGTATGTTTTATTGTTTTTAAGAGAAGGTCAGTCTGAAGAGGAGAAAATAAGAGGAAAGGAATCCCTGGAGGGGTGTACTAAGAAATAGAAATAAAAATTGGAGGAGTTGTTACAGGCATACAAGGATGTGTTCTGATATCCTAAAGGGTTACCACCTAAGAGAGAAGTAGAGCATGAGATCCATCTATTTGCAGACTCCCCATTGCCAAATATTAGGATGTATAGGTAGTCTGTTATAGAATCAAGTGTGGTGAAGAAATAGTTGCAGCAGCTACTAGAACAAGGTGTCATTAGACTAAGTATGTCACCATGTGGGTCACCCATCATCATTGTGCCAAAGAAGGATGGGACTTGGTAGATGTGTATAAATTAAAAGGTGTTGAACAAAATCATGCTTAAGAACAGATACCCCATGTCCAAGCTAGATGATTTGTTGGATCAACTACAGCAAGAAAAATACCTCACCAAGATGGACTTGAATCTTGGATATCACCAGGTTCAAGTCAAAGAATAAGGCACCTAGAAGAACACCTTAAAAACTAGGAAAGGTTTGTATGAGTGGTTAGTCATGCCATTTAGTCTATGTAATGCACCAACTACGTTTATTGAGATTAATGAATGATGTACTAAGACCTTTTATAGATTCATTTGTTATTGTTTATTTGGATTATATATGATCCGGATTTAAATAGGAACGCAATAAAGTACAGACCTAACCATTAATACAGAGATGCAATAGAAATAATTCTTCATTTCATCAATGTAAAATACCGAAATATGCTTACAAATAGAAATGGAAATGAACTAGCTCGGGTGATGGTAGCTTATCTCTGAGGAGAGATGTGGTGGCTACATGCCTCTGAACTATGTTACAATGAAGCTCGAAGGCCTATTTATTGTTGAGAAGCAATGGAAAACCCTAAACATCCAAAAACCTAACCCTAGGAGATGAAGCACCAAACTATGGGCCCCGTTTGGGTAAATTGGTACATCAACTTCCCATGGTTGTAACTTTGGCATACGATCTATGTTTGACGCACACAAGACCTTGTTAGAAAGATATATCTGAGGACTACAACTTTTGAGTGAGAAACATGGATCTTGGAGCCATGTTGCTCTCAGTTTTCCCAAAAAAACGTCGTTTAGGACCTCAAAACGGCTCTGGAAGTTCAAGACCTGAAAAACTACCAAAAATAGTAAATTGTGCTACAATTAAGGAAACCGAAAAAATGGAAGAGACAGTTGTGGGGGTCCAAGTGGGATAGGTGGGTGGCCACCAACATCCACCTGGATCATTCCTCCCCCCTTAGAAAGCAATGGTCTCCATTGCGTTGAGTGCCTCCATGAGATGGGGAAACTTCTGCTAAACTTGGACCCTAGTGAGTTGTTATGCAATCTCTGATGTGTCTAGTAATTGTGGGAAGCATGGTTGAGGGAGGTCCACATTGAACACTCGGTGCAAGCCAAGGAATTGGGGAATGTTGTGCTCCAAAACATTGTTTCCCACAACCTTGGTAATGGTGTAAGGACCATATTGGAGTGGTCTGAGCTTTTGATGGGCTCTTCTAAGGCATTCTTTGTGCAGATGCAACTAGACTTCGTCGCCCACCTGAAACTTGTGTGGCACCCGATGTTGATCATGTCGTTTTTTGTGCTTGACATTTTTCATAATGGAGTGGAGATATATCAACCTCTTGGGTAGAGGTGCTCCAGGAGTCGGATCGAATGAATGCTTGACATCACAGTGCAACAGTACGCATGTCGGTGAGGAGAAGATGTCCCTGTATTCATTCATGACCATATCCACCTGCTTATGTTGCATGGAGGAAACATTCCCAGGGGCCATGGATGTGGCTACGATCTTCCCCTTACTTTGAGAGCAAACCAGAAAGAAAATAAATTTCCTAGTCTGGGAGATAATCTTACTGTCGTTCTTAGCATAGATCAAATAAGTGGCGATAGGTGGGGCTACCTCTGGTATCCTGTATAATGAATTACCCAAAGAAATAATAACAATGTGGGGCCTTGACTCATACACAACATGTTGCTTCCACAAGTATGGTTGGCCTAATAATACATCACAAACATCAAGAGGTGCAACATCACACAATACCTTATCTGTGAAGGGCTTGATGTTGTAGAGAAGGTGGCACTGCTGGCGGACTCAGAGATCTCGTCCTTGGTGAAGCCACCTGACACTGTACGGCTGTGGGTGTGGTGTAGTGGGTAGGTTCAACCGCTTCACGGCCTCTGCTGAAATGAGGTTCTTTTGGCTTCCGCTATCGACAATGAATTGCAGCAGTGAACCCTTCACCCACATTCTTTAGTGGAAAAGACACTCCCCCTCCTCTGGATCTTCGGGCTCATTCTTATAGATCTTATGGTGGCAACAATGGCGCTAGGCTCCACATCAATGATCTGCTTCCCTTTGTTATTCCTCTTGTCAGGTTTTGACTCAGGGTTGGAACATGCATCTGATTCTGAAGCCTTCAACTCGGCCACCAGTGACTGCTTGGCCTGACACTCACTTGTGTTATGAGTGGGGCTCTTATGGAACTCGCACCACTTTCCTATGTCCTTCTTTGACTTCATGGTGTTGTTCTTTTCTTGCGACTTCGATGGGTTTTCTTGGGTCACACCATCTTGGCTTTGTCCTTTGTTCTTCTGATTCGCAGATCCAAAGTCTTGCTTCTTTTGTTTAAATTTCTTCTCGATCTTGACAACGTATTGGTACGCCGTGCTGAGTGAGGAGATGTCCAGGAACTCCATTTTGTCCTGTATGTACCTGTGTAGCTAGCCGCGATATTTTAGTACCAAATTCCGCTCAGTATCCTTGATACCCAACTTTGTGTGAAGGGTATGAAAAATATTGGTAAACGTCGGCACGTCTTGGTCCCTTCCCTACTGTAGTGTGGTCCACTTTATGTATTTATCCTCGTAGCTCCTGACTAGGTAGTACTGCTCCTTGATGGTGTCCCGGAATGAATTCCAAGTAGATGCGGCTAAAAAAAGTGAGGCCATACTTTCATCCTTCTACTCGCAGTAGGTTTCCCACCAATCCTTGACGTGGGGGCGGATTTGAGAAGAGCGAAAGTAATATTTTCCCGGCTAGAAAAAGCATGAACAGAAAAATACCCCTCTAGCATATTTAACCATTTATCTACGACATTTTCATTTACCTGAAACTCGAATATGGGGACTTTAAAGTTAAATTGTACCTTAAACGGTGTGGCGCTTCCAAAGTAGTTGTTGGAAGTAGATGTGTTGCCCCCAGGTAGTCGCTGAAGGATCTAGGCAAAGTTGTCCATCATCGCATTCCTTTGTTGTTGGAGGACTTCTTCGAGCAAGATTTTGATAGGATCTCCTGTCCCCTCATCTTTATTTTCATCTTCCATGGGAGGTCGTCGGGATTTGCAAGGCTGGTCTTGCAAAGGTTCGACCAGTTCAAGCCCTAACTCCTTATATCCTGACCTCATTGGGGACATGCAAAGAAAAATAGAGAAAGAGCAGACCGCTCTGATACCACTGATCTAGATTTAACCAGGAACGCAACAAATTATAGATATAACCATAAATACAAATATGTAGTAGAAATAACACTTCATTTCATTAATGTAAAATATTTAAATATGCTTACAAACAGAAATGGAAATGAACTAGCTCGGGCGATGGTAGCTTATCTCTGAGGAGAGATGTGGTGGCTACATGCCTCTGAATTATTTTAAAATGAGGCTTGAAGGCCTATTTATTGTTGAGAAATAATGGAAAACCCTAAACATCCAAAAACCTAACCCTAGGAGATGAAGTGCCAAACTATGGGCCCCGTTTGGGTAAATTGGTACATCAACTTCCCAGGGTTGTAACTTTGGCATTCGATCTTCGTTTGATGCGCACAATACCTCATTAGAATGATCTATCTGAGGAATACAAATTTTGAGTGAGAAACATGGATCATGGTGTTGGGAAATTTAATTGCTTAAATTGCTTTCATTAAATTATCAACCAGGGAAACTCATAAGCTTGTGATGATGCTAGCAAAATATATGCAGGAGTAGGCAACTAACTCTTTGTCTAACTAAATGATTTTTGCTTCAATATAATATGCGAGGGAAGAGGCTCCTAATTGAGGAGGTCCTGGTTGTCCTTCCCTATAGTATTATAGATTGAAAAGAAATCAATGATTACATAAAACCAAAACTTGAAATAAAGACAAGAGAATGAATTTTAATTGTTGTTCAGATTCAAATAGGGAGAGAGACTAACTTAGTCCCTTGATTTTCCCCTCATATACTGATCCAAACTAAACTAAGATTCCTTCATAAGCATAAGAAATGAAATAACTTGAAACTTAAAAGCAAAAGAATGAATTTCAATTATCATGCAAATCAAATGGAGAGAGAGCCTAACTTAGACCCTTGGTTGTCCCCTCACATGCTGATAAGATTTTAATTTAAAACTCATTCATCAATCACAAACAAACCTTCAAACATCTAAACAATTAAATGAAATAAGATCTATTATGAAATAAAATGTTTCTTTGATCCTTTTAGAGTGAGCTCAATTCTCTTAAGAACAAAGTAACAAACTATTCCATATACTACATTAAGACAACTTATATCTAAAACTATAGAATGGAAATTTATGTAAAATGAAGCTTTATTCTATTCCATTATAAGTTGGATACATGCTCCAAGAATCCTCTTCTTTGGAATGGAGGTACTCCTATTTATACAATAGGATGAGATAACAAACTCATAATGATGATCCACTAATCTCTCTTTAGTTCCATGCATTTCTCAACCATCTAGACACATAACCCCCTTTTGTCCTTGATCTTCTCCATGAGATCATGATCTTTTCCATGAGGCTTATCTTATCAAATTCGAATTTGATCATTCAAGGCCACATAAAGATGCCTTGGAAGCTTCCTTTGTACCTGCACATGTCAACAAACTCATTCTAATTGTTAGGTATAAGTATAAGCATATTATTTTCTAAAGTTTAACCATAAATCCACTTTAAAATGTTAAGAATTAATAAACTTTGGAAAAACATAGTTATAACCCAATGATGAGGTAAATGTAATGATGTGAAGGTGGAATGGAGGTGACATGAAGGTACTAGGGAAGTAATGTGAAGGTATTGGTGATTAATGGAGTGAGAATAAGGACTATTTTGAGGCCCAACATACTCGAAAACTGAAGGTATTGCATGTCCTCATGCAATCTATTACATTACTTTTTGATACTTGAGCTTTGGCTTAAACTCTGCATGATATCATTTATTTAACTTTTGCAAAGCGTTTTTGATGAACTGCAACTTGGTTGGTTCTTGTGTTTCAACCATATTTTGTTTGTTGCTTTCAATTTTAATGTATGATCTTTGCATATTGATAATGTGATTTTTATTGCAGAGTATTTCGTTGGAATGCATCATGGTTGGTTCTTGTGTAACAACCATGATTGTTTTGTCATCCAATTAACTTTTAAATACTTTTGAAAAAACCATTTGTATGCTCATGTAATAGTGAATATATTTTGAAGGTAAGTGGGTTTTAGGATGTGATATATGAATATGGATGGTATATGAATGTGAAAAAGTATGTATGTAAATGTATCCCTCCCCTTAAATGGATGGTTTTGGCAGTTATGTGAAATGAGGAAAGGAAGTGAAGTTTCTCCAAAAATTATTATTCTAACTTTTCAAGGAATTTAATGGTTAAAAGTTAGAAAATATCATACCTTAACTTACCCTTTCAAAAATAGATGAGAGTTGTGCACGTGTGGCTGCAAAAATGTTGCTCATAGTCTTCTTTACTTGGTTGTGAAAATGGTGGATGAAATCGAAAAGATGAATCTTTTATTGTTGTTACATCTGCTGCTAAATCTGTTGTTGGATCTTCTGCTGAATGTTTGGAATCTGCTGCTAAATGTGGCTGAAAATGTATAAGGCTTGGAAGGTATACAAAATATAGAAGTTACATTCCCCCCCCAGCCTTATTTTGTGACTTTTCCTCAAGTCATGACAAACAATGAAAGGAAATCGGCTTCATCTGCTACAAAATATGGGTCTTCAAGTCTTCAACGCTCGATGGCACAAATCTTACTATGTGATTAAATGTGTCGATGTCGAACATAGCAAGAATTTGTTGACTTAGTGGCCGTTAATGAATGCCCCTAGCCAACACAAGAGCTCCCACCATTGATTCCAATGGGAGTCAGGATGCCTAACACATCTTTGTAGGTACGAATAAATTTGTTGTGGTCGAGTCACCTACAAGATTCAACGAACAAGGGATATTAATGTACTCCCATTGTTCATTGGCAAGAGTACTTGCCATTAAGGCATGCAAGCCTCTAGGTGTTTTTACAAAGTTAATTAGACTCTAGGACTTTGACTCAATGATATCCATAGAAGCAGGGTTTTATTTGTGGAAATGAAGGGGAATGGTAATGACATGGAGAATGACAATAAGCTTGTAAGGAATGGATCTAAGGAAATTCATGGTGTATGAATAAGAACTCTTGCTGTGAAAAATGGATATGGAAATGTCATGCTTATGGATTTACAATTGGTGGAATTCAAAATCTGTTTCAAAAAGGGAGGTGTTGTTATGAAACCAGCTCACAAAAAGATAGAAAAGAGAGATCCACACCTTAGAATTCAGCCTCTTCAAGGGGACAACCTCCTTTACATACATAAATGAACAATTCTTGGATGATACAAATGAAAAGACCTCCTTTCTATATATAGGAGTCTAAGGGGTTATAACATAATTAGAGCCGACATAACAATAATAATGTAAGGGCATAATAATAACAATAGTGGGCTTTTATGGGGCACAATAGTAACAATATGGGAACTACATGGGTACATCAATATAATAAGTGAGTTATACTAATAACAATAAGGGGTTACACTAGTAGTATAGGGGCCTAACATGCCCCTCTCCTTCAAAAAGCATTGTCCTCAATGCTTGAGTAGTTCTTGATGCTTCTATATAAAATTCTTGTCCTCCCATGTGGAATATTCAGCGGGTAAGTTCTTCCACTTGATGAGATACTCTGAAATTGATCGATTTCGTAGCTGTCGGGTTCTTGTTTCTGTGACTGCTCCAGGTTCCAATATGATTTTTCCTTCCTCTTGAATTTCTGGCAATATTGCTTGAATTGGGATCTTTTGCAACTTTTGAATAAGTATCCATACTTCTTCTTTCTTCTTCCATTCATCCGTTGCTTCGTTTATCCAATTTGGTTGGATAATATAAATAGCACAAAACAATGCTTCCACATCATCATCCTTGAAGCGTCTTCCCATTCGGTAAGGTCGCCATTTTTTAAGTGCATGTAGTATTGCCAACATTTCCTTATCATAAATAGCTTGCTTGAGATGTAGCAGTAAAGATACCCAATCACTTACATCAAAACATTTTTCACTACGATATTGATCTACCTGTTGTTTCATTTGATTTTGCACCGAAGTGGCGTTATCCTTTAAAAGTTGGAGAACTTGTTGTTGATGCTCGATATGGTCTTTCTCTGCTTGAACCTTTTTCTTCTTGATATGTCCTTCTATCTTTTGAGGAGTGGTAATTTCTTCCAGTCCTTTACAAGATATGGTCGGATTCATTTCTTGATGCTCGATGTGATCTTTCACTTCTTGAACATTTTTCTTCTTGATGTGTCCTTATATCTTGATAGTTTGAGTGGTAATTTCATCCATTGAATTACAAGATATGGTTGGATTCATTTCTTCTTTCTCGATGTGATCTTTCACTTCTTGCACCTTTTTCTTCTTGATATGTCCTTCTATCTTGAGAGTTTGAGGAGTGGTAATTCTCGCCAATGCTTTACAAGATATGGTCTGATTCATTTCTTCTTTCTCTGGGGTGGTGTCTTGACGTATATCCTCTTCTTTTGATGTTTCTTGATCCTTTTCTTCCTCCTCTTCATATTCTATGTAAAATAATTTCTTCTTAGCACACCTATGACCTTTAGTGCATTTGCTATCACAATTGTAACAAAGCCCTTTTTCTCTTTTTTCTTCCAATTGTTGTGGTGTAACCCTTGTAGGTTGTGGAAGGCTGGGAGAAACAACACTTCCATCTTTATAGTTGTGAGGGGTATGCTTCCTGGTTTCCATAATTTTGCTTTCCATTATGTCACAAAGCCCTTTTACTCTTTCCAATTGTTGTGGTGTTGCTCTAAAGAAGGTGTTGCTCTTTGTATCCTCATAATGTGCTATCATTTCCTCCGTGAAAATTGACCACGTAACAAGTTTTTTACGAGAACAAAGCCCTTTGTACCATAAAAATTGATCTAGTTCTAAATATGAAGATGCAATACATACCTTTTGTAACAGTTGTACACCATGTATATCAAAATATTGCTCCATCTGAAGTATCCAATTTACTGGATCCTTGCCATCAAACTTCCTCATCTTGCTTTTTCTTGATTTTAGGAGCTCTACCTTGAAACGACTGTAACTTTGTACTTTCGGATCTTTAAGTTCTGAAATTGTGACCTATAGTAGCCCTCTGTGTCCTCTTTCCAATGCCACAATTCTGATCCAAATTGGATTCTCCAAGAAAGAGTTATGCACAATGTCCCGCAGTGACCTGATTATAGACTAGTTCAGTAGAGCGAACTTGTATGAAGTACCACGTATCACTGTTTCAACCTTTGACTCTAAAAAATATATAAACAGAAACTAGAGTCCGTCCTCTTTCTTTACCTTCTTACGAAATTTCAATCCGATGCTTAGAAAGAAAGTTATGACGATTTTCCCCAGGTCACCTATTTTGAGTGTAATTCGGGAGTCTGCAAAGAGACCAACTTCCTCAGATCATATCTCCGAAACTATCATGTAAAAATATCTGAAATTCGGACCCAAGGTTCAGTGTCAATTCTTCTCAAATGGGTTTTTTTGCGACTTCTGAAACGTTACAGAAAAAAAGTTATAGCGAAAATTCCACGATGACTTGTTTGGAGCAGCGAAACCCTAGAATCCAAAGCTCTAATACCAAATGTTATGAAACCAGCTCACAAAAAGATAGAAAAGAGAGATCCACGCCTTAGAATTCAGCCTCTTCGAGGGGACAACCTCCTTTACATACATAAATGAACAATTCTTGGATGATACAAATGAAAAGAACTCCTTTCTATATATAGGAGTCTAAGGGGTTATAACATAATTAGAGCCGACATAACAATAATAATGTAAGGGCATAATAATAACAATAGTGAGCTTCTATGGGGCACAATAGTAACAATATGGGCACTACATGGGTACATCAATATAATAAGTGAGTTATACTAATAACAATAAGGGGTTACACTAGTAGTATAGGGGCCTAACAGGTGCAAGGTAGTGGTTGTGGAGTTGGATTTGTCTTTAGAATTTTTCATGAATTTAGTCTTTGGAAGACCAATTGTCATCATAATGTAATCTCCTTATGATCACTTGATTATCCTGTAACCTGTAAAAAAACTTGGCAGAAAGAAAACATAAGTGTGTTCAAGAAGAAATGGCCATTTCCTTCGTGATTCTTACGCAAAAATTTCGCACCAAATAAAATAGATTAAGGATAATCAAAGTGTTGAAATTGACTCAGTCATGATATTAATATCAATCCATTCGTAAAGATATAACCATGAAAAGTAAATTTACTCCCTGTTTTTGTCAGCTAACTTTTGTGCATGGTGAAAAGCTTGGCATTATAGATTTGTTGTGTCCTGCAGATTAGTATGTTATAAAGCATACAACAAAATGAAGTTGCCATGCAAATTACCATCCAACTGAATAAATTTCTATGCAATTTTTTTTATTTTTTGTACTTGCACCAACTCTTACAGTCTTGACCAATTCCTATAACTCTCATGATTTTCTCAATTTACATACCACCAGAGTTTTGTTTTATAGAAATGCTAATATCCTTCACATGCCAATATTCACCTTTTAAATCACAAAACACATAATAATTTTTTTTATTATATATCTTGTTTTAAAAAATGATTACAAACTTAACCTAACAATAACATTCTTATCTAATAATATATTAATACAATCATTTATTATACCATAATAAACGTAATAACAAATTACAATTAAATATAACAAATAATAGGGAATTATAACTAAATTAATACAATTATAACAACATATTAATATATTAATATAATTAACATCTTAATACAATGTTTATAACAAACATTAATTAATAATTAAATATCATAACAAACAACATAACGAATTACAATTAAAATATAACAAATAATAACAAATTACAATTATATTAATGTATTAATATAATTATAATTTTATAACATTATAATAACAAATTAGAACTAAAAATACGTAACTAAATAGAAAATTAAATACAATCAAAAGGAATTAAAACTAAAAATGGATAGCAAACCCAAAAGAAATGGAAAACAAAACGTAAAACATGTGAGGATTTTTCATCACGCAGTTATGAGAGGATTTTTCATCACTTCGGTCAATACTCGCATGGTTGAAGCTTCTGCAGGAAATACAAACTGCAATCTCAAACAGAAATTCTCCGTACTTTTGAAAATGGTAGATTTTGCATTGAATGGTTGTTGGGACTCCACCCAATCTGGCAGAAAGACTTAATACAACAAACTGATCCGCCAATATTGTCAAACAGTGATCATCCCTTGTTTATTCCAGTTCTGTCGCTTGTTCGACTCTTTCATACGCCTCTTAAAGAAAATTTAATTCGCTCAATGTGAAAGATTACAGCGTGGTAACATAGACTGCTACAGATGATTTCATTCGACCAAAATCAAACCTGAATTAAGCATTCGACGAAACTCAGTGGAGCCTCCACAGCTTGGAAAAAGGCTTCATCAAACTGCAAATGCTTCTCACAATACAACGACAATTCTTATCTTTTCTCTAATCATTTTGGACCTCTGGGAAGGACTTTTTCTCTCATTGAATTACATCCATTGTAGCCTTATATTTTTAGGATTGGATGGACGGTACAACTGTGGCGATTTTTGGTACAGTTGTTCACATTTTGTTGTTCATGGCCGCCACAGTTGGAGGAAAGTCTCAGGATAGCTCGGCCCCAACAACCAATATATTTAAATTGAGAAGCCGGAACTAAAAAAAAATGCAAAATCAAACAATCATATGTGCATGCCATTGATTTATTTCAATATGCTGTGAATTTAGTTTGAATAGAAAATTAAATTGTTGCAGCAAATTGATATCGGAATCTTGCAAATTTCTTATAATCTATAGAATGGGTAGCTCAATTTTCCAGCGAGAGTTTTTTTTATTTGAAATAAGTAGATATATTTTCTAATCTTTCTGATCGCATGGAATGCAGGAAGACAGCATACTAATCTCTTGATTCATTTTTATTTATGTAGGTTAGCGTGGATGGATAATAAACACAATCAAGATTTGAGATCAAACCTTGCATTATCTACACTCTTTCTGCAATGTCGCGGGGCGTTTAGACTCTCGGAAGACAAAGCTTTCCGATAATCAAGCTCTTCGCCTACCCGTGATACAGAGACAAGATATAGAAATATGATGATGAAGCAGCTCTTTTAAGTTATGCATGATGATTTCTTTATTTTTTAAAAAACAAGACTAAAGGAAAATTCTACGAGATCTCGTTTTATTTTTAATTTTAATCTATTCTACATTAACTTGAGAGATTTTTTTATTTCCTAGGTAAAAGCATGCTTCCAATGAAGCCATCTACGGATTAAAAGTTTGAACATGCACACATCAGGATTTAAAATTTTTATCGATATGTGAGTAACACCTGTCTTAGAGTTGGCTCAAGGTTATTGTCCTTGCTCTCCAAGAAATACCTATTCAACATTATCAAATTCCTCATCCATAGATGGATTAGTGAGAAATGGGGGGTTTAAAATAAAAAACTAAATTTAAATTATCTATGTGTGAAAATGAAAAAAAGAATGCTCCAAACTTTGAACTCCTTTATGAAAATCCTGCTGTCACTAGGTTTCACAAGTTAGTCTTTCCAAAGAAAAATACTAGTACTTAATTAAATTCCTAATGCCTGATCCCTTAGCACCTTCCCCGACAACGGCGCCAAAATGTTGGGCAATTTAATTGCTTAAATTGCTTTCATTAAATTATCAACCAGGGAAACTCGTAAGCTTGTGATGATGCCAACAAAATATATGTAGGAGTAGGCAACTAACTCTATGTCTAAATAATGATTTTTAATTCAATATAATATGCGAAGGAAGAGGCTCCTAATTGAGGAGGTCCTGGTTGTCCTTCCCTATAGTATTATAGATTTAAAAGGAATCAATGATTACATAAAACCAAAATTTGAAATAAAGACAAGAGAATGAATTTTAATTGTTGTTCAGATTCAAATAGAGAGAGAGACTAACTTAGTCCCTTGATTGTCCCCTCATATATTGATCCAAACTAAACTAATATTTCTTCGTAAGCGTAAGAAATGAAATAACTTGAAACTTAAAAGCAAAAGAATGAATTTCAATTATCATGCAAATCAAATGGAGAGAGAGCCTAACTTAGACCCTTGGTTGTCCCCTCACATGTTGAGAAGATTTTAATTTAAAACTCATTCATCAATCACAAACAATCCTTCAAACATCTAAAAAATTAAATGAAATAAGATATATTATGAAATAAAATGTTTCTTTGATCCTTTTAGAGTGAGCTCAATTCTCTTAAGAACGAAGTGACAAACTATTCCATATACTACATTAATACAACTTATATCTAAAACTACAAAATGGAAATTTATGTAAAATGAAGCTTTATTCTATTCCATTATAAGAGATAACAAACTCATAATGATGATCCACTAATCTCTCTTTAGTTCCATACATTTCTCAACCATCTAGACACATAACCCCCTTTTGTCCTTGATCTTCTCCATGAGATCATGATCTTTTCCTTGGAAGCTTCCTTTGTACCTACACATGTCAACAAACTCATTCTAGTTGTTAGGTATAAGTATAAGCATATTATTTTCTAAAGTTTAACCATAAATCCACTTTAAAATGTTAAGAATTAATAAACTTTGGAAAAGCATAGTTATAACCCAATGATGAGGTAAATGTAATGATGTGGAGGTGGAATGGAGGTGACATGAAGGTAATATGGAAGTAATGTGAAGGTATTGGTGA
Organism: Pinus tabuliformis; assembly: GCA_031772625.1. Classification (NCBI taxonomy): domain Eukaryota; kingdom Viridiplantae; phylum Streptophyta; class Pinopsida; order Pinales; family Pinaceae; genus Pinus; species Pinus tabuliformis. The sequence goes on from CM062805.1 coordinate 121,553,206, forward strand.
ATAATGGAGTGAGAATAAGGACTATTTTGAGGCCCAACACATGGACCCATGTTGCTCTTAGTTTTCCCAAAAAACATCATTTAGGACCTCAAAACGGCTCTGGAAGTTTAGGACCAGAAAAACTACCAAAAATAGTAAATTGTGCTACAATTAAGGATTCAAACTGAAAAACTGAAAGAGACAGTTGTGGGGGTCCAAGTGGGATATGACGGTGGCCACCAACATCCACCTGGATCAATATAATGGTATATAGTGCTACCTGGGAGGAACATATTTCACATTTGACGTAGGTGATAGAAACTTTGAAGAAGCAGTAGCTGCTAGCAAATCTCAAGAAGTGTGAGTTTGTGCAACAATCTTTAGTGTATCTGGGGTATTTAATTATTGGAGGGGATTTGAAGATAGATCCTTCCAAGATGGATGCCACCATCAAATGGTTGGTGCCTACTAATTTTTCTAAGGTCAGGAGTTTCATTGGGGCAGCACAGTACCTGAGGAAGTTCATAACCTCATTTTCAACAGTAGAAGCACCTCTCCACTCCATAACAGTAACTAGCAAGAGTTTCCAGTGGGAAAAAGTTCAGCAAATGGCTTTCGAAGAGATAAATAAGAAGATCATCCAAGCACTAGTTTTGGCATTACCAAATTTGCAATGAACCTTCGAAGAGGAGATAGATGCGAGTGGCTATACTATGGGATTTGTCTTGATACAGGGAGGAAGGCTTGTATGCTACCATTCTGAATTATTTTATGGGACAGTCCTTAACTACCATGCCTATGAAAAGGATCTCTATGCCATGGTGTAAGTTGTTGTTGTGGCTAGCAATAACCCCCTTCTTATTTAGTGTAATTACTAATACTAAATAAGTGGGGACCCTTAGTCAAAAATTTAAAAAATCATTTAGTGCTTGAATTTCCTTTTTCAAATAAAACTTACCATCATAAACTTAGGAGAATACCCTTGAAAAATATAAAAAGCTTAAGTTTCATAATGAGGTAGGATAAAATCACTCCTTAAGAAATATTGCATCGCAAAAAGGATAATGGATACCTCCTTACAAACACAATTCTAAGGTTGTGAGATCGCGATGCGAAACTTCATCACATCGCATGCAACAAATATCACCTACGTTGAAAAACCTCAAACTATCGATATGTGATGCATATCGCAAATCACATTTCACAGAAAACACATTAACAGATGATTGTCATATGCTACCTTCCAGCGATGTTGCGATATTGCAATATTGCGATCGAGCGATAAAGCAAGATTAGCGATATTGTGATAGAGCGATAAAGCGATAAAGCGATAGAGTGATATTGTGATGTTGCGATCTGCGATATTGCAAAGCAAATCGCAAAATTGCTTCATCGCAAATCTTTCGGGCTCGTTGTTAAAAAAAAAAGTATTTTCCATAAACCGAGACCTGGTTATGCGCTTTAATGCTAATTAATGAGTTAGTTGCCAATCATTAATGAAATAGAGTTTCGTGCTAATTGAAGAGCCATTTCACGTAAGGTGGTATATGTTATATGTTTTCAGCATTTAAAGCTTTCTCGTCACGTTTTTCTTATCATGATTCTCACCTCATTTTTAAACCGCAAGAACAAAGAACAAAGAATGATACAAAGCAATATTCAGGATACTATGGGAAAGAAAGGCAAAGCTCTGAGTTCTGAAGATCAAGAAATGACGCCTTTGTATACAGACACTGCTTGTAATAGAGACGCTGGTATTACTACTTGGGAAGGCATGTATAGTCTACTTGAGGAAGAGAATCCCAAAATAATGGAGGTTACAACTACTGCAGGCTCACATGGGTCTTCTAAGGCGTCTATTACAGAGCTAGCTTGCTCATTCTTAAAATGAATAGCATCAAGGCCCAAAATTCTTCCATATGCGGACATGGTTAAATAGGTACTCGACAGCACCGACATAAAAAACAGACAATTTAAGACTCAGGGTCAAGGACTCATTGTCTCATTCACTCCACAAGATTTGAAGCTCATGTATCATTTACCAAAGCCACAGACGACTTATAATGGACAGTTCATAGAGAAGTTTGCTAAAGAAAATGAAAGCCTGGCAGAATGTACCAAAGATTGGTCAAGGAGGGACGAACCACTGAAAATAGATAAACACGGTATGTATAGTACTGGTTCTCTCACCTCCCTGTATTTCTTTGTTACTGCTATGCTCTGTAGACTTTTGGGAAGCCAGACATTAACAAATTTTCATCTGAATGGCTACCATTATTGGATACCGCCATTAATGCTACTATTATGTATTGGGCTAAAATATTGTTTGACAACTTAGCCACAACTATTGTAAGTTACCGGTCTAAAAGAAATGTTTCTCAAAGAATTTACCCCCCTTTCTACTTATCTGCATATGTGATGGATGCAATCTGTTATGTTTCCAAGTTTCCTTTAATGGGTTGGAAATGGACGACTCAAGACCCCTTAGCCATTCATATTTATCATAAATAATTGTGGGATTCTAAGTTCACTTCGTATTTCTACAAGATTTGTCATGGAATCATGCCGCCCCTGTACAAAGTATTGTATGATAAAGATGCTCCAAGATTTTCTCCTGAAGCAGAGGTAGATATACTCCCTGTCACAAGATGGTTCAGAGAAGAACTATTTACATATGTCAGGGTATTCGGAAGTCTCGCTTCCCCTCATGTCTTACCTTTGTATGTTCCTGATAAAATCATGGCATGAGAAATTTCTTATCAAAGCTGCGGAGAAGGGGGCTTGAATAAAGAGTTGAAAGACAAAAAGAAGGCTATTTGGCCACAATTTCCTGTGGCCTGTGGGGCCTTTTCACTATTTTATGTAGGCCATGCATTCAAAGAAGTAAACAACATAACATGTCTACGATTGTTCAAATTTCCAGGAATACTGTTCGACCCTGATGATATTGCTAAGAATTTCACTACTGCAGTCAAAATAAAGGTGTTTTCTAAAGAAGATGATCTTTTCGATGACATGTTCCAACAAAAAAGTACGCTTGAAGAAATTCTGCATTCGGCCCAAGTGCGATTCCCTCTAGTAGAATTTCAAGAGTTCAAGATATACAGGGAAAGGAGGTTAACTAATATCCCTTTGGAAGAACTACGCTTGGAACCTGTAAAGGAACCAACTCCGACTATCAGTCTCAGAGGAAGTTCAGGCACAGATAGATCTAAATCTAAATCTGAGAAAGAAACATCAGAACATTCTAAGAGATCTGAAAGTGGCCATGATAAAAGCAAAGGTTCAGTAAGGGATACTGCCCAGTCAAAAGAGCTCCCACAGCAACAGGTTTTGATCTATCCACAACTAGATCCTCCCCACGTCCAGCCACCATCAATCAGAACCGAGCTAGATAAAGAATGGAATACATTCAATGATTTAATCAATATTAAAGGACAAAGCACAAAGACACCTGTGAGTAATATACAGGCAACAGAAGATATAGTCACAGGAACAATTAGCAATGTCTCAGAAATGGAACATATTTCCATTACCCCATCCTCTGAAATTATGCTCAAAATAGAGGAGATTCCTCCTCTTGATGTATTTTATAGTCCACAACACAAGGCAGTAGTGAGAATACAAAGAAAGGAAAGAAAATTGGAAAGCGTGCTCTCTCATGATGCAGAGTAATTAGACATCCTATGGCAAGATCCTACCACCAATCCCATTGAAAATCTCACCAAATTATCTCAGATGGCAGGAGCATATGCGTCTACGACCATTGATAAAGAATTTGAGGTACAACAACTACTAAAAGAGAAGGAAGATCAAATACAGTTTTTGCAGCAATAGCTGCAACAAGCCAATGCCAACAACGAAGCACAAAAACAGATTGAAAGGTTACAGCAGGACTTCCAACAAATACAGATAGCCTACCAGAACAGTTTAGCTGAAAGAGAAAAATAATTACAGGATATGCAATAGATGCACAAGGATGATCCTAAGCTTACAGAATTCATTACTGAATCCATTTCCTTAAATGATCAACTACTGCAGCAACAGGAAGCATTGTGCCAAAGAATATTGCAGTGGAACTCTTATTGCGAAATAAGCGATAAAATCACTAATAAAGTTGTGGAGTTACGACATGATTATGATTTAATTGATAGAAGAGTTACTGAATATTTGGCTTGGCAAGAAACAGAGGAGGGAAAAATAGCAGGCGTGCCAATAATCAACAACAATCACAAAGAAATGCTCTTTAACAAATGGGATGCACAAATCAGGAAAGCAGAGCAAGCGGCAGAAGAAGCAGCCACAACAACAAACATCGTTATTGACTGCATAAATGAAAATTTGCACAGGGAAAATCTGATCTCAGAAACCACTCCAGGGTATCTACCAAAAGCACAGCAACTGCAAATAGGCTGGAGACAGAAGGCTCAAGAAAAGGCAAAATCAATCAAAAGATTAACTAAGTTGAATTGGGATTCTTACTGGGCATATTTGGTAAAACCACACAGCCAGTGCATGACTCTCAAATATATCATCAATTCTGCCGAGAAGATGGCACCAACTCTTTTCGATGCTGTTTTCACAGGATAGTTAAAGTCGGAAGTTAGCCAGCCAACTCTTCTCAAACAAATGCTGAACGCTTGCGATTTCAAGGAACAGATACAGAAATAGTTAGTTATTAGTTTTAATTTTAGCTTCAATGTTAGTATTAATTTTGCTTTATTTTTGCCTGAAATGAGAACGGTCATTTAAACCGTATCCTACATTTTTGTAATAAGTAATTTTTAGATTTAGTTAGTAGTATTTAAACCCTTCTCATGCATTTAGAGAAGGGTCCTGAAATTTGTCAAAAACTTGTCCTCAGAACATGCACTTTTTCACCCTCCGAGGAGGTTTGGATGAATGAATGGAATAGGATTTATTGATATCTGCATTTAATATCTGCTACTGATGTTGCACTTCTGTACTCTTAGTGGAAGTTAGACTAAGAAGAGATAAATCATTATCGCTTGAAGCTCATGAGTAGAACTAGTTATAAATGGTAATTCTATCTCTTAACTCTTTTTGCCTTTGTGTTAAAGTGATATTTATGTTCAGTTGCTTATATATTGATGCGTGAATGCTTGAGTTATCATTTGGCACTTCTATATGGTGATAGCTATTTATTTATGCTTAATGTATGAGTAGCTTATTATGCGATATGTTTTTCACAACTGTTTCGTCTAACATTTTATACGAAGTGGTTTATCTCTATTGAATTATCTTCTCATAATAGTTGAATGATCTTTATTTCCAATTGTTATTTGAAATCATTTTAGATCGCATAACGGAAAGATTACACCCCGGGTTAGTGTAGAATTAGATATTTTTGTTTTCTAGAATACATGTGCATGTTATTAGACTAGAGTTAAAGTAAAAGCATTTCACTTAGGAACTTTTAGAAAGGAAATATCAAATCTCAACACACACACACACACATAAATTGGGAAACTGGTCCCATATCCCCAGTCGGACCCACTATACCAAACAGAAAAGGAGCTGCTAACCAAGGTTCGAACCGGGTGGGTATCCCCCTTGTTGTAGAGCTGATTTTCAGGGCTTCAACATATTTGGCATTAGAAGGAGGGCTCCGAATTGTGAATGGAAAGCAAGTCTAAATCTAAATACCATTCTAAGAGTAAATCGCCCTCGCCATCTTCACCGACTTCTCCATCACACTTAGAATCTTTAAATCTAGAGCTAGAAGTCGAAAGAACAACAGCCGCTGCTACAAACCCTGACATTTCAGAACAATCTATTATTGAACCTACTGAAGTTGAATCTTTGATCCATAAACTTCAACTATTTTCCATATCACCCCAAAGATCTGATAAATCTCAAGCCAGCGTGACTTCACAATATAACCCTGCTCATCCTCTTACCAGATTAAAGAGCGAAAAGTTTGGTGTTCAGCCAACCGAGTTACCTCTACCTACAAGAAAGAGAGCAAGGAAATCACCTAAAGGGTCTGATAGCGAGACTCTTTCATCATCATCGTCCATCTCCACCTCTCCACCGCGAAGTCAACCATCCACTCCTCCACTTCAGATTATTGTCCACCAATCCACAGGAACTTCCACACCTTTTTCTTAATCATCTCGAGTCGTAATATCCTCATCTTCTCAATCACAGGGATCATCTTCGGCACTTTCTTTTGTTAGTAGTTCAGCGATGGTCCAATCTCCATGGAATAACCCAGGGGCAGTCTTAATGCCTGCACCATTGAGTCAGTTACCACCCCATCCTAAAAAATGGCTGCCTAAGTTTAATCCTAAAGTAGGCATGCTGGTGGAAGAACATATAAATAAATTTATGTTATCCATACATCTCAATGGAGTTACCAACGATGATGTTGTCGTTCGACTTTTCCCTTATACTCTACAAGGAGCAGCCGAATCATGGCATTTCTCATTACCGTCTAGATCTTTCACTAGTTGGGATATCTTCCAAGAACAATTCCTGACTAAGTTCAGTGATGACAGGTCTACGGCGACACTGATCAACGACCTATCTAACCTTAGGGCCAAGTTAAAGGAACCTATCAAAGATTTTAATTCACGTTTTAATAAACTGTTAAATAAAATTCCTACTGCTTCCAAGCCTAGCGAAGAAGTGCGAAGTGAGTGGTACATCTCTTCTTTACCGTCAAACATAGCAATCTTCGTTGATAGGTCTAACAAAACAACTTTAGCTGACAATATGAAAGAAGCAATAGCGGTAGACAAACATATCATAACTCTAGAAAAAAAAAACGCGATAGAAGAACAAAAATCCAAGAAGGTTACTTTCAAGGAAGACCCCAAGAAAAAACAATCAAAAGATCCGTTTGATTTAGAAGGATTGAAAAAAGTTTTGAAAACCATGTCTAACAAAATGGTTGACATTAAGAAACAAGTGGTAGAAACTTCTTCTAAAAATCCATACAAGCCTTGTAGAAAAAACCCTTCAACCGACTCATAGCCGCCAAATGCTATCACAAGTGCTGAATCAGAAGAAGAAGAAGAGGAAATTGTTACCGAAGAACATACCAACGAAGAAGAAGTTGTAGAGGTACAAGGTATGTGGGACTTCATCCTCCCAAATGAAGAGGATCAAGAGGCAACCCCGGTTAGTACTCGAAGTAGAAATCAACTTGATCCTCCTCAACCTACTCCTAAGCCAAAGAGCGCAAGCTCAATGACTAAGGATAAAGTTGCAACCAAGAAAACAACACCTAAAGCGACTCAAACCAGCCCAGTCCAAACAGATTCATCAACTCCATCAAAAACGCTGATCGTTTTAGATGAAATGGAGTATAATATCATAGAAGATACGAAAAAGACTTGGGCTAACATCACTTTTTACAAATTGAGCAAGTTAAAACACCAGCAAAAGGTACTTTTGAAAGAATTACATGTTGTACCAGTTGCACCTTTTCCCGCCGCTGTAATCTCTCAAGCTTCCCATGAAATGGGAAGACCTCCAACTAACGTGATTAATAAAGTTGATCCAAATGACATCACTTTAATTGGAGGAAGGTCGAGATCTCATACTCCCCCATTTCTTCTTACTTATGAAATTTTCAATAAAAATTTGCATAATTGCTTAGTCAATTCTTGAGCTTCATCTAATATTCTACCAAAATCAATATGTGCAAAGTTGAACGTTCAACCACAAAAATATGTTGTGCGCATAGTTTAGCTAGATCAATAGCAAGTTGAAGTGATCGGCGAATTAAATCAGGTTACCATAAGGCTGTCATCCAATCCAAAGGTATGTCAAGTTATTGACATTTTAGTTGCTGATATTCCGGAATTTTATGGCTTAATTCTTAGCAGAGATTGGTCAGAAAAACTTCATGGATACTTTGCAACTAACTGGTCGCACATGTGGCTCCCTTACAATGGTAAACCAAATTAGATAAAAGTTGAGCGAGAAAGACATCAGAAATTCATAGTAACGGAACTGGAAGGAGAGAATGAACCAGTAGCATACAACAATAACATCATTGGAAACTACCCAGTAGATTCTTTCTTAGGAAATTTTAATGCTCATACTTCACGAACATTCTGTTTTATCTCAAGTAGAAAATTTCTCTCAAAAAGATAGTTCTAAATGTATTAATTTTATAGATAGTCCTGTAAATAAATCTTTATTTTGGAAGTTATTTTTTGATAGTTCTAAGTCTAACGAAGGAGTAGGATCAGGATGCGTGTTAATCAGTCTAGAGGGAAACAGAACTATGCTAACTTGTAGACTCGAATTCGATTGCACCAATAATACCGCAGAATACGAGGCTTTAGTCCAAGGATTATATAAAGCAATCAGATTAGACATCAAATATCTTCAAGTTTTCGGAGATTCTGAAATTGTAATCAGACAGGTATGCAATATATACATTGTTTATCAGGTCATCTAAAGCATTACCAATATTTAGTTCAAGATCTAACTGAACACTTTATAGCATTTAATATTTCATCAATTCCCAGACTCCAAAATGCTAGTGCAGGCCTCCTAGCTAATGTAGTTTCCAAGCTCATTCCTTCAAAAGACTATAGCCCTGATCGATTTTCAATCAAATTAATCTTTAGACCCTCAATTCCTGATAACATTACCAATTGGAGGATTTTTAACGACGATCATGATATTGTGAGCTTTCTCACATCTGAAGGATCTTACACCAATCAGATAATTGATGAGGACCAACATGACAGATAATTGCAATAAGATAGCACTAATAATGTTATGCCAAAATCAATAGTCAAGTTAGAAGACCTTTATGATTTGAAAGATCGATTCAAAAGATCTACCAATTCAAAACTGCAAAGTTCAACTTTGAACTATGAATTAGTAAATCTAAGCATTGATGCCAAACCACAGAATATCAACCTAGGCCTTGGCCTAGCTCCTAAAGAAAAAGTAGCGTATATTTGTCTCTTGAGACAATACAAAAGTGTCTTTGCTTGGAACTACGATGAACTCAAAACTTATGACACTTCTATCATCCAACATACTATCCCAATGCTAAACGATGAAAAAAGTGTCCAACAAAAGCTGACAAAGATCCATCCCAATCTAGAAAACCAGATCAAATCTCAACTCAATAAGTTATTGAAAGCCAAAATCATTTTTCCCGTTCGACATTCCAAATGGGTTTCCAATATGGTTCCTGTTAGAAAGAAAAATGGAGACATTAGAATTTGCATTGACTTTCAAAACCTTAACAAAGCCTGTCAAAAGGATAATTTTCCTTTACCTCCCATGGAGCAAATACTGCAGGCAGTCCCAATATCAGAATTAATGTCCTTCTTGGATGGATTCTCAGGATACAACCAAGTGTTGGTTCATCCCGATGATCAATTAAAAACCACATTTAGAACCAAATGAGGCACTTACACATATCAAAAGATGCCCTTTGGTCTGATCAACGTTGGTGCCACATTTCAGCGAGCCATGGACATCGCATTCAAGGGATTAGTTAACAAATCAGTGGTAATCTACTTGGATGATATAACTGTATATTCCAAGAAACAAGGCAATCATCGTAGAGATTTAAAACGAATCTTCCAACGTTGTCAAAGGTATGGAATTTCACTTAACCTGAAAAAATCCTTTTTCGCATTAAGTGAAGGAAAACTTCTTGGATACATAGTGTCAAAATATGGAATTCATATTGATCTTGACAGAATCAAGGAGATTTCCGAAATAACCCTACCTCACAACAAGAAAGCTATGCAATCTTTCCTTGGACGGATTAATTTTGTAAAGAGATTTGTTCCAGATTTTTCAAGAATCGTGTCTCCTTTACAAGCAATGATTAAAAAGAACTCAAACTTCAAATGGGGTTAAGGCGACTATGAGGCATTCAATCTAATCAAACAAGCAATTGTTAACGCTCCATCTTTAGCAACTCCAAATTTTCTGATCCTTTTATTTTATATACATTTGCCTCTGATAGATCATATGTTGCGATACGCACTCAAGCAAATCAAGACAAGGCAGAAGCTCCAATTGCTTTTTTCAGTTCAAATTTATAGGGTGCTGAGTTAAATTATTCAAATGTAGAGAAACAAAGCTTATGTTGTTTTCAAAGCAATTAAATATTTCAAACCCTTTCTACTTAAGACCCATACAAAAATAATAGTATCGTTTCCAGCGGTAAGAAATCTCTTAGTACAGAAAGATGTGGGTGAGAAAAGAGCCAATTGGGTTACTGCCTTACAGGAATATGACGTAGAAATCAAACCAGCAAGTATTGTAAAAGGTCAACGCTTTTGCAAAATGTTGGTAGGAGCATCGCTTATTTCTGAAATGCCCTCTACAGAGATACAAATGTATGAGGTAATCCTAAACAACGTTGAATCATTATACGTTGATATCATATTATATCTAAAGAATGGATATGCTCCTCCAAACCTCGATCATACCAAGAAAAGAGCTCTAAAGTTGAAGGCTAAACAATATCAGCTAAATTATGATTCTGTTCTCCTTAGATGTCTTGAGAAATCTGAAGCTGAAAAAGTCTTGCAGGAACTCCACGATGGGCCAGCAGGCAGACACTATGTTGGAGACACTACTGCACATAAAATCTTACGTGCAGGCTATTACTGGCCCACATATTCAAAGACTCACATAACTACGCAAGGAAATGTCAAGTTTGTCAGACCGCTACTGGGAGACAAAAGAAACCATCATTGCCGCTGCAACTGGTCAACATTGGGCAGCCTTTTGATCAATGGGGATTGGACATAATAGGTGAGATCGTTCTTCACTCCTCTAAACAACATAGATATATCCTTACAGCAACAGATTACTTCACTAAATGGGTAGAAGCAGTCCCTTTCAAGATGGCTAATGCCGAACAAATTATCGAGTTCATAGATCAGTTCATAATCACCAGGTTTGGGTTGCCTTCTGCTTTAATGTTTGATAATGCATCATATTTTTCTGGTAATGTGATGACTGAATTTGCACTCAAAAGGGGTTTCAAGCTTAAATACTCTGCCAATTATTACCCATAAGGGAATGGGTTAGCTGAATCTACAAATAAAAACTTAATCATAATCATTAAGCGAACCATTGATCAAATCACAAAAATTGGCCCAAGTCTTTAATATATGCTTTATGGGCAGATCGAATAACACAGAAAGCCTCCATTGGCACTTCTCCCTTTAATTTAGTTTATGGGAAAGAAGTGGTTCTTCCAACTCATTTAGCAATTCCCTCTTTGGCCTTAGTTAAATATATTGATGAAGCACCAACTTCTTCCTTACAACTAAGGCAACTGGGAATAATTAAGTTAGAAGAGAAATGAGAACAGGCCAAAATAACTCATGTTCATCACCAAGAATTAGTAAAAGCTTCTTTTGATTCAAAGATAATATCCAGAAAGGACTTTCAGAAGGGAGATCTAGTTCTAAAATGGGACAAGGCTCATGAGGAAAAAGGGAAACATACGAAATTTCAACGAATGTGGCTTGGCCCTTTTCAAATTGTAGAAGTCATAGGTCCGTCTACTTTTATGTTACAGGATTTAACAGGAAAAAGAGAATCTTTACCTATTAACGGAAAAATCCTCAAAAAATATTTTCCATAGGAGATCATTCTTCTATCTTGTAGATTAGTTTTTTTTTTTCACAATAAAACCAGTTGTAAATGGCTACATTCAGAATTCACGAAAAAGACAAATTCTCTGTTAGATTTTGTTTTTTCACTTGTATAAATAGAATTCTTTTAGAAAATTGATCATTATCACTGAAAGATACAGGCTCTAGACCTAGAAATGATACTAGTTTCAACCTTGTAAATTTTGATGAAAAGCAACCTTTAGTGAGAAATTGTTTTATATCAGTCTAATGAAAGGTATAAATAAAAAAACGAGGATTCTCTGTACAAAAGCTATTTCCAAAAACTCTACCATTGTCGTCCAGAGCTATCTTAAGGAAACAATGACTTCCTCCCCACCTAGGAAATTACAACGTTCAAGGAATAATCCAATGATACACTTTAACTTTAAGAGTAAGAGGTCTCATCATGAGCCAACTTATCATGATCATAGATATTATATCTTGCTGACTTTTCCAATACTGCATACCATAACAGGGAAATGACTCAAAGAATGTTGCAATCAAAAGACAAGGGGTCTCATCACGAGCCAGCTTGTTCAACAAAGTTATAAATCAAGTGAATGACACTGTCATAAATTGGCCACCAAACCAAGACATTATTCTTCAAGGGTAAAAAGAAAAATGAAAGCAATAAGTGTGAATATGGATTTCTGTTTGAAAATTGTATATTTCTCTAAGTGGGATACAGGATCATTGTTGGGTAACAGGTAACCCTGTCGAGGCTATGAATGCCTGCTAGCAGCAGAGGCTCTACCTACAACAAATGAGCATATTTAAAACTGATTTACAGAGAAGGCTTTGTTTTTATCTTTATAAACCAAGTAGTGACTGATGTAGATACAAGGGCTAGCTTGAGGGAGTAAATAATCAAAATTAAAAATATAAGAAACGAAATATCATTGATAGGTAAAAGCATAATGTACTTTGTCTTTCTATAATAATGTTTGTTTTTCTGGAAAATTTTCTGTTTTGGAAGTTTAGAAACTTCAGAAGAAAAGCAGAGATAACTGGTTCTTCCAAGTGAATCGCCAATTGTTGTGGCCAGCAACAACCCTCTTCTTATTTAGTGTTATTACTAATACTAAATAAATGGGGACCCTTAGTCAAAAATTTAAAAAATCAATTAGTGCTTGATTTCCTTTTTCAAATAAAACTTACCATCATAAACTTAGGAGAATACCCTTGAAAAATCTAAAAAGATTAAGTTTCATGATGAGGTAGGATAAAGTCACTCCTTAAGAAATATCGCATCGCATAAAGGATAATGGATACCTCCTTACAAACACAATTCTAAGGTTGTGAGATCACGATGTGAAACTTCATCGCATCGCATGCATCAAATATCACCTACGCTGAAAAACCTCAAACTGTCGATATGTGATGCATATCGCAAATCGCATTTCGCGGAAAACACATTAACAGATGATTGTCATATGCTACGTTCCAGGGATATTACCATGTTGCGATATTGGGATATTGTGATCGAGCGATAAAGCGAGATTAGCGATATTGTGATAGAGAGATAAAGCGATAAAGCGATAGAGCGATATTGCGATGTTGCGATTTGCGAAGCAAATCGCAAAATTGCTTCATCGCAAATATTTCGGGCTCGTTTTAAAAAAAAAAGTATTTTCCATAAACTAGGACCTGGTTATGCGCTTTAATGCTAATTAATGAGTTCGTTGCCAATCATTAATGAAATAGAGTTTTGTGCTTATCGAAGAGCCATTTCACGTAAGGTGGTATATTTTATATGTTTTCGGCATTTAAAGCTTTCCCGTCGCCTTTTCCTTATCCATGACTCTCACCACATTTGTAAACTGTAGGAACAAAGAACAAAGAACGATACAAAGCAGTATTCAGGATACTATGGGAAAGAAAGGCAAAGCTCCGAGTTCTAAAGATCAAGAAATGACGCCCTTGTATACAGACACTGCCTATAACAGAGACGTTGGTATTACTACTTGGGAAGGCATGTATAGTCTACTTGAGGAAGAGAATCCAAAAATAATGGAGGTTACAGCTACTGCAGGCTCACATGGGTCTTCTGAGGCGTCTATTACAAAGCTAGCTTGCTCGTTCTTACACCGAATAGCGATGAGGCCCAAAATTCTTCCATACACGGACATGGTTAAATGGGTACTAGACAGTGCCGACAGAAAAAACAGAAAATTTAAGACTTAGGGTCAAGGATTCATTGGCTCATTCACTCCACAAGATTTGAAGCTCATGTATCATTTACCAGAGCCACAAGTGACTTATAACGGACAGTTCATAGAGAAGTTTGCTAAAGAAAATGAAAACCTGGCAGAATGTACCAAAGACTGGTCAAGGAGGGACAAACCACTAAAAAGAGATAAACACAGTATGTATAGTATTGGTTCTCTCACCTCCCCGTATTGCTTTACTGCTGCTATGCTCTGTAGACTTTTTGGGAAGCCATACATTAAAAAAATTTCATCTGAATGGCTACCATTATTGGATGCCACCATTAATGCTACTATTATGGATTAGGCTAAAATATTGTTTGACAACTTAGCCACAGCTATTGTAAGTTACCGGTCTAAAAGAACTGTTTCTCATATAATTTACCCCCCTTTCTACCTATCTGCATATTGTTGGAAATAATACTGAGAGGGGGGGTGAATCAGTATTATCAGAAAAACTTTTTCATTTTATGCTCAGAAACATATACGCTACTTCAGTTAAGTGAAACAGCGTGTACACGCTACTGTGTCTAAAGAAACCAGCGTATAACAAGAAAACTTATGATTCAGTAGCTTATCTTCAGTAAATGCATCAGGATATTATTAACCATGATAGTAAAACAGGTGCAGTATAACAGAACAGATCATCACACAGAAAATACACACATGAACACCATGATATAAGGTGGAAACCCAATGTGGGTGAAAACCACCTGCTGCAAGTCGTCTCTATCTTTCTTTAATATGAAACTTCAGTTTACAATCTTTTGTACTGGTGCAGCCTTATACCAGTACGCAAGCTACAACCTACTGAAGGCTTCAACCTTCTCTCATTCTCCAAACTTCCTTGCAAGGGAGCTCCAACCCCCTTTGCTCTTGTACTAGCTAAGATACTAGTACGTAGGTGCTGGCCTACAATCTTCTTTCCTTCAGGTACCACTTTTCATACATTTTCAGACTGGATATTCCTGAAGCACAACATTACAATCTGAAGACCACAATTCATTCAACTTTCATAACAGATCATTGAAGCACAAAACAACCAATACTAGCATCATCAATCTTTGAATCACTGAACCACTGAAACCCTGTCAACACCAGTCACCAGAACACAGAGCAGACTACAGAACTCTGCAATAGTAGTCAGACCCAACTGCAACCCCAAAATCAAACTTCAAAAGATATACGCTACTTCAATGAGAGAAACCCGCGTATACACGCGCTTTTACCAAAGACAACCTGCGTACAGATCTAAAAATAAATTCTCTTAACTTGCAGCTGTACCAGACATCAGTTAGACCCAGAACATAACATTACAATGCAGATCTAGAAATACGCATAATCAACCATATCATAATAGTGCATTTCAAACCATTAGATCCCGATCTGTCCTTAGATCTAGTCTTCCATCAACCGGTGTGATCTCTCCTTAGCTTAGATCAAGCAACCCAAAACCTGCATACCAGATCTCTTTCTTTTTCAGATATTCAAGACTTTTCAATTGTCTTTTCCTAATGATCTTCTTCTCCTTATATAGCCTTAGGCCTTGCTCAATACCAAGGGCCAAAACCATAGAAATCCAATACCATCAACTTCAAAACTAGGAATCAACATGCCTGTCGAGATACTTTGGTCCAAAGACATAGGCTCAAGTACCGTGGACTAACTACCACGGACCAAAGGGAAGCTTCTCGACATGTACGCCCTTTTCTGTTCATGAAGCTGCATGCATACGCGACTTCGTATATAGCGAACCTGCGTATCCGCGACTTAGTATATAGCGTACCTGTGTGTATACGCAACTTGGGCTTAATGAACCTGCGTATATGAAATTTCTCTTCATACTTGTAGTCTGGACTGAGATCTGTCATCAAAGAGAGTTTCCATCAAGGACATCACCTGTATCGTAGTGCCACACCTGTGCCAAAATGCCAACAATCTCCCCCTTTGGACTTGATGGTAACCCCAAGATCCTTAGAACCATTCTCCCCCTTTGTCATCAAGGGAAAAGGGCTGTGCTCCCCCTGAGTACATGCTGATATCTCTGCTTGGCTGTGCTGAAACATGCTCCCCCTGACTGTAGGCAATATCTACAAAAGATGTTCTTCAAAAGAACCAAGACCTTCCTATCACCAAAAGACTCAATACATACATCCATACTCCAAGAGGGGATACATCAGAAAGTTACATATAACAACCAATTATATTACATCATTCATCCCAGGCATAGTGGGGAAACCAACATAGACCGTTACA
Source organism: Pinus tabuliformis (assembly GCA_031772625.1). Lineage (NCBI taxonomy): Eukaryota > Viridiplantae > Streptophyta > Pinopsida > Pinales > Pinaceae > Pinus > Pinus tabuliformis. The sequence goes on from CM062805.1 coordinate 121,569,293, forward strand.
TGACCTTGACACCATAAAAGAGATAAAAGAGATACATGACATAGAGACAACAAATCTAGACCAAGACTTATGAAAGTCACAAGCAGCATCTGATAAACATCTTTTAGATCAGCGACCAAGATTTCCTTCTCCTAAAATCAACAACAGTTGTGTACTAGAACCAAAAGCATCTAAATGCCAACAATGATTTATGAGACTTTAAGCTGTTCCCCCTGAACCTGTGCCTGCTGCACCCCCTGAAACTGTGCCTGAAGAATTCTGGCATACCCATCTCAGACCTTCTCCAACCAGAGTCTTCCCTTGATGTTCAGAACTCCATATACGTGACTTCTCCTCCATAAAACAACGTATGTACGCGGATATGCTTTCTACAACACGCGCACGTCATACACGCGACTTTCCCACCATAACTTTGCGTATATACGCGGATATCCCTTACGTAACTTGCGTATACCAACTTTTATGTAGAACAGACAAGTTTCAACAGCAGGATGAGGCATCAACTACTCCCAGCTTTTGTCTAAGATATTCAAAAGTTTCCCTGGGCAGTGGTTTTGTGAGAATATCAGCAACTTGTTCCTTAGAAGGAACATACTCCAACTTGACCTTCTGCTCAAGCACTTGTTCCTGAAGAAAATGGTACTTTATTGGTATGTGCTTGGTCTTTGAGTGCATGACTGGATTCTTTGAAATGTTGATTGCACTTGTATTATCACATAAGATAGAGACTGGTGAGGTGCAAGTGATTTGAAAATCCTGCAAGGTCTGCATCATCCAAAGAAGTTGTGTGCAACAAGATGCCGCAGCCACATATTCTGCTTCAGCTGTAGATAAGGCAATCGAACTCTGTTTCTTGCTGAACCAAGATACTAATCTGGATCCCATAAAGAATGCACCACCACTTGTGCTCTTCCTGTCATCCACGCTTCCGGCCCAATCTGCATCTGTATAAGCATGAAGTGTGAGATCTGTATCTCTAGGATACCATAATCCATAATTTTGTGTCCCTTGAAGATATTTGAAAATTCTCTTCACTGCCTGAAGATGAGTCTCCTTTGGATTTGCCTGAAATCTCCCAACTATTCCGACTGCATGCATGATGTCTGGTCGGGTACCTGTCAAATAAAGCAAACTCCCAATCATGGATCTATAAGTTGGTTGATGAACTGCTGCTGATTCATCATTTGCACTGAGGCTGCATCCTGTAACCATGGGTGTACATACTGGCTTTGAATCTTCCATGCCATACTTCTTCAAGATCTGCTTGAGGTACTTGGTTTGAGACAAGAAGATGCCTCCTTCATTTTGTTGGATTTGCAATCCAAGAAAGTATGTCAATTCTCCAAGTACTGACATTTCGAATTCTTTCTGCATAACCAAGGCAAAGTTTTGACTCATAGTCTCTTCATTGCTGCCAAAGATAATATCATCTACATAAACAACAAGTATTAGCAATTTGTTATTTTCAACTTTTATATAGAGATTGCTATCTGCTGATCCTTTTGAAAAGCCTTGTTGGTGAAGATATTTGTCCAATCGATAGTACCAAGCCCTTGGAGCTTGTTTGAGACCATAGAGAGCCTTTTTCAATCTGCATACAAGGTTTGGATCATTCCCAAGAATGAAACCATCTGGCTGCTCAATATATAATTCTTCTTCTAAGTCTCCATTCAGAAAGGCTGATTTCACGTCCATTTGAAATACCTTTGAAGTTTTGAAAGCTTGAGAGAGCAAGGAACATTCGGATGGCCTCAAGTCTTGCAACAGGAGCAAAGGTCTCTTCAAAATCTATTCCTTCTTGCTGCGCATACCCTTTACAAACAAGTCTGGCCTTGTTTCTAATTACTTCTCCATTTTCATTCAATTTATTTTTGAAGACCCATTTTGTCCCTATGACATTTTTATCTTTTGGTCTAGGAACCAATTCCCAAGTGTTGTTCTTTTCGATCTGCTCAAGTTCTTCATTCATTGCTTTGACCCAGCATTCATCTTTGCATGCCTCTTTCACACTTTGTGGTTTAGTGGAAGAGAGTAATGCCAAATAGCTTGAAGCTTCTGCAATTCTTCTTCTTGTTTGTACTCCTGCTTCTTTCTGCCCCACAATCTGAGATTCTAGATGATTCTTTTGAACATATCTGGATGGAGTCTTCTCTTCTATTCTTGTCTGCTCCTCTGGTTCTTCTTGAGGTTCTTCTTCTTCATCATTCTGCCTTTGAGGGTAGCCTTCATCTTCTTCAATGTCTTCATGATGAACTTGCCTAGGAATATATCCCTTCTCATCAACCACTACATCAATGTTGTCAACAATTCTGCCAAGTCTTTTATTGTAGCACTTGTATGCTTTGCTATGTGGAGAATAACCAAGAAGAATGCCTTCATCTGCTCTTGGTTCAAGTTTGCCAAGTTGCTCATCAGTATTCTTAATATAACATTTGCTCCCAAAGATTTTGAAGTGCTTCACCGAAGGAGTCTCACCACTCCAGAGCTCATGAGGTGTTTGAGTGTTGTTTACTCGGACATTTGTTTTGTTAAGAATAATAGCCGCAGCATGTGCAGCTTCACCCCAGAAAGTTGCGGGAGTACCTGATTCATCAAGCATAGCACGAGCCATTTGTTTGGTTGTTCTATTCATTCTTTCCACCACCCCATTTTGCTGAGGACTTCTAGCTGTAGAGAATTCTCTTCTTATCCCATGTTCTTCACAGAAATCGAAAAATTCGTTTGAGGTAAACTCCCCACCTCTGTCAGATATGAGGCACTTAATTTTGTGTCCTGATTCATTTTCAACCAAGGCTTTGAAGGATTTGAATTTTTCGAATGCTTCATCTTTGTGCTTCATAAGCCCTAACCAGAAAAACCTGGAGAAATCGTCAATGAATAATATCAAATATTCTTCTCCTCGAGGTGTCCTTTTCCTAAATGGACCACATACATCTGTATGGACTAGCTCAAGAGGTATGCTGGCTGATCCTTCCTTCTCTGGAAAGTTAGTTCTGGTTTGCTTCCCAAACTGACAAGATTTTCATATAGTGTTGTCTGGAATTTTGATTTCTGGAAGACCACGAACTGCCTGATATTTGCATGCTTTCCTTATTTGTGAAAAGCTTAGATGCCCCAACCTCCGATGCCATAGCCAGTGTTCATCATCCTTTCTCAAATAGCATTGTTGTGGTCCTTCTTCAAATATGTATAGATTATTTGGAGTCCTTCTTCCTTTGATCACTGTTTTACCTGTATCAAGATCACGAACACAACATCCATTTGATCTAAATATTACCTATGTTCCTTGATCGCACATCTGACTGACACTCAGAAGATTATGCTTCAATCCATCAACATATAAAACATTTCCAGCTTTGACCTTCTCTTTCAATGGAGCAACACCTTTTCCTTTTATGGCTGCAGAGATATCGTTTCCAAAAGAAACTTTCTTCCCCTTTTCTAATGCGGTATATGACTCAAGCTTTTCTTTGTCCCCTGTCATATGCTTCGAACATCCGCTGTCAATGTACCATAGACTTTCTTGACCTTCTACATAAAAGGCTATCCCACATCTTTCTGGTTGCGGTTCCTTTATTCTCCATGTTTTGACATTTGAGGTTTGTTCCTTCTGAGTTGTCTTCCGGAACCTGCTCCTGCATTCAGAGTCTTCATGACCAAAGTTATTGCAAATAGAGCATTCAATTTCATTTTCAAGAACCGAAAAGTTGTTATAAGTCCTTTTCATGGTTCCAGTCATTCTCCCTTGCTTTTGAGCTTCTCTAGTCATGATTGTCTTGTAAGCAACACATTGAGCTGCTTTGTGATCGAAGTTATGGCAAGAAAAGCATTGGCCATTAAAGAAACTTCTGCGATAATCAGATCTATCATCCAACCGATTGTAGCTTCTATTCACATTCATTCTTGGAGCAAATTGGGAAGATTTTACCTGTGGCTGATTGTAGCTTCTGTTTGTCCTTAAGGCAGTTTGTCCCCAAATTTCTTGATGGTCTTTATTTGTTCTTGAGGTAAATTGTCCTTGATTCACCTGATGACTTTTATTTGGCCTTTGCTCGCTTCTCCTTGCTGCATCAAGATAAATTTTAGAGGTAGAGGCTTGAGATGTTTCTCCATTATATCCAAGACCTGTCTTGATCAGAGGAGATCGCTGCACATTGATAATCTCATCCAAGGTTTCAGATCCTTTAACAAATTTAAGATTAATCGTTTTTTTTTTCTCAATCTCCTTTCTAAGACAAACAATCTCACATTCCAATTTTTCAAGATGTTTTTCCTTTTCAGCTAGTTGACATTGTAGAGAATCAATAATAGCACTCTTCTCTTCTAAGCAAACTTTGAGATCTTTCATTTCTTCACAAAAGCCTTCTACATCTATAGCATCCACGTAGTCATCATCTTCAAAAGCCATTAAAAGTTTATATCTATTACCTTGTTCATCTTCATCACTATTTGAAAGACCATCACTATCTTCATGAGTGTAATAGCTTTTCTTCTTTTCATTTTGTTTCTTGTTCCATTTAACAGGTTCCTTTCCCTTGTCATTCTTATCTTTGTGAGGACATCTGGCAGCATAATGACCTACTCTTCCACAAGCAAAGCATTTAAAAGGTAACTTACCTCTGAACCTTCCAGAACCCCTTTGAAGATTTTTGACAAAATTTGATTCTTCTTCTTCATCTTCTGGCATGTGAATTGCTTCATAATAATCTCCTTTGCCTGAAGCCTTGAAAGCAACTTCTATTCTGTCTGATGGACCTCCCTTTCTCATTTCATAAGCAGTTAGAATTCCATGAAGCTGAGACATAGTAAGAATTCGTAGATTTTCCTTTTCTTCTATTGCAGACACTTTAGATTCAAATTTGGGGGAAAATGATCTTAGAACCTTTTCAACCACAATAGCCTCTTTTATTTCTTCACCCAAGTTTTTCATGCAATTAACAATCTCATCAACTCTAAGGAAATAGTTAGCCACACTTTCATCATTATACATTCTGAGAGTCTCATACTTAATCCTGAGAGTTTGAAGTTTAGCACGCTTTACCTGTTCGTCTCCTTCATAGCTCGTGACAATCTTGTCCCATATTTCTTTTGCAAATTTATAGTGCATTACCTTCATGAATTCCGATTGGGATATACATCCCAATAGAGTACTGACTGCTTTCGCATTTGTTTCATATTTCTTTTTCTCGTCTGCATCTGTAGGAGTAGCTGAAGGAAAAGTGTAGCCTGTCTCTACGATGTCCCAAACTTCTGTACCAAGAGATTGAAGATAGGCAGTAACTCTTACCTTCCAATAACTGAAGTTTGCCCCATCAAAAACCGGTGGCCTGATTGATGCTTCTCTCTCATAGTTGCTCATGATGAACGATCTACCTTCAAGCGATCAAGCTTCTCTGAAGGACCTGCTCTGATACCAATTGTTGGAAATAATACTGAGAGGGGGGGTGAATCAGTATTATCAGAAAAACTTTTTCATTTTATGCTCAGAAACATATACGCTACTTCAGTTAAGTGAAACAGCATGTACACACTACTGTGTCTAAAGAAACCAGCGTATAACAAGAAAACTTATGATTCAGTAGCTTATCTTCAGTAAATGCATCAGGACATTATTAACCATGATAGTAAAACAGGTGCAGTATAATAGAACAGGTCATCGCACAGAAAATACACACATGAACACCATGATATAAGGTGGAAACCCAATGTGGGTGAAAACCACCTACTGCAAGTCGTCTCTATCTTTCTTTAATATGAAACTTCAGTTTACAATCTTTTGTACTGGTGCAGCCTTATACCAGTACGCAGGCTACAACCTGCTGAAGGCTTCAACCTTCTCTCGTTCTCCAAACTTCCTTGGAAGGGAGCTCCAACCCCCTTTGCTCTTGTACTAGCTAAGATACTAGTACGTAGGTGCTGGCCTACAATCTTCTTTCCTTCAGGTACCACTTTTCATACATTTTCAGACTGGATATTCCTGAAGCACAACATTACAATCTGAAGACCACAATTCATTCAACTTTCATAACAGATCCTTGAAGCACAAAACAACCAATACTAGCATCATCAATCTTTGAATCACTGAACCACTGAAACCCTGTCAACACCAGTCACCAGAACACAGAGCAGACTACAGAACTCTGCAATAGCGGTCAGAACCAACTGCAACCCCAAAATCAAACTTCAAAAGATATACGCTACTTCAATGAGAGAAACCCGCGTATACACGCGCTTTTACCAAAGACAACCTACGTACAGATCTAAAAATAAATTCTCTTAACTTGCAGCTGTACCAGACATCATTTAGACCCAGAACATAACATTGCGTCAGTATGCAGATCTAGAAATACGCATAATCAACCATATCATAATAGTGCATTTCAAACCATTAGATCCCGATCTGTCCTTAGATCTAGTCTTCCATCAACCGGTGTGATCTCTCCTTAGCTTAGATCAAGCAACCCAGAACCTGCATACCAGATCTCTTTCTTTTTCAGATATTCAAGACTTTTCAATTGTCTTTGCCTAATGATCTTCTTCTCCTTATATAGCCTTAGGCCTTGCTCAATACCAAGGGCCAAAACCATAGAAATCCAATACCATCAACTTCAAAACTAGGAATCAACACGTCTGTCGAGATACTTTGGTCCAAAGACATAGGCTCAAGTACCGAGGACTAACTACCACGGACCAAAGGGAAGCTTCTCGACATGGACGCCCTTTTCTGTTCATGAAGTTGCGTGCATACGCGACTTCGTATATAGCGAACCTGCGTATCCGCGACTTAGTATATAGCGTACCTGCGTGTATACGCAACTTGGGCTTAATGAACCTACGTATATGAAATTTCTCTTCATACTTGTAGTCTGGACTGAGATCTGTCATCAAAGAGAGTTGCCATCAAGTACAACACCTGTATCGTAGCGCCACACCTGTGCCAAAATGCCAACACATATGTGATGGATGCAATCTGTTATGTTTCCAAGTTTCCTTTAATGGGTTAGAAATGGATGACTCAAGACCCCTTACCCATTCATATATATCATAAAGAATTGTGGGATTCTAAGCTCACTCCGTATTTCTACAAGATTTGTCATGGAATCATGCTACCCCTGTACAAAATATTGTATGATAAAGATGCTCCAAGATTTTCTCCTGAAGCAGAGGTAGATATACTCCCGGTCGCGAGATGGTTCAGAGAAGAATTGTTTACATATGTCAGGGTATTCAGAAGTCTCGCTTCCCCTCATGTCTTACCTTTGTATGTTCCTCATAAACTCATGGCACGAGAAATTGCTTATCAAACATTCAGAGAAGGGGGCTTGACTAAAGAGTTGAAAGACAAAAATAAGGCTATTTGGCCACAATTTCCTATGGCCTGTGGGGCCTTTTCACTATTTGATGTAGGCCATGCATTAAAATAAGTAAACAACATAACATGTCTACGATTGTTCAAATTTCCAGGAAGACCATTCAACCCTTATGATATTGCTAAGAATTTCACTACTGCAGTCAAAATAAAGGTGTTTTCTAAAGAAGATGATTCTTTTGATGACATGTTCCAACAGAAAAGTATGCTTCAAGAAATTCTGCATTCGGCCCAAATGTGATTCCCTCTAGTAGAATTTCAAGAGTTCAAGATATACAGGGAAAGGATGTTAACTAATATCCCTTTGGAAGAACTACGCTTGGAAACTGTAAGGGAACCAACTCTGAGTATCAGTCTCAGTGGAAGTTCAGGCACAGACAGATCTAAATCTAAATTCGGGAAAGAAATATCAGAACATTCTAAGAGATCCGAAAGTGGCCATGATAAAAGTGAAGGGTCAGTAAGGGATACTACCCAGTCAAAAGATCTCCCACAGCAACAATCTTTGATCTCTCCACAGCTAGATCCTCCCCTCGTCCAACCACCATCAATCAGAACCGAGCTAGATAAAGAATGGGAGACATTCAATGATTTAATCAATATTGAAGGACAAAGCACAAAGACACCTGTGAGTAATATACAGGCAACAGAAGATATAGTCACAGGAACAATTAGCAATGTCTCAGAAATGGAACATATTTCCATTACCCCATCCTATGAACTTATGCTCAAAATGGAGGAGATTCCTCCTCTTGATGTATTTTATAGTCCACAACACAAGGCAGTAGTGAGAAGACAAAGAAATAAAATAAAATTGGAAAATGTGCTCTCTCATGATGCAGACCAATTAGAAATCCTATGGCAAGATCCTACCACTAACCCCACTGAAAATATCACCAAATTATCTTAGATCGCAAGAGCATATGCATCTACGACCATTGATAAAGCATCTGAGGTACAACAACTACTGAAAGAGAAGGAAGATCAAATACAAGTTTTGCAGCAACAACTGCAACAAGCCAACTGCAACAAGCCAACGACAATAATGAAGCATGGAAATAGCTTGAAAGGTTACAGTAGGACTTCCAACAAATACAGATAGGCTACCAGAACAGTTTGGCTGAAAGAGAAAAATAGTTACAGGATATGATAGAGATGCACAAGGATGATGCTAAGCTTACAGAATTCATTACTGAATTCATTTCCTTAAATGATCAACTACTACAGCAACAGGAAGCATTGTGCCAAAGAATATTGCAGTGGAACTCTTATTGCGAAATAAGCGATAAAATCACTAATCAAGTCGTGGACTTACGACATGATTATGATTTAATTGATAGAAGAGTTACTGAATATTTGGCTTGGCAAGAAACAGAGGAGGGGAAAAGAGCAGGCGCGCCAATAATCAATGACAATCACAAAGAAATGCTCTTTAACAAATGGGATGCACAAATCAGGAAAGCAGAGCAAGCGGCAAAAGAAGCAGCCACAACAGGAAACAGTGTTAATGACTGCATAAATGAAAATCTACACAGGGAAAATCTGATCTCAGAAACCACTCCAGGGTATCTACCAAAAGCACAACAACTGCAGACATGCTGGAGACAGAAGGCTCAAGAAAAGGCAGAATCGATCAAAATATTAACTAACTTGAATTGGGATTCTTACTGGGCATATTTGGTAAAACCACACAGGCAGTGCATGACTCTCAAATGTATCATCAATTCTGCCGAGAAGATGGTGCCAGCTCTTGCCGATGCCATTTTCATAGGACAGTTAAAGTCGGAAGTTGGCTAGCCGACTCTTCTCAAACAAATGATGAATGCTTGCAATTTCAAGGAACAAATACAGAAATAGTTAGCTATTAGTTTTAATTTTAGATTCAATGTTAGTATTAATTTTGCTTTATTTTTTCCTAAAATGAGGATGGTCATTTAAACCGTATCCTACATTTTTTTAATAAGTTATTTTTAGATTTAGTTAGTAGTATTTAAACCCTTCTCATGCATTTGGAGAAGGGTCCTGAAATTTGTCAAAAACTTGTCCTCAGAACATGCACTTTTGCACCCTCCGAGGAGGTTTTGATGAATGAATGGAACAGGATTTATTGATATCTGCATTTAATATCTGCTATTGATGTTTCACTTTTGTACTCTTAGTGGATGTTGGATTAAGAAGAGATAAATCATTATCGCTTGAAGCTCATGAGTAGAACTAGTTATAAATGGTACTTCTATCTCTTAACTCTTTCTGCTTTTGCGTTAAAGTGATAGTTATGATCAGTTGTTGATATATTGATGCGTGTGCTTGAGTTATCATTTGGCGCTTCTGTATGGTAATAGCTATTTATTTATGCTTAATGTATGAGTAGCTTATTATGCGATATGTTTTTCACAACTATTTCGTCTAACTTCTTATATGAAGTGGTTTATCTCTATTGAATTCTCTTCTCATAACAGTTGAATGATCTTTATTACCAATTGTTATTTGAAATCATTTTAGATCGCATAACAGAAATATTACACCCCAGGTAGTGTAGAATTAGATATTTATGTTTTCTAGAGTACAGTTGCATGTTATTAGATTAGATTTAAAGTAAAAGAATTTCACTTAGGAAATTTTAGAAAGGAAATATCAAATCTCAACACACACACACACACATAAATTGGGAAACTTGTCCCATATTCCCAGTCGGACCCACTATACCAAATGGAAAAGGAGCTGCTAACCAAGGTCCGGACCAAGTGGGTATCCCCCTTGTTGTAGACCCGATTTTCAGGGCTTGAACATATTTGGCGCTAGAAGGAGGGCTCCGAACAGTGAATCGAAATTAAGTCTAAATCTAAATACCATTCTGAGAGTAAATCGCCCTCACCATCTTCCCCGACTTCTCCATCGCACTTAGAATCTTTAAATCTAGATCCAGAAGTCAAAAGAACAACAGTCGCTGCTACAAACCCTGACATTTCAGAACAATCTACTATTGAACCTCCTGAAGTTGAATCTTTGATCCATAAACTTCAGCAATTTTCCATATCACCCCAAATATATGATAAATCTCAAGGCAGTGTGACTTCGCAATATAACCCTGCTTATCCTCTTACCAGATTAAAGAGCGAAAAGTTTGGTGTTCAGCCAACCAAGTTACCTCTACCTACAAGAAAGAGAGCAAGGAAATCGCCTAAAGGGTTTGATAGCGAGACTCTTTCATCATCATCATCCATCTCCACCTCTCCACCGCGAAGTCAACCATCCACTACTCCACTTCAGATTATTGTCCACCAGTCCACAGGAACTTCCACACCTTTTTCTCAATCATATGGGTCGTAATATCCTCATCTTCTCAAATGCAGGGATCATCTTCTGCACTTTCCTCTGTTAGTAGTTCAGTGATGGCCCAATCTCCATGGAATAACCCAGGGGCAGTCTTAATGCCTGCGCCCTTGAGTCAGTTACCGGCCCATCCTGAAAAATGGCTACCTAATTTTAATCCTGAAGCAGGCATGCTGGCGAAAGAACATATAAATAACTTTATGTTGTCCATAAATCTCAATGGAGTTACCAACAAAGATGTTGTCATCCGAATTTTCCTTTATACTCTGCAAGGAGCAGCCGGATCATGTTTTTTCTCATTACCATCTGGATCTATCACTAGTTGGGATATCTTCCAACAACAATTCCTAACTAAGTTCGGTGATGACGGGTCTACGGTGACACTGATCAATGACCTGTCTAACCTTAGAGCCGAGTCAAAAGAACCTATCAAAGATTTTAATTCACGTTTCAATAAACTATTAAATAAATTCCTACTGCTTCCAAGCCTAGCAAAGATGTGCGAAGTGAGTGGTACATCTCTGCTTTACTGTCAAACATAGCAATCTTCATTGATAGGGCTAACAAAACAAATTTAGCCAACAATATGAAAGGAGAAATAGCGATAGAGAAACATATCATAGCTCTAGAAAAGAAAAACGCGATAGAAGAATGAAAATCCAAGAAGGTTACTTTCAAGGAAAACCCCAAGAAAAAACAATCAAAAGATCCGTTCGATTTAGAAGGATTGCAAAAATTTTTGAAAACCATGTCTAATGAAATGGTTGACTTTAAGAAACAAGTGGCAGAAACTTCTTCTAAAAAGTTGTACAAGACTTATAGAAGAAGCCCTTCAACCGACTCAAAGCCGCCAAATGCTATCACAAGTGCTGAATCAGAAGAAGAAGAAGAGGAAATTGTTACCGAAGAACATACCGATGAAGAAGAAGTTGTAGAGGTACAAGGTATGTGGGACTTCATCCTCCCAGATGAAGAGGATCAAGAGGCATTCCCGGTTAGTACTCAAAGTAGAAATCAACTTGTTCCTCCTCAACCTACTCCTAAGCCAAAGAGCGCAAGCTCAATGACTAAGGATAAAGTCGCAGCCAAGAAAACAACACCTAAAGCGACTCAAACCAGCCCAGTCCAAACAGATTCATCAACTCCATCAAAAACGCTGATCGTTTCGGATGAAATGGAGTATAATATCATAGAAGACATGAAAAAGACTAGGGCTAACATCACTTTTTACGAATTGAGCAAGTTAAAACACCAGCAAAAGGTACTTTTGAAAGAATTACATGTTGTACCAGTTGCACCTTTGCCCGCCGCTGTAATCTCTCAACCTTCCCATGAAATGGGAAGACCTCCAACTAGCGTGATTAATAAAGTTGATCCAAACGACGTCGCTTTAATTAGAGGAAGGTCGAGATCTCATACTCCCCCATTTCTTCTTACTTATGAAATTTTCAATAAAAATTTGCATAATTGCTTAGTCGATTCTGTAGCTTCCTCTAATATTCTACCAAAATAAATATTTGCAAAGTTGAACGTTCAACCGCAAAAATCTGTTGTGCGCATAGTTTAGCTATATCGATAGCAAGTTGAAGTGATCGGTGAATTAAATCAGGTTACCATAAGGTTGTCATCCAATCCAAAGGTATGTCAAGTTATTGACATTTTAGTTGCTGATATTCCGGAATTTTATGGCTTAATTCTTAGCAGAGATTGGTCAGAAAAACTTCATGGATACTTTGCAACTGACTGGTCACACATGTGGCTCCCTTACAATGGTAAACCAAATCAGATAAATGTTGAACGAGAAAGACATCAGAAATTCATAGTAACGGAACTGGAAGGAGAGAATGGACCAGTAGCATACAGCAATAACATCATTGGCAACTACTCAGTGGATTCTTTCTTAGGAAATTTTAATGCTCATACCTCACCTTACTTAGAACATTCTGTTTTATCTCAAGTAGAAAATTTCTCTCAAACAGATAGTTCTAAATGTATTACTTTTATAGATAGTCCTGTAGATAAATCTTTATTTTGGAAGTTATTTTTTGATGGTTCTAAATCTAACGAAGGAGTAGGAGTAGGATGCATGTTAATCATTCCAGAGGGAAATAGAACTATGCTAACTTGTAGACTCGAATTCGATTGCACCAATAATACCACAGAATACGAGGATTTAGTCCAAGGATTATACAAAGCAATCAGATTAGACATCAAATATCTTCAAGTTTTCAGAGATTCTGAAATTGTAATCAGACAGGTACGCAATACTATACATTGTTTATCAGGTCATCTAAAGCATTACCAATCTTTAGTTCAAGATCTAACTGAACACTTTATAGCATTTAATATTTCATCAATTCCTAGACTCCAAAATGCTAGTGTAGACCTCCTAGCTAATGTAGCTTCCAAGCTCATTCCTTCAGAAGGCTATAGCCCTGATCGATTTTTAATTGAATTAATCTTTAGACCCTCAATTCCTGATAACATTACCAATTGGAGGATTTTTAACGACAATCTTGATATTGTGAGCTTTCTCACATCTGAAGGATCTTACACCAATCATATAATTGATGAGCACCAACATGACAGATAATTGCAACAAGATAGCACTAATAATGTTATGCCAAAATCAGTAGTCAAGTTAGAAGACCTTTATGATTTGAAAGATCGATTCAAAATATCTACCAATTCAAAACTACATAGTTCAACTTTGAATTATGAATTAGTAAATCGAGGAACTGATGTCAAACCACAAAATATCAACTTAGGCCTTGGCTTAGCTCCTGAAGAAAAAGTAGCGTATATTCGTCTCTTTAGACAATACAAAAGTGTCTTTGCTTGGAACTACGATGAACTCAAAACTTATGACACTTCTATCATCCAACATACTATCCCAATGCTAAATGATGAAAAACTTGTCCAGCAAAAGCTGAGAAAGATCCATCCCAATCTAGAAAACCAGATCAAATATGAAATCAATAAGTTATTGAAAGCCAAAATCATTTTTCCCGTTCGACATTCCAAATGGGTTTGCAATATGGTTCCTGTTAGAAAGAAAAACGGAGACATTAGAATTTGCATTGACTTTCGAAACCTTAACAAAGCCTGTCAAAAGGATAATTTTCCTTTACCTCCCATGGAGCAAATACTGCAGGCAGTTGCAGGATCAGAATTAATGTCCTTCTTAGATGGATTCTTAGGATACAACCAAGTGTTGGTTCATCCCGATGATCAATTAAAAACCACATTCAAAACCAAATGGGGCACTTACGCATATCAAAATATGCCCTTTGGTCTGATCAATGCTGGTGCCACATTTTAGTGAGCCATGGACATCGCATTTAAGGGATTAGTTAGAAAATGAGTGGTAATCTACTTGGATGATATAACTGTATATTCCAAGAAACGAGGCAATCATCTTAGAGATTTAAATCAAATCTTCCAACGTTGTCAAAGGTATGGAATTTCACTTAACCCAAAAAAATCCTTTTTCGCATTAAGTGAAGGAAAACTTCTTGGATTCATAGTGTCAAAATCTAGAATTCATATTGATCCTGACAGAATCAAGGAGATTTCCGAAACACCCCTACCTCACAACAAGAAAGCTATGCAATCTTTCCTTGGCTAGATTAATTTTGTAAAGAGATTTGTTCCAGATTTTTCAAGAATTGTGTCTCCTTTACAAGCAATGATTAAAAATAACTCAAAATTCAAATGGGGCCAAGGAGAATATGAGGCATTCAATCTAATCAAACAAGCAATTGTTAATGCTCCATCTTTAGCAACTCCAAATTTTTCTGATCCTTTTATTTTATATACATTTGCCTCTGATAGATCATATGCTGTGATACTCACTCAAGAAAATCAAGACAAGGCAGAAGCTCGAATTTCTTTTTTCAGTTCAAATTTACAGGGTGCTGAGTTAAATTATTCAGATGTAGAGAAACAAACTTATGTTGTTTTCAAAGCAATTAAACATTTCAGACGCTTTCTACTTAAGACCCATACAAAAATCATAGTACCATTTCCAGCGGTAAGAAATCTCATAGTACAGAAAGATGTGGGTGAGAAAAGAGCTAATTGGGTTACTGCCTTACAGGAATATGACATAGAAATCAAACTAGCAAGTATTGTAAAAGGTCAAGGCTTTTGCAAAATGTTGGCTAGAGCATCGCTTATTTCTGAAATGCCATCTACAGAGATACAAATGTATGAGGTAAGCCTAAACGACGTTGAATCATTACACGTTGATATCATATTTTATCTAAAGAATGGATATGCTCCTCCAAACCTTGATCATACTAGGAAAAGAGCTCTAAGGTTGAAGGCTAAAAAATATCAGCTCGTAAATGATGTTATTTTTAGAATAAATTATGATTATGTTCTCCTTCGATGTCTTGAGAAATCTGAAGCTGAAAAATTCTTGCAGGAACTCCACAATGGGCTAGCAGGCAGACACTATGCTGGAGACACTACTGCACATAAAATCTTACGTGCAGGCTATTACTGGCCCACATTATTCAAAGACTCACATAACTACGCAAGGAAATGTCAAGTTTGTCAACCGCTGCTGGGAGATAAAATAAACCATCATTGCCGCTGCAACCGTCAACATTGAGCAGCCTTTTGATCAATGGGGATTGGACATAATAGGTGAGATCGTTCCTCACTCCTCTAAACAACATAGATATATCCTTACAGCAACATATTACTTCACTAAATGGGTAGAAGTAGTCCCTCTGAAGACGGCTAATGCCGAACACATTATCGAGTTCATAGATCAGTTCATAATCACCAGGTTTGGGTTGCCTTCTGCTTTAATGTTTGATAATGCATCATATTTTTCTGGTAATGCGATGACTGAATTTGCACTCAAAATGGGTTTCAAGCTTAAATACTCTGCCAATTATTACCCACAAGGGAATGGGTTAGCTGAATCTACAAATAAAAACTTAATCAGAATCATTAAGCGAACCATTGACCAAATCACAAAAATCGTCACAAGTCTTTAACATATGCTTTATGGGCAGATCGAATAACACAGAAAGCCTCCATTGGCACATCTCCCTTTAATTTAGTTTATGGGAAAGAAGTGTTCCTTCCAACTCATTTAGCAATTCCCTCTTTGGCCTTAGTTAAATATATTGATGAAGCACCAACTTCTTCCTTACAACTAAGGCAACTGGAAATAATTAAGTTAGAAGAGAAACGAGAATAGGCCAAAATAACTCATGCTCATCACCAAGCATTAGTAAAAGCTTCTTTTGATTCAAACATAATACCAGAAAGGACTTTCAGATGGGAGATCTAGTTCTAAAATGGGACAAGGCTCATAAGGAAAAAGGGAAACATACGAAATTTCAACGAATATGGCTTGGCCCTTTTCAAATCGCAGAATTCATAGGTTCATCTACTTTTATGTTATAGGATTTAACAGGAAAAAGAGAATCTTTACTTGTTAATGGACAGATCCTCAAAAAATATTTTCCATAGGAGATCATTCTTCTATCTTGTAGATTATTATTTATTTTTTTTCACAATAAAACCAGTTGTAAATGGTTACATTCGGAATTCACGAAGACACAAATTCTCTGTTAGATTTTGTTTTTTCACTTGTATAAATAGAATTCTTTTAGAAAATTGATCGTTATCATTGAAAGATATAGGCTCTAGACCTAGAAATGATACTAGTTTCAACCTTGTAAATTTTGATGAAAAGCAACCTTTAGTGAGAAATTGTTTTATATCAGTCTAATGAAAGGTATTTAAATAACAAAACAAAGATTCTCTGTACAAAATCTCTTTCCAAAAACTCTACCATTGTCGTCCAAAGCTATCTTAAGGAAACAATGACTTCCTCCCCACCTAGGAAATTACAACGTTCAAGGAATAATCCAATGATACACTTTAACTTAAAGAGTAACTGGTCTCATCATGAGCCGACTTATCATGATCATAGATATTATATCTTGCTGACTTTTCCAATACTGCATACCACAACAGGGCAATGACTCAAAGATTGTTGCAATCAAAAGACAAGGGGTCTCATCACAAGCCAGCTTGTTCAACAAAGTTATAAATCAAGTGAATGACACTGTCATAAATTGGCCACCAGACCAAGGCATTGTTCTTTAAGGGTAAAAAGAAAAATGAAAGCAATAAGTGTGAATATGGATTTCTCTTCGAAAATTGTATATTTCTCTAAGTGGGATATAGGATCATTTTTGGGTAACAAGTAACCCTGTCGAGGCAATCAATGCCTGCTAGCAGCAGAGGCTCTACCTACGACAAATGAGCATATTTAAAACTGATTTACAGAGAAGGATTTGTTTTTATCTTTATAAACCAAGTAGTGACTGATGTAGATACAAGGACTAGCTTGAGGGAGTAAATAATCAAAATTAAAAATAGAAGAAGCGAAATATCATTGATAGGTAAAAGCATAATGTACTTTTTCTTTCTATAATAACGTTTGATTTTCTGGAAAATTTTCTGTTTTGGAAGTTTAGAAACTTCAGAAGAAAAGCAGAGATAACTAGTTCTTCCAAGTGAATCGTCAATTGTTGTGGCCAGCAACAACCCCCTTCTTATTTAGTGTTATTACTAATACTAAATAAATGGGGACCCTTAGTCAAAAATTTTAAAAATCAATTAGTGCTTGATTTCCTTTTTCAAATAAAACTTACCATCATAAACTTAGGAGAATACACTTGAAAAATCTAAAAAGCTTAAGTTTCATGATGAGGTAGGATAAAATCACTCCTTAAGAAATATTGCATCGCAAGAAGGATAATCGATACCTCCTTACAAACACAATTCTAAGGTTGCGAGATCGCGATGTGAAACTTCATCGTATCGCATGCATCAAATATCACCTACGCTAAAAAACCTCAAACTGTCGATATGCGATGCATATCGCAAATCACATTTCGCGTTTCGCGGAAAACACATTAACAGATGATTGTCATATGCTATGTTCCAGTGATATTGCGATCGAGCGATAAAGCGAGATTAGCGATATTGTGATAGAGAGATAAAGCGATAAAGCGATAGAGTGATATTGTGATGTTGCGATCTGCGATATTGCGAAGCAAACTGCAAAATCGCTTCATCGCAAATCTTTTAGGCTCGTTGTTAAAAAAAAAGTATTTTCCATAAACTGAGACCTGGTTATGCACTTTAATGCTAATTAATGAGTTAGTTTCCAATCATTAATGAAATAGAGTTTCGTGCTTATCGAAGAGCCATTTCACGTAAGGTGGTATATTTTATATGTTTTCAACATTTAAAGCTTTCCCGTCACCTTTTCGTTATCATGACTCTCACCTCATTTGTAAACTGCAGGAACAAAGAACAGAGAACGATACAAAGCAGTATTCAAGATACTATGGGAAAGAAAGGCAAAGCTCCGAGTTCTAAAGATCAAAAAATGACGCCCTTGTATACAGACACTGCCTGTAACAGAGACACTGGTATTACTACTTGGGAAGGCATGTATAGTCTACTTGAGGAAGAGAACCCAAAAATAATGGAGGTTACAGCTACTGCGGGCTCATGTGGGTCTTCTGAGGCGTCTATTACAAAGCTAGCTTGCTCATTCTTACACCGAATAGCGGCGAGGCCCAAAATTCTTCCATACATAGACATGGTTAAATGGGTACTGGACAACGCCGACATAAAAAACAGACAATTTAAGACTCAGGGTCAAGGACTCATTGGCTCATTCACTCCACAAGATTTGAAGCTCATGTATCATTAACCAGAGCCACAGGCGACTTATAACAAACAGTTCATAGAGAAGTTTTCTAAAGAAAATGAAAGCCTAGCAGAATGTAACAAAGACTGGTCAAGGAGGGACGAACCACTAAAAAGCGATAAACATGGTATGTATAGTACTGGTTCTCTCAGCTCCCCGTATTGCTTTGCTGCTGCTATGCTCTGTAGACTTTTTGGGAAGCCAGAAATTAACATATTTTCATCTGAATGGCTACCATTATTGGATGTCGCCATTAATGCTACTATTATGGATTGGGCTAAAATATTGTCTGACAACTTAGCCACAGCGATTGTAAGTTACCGGTCTAAAAGAACTGTTTCTCAGAGAATTTACCCCCCTTTCTACTTATCTGCATATGTGATGGATGAAATCTATTATGTTTCCAACTTTCCTTTAATGGGTTGGAAATGGACGACTCAAGACCCCTTACCCATTCATATTTATCATAAATAATTGTGGGATTCTAAGTTCACTCTGTATTTCTACAAGATTTTTCATGGAATCATGCTGCCCCTGTACAAAATGTTGTATGATAAAGATGCTACAAGATTTTCTCATGAAGCAGAGGTAGATATACTCCTTGTCGTGAGATGGTTCGGAGAAGAACTGTTTACATATGTCAGGGTATTCGGAAGTCTCGCTTCCCCTCATGTCTTACCTTTGTATGTTCCTGATAAACTCATGGCATGAGAAATTGCTTATCAAACCTGTGGAGAAGGGGGCTTGACTAAAGAGTTGAAAGACAAAAAGAAGGCTATTTGGCCATAATTTCCTATGGCTTGTGGGGCCTTTTCACTATTTGATGTAGGCCATGAATTCAAAGAAGTAAACAACATAACATGTCTACGATTGTTCAAATTTCCAGGAAGACCATTCGAACCTTATGATATTGCTAAGAATTTCACTACTGCAGACAAAATAAAGGTGTTTTCTAAAAAAGATGATCTTTTTGATGACATGTTCCAACAGAAAAGTACGCTTCAAGAAATTCTGCATTCGGCCCAAGTGCGATTCCCTCCAACAGAATTTCAAGAGTTCAAGATATATAAGGAAATGAGGCTAACTAATATCCCTTTTGAATAACTACGCTTGGAACCCGTAATGGAACCAACTCCGAGTATCAGTCTCAGTGGAAGTTCAGGCACAGACAGATCTAAATCTAAATCCGAGAATGAAACATTAGAACATTCTAAGAGTTCCGAAAGTGGCCATGATAAAAGCGAAGGGTCAGTAAGGATACTGCCCAATCAAAAGAGCTCCCACAATAATAGGCTTTGATCTCTCCACAGCTAGATCCTCCCCTCGTCCAGCCACCATCAATCAGAACTGAGCTAGAAAAACAATGGGAGACATTCAATGATTTAATCAATATTGAATGACAAAGCACAAAGACACCTATGAGTAATATATAGGGAATAGGAGATATAGTCACAAGAACAATTAGCAATGTCTCAGAAATGGAACATATTCCCATTACCCCATCCTCTGAACTTATGCTCAAAATAGAGGAGATTCCTCCTCTTGATGTATTTTATAGTCCACAACAGAAGGCAGTAGTGAGAAGACAAAGAAAGAAAAGAAAATTAGAAAACATGCTCTCTCATGATGCAGAGCAATTAGACATCCTATGGCAACATCCTACCACCAATCCCACTGAAAATCTCAAAATTATCTCAGATCGCAGGAGCATATGCCTCTATGACCATTTATAAAGCATCTGAGGTAAAACAACTACTGAAAGAGAAGGAAGATCAAATACAGGTTTTGCAGCAACAGCTGTAACAAACCAACACCAACATTGAAGCACAGTACAGCTTGAAAGATTACAACAAGACTTCCAACAAATACAGATAGGCTACCAGAACATTTTGGCTGAAAGAGAAAAACAGTTATAGGATATGCAAGAGATGCACAAGGATGATCCTAAGCTTACAGAATTCATTACTGAATCCATTTCCTTAAATGATCAACTACTGCAGCAACAGGAAGCATTGTGCCAAAGAATATCGCACTGGAACTCTTATTGCGAAATAAGTGATAAAATCACTAATCAAGTCGTGGACTTACGACACGATTATGATTTAATTGATAGAAGAGTTACTAAATATTTTTCTTGGCAAGAAACAGAGGAGGGGAAAAGAGCAGGCGTGCCAATAATCAACGACAATCACAAAGAAATTCTCTTTAACAAATGGGATGCACAAATCAGGAAAGTAGAGCAAGCGGTAGAAGAAGCATCCACAGTAGCAAACAATGTTATTGACTGCATAAATGAAAATTTGCACAGGGCAAATCTGATCTCAGAAACCACTCCAGGGTATCTACCAAAAGCACAACAACTGCAGACAAGCTGGAGACAGAAGGCTCAAGAAAAGGCAGAATCGATCAAAAGATTAACTAAGTTGAATTGGGATTCTTACTGGGCATATTTGGTAAAACCACGCATCCAGCGCATGTATCTCAAATGTATCATCAATTCTACCGAGAATATGGTGCCAGCTCTTGTCGATGTCGTTTTCACAGGACAGTTAAAGTCGGAAGTCGGCCAGCCGACTCTTCTCAAACAAATGCTAAATGCTTGCGATTTCAAGGAACAGATACATAAATAGTTAGTTATTAGTTTTAATTTTAGATTAAATATTAGTATTAATTTTGCTTTATTTTTTCCTGAAATGAGGACGGTCATTTAAACCGTATCCTACATTTTTGTAATAAGTTATTTTTAGATTTAGTTAGTAGTATTTAGACCCTTCTCATGCATTTAGAGAAGGGTCCTGAAATTTATCAAAAACTTGTCCTCAGAACATGCACTTTTGCACCCTCCGAGGAGGTTTTGATGAATGAATGGAACAGGATTTATTGATATCTGCATTTAATATCTGCTACTGATGTTGCACTTCTGTACTCTTAGTGGATGTTGGATTAAGAAGAGATAAATCATTATCGCTTGAATCTCATGAGTAGAACTAGTTATAAATGATACTTATATCTCTTAACTCTTTTTGCCTTTGTGTTAAAGTGATATTTATGTTCAGTTGTTTATATATTGATGCGTGAATGCTTGAGTTATCATTTGGCACTTTTGTACGGTGATAACTATTTATTTATGCTTAATGTATGAGTAGCTTATTATGCGATATGTTTTTCACAACTGTTTCGTCTAACTTTTTATACGAAGTGGTTTATCTCTCTTGAATTATCTTCTCATAACAATTGAATGATCTTTATTATCAAGTGTTATTTGAAATCATTTTAGATCGCATAACAGAAAGATTACACCCCGGGTTAGTGTAGAATTAGATATTTCTATTTTCTAGAATACAATTGCATGTTATTAGATTAGAGTTAAAGTAAAAGCATTTCACTTATGAACTTTTAGAAAGGAAATATCAAATCTCAACATACACACACACATAAATTGGGAAACTAGTCCCATATCCCCAGTCGGACCCACTATACCAAATGGAAAAGGAGCTGCTAACCAAGGTCCAGAACGGGTGGGTATCCCCCTTGTTGTAGACCCGATTTTCGGGGCTTCAACAGTTGTGAAGAGGTGGAAGCACTATCTAATTTGAAAGGAGACAGTAATCCACACATATCACTAGCTGTTATAGTACTTGCAGGCCCAGAGTAAGCTACAACAGACCAGGCATTATAAGTGGATGGGGTTTTTACAGCAGTTTCATTTGGTGATCAAGTATAAGAAGGGAAGCGTAAATAAGTTGGTTGACATGATTTCAAGGCCACCCACATCAAAGATAATAGCTTTGGAGACTCTTACACACATGGAGTCATTCGCCCATGATACATACAGAGAGGCATATTCAAAAGATGAGGACTTCAAGGAGGTGTATCAATAGTTGCAGAATCAGAGTCATGTGCATGATGGTGATAGCACGGTTGACTACCATCTATAGGATGGGTTACTCTACAAGCTGGATAAGCTATATGTTCCTAAAGGTGAGTGATTGCAACTGATTAGAGAGGCTCACACCCCCAAGGTTGCAGGGCACTTTGGTCTAGGGAAGATCGTTGCTAACTTGCAAAGGTATGTGTATTGGATTAAGATGCAAGAGCATGTAGCTAGGTTCATAGGAGGATACATGATTTGTTGTACCAGCAAGCCTAGCAATAGGAAATAGGGTCTATATCATACTTTAATGTACCTACTCTTCCTTGGGAAAGCATTTCCATGGACTTTGTGGCAGGTGTACCAAAAACTAGGAAGGGACATGACTACCTATTCGTGGTAGTTGACAGGTTCAGCAAGATGTGTGTTTTGATGCCCTGTAAAAAGAACATCAACGAGAAAGAATCAGCAAACTTATTCTTTAGACAGGTCTGGGTGCACTTTGGGATACCAAGGAGCATCATTTTAGATAGGGATACAAGATTTCTAAGTGCGTTTTTTACTACATTGTGGGAGAATATGGACATGAAGTTGAAGATATTTGCAACATTCCATCCACGGATAGATGGGAAGATAGAAGTAGTCAACAGGACTTTGGTACAACTTCTAAGGGGATACAACCAGAAGCATCCGAAGACCTGGGATGAAAATTTGGTATATACACAACATTCTTACAACAGAGCAGTCCACACTTCTAGAGGAAAGTCCCCATTTGATACTTGTTTTAGATATTTTCCACCTTCACCATTGGACATTACATATTGGCAGAAAGGAGGAGTGAGGGAATCTATTATAGGAGATTCCTTACAGGCTAAAATTCTTATAGAGAAGAGTAGATAGATCCATCTACAGGTACAAGAAACATTGCAGAAGTCACAAGAGAACTATAAGGCCAAGCATGATCAACACGGAACAAATAATTCATTCAAGGTGGGAGATAGAGTATGGTTACAATTGAACAAGGAGAGGTTGTAGGGGCATAGTAATAAAATCAAGGCTCTGAGGGATGGTCCCTTTGAGATACTGGAAAAGGTGGGTATTAATTCCTATAGACTTAGTTTACCACCATATATGCGCATTTACTCAGTTTTGAATGTAGAGAATTTGAAACTCTACAAGCCTTCCATGCTAAATCAGGAAGAGGAACAAGTCCTACCTTATGTGGAGGATTTGGCACCAGATGCTTAGGCAGAGTTGAAAGAAGATAAAATTTTACAAAATAGGTCTAGAACTACAAGATAGGGACAATATGACCTTTGGCAGATCGGATTGAAGGGACAACTTCCAGGAAAAGCTAAATGGTACGCTAGAGAGAAGGTCGAGGAAAAATTTCCTCACCTCATTTAGTAGAAGTTTTTGGGGACCAAAAGCCCCCCAAAAAGGGGAGGTGTGATCCAAATTGAATCATTATATTGTTTCTCATCCATCTCGATGCATTTGGAGTGGAAAAAGTGGAGGAATCAACTCACTGGACCATTTTTACCGACGAGACCCAGTTTGAAAAAATGGAATTTGAAACCTTTTGGGAGCATTTTGAGGCATCAAATAATGTTTTTTTGTTTACACATAGTGATCTTTCCAATGACGCAAGAAGCGTGTCAATCAGAGTCTGTATGGAAAAGTTATACCACTCATAATTTGACCTTCTTATTTTCACATCTATAATTCGGGAGGATGATACATTAACCCCCATTATTTATGGAAAATGGGCTAGCCACGTGATTATGATGTAAAAGGCTCTAGAATATTCTATATTGTATCTCTATTTAAGAGTTGATGTAGTCAAAATTAACCACTACTAGGCTATTGGGTTTTGTTATAACCGGACCACAGGGAGGAAGAGACATTCCATTTTTCGAGAGAATTTTGTTGCATAGATGAGAAAAGATAACCTAGAGAGATAAGAGGTAGAGCACATAGAGAGGGTTTGTGCATTGTAGCAACCCACAGGCCACAAACATCACTTGTTTGTACCTGCGACCATATTTCCACACAAAGAAAGAGAGAAAAGCAGCCTCACCTTCCAGCTAGGTTTTCTCCCAAAAGGGTTTCCCAAAGAACATATTTTGTGTTTTATGTGTGTGTGTGTGTGAGCTTATTTTTCATTTCTCTAATTTTTTGCATAATTTCCATTTGCATGCATGCACTAATTACAGTTAAATCTACATATCTTAAAGTTTAATAAAACTGTAATAATATAGAATCTCATATTTTTAATATAATATTATCATATGTGTTGTGATGAATTGTCCAGTGGAATATCCATGAAATTTTACAGCACATTTATATAGGTTATATTCCACATGAATACCATGGATTCTTAATACCACGGGTAATTTTTTTAATTATTTAATTTTTATAGGGTTATTTTTATTTTGTTATTTCTATTTTATTTTCACCGAGTTAAAATGTTCACATTACATTATGTTACATTAAGTTACGCATCTCTACTCTATTTTAATTTTAATTTTATTTTGACCGATTCAAAATGATTACATTGCATTACGTTACATTACACATCTCTAGCATGCCGGAATGGAGAGCACCTCTCAACCCAATAAAAAATGAGTAATTTTATTTAAAAATAAAAAAATATTATATTCAAAATCTAGAGTCCAAAAACTGCCAATGCTAAATTAAATATTTTACTTTAATTATTAGTTTATTTTATTGAATATTAATATTAATATTATTTTTATTTTTGTGTAATTTGACCTAGTCGAAATGTTAAACAGGGCAAGACAGGACATTACAACATCTCTATCATACTAGGTTGGAGAGAACCTCTCGGTGCAATAAAATTACTCTCTTTAATTTTTATTTTAGGAAACCTTAGTAAAATATTTTCAAATAAACTTGTAGCCCTAAAATTTGGAATTCTATTTCTCTTGAACAAAATTTATTTTTCCTTTTTAAAAGTTGAATTCATGTTTTATTTTTTTGAATTTTAAACATGTGAAATTGGGTGACAAGAGAAACAAATTATCTAGTTTTATCAATTTCGTATTTATTCTAGAATATTGAACCATGGTGCATTTGAATTAACCAAACTCAAATAAACATGAATCTTTCACATGAGCTTTATGCGAACAATATTGTATAACCATTAATAATATAAACTTTAATTTTGATAAAATTTTAATATAAAGTTTAATCAAATATATATATTTTTAGTCAAGTTGTCTAATTTCTCCAGAGATTACATCAAGCTTGACATGTGGCTTGAGAAACCTCAACCCGAGGGAATTTAAGTCAACAAAATCAAGGGGATCGCACCCGGTCTGGGCTACACAATCCCTTAACATGGCTATATTTTTGCCCACAGAGTTTCAAACTAGTAACCTTCACATCATGGAGTGACTTAACAATACACCCCATCATCGTCTATTTTACACCCCATAGACTAATAAAGTAAATTTAAATAACATGAGATTAAAATTTAGTAAAATAAAATTTAAATAACATCAACTTTAAGTTTCATAAAATAGAATAGTATAATTTTTTAATATGATTATTTTTACACCGATAGGCATCCATTTTTTAAAATGGTCAAGCCAAACATATGTCTACCCTTTTCCCTGCTCTGTCCCATCATTTAAAGTAGGTTTAACCATTGATTTGAAATACGTGGACTATTTTGACATGCCTCTTGATACGTCCATTTCATGAGATAGATCCACCGTTGGTAGGGGTTATGACTACCCCTAGGTTTTGGTATTCCATAATATGATTATGGACGAGAAAAAAAGGTATAATTTGTTTGTTGCCTCCCATCAAAATTATTTAACCCAAGCCGACGAGCTGCTCACCTATGCACACTATGGAGAATGTTGTCCCTCGGTGCAATGTATAACACTAGAGACATCAGCGTGAATTCAAAGGTTGCCTTTGACATTTCGGCATTCTGCCCACTGAGAATTCACAAGAGGATGAGTTCTTCCCTTGGCGCAAAGTCTCAAATTGGAGACCTTGGCATGAATTCAAAGGTTTCCTTTGGCATTTCAGAGTTTTTCCACTGAGGATTTGTAAAAGGACGAGTTCTGTTTAGGTGACGGTGGTGGACCGCGAGATCAAAAGTATATTGAGACTGTAAGCAACAAAAGTTCTTAATGGCAGTGCTTTATAGAGATTCAAACTTCATCTTATTCTCTCCTTTTTGTATTTTCCCTTTTCCTATAAAAATAAGAAATTCAAGTCTATCTGAGCAATTTGAGGTCTTATGGTGCATGCAGGGTTTCAATTATTCCATTCCCTAGGGGTGAAACATGGTTTGGAATGGCGACATTGCTCATATCCAAGATCAGAGAAGAACAGCACATAGGATGATGTTCACATTCACTGTCTTTTCTTCATCCAAGGTCTTAGATATAATAGTGGAACCCTACTATGTTACACTCTTTATTGATTAGCTAGTGGAAAACGGAGATGAGAGTATGGTTCTTGAAATGAGGCCCGGTATGGTATTTTCTTTAGGACACTCAATCTCACTTCTCCTAGTTGTAAGTAGCATTGTATCTCACTTTATTTCATCTTATGCTTAGGGTCTAGGGTTTATAGATGGGTTAATTGAGCTTAGGGTTTAGTGTTTATAGATGAGTCAATTGGGGTTAGGGTTTGTAGATTTCTTTTTTAGGTTTTTGGCTTTGCATTTGAAGATTTGAACCATTTAATCTCTACAACCATGAGTGGAGTGGCATGTTGTCTAGGATTTCCTAGCCAATTGAACTTGGACACGAGGAAGCTTACAGTGACCCTGATTCCCTTCCTTGTCTTCATTTCTTCATGGTGGGATTCACTCCACTGACCTCTCGAGGTTCCCAATAGTACATAACACTTTCAACATGTTGGCTACATCAAATTTTCCTCACCTGGGCATAGGATACAATAACACATATTTCCATCAAGAGCTCCCTTCAAAATCAATCTCGTTAACACTGGAAAGAACAAATGGAAGTGCATTGAGGAATAATGCAGGGTCACTTCCCTATATGGAAACCCTCAGCGAACCTAACAATGGAGGTATAATCCCAGTTTCTTTGTTTTAACTCATTTTTCCTTTTCCTTTTTTATTTTTAGCTTCAAGGTGGTAATGTAGGTTTCACTTTTAAGTTGTAGGTTGTGTTCTAGGTTCACATGGTATCTTATTATTTCACTAATATGATGTGAATTGCCATGTGAGGAACATAACAGTTTTAGGATTCTTATTTGATCTAATATATCGTTATTCTCTAGTTTCTGTTTAGAATATGTAGTGGTTTTATAGGTTCTAGAATGCTTAATTTTTTTAGTTTGATTTTCCATTCATGGTTATATAACCAACTTGCTGAACAATTATTATTAGGGTGCAATGATATGAGGGTTTTTGTCACCCTCTGATCATATTCCAGCACCTCACTAGTTGGGTCATGAAATATGGAATTGATTTGCCAATAATGTTGTTAAGTCATTCATTTCTTGATATTCTAATGCTTGTATCCCTTGACCGGTTTTCCAACCTGGTCAACCTGATGAAACTCACCTCACCAGTTGTGTCATGAAATATGGAATTGATTTGTCAAGAATGTTGTTCTTGATATTCTAATGCTTGTATCCCGTGACAGGTTTTCCAATCTGATCAACCTAATGAAACTCAAGGCTACAACAATCTCGAGCAGAATCAAAAATATACGAACAATATCTATGGTCCATCATCTAATGTAATGCGATTCATGGTGAATAACTGCCAAGTTACTTAAGACAAAATGAATCACATGAGCAATGCTGAAAATTCTTTTTTGAATACTACAATTACTACTGTTGTTGTTACCACCACAACTGCCAAAGTTCAACTCGTGTCAAGGGAAATGCATGAGGATGCGAACTATATGAATGTCAACTAGCTCATAATGGACCAGGCTGCAAAAGATCGAAGCAAGCTGAATAATAACAACAATGAAAATATTGCTGAAGAAGAATTTGACATAGCTCTAAGGTTGAGCATAATGCACAATTTGGGCAATAACAATAATCAGGTCAATGGGAATGACTGTAATATTCTCACAAACTACAGTCTCGGTTCCCTCAAAGCCCATTCAACGATGTATACAGGTTACCAAATGTGAAATGGGTCATAAGGAACCAAGGAAGAAGCCAATATGAATAATACCACCAAATTTCCTTCCCATATTGTCGTTATTGCCACCACCTCCACGACCAAAGAAATGAGTAGAAATGGAGACAACACTTCATCCACTAATAGTAAGAAACATGCCTTTGAGGATGCAATCACACCATTCGAATTAGTTGTGCCAATTTGGTCAAGGGAAGCTAATCAATATTTGACCCACCAGACCTGAATCTATCATGGAGATGAGTTTAGGATCCCAACGTGGGAATGAGTTTAGGATCCCAATGTGCCGATATTATTGTGCATCAAGGTATTTACTATTGCAACGAACAAACGAGCTTCAATTGTTGAAAATCATGGATACAAATAAATTATGAAGCATTCTTTCAAAGGCTTTTTGACATAATTTATAAATATCATCATCTCCAAAAGCTTATGTAAGTGTCAATTATGGCAACCTTTTCATAGGATATTGTGCAAAGACTAAGGATAATTTTCAAAGACTACTAAGATAAATAGAGTTTGGGATAGATATTGAAGATAAATTATATATAAATAAAAAAAAATTGGATGTTCTTCGTGTAATAATTTCTTCTTCTTCATTTATATTTATTTTCAAAATTATGTCCGACTTTTATGTGATCGCCAGTAGCATTTTTTTTTAGTGAATATTGAATTTGTTCATCAGATTGAGTAGATGACTTATCAGTCCTTCAAAACAAATTTTATTAATAGAATAGAATAATTTTAGATAGAATGTATGCACCATGTTTAAGGTTTTAGGTGGTAACTGTGATTTGAACCTTTGAATTCTGCTAGAAATCTTTGAATATAAAAATTGTATGTTTGTTCAAAATATGTTTCCTTAATTTTCTCTCCATGTGTTGCCAGTGCCATTTAATCATGCAACAAGAGTTCACAGAGATGGCTGAGGTCGGGGCAGAATGATTATCTGAGTAGGGATTTTTGACATTGTTTTTTATTCTTTGTTTTTATTTTTCATTGGGACTAAGATGAATTCTGAGGTAGATTTTCTGAGCATACTTCAACATTGATTAAGGTATGTTTCGACCTATGAGTGAGGCCAAATTTCGGATCCCTCCTAAGCCCAAATTTTTGAGCGATAAATTGACCTTTTGAGGCATCATTTCAACCTGTATTCTGAGTTTTTCTTGGCCCCTTCTAAAGGAAAAATTCAACCTATTTTGAGGCCCTTCCTAAGGTTGTTTCGGGCCGTCCTAACGCATAATTAAGGCCATGACTTATGCATTTTTAAGGGCAAGATATAGGTTGATTCACTGACATTTTATAGCAAACATTGAGTTCCTGAGGCATAATATCTTACTTTTCTTGAAGGTTTTCTTGAAGCATAACCGAGCTTGTTGAGGCTTGTCTAAGGTAAATTTTTTATGTTGGTTTTTTAGGCTAATAAGGATCTTATCTGAAGGCAATTCTGCACTATATTAATCATAGTAAATATTTTTGGAAGCCACAAATATTGGGGTCTATTAAGGCCATCCATAAGAGGTCAAATTTCCTTTATGACATCCGCAAACAAGGAGGAGAAGTAGTATTGTTTAAGTCCCGTGTTAGCCATAGTTAAAGGTTCATTTGTAAGGGTCGTTTAAGGTCTATCTGAATGCAATAAGAAAGACTTGATTGATATATTAGTTAGATACCTTAATTTTTAGGAAAATTCTAGAATTGATTGATATATTAGTTAGATACCTTATTTTTTAGGAAAATTCTAAGGCTGAAAATGACCAGAATAAATCTCAGAAAAATGTGAGTTTAGATGTTGATACTCTAGAGCATCTGAGATCGAGTCATCTCTGCATCAGATACATCTACATAGAATGTGTAAGGAGTCAATTCATATTCAGTGTGTGTGGAATTATCAAGAGATTGGATGGAGTACAATTAGAACTTAATATATTCACATGTCCCATCAAACGAGATAATGGGATCAAACATTATGTGAATGACATGCATTTACTGAGAACATCATCATTATAGTTGTTTATATTAATCATATGACAGAGAATTATGATCATCCGTATAGTATTGTTGTTGCTAGTGTTTTGTATTGTTTTCTAATAATTGACTTGGTATGCCAAGTCTAGTATTACTAGACAATGTTTGCATTACGGGGAATGAGACCTCTGGAGCTGTATCTTTGTAGCCCTTCAGTATGTTGCTAAGGATGATAAGAAGTTAAATCAAGTTGTTGGCACTAATACATGTATGAGCAATAATTAGTTTATGCATGATTGTATGTTTCTAGGGTCTGATACTTTGAACATATTGCAGATATTATCATTGTAAGAAAAGTTTGATTGTTGATATGGTCAGAATTGTTGCTTGTGTTTGTTGAGAAGAGTTGCTAGAGACTTCATATATGAAACCACAACTCTAGGAAGAGAATAAAAACATAAATAATTCAATCCATAAATGAAATAGACCATAAAAATAGCAAGTTTGGAGGTGCGTCACCATGTACTTGAAGAAATCCAAGTCTTATATCATTGATCTTATACATAGCATAAGAAATGTCCCATAGGTGAAACCATGTAAATAAAACCACTTGCTACATCATATAGATGAAACCATATAAATAAAAGCACTTGATACATCATATAAGTAGTTTGTTGTTACTATTACCACTCCATGGATGAAATTGTTTGCTATATATTCCCAAGGCATTTTCAAAATTGACCACAATGCCTAAATTGTATATTTTGACTTTCTCTCTTATGAATTTATCAAATTCCACATTGTGTAAGAAATTGTTGATGTCATACTTCATACAGAATGAGGAGACCATTAAAGCAAAGTTTATATCTTGTTACATTCAAATTGTCATTTAAATTAGCACATTATTGTGGAGTTATAAGGTCAAATTCTCTATCAGAGATCTCAAAATTAATCTAGAATAATAATCTCAAAATTACATTATGATGCTTTTAAACACTTATTAGTATTATTTTTAGTGCACAGTGAAAGAGAGTAAACATCAAATAGTTGATATAGTGCATCTTATGAAGGCTTTGCAAGAGCTGAAGAATGGCCTCACTTGTCGAATATTTGCCAAAGTTGGGTTCAACAACACAACTCTTCTTCAAGCCACCAAGAGGTTCATTCAAAGACAAACCAAGGTAAGGAATTCTCTCATCTATTCATGGAACATTTTATCTCAAATCAACAAAAATAATCTAAAATGTCTCTAATTTTTTGTTTTCTATATTTAATGACTTTTTTTTAATTGTTATCTATTTGATTTTCTTAAATATTTATTTTTAATATTTGCATTTATAAATTTTCCGTAACTCATGGTTATCTATTTGATTTTGTAAACATTCATGTATAACATATACATTTCTAAGTTTATTTATTAAAATATTAACTTCATCTAGTATACATGTATCGGTTCATTATTCCTTCTAATTTTGTTTGTATTTATGTACTGAATGATTTATGATTTAGTATAAAGGGGTAGAAAAATGGAAAAAATGAAATAGAATGATCCTTTCAAATGTAGTTAGAAGCTATGGAATAGGATGGTTCACCGAGAAACATAAACATAAGAGAGAATGTGATGGAATGAAGATGCAACTATTATGAGTGATGACGAAGAGGGTGTGCGTGGTGAGGATGATTGCAGTTATGAAGATAGAGACTTGGAAATCAACCATAGCATTAATGCCAATTCTATCATTTCCTAGTGTCTCGATGTAGTCATATCAATCTCTTCATCCTTGAGAAAATAAGAACTCACATAGGGAATCGAAAGAGAACTTTGACACAGAGAACAATTTTTTATGAATCTTTATATGATTGTTTGCTGCAATTTTATGCAGTGGAAACATAGTCCCTTGTCCTGCAAATGAAACAAATCCAAATCTGGATCCCTACATTTATTATGCAAGAAGCTATGGTGATTACTAGATTGACACTAAATCTGTTGATTCACAATTGTGAATCATAATTTTGATTTTTTTTTTGTATATAATTATTTTTAGGATACTAGATTTGGATATTTTCTATGATTTTATCACTCGTTACATTTCAACTGTTTTATGTTACTAGGATTCCTTGGGTGATTATTTTCATTATTGGCATTTTCTATTCTCAAACAATAAAATGATGGTTCTTAACTCTTTTCTTTACTGGTTTTCTTTCCAAGGTGGCAATCCAAAGGTACAATAACTTTGGTAGATCTAATGTAAATATTTCTATCTCAATGAAAACACAACTTACAAAAAAATATTAAAATATGTAAAAAATTATAGTGTAGTATAACTTTTTGACATTTTTGACCTTTTTTAGATATATTTTATGACCAATTTTTCCTAAAATCCTGAAGGGATTTCTTGGAATCATAAGTTTGAGCTATGAAATCTGCATAATCCAAGTGTCTCAACGATTTTTCAGGATTTTTATTTCATTTATGCATTCAAAAACACATTTTATACAACCAAAAAACACAATCTTGAGAAAATTCTATCGTCAAATTCCATCCAAAAACCCCAAAAAATATTTGACATAATATCCATTCAGGTGGGATATTTCAAAGGGATTGTAATGTTTATACTGTGCAGAACATATTTCCGAACAAATTTGGTAAAGGAGTGTTTCTCAAAATATCCAGAATATCAATATCCCATATGCCTTAGGTTGTTCAATTGACCTTGAAATTTAAAATTCAGTATCAAATTTTAGAGTTATGTTTCCAAGATTCTTTTGTTAGGTATTTCTAGACGCAGAGTCACTGGCCACTTCATATACACATGGGCACAAACAATATTTAGGGAGATATTCGTAGACATTTATATCATTATCGTTCTTGTTGTTTGCAGGGAATTTTGACCACCAAGCATGCCTGTCATTAGACATGTTTGCAAATACATTTGTGGAGGGACCACTTAAAGTTAATTATTATGCATGCTTGGATGGTTATAATTCTTCATTATCTGAAATAAATAACCAAAATAGTTGTTTTATGGATATGGTATCAAGATTCAACATGTTCTTCAGTATACCAAAGGCCCCTACCACGTTTTTATCCAATATCTACCGTTTCTTCTGAACTAATGCATCCTCATCCCCTTGCCATTTATTAACTCAGACATCATTGTTAGAAAATGAGTTATTGAGTTCCAAAGGATCAAAAATTCACTTGCCAAACATAACCATCAGGTCTCGATGTAGTGATTCAAACAATCCTTATTGCAGTGTTGCCTTCAAATGTTGCAAAGGCAAATGAATCAGTAAATAAGGAGAAAATGGCCCTTGGATCCACAAGCAAGCATAATACCATTATCTTGTTAATTGGATATTTTGGATCATCACATGTTTCATCAAGTCATTTATACATACTTTATAACAACTGCTTGTGAAAAGAGGATGCAAAGCATTGAGTTTAATATCCAAATATTGCAAAAAAACAAACTAGGCAAATGAAACATTCTAAGAAAAAGATATTTCCATTAAAACTTCATAGTTGTCTACTTGAAATGGGCCATACTATAATCAATAAGATTTTTCATGGCCAGGAATGTATGGAAGCTTGATCACCACCTGTTAAAGTTTTTCCTTTATCAGAGAGTACATATACAAATAGGAATTTGATTTGTATCTCGTATGCCCATAGGAAGCATTATCTTTCTTGATGATTGTGTTATCTTTTCACCAATCTGAAATTGGAACTGCATTTTTTTTCTTCTCAAATTTAGTTGGTGATGTGTTCCATTGGAACTTCTTGTTGAAAACAATTAGGCCTTTGACAACGTTGTATGATGCAATGTGCAGGATATATAAATAAAGGGAAAAAAAATTAAATAGCAGTTTATCCCTTACAGTCTTTTGTTGAAGCTTATGAACATGATGTTTTCATCTAGTTAAATGCTCAGTTCTGAGTAGGCATGCAACCTCTTTTTTTTACAATGAACAAGAGTGTGAAGTTGTGATGTCCCCAGTGAATGTAAATATTTATTTGCTACATTTGAACAAACTGAATACTATTGAAGTTTATATAATTAATTATTTTTTATTAAAAGTTAATTGTTTTGATTAATGTTACATAGAAAGTGAAATGTCATAATGTTGATAGTTTTACATTTCTCAAGTAGTTAGGTTAAGCGGTTAACCAACCCTAACTACTTCCTTGGAGATTTATTCCAAGGTTGGTATCAAGAGGATAGAGTTATCTGAGATCAAGAAAAGCATTTTATTTTTAATTCGTAAAAACATGCCAACTGTGCTAGAAGGACAGACAGGTTCAAGGAGCTACGTATGGTTAAGACCAAATTTCTCCTATCATTCAAGACTATAAGTCTTAAGGATAAATCTTGTGATAGGATAGCTTGGGGGGATACTTAGGTGGAATTGTGAGGCTGGAGCAGCAAGTCTCAAGGTTGGGAGGAAAAATAAGAAGATTAAGTTATGTATTGTGCAGACAACAAAAGTAATAGAGACAAACATATAAGTATACTATTGAACTAATTAGAGGTATAATTATAAGATTTATTCTGTCAATAGAACTACTGTTTATTCTTATTATCTCTGTTATTTTATACTTCAGAAGATAAAGTAAAGACCATATGTGACCCTGTAGATAGGGTAAATAAGAATAGCTAATTCTGTTATTTTATAACTCAGAAGATAAAGTAAAGTCCATATGTGACCTTGTAGATAGTGTAAATGTGAATAACTAATTCTGTTATTTTATATACTCAAAAGATAAAGTAAGGACCAAGGGTAACCCTGTAGATAGGGTGGAATACGAGTAGTTATTTTTGTTATTGTTCAAGAAACTTATAACCACAGAGGGCAGGAGGAAAGATCATGAGAAAAATACGAATGGTAGTCTGTAGACATACAAAAAGTAGAAGGAAAAAGCAAGAACTTAATAACCTTGTAATAGGGCAGAAACTAAATGTACAGAACAACATTCTCACTAAAATTCTAGTTGAGCAAATAGTGGTGCAAGGAAATCCCACCCTTAACTAACCATGATACATAAATTATGACAGAGGCTCATAACTCTAAATAGAACCATAAATATATAGAACTGAGATGTAAGAAGTGTACAGCACAACAAAACCGCCATAAGAGAGGATTCATGAAAATGTACCATGTTTAAAACAAAATTGCCATTCGAGAATTTTAGAAGGATTAAGAAAATTCTAGTACAACGACGAAGTAAAACTATAAAAATATCAAGTGAAAGAAAACCCATTGAGTATACAGATATAGTTGTAGCCATTTATCCAGAAAGGAACAACCATTGTATATATATATATATATATATATATATATATATATATATATATATATATATATATATATATATATATATATATATATATATATATATATATATATATATATATATGGTTAAGTTTTTATGCAAGCTTAAAGCTTAGACCGGAAGTTCTAAAAACAATAACAAGGGTTTTGTCGTGATTCAACGGACTCATTAACCTCCATAATTTCACAAAATTCTTAACCATATTAATAAAAGAAATTAAAACCAATTCATATAATTCTTGGCCACAAACCCTTATTTTGCAAATTCAACAAAACCCTCTCTCGGAGGTATGGTCCATGGCCATTAACACTAACACAGCCTGAGGTTGTTTCATAAATTGGAAGGCTGAACAAAAATCATACACAGTTAGAATTCACGCTTAACCGAAGGAAAATGCTAACCCTTTTCCAAATTAACTAAACCCTCAGGACTGCTCGAACTGTCTATGGCATACCCGGTGATTCCTTGCATGTAGTTTGCAGGGTCCGGTAGGCTAAGCAAAGGCTCCAAATCCATCAACAAGTGAATAGAAAGGACTAGAGAAACCTCGACGATACCTAGACAGGCAAGCAGCACAGGATTAAAATGCTAGTTTGTTAAAAAAAAAAATAATGAAATCAGTAACACTAAGCTGGCTTTAGGAGTAGAAAACCCATACCTGTCTGAGTGAAGAAAAACAACCAGCAGCATTTAGGAGTAGAAATAGCAACAAAGGGTGACCTGTGGAATAGAGGAACATTCTTGAGCTCCATAGCATAAAGACAGAGAACTAAGAAATGTGTAACAACTAGAAAAGAGTAACCAGGCAGAACTTTCACCTGTGAGGAAGTTCGACAGAGAATGGGAACCTAACCCTCTTCCTGCAGGGATGCAAAATAACCAGTTACCATGGAGGAGTGTAGATCAATGGGCATCCACACACACCGTTCGATCTGAATACTGTCGCAGAACCGTCGATGAAACACACTTACTAATACTCAGAGTGCCAGCTTTGAAGCTCAACGAAGACTCCAAATGCAATGTTTTCCAGGTTCTAGGGCATCCAAAGCCCGGACGAATAAGAGAATAATAAATAGTGTTGTACCCATTCTCAGTTTTATTTATTACAATTGTAAAGGTTCAACCATGCGACTTGAATGCTCTCTAGAGAAAATAAACCATAGGATAAACATTATGATGGATCTGACACATCATGGCAACAAAATTCATATTCCATATTTAACCAATAATATTATGTAATTATAGCAGTACTTAGTAAAATGGGAATCTTACCATGTTGGTTCGATGATTATTATAATATGTAATATCGTTTTCTTATTTGACTAATAATTAATTTTTTTAATATATATATATATATGGGTTTCTGACATGTGGTATCAAAGTGCCCAGGTTACAAAAGTGAGACCTCTGGAAAATAAATGAGTAACAACATTTGTGATGTACATAGAGAAAGAAAAGCAGCCAGCATGAGGAGAACGGGAACTACGCCACACCGAACTGTGACATGAACAAGTCTAGCATCATTTCAGGAGACCAATCCCAAGGTATGAGTACAACTAGGGGAAGAGCCATGTAACACTAATGCTTCCATCTTTGAAACTATGCAAGAGCTAAAGGATGAAATGGCTCGATTGCAGGCAGATAATGAAAGGTGGATGTGGGAGCAGGAAAATATCATGAAAAGTATGTCGGATAGACAGAATCAACGGAAACCAATTCCCGGTCTTGAGCACGGGAACATGATTGGCGAACAAGAATTTCGTACTGAGAATGTAGAAACTGAAGGCAGTGAAGAGAATTAGGAGGAAGAATCTGGTAATGCATTAGAACACAAAACGCAAAAGAGACACAAAGTAGAACTACAGGGAGAATTTCGGAAAATAAAGCCTCCCCTCTTTGACGGTGAATAAGAAGAGGTAGCTGAGGCCTAGCTCATCAATATGAACAAGTATTTTAGCTATACAAATATGATCATAACTTAAAGGCTCAATTGGCCATCTTTCAACTGCAAGGAAAAGCCACCTTTTGGTGGGAAGAAGTAAAAATAGTACATGGTGTAAATGAGCAGAGCATAACTTGGGACAAATTTCAAAGATATTTTAAGGAGAAATACTTAATTGAAGGATTTCATGATGATAAAGCCAAGAAGTTTCATGACCTTCGATTGGGTCAACTATCTATGGATGAGTTCATAACAAAATTTACATCCTTACTGCAATATGTTCCATACATACGGGAAGAAAAAGCTAAGGTACAAAGGTTTATCACCAGTTTGTAGTTGTTTGTGAAAGAGCACCTCAAGTTTGATAACCCGAAAACCATGGATGAAGTCATATGAACGGCTTGATTATGCTATCAACAAAACAGGCTAAAAGGAGATGGAGGTAAGAGATGGAATGACAAAAAAGGAAATAATTTTTCCTCCGGCACTAAGGGGAACAAGATCATGGTCAATAAACCTCCTAAAGGGTAGGAAAATAGAAATATGAATAGAAATTAGCCTAGATTCAAATTCCCTAGTGAATCCAAGACAAATGAACAATCAATAAGGACTGAAGTAGAGGTAGCAGTTAGACCCCCAGTGTAGTGTTGAGGATGTGAAAGACCCCATTATGTTAAAAATTGTCCACACCACAAGGGAAATGATTAGGTGGCACAAATTCAAGAAGCATCAATGGTGGGAGAAGTGGCACGAAGTATTCCTAAAATCAATGCTGCCCTTGAAGACCATCAAGAGGAATACCAACCGACCATGATAGAATTTGAAGGTAAAATCTTCGACCGAACTATATCTATTTTAATTGATCCTGGAGCTACTTTGAGTTATATTAGTCCCAAAATAGTAGAACAATGTTGTTTGCAAGCTGTTAAGTTTAAAAGTCCTTGGTTAGTGCAATTAGCTACAGGAGCCAAAATAAGAGTGTTGGCCAAGGTCAGTAGTTGTCCCCTATAGTTAGCAGGTCAGTTTATTATCGAAGACTCGAATGTGTTTCCTCTAGGATCATATGATATTTTAATAGGCATGGACTAGTTGGAAAAACATTGGTCCCTCATTAACCGTGAAACCAAAACTATTAACTACACAGACGAAGAAGGAAAAAGGCAAGAAATTCAGGGGATAATAAGACCATTAAAGCTGAGACCTATAACAACCTCTCAATTGGCAAAGTGTATCCAGAAAGGATGCTAGATTTATGCAATTCAAGTAGGATATAATAACTCTAAAGAAAAGTCTGTTTCCTTAGAAAATATACCAGCGTGCAGAATTTCCCGGATGTATTTCCTAAAGAAATTATGGGACTTCCGCCAAAAAGAAATATAGATTTCACCATTAAATTGATTCCAAGAGTTGCTCTGGTATCTCAAGATCCTTCTCACATGAGTATACCGGACTTAACATAACTAAAAATGCAGTTAAAATAACTGCTTGATAAAAAACATATTTGACCAAGTGTGTCACCTTGGGGAGCTCTAGTGCTTTTCGTTAAGAAGAAGGATGGAACTTTGCGACTGTGCATAGATTATCACCAGTTAAGCAAGCTAACCATCAAGAATAAATATCCTCTACCTCGTATAGATGATTTGTTTGATAAAGTGAAGGGAGAAACCATGTTTTTAAAAATTGACCCTCGCTCGGGTTATCATCAAATTAGAATAAAGGAGGAGGATATAGAAAAAACAACATTTAGAACTCGTTATGGGCATTACGAGTTTGTTGTGTTGCCCTTCAGGTTAACTAATGCTCCCGCGACCTTCATGTGCCTTATGAACAGTGTATTCCATCAATATTTGGATAAATTTGTGTTGATTTTTATCGATGACATACTAATTTATTCTCGGACTGTAGAAGAGCATAAATAACATCTTCGTATCATTCTGCAAGTTTTAAGTGAACATCAACTGTATGCCAAGTACAACAAATGTGATTTATTTAAAGAACAAATCCAATATCTTGGCCATGTCATTACTAAGGATGGAATAGTTGTAGACCCAGAAAATATCAAAACTATAATGGAGTGGCCATTACCAAAAGGC
Organism: Pinus tabuliformis; assembly: GCA_031772625.1. Classification (NCBI taxonomy): domain Eukaryota; kingdom Viridiplantae; phylum Streptophyta; class Pinopsida; order Pinales; family Pinaceae; genus Pinus; species Pinus tabuliformis. Next base: position 121,609,132 of record CM062805.1, read on the forward strand.
GTGGTTGATATAAGATCATTTATGGGTTTAGCCGGATACTACAGGCGATTTGTTGAAGGATTTTCCAAGGTAGCATATCCCATTACCTCTCTGCAAAAGAAAGGAAAAGATTTTAAGTGGAGCATGGATTGCCAAAGGAGTTTTGATCAACTTAAACATTTACTCACCACCGTGCCCATTTTAAGCATTGTAGATCCAAATAAAGATTATGTGGTGTGTACGGATGCTAGCAAGGAAGGCGTAGGAGGCATTATAATGCAGGAGGGCAAGGTTGTTTCTTACGAGTCTAGGAAGCTTAAGAAGCATGAGAAAAATTATTCAGCCTATGACTTAGAGCTGACAGTAGATGTGGCGACATTACTTAATGGGTAAGAAATTTCTGTTAATGACTGATCATCATAGTTTAACTAACTATTTTAAGTAGCCCACTCTAAATGCTAGGCAAGCTCATTGGGTTGACTTCTTAAGAAGATTTGATTTTGAAATTAAGCACTTGAAGGGAAAAGAGAACCGTGTCGCAGATGCTTTAAGTCGGAAGATCAACTATATATATGAGGTATCATTAAGTGAGGTGTGGAACACATTTAAAGAGTAAATTAAAGAGGCGGTAATGCAAGATCCATAATATAATTTTTTATGGTAGTAAGCTAAAATTTTGAATAACAATGAACAACAGCTGGGATACGAAATAAATCAAGAAGGTATATTGATTTATAGAGGAAGCATGTATGTACCTAACCAAAAATATATTAAAAAATTAATTTTAGATGAATATCATAAAGTTACCTATGCAAGCCACCCCAGATATTAGAAATTAATTACTATACTCAAAAAGGAATATTTCTAGCCCTGCATGAAAAAGGAGTTGGCTGAGTATTTAGCTCATTGTTTGCAATGTCAGCAAGTAAAAGTAGAACATCGTCACCCAGCTAGATTGCTCCACCCATTACCTATTCCGGAATGGAAATGGGAAGCTATTTCTATTGATTTTATAATAGAGATGCCTAAATCAAAAAAGAAAAATGATTCAATAATGGTGGTAGTTGATAAGTTGAGTAAATTTTCTCACTTCATACCAGTACAATCTACTTATAAGGCAGTTCAAATTGCTAATATATTCATGCAAACTGTTTTTAGGTTACACAGTATACGAAAGATTATAATTTCTGACCATGATGTAAAATTTACATCAGCCTTTTGAAAAACTTTATTTGGAGGTCTAGGCACTTAGCTGCATTCGAGCACTGTGTACCATCCTCAGACAGATGGGCAAACTGAGCGAGTAAACCAATTAGTGGAGGATATGTTGTGAACCTATGTAATGCAGTGGCCATATAAGTGGGAGGAGTATATACATTTAGTAGAGTTTGCTTATAATAACAACTACCATACTTCTCTGCAAATGAGTCCATTTGAAGTGTTGTACAGGTGTAAATGTAGGACTCCCTCAAATTGGGGTGGCCCAGAAGATAAGTTAATGCTAGGACCTGATATGCTAACAAAAATGGAAGAGATGGTCAAAAAGGTGTGAACCAATTTAAAAGCCGCTCAGGACCAACAAAAGAATTATGTTGATCGGAAAAGAAGTTTCTAGGAATTCCAAGTGGGAGATCATGTCTATGTTCATGTTCGAGCCAAGAAAAGTACACTGCAATGGAATGGATGTGCTAAATTGGCACCCCGGTTTTGCGGTCCTTTCCAAATTTTAGCTCGAATTGGACCTGTGGCTTATCAACTTGCTTTACCAACCATATTCATGTGCATAATGTCTTTCATGTTTCTGTATTAAAGAAATACATATATGATCCTAAACATATAATCAATTGGCAGGATATATAGGTAAGTCAAAGGAGTTAAATTAAGAATATGGCCTATCATATGTATAAAGATTGTAAATCTAATTTAAAAAAAAAGAGGTCTGACTAAAATTTTACTTTGTTTTACAGGTCGAACGGAAAGGCAATTTCTTTGTCAAACCACTGGGTATACTTGATCGTAGAGAAGTAATGTTGCAGAAACGAGTTATCACCCAAGTTAAAATGCAGCGGCAATACTTTGGGCCAGAGGAGGCCACCTGGGAAGATGAACAGGCTATGAAGGAGACTTTTCTGAATTTATTTCCATTGGAGAAACATCGGGACGTTGTTCAATCTTGGGGGGGGAATGTGATGTCCCCAGTGAATGTAAATGTTTATTTACTGCATTTGAACAAACTAAATACTATTAAATTTTATATAATTAATTATTTTTTATTAAAATTAAATTTTTTTGATTAAAGTTACATAAAAAGTGAAATGTCAGAATGTTGATAGTTTTACATTTCTCAAGTAGTTAGGTTAGGTGGTTGCCTAACCCTAACTACTTCCTTGGAGATTTATTTCAAGGGTGGGATCAAGAGGATAGAGGTATCTAAGATCAAGAAAAGCATATTATTTTTAATTCATAAAAACATGTCAACTGAGTTGGAAGGACAGACAGGTTCAAGGAGCTAAGTCTGGTTAAGACCAGATAGTTGTTATCATTCAAGGCTATAAGTATTAAGGAGAAATACTGTGATAGGATAGATCAGAGGGAGAATTAGCCGCAATCACAAGGCTGGAACAACAAGTCTCAAGGTTGTGAGGAAAAACAAGAAGATTAAGTTATGTATCATGCTGACAACATGAGTAATAGTGACAAACAAATAAGTATACTCTGGAACTAATTAGAGGTATAGTTATAATATTTATTCTGTCAATAGAATGGCTATTTATTCTTATTATCTCTGTTATTTTATAACTCAAAAGATAAAGTAAATGCCATATGTGACCCTGTAGATAGAGTAAATGCGAATAGCTAATTCTGTTATTTTATAACTCATAAGATAAAGTAAAGTACATATGAGACCTTGTAGATAGAGTAAATGCAAATGGCTAATTCTGTTATTTTATATACTCAGAAGATAAAGTAAAGACCAAGGGTAACCTTGTAGATAGGGTGGAATACTTTTAGTTATTTCTATTACTGTTCAAGAACCTTATAACCATAGAGGGCAGGGTAAAAGATCATGAGAAAAATACAAATGGTAGCCTGTAGACATACAAGAATTAGAAGGGAAAAGCAAGAACTTAAGAACCCTGTAATAGGGCAGAAACCAAATAGCATTCTACAAAACAATATTCTCACTAAAATTCTAGTTGAGCAAATAGTGGTGCAAGGAAATCCCTCCCTTAACTAACCACAATACATAAATTATGATAGAGGCATATAACTCTAAATAGATCCATAAATATATAGAACCCAGATGCAAGAAGTGTACATGACAGCAAAATGGCCATAAGAGAGGATTCATGAAAATGTACCACGTTTAAAATAGAATTGTCATTCGAGAATTTTAGAAGGATTATGAAAATTCTAGTATAACGACGAAGTAAAATTATAAAAATATCAAGCGAAAGAAAACCCATTGAATATAAACATATCATTATAGCCATTTATCCAGAAAGGAACAACCATGGATATATATATATATATAAGATAAATGGTTAAGTTTTTATGCAAGCTTAAAGCTTAGACTAGAACTTCTAAAAACAATAACAAGGGTTCACCGTGATTCAACGGACTCATTAACCTCCATAATTTCACAAAATTCTTAAGCATGTTAATAAAGAAATTAAAACTAGTTCATAAAATTATTGGCCGCAAACCCTTAGTTTGCAAAATCAACAAAGCCCGCTCTCGGAGGTATGGTCCATGGCCATTAACACTAACACAGCCTGAGGTTGTTTCATAAATTGGAAGGTCGCACAAAAATCATACACAGTTAGAATTCATGCTTAACCAGAGGAAACTGCTAACCCTTTTCGAAATTAACTAAACCCTTAGAACTACTCGAACTGTCTATGGCATACTCGGTGATTCCTTGCATGTAGTCTACAGGGTTTAGTAGGCTGAGCAAAGGCTCCAAATCCATCAACAAGTGAACAGGAAAGGCTGGAGAAACCCCAGTGATACCTAGAAAGACAAGCAACATAAGATTTGAATGCTAGTTTGTTAAATAAAAGAAATAACGAAATCAGTAACAGTAAGTTGGCTTTAGGAGCAGAAAACCCATACCTGTCTGAGCGAAGAAAAACAACCAGCAGCATCCGGAAGTAGAAATAGGAACAAAGGGTGACCTACGGAACAAAGGAATATTCCTGAGCTCCATAGCATAAAGACAGAGAACTAAGAAACGTGTAACAACTAGAAAAGAGTAACCAGGCAGGACTTTCACCTGTGAGGAAGTTCGACAGAGAACGGGAACCTAACCCTCTGCCCAGGAGATGCAAAATGACCAGTTGCCAAACCATGGAGGAGCTTAGATCGGCGAGCATACACACACACCATTCGATCTGAAGATTGTCATAAAACCATCAATGAAACATGCTTACCAATACTCGGAGTGTCAGCTGTGAAGCTCAACGAAGGCTACAGATGCAGTGTTTTCCACATTCTAGGGTAGCCAACACCCGAATGGATAAGAGAATAATAAATAGTGTTTTACCCATTCTCAATTTTATTTATTACAATTGTAAAGGTTCGACCATGCGACTTGAATGCTCTCTATAGCAAATAAAACATAGGACAAACATTACGATGGATCGGACACATCATGGCAACGAAATTTGTATTCCATAGTTAACCAACAATATTATAGCAGTACTTAGTAAAAAGGGAATTTTACCATGTTGGTTCGATGATTATTATAATATGTAATATTGTTTTCTTATTTGATATATATATATATATATATATATATATATATATATATATATAAAGTAAATAATAGATAAACCAAAGTACAACTTAAATTTAATATTTCAATTGTTATTGTTATTGTTATTTTATGCTTTCATCATTACAAAATTATTTATGTTACAAATTCATTACAAAATTATATTTTCTAAAAATAGAATATAATATGTAATGCCTATAGTTTGCTAGAAATGTGTAACCTAACATAATGTAATGTAAACATTTTAATTTGGTTAAAATAAAATTAAAATAACCATATAAAAATTAAATAATAAAAATGACACATGGCATTGACCCATGGTTTTAAGAATCAATGGTATTGACTCATGGTATTCATGTGAAATATAACCTATTTTACGGAAAATGTCCCTATTACATTCTATCTAATATTTCTACTCACATCCATCCACTTTTTACTAGGTTATATTATTAAAATATAATACTATAATATTAGATTTTACCAAATATTCCCCCTAAGAGGTCCATTTCTTATTGTAATTTTTATTTATATTTGAAGTTAAAAGTAAACAAACTCAACTATAAAATTAGAAGGGGTGAGGGGGAATATTGAGTACAAGCCTAGATCCATCTTAACCCTGCATCTATCAAACACCTATCAAGCACTGAGAGGGATCCAATCTCTCAAGGTGAAAACCTATTATTTGAGTGCGAAACTTGAAGAAAGGATTACACCTCGAGAGATTTGATCCATCTTAAGGCTTGATAGAGATTTGATCCCTCTTGAGGCTTGATAGATCTAGGGTTGAGATGGATCTAGGTTACTTATATAATACTATATAATATATATATATATTTTTTATCTATGTGTCTCTTTCTTATTCCCTCTCTCTATCTCACCCCACAAACATACACATTCTCTCGCTAATATATATCTATCTCTCCAACTCACTCTCCTTCTCTCTCTTGAGTACTCTCTCTCTTCCTTCCTCTCTCTCCCTTTCTCTCCAACCTCCCTCTGTCTCTGCCCCCTCTCTCTCTCTTCCCTTCAACTTTGTCACTATCTCCTTCCCTCTCTCCTTCTCTCTCTCCCCTCCATCTTTGTGTCTCCCTCTCTCTCTTTTCTCCTTCTCTCTATGTTTCTCCTCTCCCCCTCTGTCTTTCTCTCTCTCTCTCTCTCCAACTTTGTCACTATCTCCCTTCCTATCTCCATCTCTCTCCCCTCCATGTTTGTGCCTCCCTCTCTCTCTTCCCCTTCTCTCCCTATCTCTCTCCTCCCCTCTTATTTGTCTTCCCCCTCTCCCTTCTCCCTCACTCTCTCTCTATCTCTCCCTTGTCACTCTCTCTCTCTCTCCACCTCTATCTCTCTATGTATTTTTTCTTTCCTCCTCTCTCTCTCTCACTCACCCCCTCCCCTCCCCCCTCTCTTAAATTTGATCCCATTGTATTGTGTTTATGAAAGTATTTAAATTAAAATAAAAAATTAATTGGTTGTAAAATATTGAACCTATATGTTAGATCAATCATGTCAGCTAAAATACATTAATGAAATACTTAAAAAAATCATGCACTATCTTTCCTCTATTATCGTTTGTCACTTTGCTTGCTCTCATCGCTTAGATCCTTAGTTAGGATGGATCTATACTAGTTTTTAATGATATTATATAATAATATATAATATCTATATTTGCATCTATGTGTCTCTTTCTTATTCCCTCTCTCTATCTCACCCCCCAAACATACACATTCTCTCACTATATATATCTATCTCTCCCTCTCTCTCTCTTCCCCTTCTCTCCCTCTCTCTCTTCCTTCCTTCTCTCTCCATTGCTCCCTTCTCACTCCCTCTTTCTCCACCTTTCTCCCTCTATGTATTTCTTCTTCCCTCCCTCTCTCTCCCCCTCCAACTCAAACTCGCTCCCCTTCTCTCTCTTGAGTACTCTTTCTCTTCCTTCCTCTCTCTCCCTTTCTCTCCCACCTCCCTCTATCTCTACACCCATCTCTCTCACTCTCTTCCCTTCAACTCTATCACTATCTCCCTCCCTCTCTCCTTCTCTCTCTCTCTTCCATCTTTGTGTCTCCCTCTCCCTCTCTTCTCCTTCTCTCAGTGTTTCTCCTCTCCCCCTATCTCTTTCTCTCTCTCTCTCTCTCCAACTTTGTCACTATCTCCCTCCCTCTCTCCATCTCTCTCTCCCCTCCATATTTGTGCCTCCCTCTCTCTCTTCCCCTTCTCTCTCTTAAATTTGATCCCATTGTATTATGTTTAGGAAAGTATTTAAATTAAAAAAACTTAATTGGTTGTAAAATATTGAACCTATATTTTGGATCAATCATGTCAACTAAAATACAATAATGAAATACTTAAAAAAATCATGCACTCTCTTTCCTCTATTATCATTAGTCGCTTTGCTTGCTCTCATCACTTAGATCCTTAATTAGGATGGATCTATACTGGTTTTTAATTATATATATATATGAAATCATGCACGCTCTTTCCTCTATTATCGTTAGTCACTGTGCTTGCTCTCATCGCTTAGATCCTTAGTTAGGATGGATCTATACTGGTTTTTAATAATATTATATACTACTATATAATATCTATATTTGTATCTATGTGTCTCTTTCTTATTCCCTCTCTCTATCTCACCCCCCAAACATACACATTCTCTCGCTATATATATCTATCTCTCCCTCTCTTTCTGTTCCCCTTTTGTATATCTCCCTCTTCCCCTTCTCTCCCTCTCTCTTCCCTCCTGATCTCTCCATTGCTTCCTTGTCACTCCCTCTCTCTTCCCTCTTGATCTCTCCATTGCTCCCTTGTCACTCCCTCTCTCTCCACCTTTCTCCTTTTATGTATTTCTTCTTCCCTCCCTCTCTCTACCCCTCAAACTCCAACTCACTCTCCTTCTCTCTCTTGAGTACTCTCTCTCTTCCTTCCTCTCTCTCTCCCTTTCTCTCCCACTTCCTCTGTCTCTCCCCCCACTCTGTCTCTTCCCTTAAACTTTGTCTCTCTCTCTCTCTCTCTCTCTCTCTCTCTCTCTCCAACTTTGTCACTATCTCCCTCCCTCTCTCCATCTCTCTCTCCCCTCCATCTTTGTGCCTCCCTCTCTCTCTTCCCCTTCTCTCCCTATCTCTCTCCTCCCCTCTTATTTGTCTTCCCCGTTTCCCCTCTCCCTGACTCTTTTTCCATCTCTTCCTTGTCACTCTCTCTCTCCACCTCTATATATTTATGTATTTGTTCTTTCCTCCTCTCACTCTCTCCCACTCTCCTGCCCCCTCTCCCACCTCTCTCTTAAAAAAAAAAAAACTTAATTGGTTGTAAAATATTGAACCTATGTTTTGGATCAATCATGTCAACTAAAATACAATAATGAAATACTTAAAAAAATCATGCACTCTCTTTCCTCTATTATTGTTAGTCACTTTGCTTGCTCTCATCGCTTAGATCCTTAGTTAAGATGGATTACACTGGTTTTTAATAATATTATTTATATTATATAAATTTCATGTCTTTATATATAAAAGTATTCTCATTTTTAACTTTATTAAAACCTTAATTTAATTTCTATGGGAATATTTTTAGTAGTAATGAGGATATATCTCAAAAGTAATTATAACTTTTTCCTTTTAGATTCAATTAAAAAAATGTTAAAATTAAAATAAAATAATTTTATTGTTAAATAAGTTATGGTTATTGAGCATGTGGTATTGATAAGCCATGGTATTGGCCCATGGTATTGTAACAAAACCTATTTACAAGTTAATAATATTCGTGTTTAAGAATCTTGTATTATTGTTATAAAATATTTTGATTGTGAAATAAGTTTTGAGTTTTCCGCATATGGTATTGGCCCATGATGGTATTGTAACAAAGTCTATTCAAAGTATCAATGGAAAAAGTGGGGGTCAATATATATGGTTAAGAATCTTGTCATATTGTTATAAAATATTTTGATTGTGAAATAAAATATTTTGATTGTGAAATAAGTTATGTTTTTTGGGCATGTGGTATTGATAAGCCATGGTATTGTAACAAAGTCTATTTACAAGTTAATAATATCCATGGTAAAGTGGGGGTGAATATCGATGGATATTTTTGTATTGTTATAGAATATTTTGATTGTAAAATAAGTTATGTTTTTAGGGCATGTGGTATTGTTAAGCCATGATATTGGCCCATGGTATTGTAACAAAGCATATTTGCAAGTTAATAATATCCATGGTAAAGTGGAAGTGAATATCCATGATTAAGAATATTTTTATACTGATATAAAATATTTTGATCCTGAAATAAGTTATGTGATCCGGATTCAAACAGGAACGCAACAAATTACAGAGATAACCATATACACAAAGATGCAGTTGAAATAATACTTCATTTCATTAATGGAAAATACTGAAATATGCTTACAAACAGAAATGGAAATAAACTAGCTAGGCGATGGTAGCTTATCTCTGAGAAGAGATGTGATGGCTACATGCCTCTGAAGTGTGTTACAATGAGGCTCGAAGGCCTATTTATTGTTGAGAAACAATGGAAAAACCCTTAACATTCCAAAACCTAACCCTAGGAGATGAAACGCCAAACTGTGGGCCCCGTTTGGGGGTAAGTTGGTACATCAACTTCCCGGGGTAGTAACTTTGGCATATGATCTCCGTTTGACGCGTACAATAGCTCATTAGAAAGATCTATCCGAGCACTATCATTGTTGGAACGGGCAACACCAGTCCATTTCATGGACTCGTGTTGCCCCCAGATTCCCCAAAAAACGTCGTTTAGGGCCTCAAAACGGCTTCGGAAGTTCAGGGCCCGAAAAACTGCTAAAAATAGTAAGTTGTGCTACAATTAAGGAAACTGAAAATGCTGAGAAAGACAATGGTGGGGGTCCAGGTGGACTTGGCAGGTGGCCACCAATATCCACCTGGATCATTATGTGTTTTGAGGTTGCGGTATCGATAAGCCATGGTATTGGCCCATGGTATTGTAATAAAGCATATTTTTTACAAGTTAATAATATCTTCGGTAAAAAGGGGACAAATATCCATGATTAAGAATCTGGTATTGTTATAAAATATTTTGGTTCTGAAATAGGTTATGGTTTTTGGGCATGTGGTATTGATAAGCCATGGTATTGTAACAAAGCCTATTCAAAAGTTAATAGCAAAATCAAAAATATAAAAAAATTGAATTTTATTATTTTTATTACTTTAATTTTTTATTATTCATCTAAGTTTATATTACTTTTAATTTTTTATTTATTAATTTTAACTTCTTGTTTATTACTTTTAACTTTTTATTTATTACTTTTAACTTCTTGTTTATTACTTTCAACTTTTTATTATTATTTGAGCCAACATTTAAATTTTTTCACGCATCTTGGTTATCGCTTTTATTTTTTTAAATTTTTTAATTAAGCTAACATTTAAAATTGTTTACATACTTACATTACATCTACACATCTAACCTATGGTTGTAGAGGGCTTCTGGGCACAAAAATGCAATAATATTACATTTTAATTAGTATTCCCCCCTAACAAATGTTTATTGGGTGGGGGTGGTAATAAATATTGGGTAACATATAATATTGTAATATTATATTTTATTAAATCCCGTTATAGTAGAGATGTTGAAATCTTTAACATTTTGACCCAATAAAAATAAAATTAATATAATAAAAAACATGAAATTAATAATTATATATATATATATTAATAATTATAATTAATTATAAATCCCCTTATGGAGGTGACCAAACACTTGGTCGGACCACCTCGGAGTTTGCCCCATGAGAAATGCGGTAGGTGATGGCATGATGGGGTTTAATGTGATGCGATGGGCTGAAAGATGGGTGAACTCTCCAGACTCGCCTCTTGTTGTTATATTATGTAGTGACGACAGTGTAACAGATGTTGCATCTTGGGCAATGAACTCAGCGTGTAGGGTGGTGGACGAGAGTGTTGAAGGGAAAGTGATCTTGCCAAGGCCATGGGGTAGTTGGATTTCTATGGAGTTCTTGAACTTTGTTATTGTGGCTTCTCCGACAGACTTATGTGCTTTTACATGGATCCTGGTTCATTTGGAAGTTTATCTCTTCTTAGGTGTGTTAAGGTTGGTTACATGAGGTGGAACCCCAGGTGTCGCCGAAGGAGGGATGCTCTAGGCTAGTGGGTACTCGACGGTCTCCATGAAATAGAATACATTTGGCTTTGGTATTTCTTTGTGTTGTTGTTTCTGGTGGTGGCTAGTAAGGTGACGTTGTCATTGTCCTGTGGAGGGGGTGGACTTGTATATGGAAACACTCTTATTCTGAAGACAAATCTATGAAGGATAATCAAGGTGTGTGGTGGCTCTATCTTTTATTTTGTCCCTCTGGAAAATTCCAGAAGGGTGGGGGTGTAACTGGTAATGGGGAAACCTACAATTCCCTCGTTAGTTTTTTCCTGGTTGCACCTATTGTGGTATGGGGTCAGCCTCTAGGTGTGCAGTTTTGTGCTTTTGAGCTGAGCATTACTGCTAGCCCTCCCTTGGTATGGTGGTGGACTACTAGAGTAATAAGGTCATCTAGGGGCATTGAAGAAGCATTAATTGTGTAGATTCCTTGGGAGACCTATTTTCGACATAACTATGAAGCCATATTGGGCCAATTGTGGCATTTTTCATGTATGCTTAGGCATGTGCAGGCAGTTGACTCCTCTTGGGCACCTGAGTCTTCTTTGGTAATTTTTGTTAGTGGTCTTTGGGTGCGGCCATCCATGCCCCGTCAAAGTGGGCGTTTTCGTTGTGGAGGTAGGCATCATGGCCATGTTGGTTGTAAAATTAGCAACTCAAGATCAACTTCAGAGGATGAAGTCATTGGAGAATGGGTAGGTGAGGTTGCTCATGATTGCAGACGTTCACCCGGAAGAGTGGAGGCTCAGCCTCGCTAGAAACCATTGAAGATCAACTAAGAGGCATCCAGGCCAACCTGGACATCATGAGAGAGAATTGTTATGAAGACTGAAATGAATTGGTGGCCTACATTAATGACATTCAATTCTGCCTCAATGAGACTCTCGAGCTTCTCGAGAGCATCTGCTAGAACAAGAGATGCATCAATGACTTGTTGCATGATTTGGAGGCCTGAGTAGAGCACATTGACTTTCATATCCATGAGTGGGACGACTTCCCAGTAGTTCCTCCTAGACTTCCTCCTTACCACACTTCATAACATGATTATCTCAGGTTCTTTGACTTTTTTGTTGTCTTTTTGTTATGTAAGGCTTGGAATACTATCAAAAATATCGATTGTATGATTAAATATTCTACTATCTCTGGCACCCCTGATCTTACCTCTGGATGTAGTGAAGCCAAGGGGGTTGTGTAGTCTATTTTTTTACTCTTGATTTCATTGGTGATAATATAATGATGCTATTTTGACCAACAAAAGAATAGTTTAATTATAAATAATAATTAAACCAACCTAGATCCATCTCAACTTTGGATCTACCAAGCATCGATAGGGATCAAATTTCTTGAGATGAAAAGCTCTTTTAAAGTGAAAGGGTTTTGTGTCGACTTGTGGAATAACTTGTGTATCGATCGGTGGAGTTGTTTTTGTGTTGACCTTAATATTCTATATGTCAACCTAAGTATTCTACCCATATCCACCATGTACTTCCTTAGTAATAGGTGTTGGAGAGATGGGAGGTGAATTATAAGATAGGTCGATTTCTAGGATTTGTTATTTTTCTTCCTCGCCCTACTAGATTGACCTTGAGTTTGTTGTCAGGTTGGAGTTTTCTTTGGTGTGGTCGACTGAGTCAATTATTGTTTTACATGGGCATGTTACTCATACATTAGATTTTGCTTGAATGTTTTAATAAATATATCCTTATCTTGACCTAAAAATTGTAAAATATTGGGTCCAATAGATGAACTTATCATCTCCTTGTCTTCTTCATTGCTTTTCCTTTTGCTTCAGTGTCCTCTAGGACCTATTTTGCAAGGTAATCTAGTATGTTCTGCATCTGAGGATCTTCAAACCTAATGTCTATAAAAGATACTTTCCAGATTATCCTGATTGCTGGCTTTTCGACTTGGGTTGAACTATGTGCTTCTCTACCTGTAGGATTTTAAGGAGATTCTCACAAGGCATTGATAAGTCAACTTTAAAGGGTCCTAGGTATAACTCTACCTCTTTTTCCTCTTCCTAATTTGCATATGATAACAGTAGGATTACATCTATATGGGACTCTCTGGATGGTGATGAAAGTGGGAACACGATATTAGTTTGTCAACTTAGTTCTGCAAATATTTGATCAACAGTAAGTTGGTATGGGAGTTCCTAGGGATCGACGTCATTAGAGTCAACATACAAAACCTTGGTTGTGTCTAGGCACAACTGAATATACAACATAGTAGGTAACAAATGTTGGATATGGTGGGTAACCCTCCATCTATTGGAGACCAACTTCATATTTAGTAACCAACTTCTGAATATTTCATGGGGGCTAACCAACTGTGGTTTCCTCAACCACCCATGTGAAAATATCTTTAATTTATTCATGAGTGGGTCTGACTTATAGGTGAATGTCGTTTCTCTAACCGGGGAGACTTGTGTCATGACTAGCCAAATTAATAATGTTGGGAATCAAATAGTCTTACTTGAATTTTCACATTCTTGGCAGTTGGATTTAATAATGTCAGCGACATGTTGTGCCCAATTGTATACTTTCCTAGTATCCATAGTTTTCCCAATTACTTCAAGCATGCTTAATAAAATCCTCTTCCTTTTGGCTTAAGGCATAGGGTGACAATAATGCATGCCTATTTGGTCTGCAAGTCATGTACTTGGCCGATGATTAAACCCTTGGAGTTCTTTTCTATCGTCCTACCTGTAAACTTCCAGATCCAAGTAGTCATGTTGACTCTCTTTGGGATTTTGTCTCCACAGTATGGTAGGCCGACAATGTTGTAAATTGCAGTCACCGAAATAGTTAGTGGTTTTTCTAACCACAAAATTTCATTTTGATAACAACTAACAATATATTTAGCAGCTTCTTCCTTCATCCCATGTACTTTTGTGACTAGTGGAGCACTCAGGATGCCTTGGATGTCCACTAGGTGTAAAATTTTAGTCTGCATGATCCACACATTATTGACCTTTTCCATTTCATATATGTCTCGCTATGTTTTCCCCAAGAAGGATCATTAATTTTTTCTTATCTGATATTACTGATTTGAATCTGTAACTATGTTGTAGTCACCTGGTCAAACCAATCCTTTGTTCTTGGTTCTATAGTGACATTCCGTTCCTGAAAATGCACTCGCTTCTTTCCCATTTTGAAGTCTTCTTGAAATTCCTTTGTTCTCAAAAATTCAAGCAGTTCAGGATTAGAAATAATTGGACTCGGTAACTCTGAAATTTCTGCAAACTTGGTCGCTCTGTCTGGTGAGATTTCAAGAAAACTAACAAGAAATATTGCGCATATGTTCGTGTTTATAGTTTTCGAATTAAATGTTGCATTGATTTCGACCTCAGGCTCCGTTTGAAATTGTCTTGTCACAATAACTCTTGAATTTAGCATATTTTTCAACTCGTGCGATGCACATAGCTCAATTACTTTTTTAGATTTGGTAGTTGATTCAGATTTAAAGGCATGATGATCGAATATATCCATTTGATTTTTCCATCTTTCACTTTTTTGTATTTCTTATTTTCCATTAGTCTAGTCGAATGGATTCCTTTGTTCAATATCATCAACTTGATGTCTAACATTGATGCTTTCAGTCGAGTTGGTTAGTTGGTTAGTGCAACTTCTAATTTGATCTTTATTTCGTCTAGTCGAGCCGGTTTCTCTGTGATGATGTTCTATGAATTCCATTTGTCATTTTTCTCTTCTTTCATGATGATTTTGTTTCCTCTGCCTTTTTATTTAGATATTTCCTCAAATTCGATCCTTACTCCATTTTTATGTAGGCTTGTTTCTTCATTCTGATGATTTCTTTCCTTAATAACCTTATATTTTACTAGTACAATTATTCTTTTACCAAGATTTTGAAACTACTACTAACTTACTAACTTAGAGTATTTAATGACATAACTAAATAAAAGGATACTAATATACATTTAATTGGTTAGCTTAGTTTTCCACAATGTGGTTTTCAGACCAACCCATATGATTAGTGCCTTATAGAGGTTTTCACTAATCACATGCCAATATTTATCAAGAGATATACTTTTTAAGTCGAGAACCATTGAAAAGTGATTTAAATAGATTCCTTGGTAATGTATTTAATTTCAAGTCCCTTGAAGAACATATCTCTTCAATGACAAAGTGTCCAAGCCATGCAATTTCCAATTTTTTAGGCTTTCCCTTCCTCTGATTGTCATAAAGAAAAATTAAGTCTCCAACTTTTAAGTTCTTGGTCTGCAGATTTCTATCATGCCATGCTTTTTATTGACTCTTACTAACTTGTTGTTGGTGAAGCACAAGAAGTCTATCTTTTTCTAAGCATTGCAATTGATGAAGTCACTTATTTTTATCATTTTTATTATATTTTAGGATAGTCGACACACTTGCAATATTTGACATGTAGTGGAGTGGTACGAATGCCTTTTCCCATAAACCAATTTTAATGGTGTAAACTCAGTCGATTGATTTTATGCCATGTGATATGCACACAAGAAAAGTAGTATTTTATCATATCCAAATCATCTTTGTCATGGTTGCATATTTTGGTTAGTCCTTTATGAAATGTTTTATTAAATGAATCTACAACTCATTTTCTTATGGGTGGTAAGTAGTGGTTTTTCTATGCTCAATATTGAGTTTTTGCATCAACTTCTAGATTATAGCATTGAAAAAATGAATTCCCTCGCATTGATTATAGTTAGGGGACATCTGTTAAAATCGTGTTAGTATATTCTCATAGATAAATTTAGTTGTTACTTCCTTTGTGAATGACTCGACTAGCTTTGCTTCTGCTCACTTCGTTAAATACTCCATTGATGTTATAATATATTTGTTCCCATCCATCTAGCTATTTTGTGAAATGGCCCGACAAATTCAATTTCCCAAATCTCAAAAGGTAGTGTTGGGTTTATTGAGTGAAGTGGCATATGATTCT
This sequence comes from Pinus tabuliformis, assembly GCA_031772625.1. Taxonomy (NCBI): domain Eukaryota; kingdom Viridiplantae; phylum Streptophyta; class Pinopsida; order Pinales; family Pinaceae; genus Pinus; species Pinus tabuliformis. The sequence goes on from CM062805.1 coordinate 121,624,976, forward strand.
TTGCTAACAGTCAACATGATCTTTCACATATATGTTATGAAACCAGCTCGAGAAAAGGTGGAAAAGATAGATCAACGCCTTAGAATTTAGCCTCTTCGAGGGGCAACCTCCTTTACATTACATAAATGAACAATTCTTGGATGATACAAATGACAAAACCTCCTTTCTATATATAGGAGTCTAAGGAGTCACAATATAACCTAGCTGACCTAACAATAATAATATAAAGCCACAAAAATAACAATAGAGGGATTCTATGGGGCACAGTAATAACAATATGGGGATAATAGGGGCACAACAATATTAATAAGGGGTACAATTACAATAGTAATGGGGTAATCACTAGTATTATAGGGACCCAACATGCCCCTCTCCTTCAAAAAAGTGTTGTCCTCAATGCTTGAGTAGTTTTGGATACTTCTGTATAAAATTCTCATCCTCCTATGTGGAATCTTCAGCGGATAATTTCTTCCACTTGATAAGATACTCCGAAATTGATCGATTTCGTAGCTGTCGAGTTCTTGTTTCTGTGACTGCTTCCGGTTCCAATATAATTTTTCCTTCCTCGTCAAGTTCTGGCAATATTGTTTGAACTGGGAGCTTGTCGCCTATAACCTTCTTTAAACATGAAACATGGAAAACTGGGTGCAATCGAGAAGCTGCAGGAAGCTCCAATTTGTATGCCACAGTACCAATCTTTTGCGACACCTTGTATGGACCATAATACTTTGGTGATAATTTATTATCCTTCTTAGCTTGCTTGAGGTACATTTGCTTATATGGTTGTAGCCGTAGGAATACCCAATCACCTACATCAAAACTTCTTTCGCTACGATGTTGATCTGCCTATTGTTTCATTCTATTCTGTGCCAACACGAGGTTATCCTTTAAGAGTTGGAGGACTTGTTGTTGATGTTTGATGTGATGTTCCACTGCCTAAACCTTAGAATTTTCTCTTAAATATGATGTGATGGATGGTGGCTGATACCCATAAAGTGCCATAAATGGGGTCATTTTTGTTGTTGTATGGAAGGAAGTGTTATACCACCATTCAGCCAGAGGCAACCATTTGACCCATTGTGTCTGTTTATCAGATACAAAGCAACGAGGATATCCTTCCAAACATTTGTTTACTATCTCAGTTTGCCCATCAAATTGAGGATGATAAGATGAGCTATGAGCTAACTGAGTACCAAGACAAGAAAATAATTCTGTCCAAAAATTTCCAGTGAAAATGGGATCTCTGTCACTTACAATAATCTTTGGGTTTCCATGTAGCTTTTGAATTGTTTCCATAAATGCAGTAGAAACTGTACTGAATTTAAATGGATGTGATAATGCACAAAAGTGTGCATACTTGGTAAGTCTGTCAACTACCACCATGATGACACTCTTTCCCTCGGACTTGGGTAAACTTGTGATAAAATCCATTGAAACCTCCTCCCAACGTTGGCTTGGAATGGATAAAGGTTGTAATAGACCTGGTGTCTTAATTGTTTCAACTTTATTTTGTTGGCAAACCAAACATTCCGCCACAAACTTTTGAATATCTAATTTAAGGCCATCCCAAAAAAATTCCTTCTTAACCCTGTGGTAAGTTTCTAAAAATCTTGAGTGCCCTCCTAAGGGAGAAGTGTGCAATTCCATAAGAATCTTTTGCTTTAGCTGGGAATTCTTACAGAGGTATAAGCGATCTTTGTACCATAACGAATCATTTTGCCAGCTAAATGTATCAGACGTACTGGAATAGTGCCCAAACTTCTTCGTCATTCTTCCATTCCTCCCTTGCTTCGTTTATCCAATCTGGTTGGATAATAGAAATGGTGCACAACAATGCTTCCACATCCTCATCCTTTCTTGAGAGTGCATCTGCCACCACATTTTGCTTCCCTTTTTTGTAGATGATTTCAAAGTCATAACCAACACCTTTGTGACCCACTTTTGTTGCTCTTCAGAGGATAATATTTTTTCTAAAATGTATTTAAGGCTATCATGATCCGTTTTTACCTTGAAGTGTCTTCCCATTAGGTAGGGTCGTCATTTCTTAAGTGCATGGAGTATTGCCAACATTTCCTTCTCATAAATAGCTTTGTGTAAGAACTTTCCCTTGATTGGACGACTTTCAAAAGCAATGGGTCTTTCATCTTGCATTATAACGGCACCAATTCCATTTCCTGAAGCATCACATTCCACAATAAAGGTTTTGGTGAAGTCCGGTGTAGCTAAGACCGGTGCTTGGCACATTGCCTCTTTAAGATGTTCGAAGGCCCTTTTTGCTTCTGAAGTCCATGAAAATGCATCTTTATTCAATAATGTTGTTAGAGGTGCTGCTATTCTCTCATAATTCTTAACAAACTTGCGATAATACCCTGTCAACCCGAGAAATCCTCGCAGATGCTTTATGGATGTGGGAATTTTTCATTCCTTAATGGCTTTAATTTTGCTAGGGTCTACCTTAACCCCTTCGTGAGATACAATATGACCCAGATATTCCACCTCTTGTACTCCAAAGAAACATTTGGATCTTTTTGCATATAATTGTTTTTCCTCCAATAGTTGTAGCACCCTGTCAACATGTTCAACATGATCCTTCCAAGACTTGCTGTGGATTAGTATATCATCAAAAAATACTAACACAAATTTTCTAAGGAATGGTTTGAAGATTTAATTCATCAAACATTGAAATGTTGAAGGTGCATTGGTAAGGCCAAAAGGCATGACCAAAAATTCATAATGACCCTCATGAGTTCTAAATGCTATTTTCGGAATGTCTTCAATCTTCATTATGATTTGATGATATCCTGAATGAAGATCCAACTTGGTGAAGTAAATTGATCCATGCAATTCATCCAGTAATTCATCAATGACAGGAATGGGAAACTTATCTTTTATAGTGAGCTTGTTGAGCTCCCTATAATCCGGACACATGCGCCATGATCCATCCTTCTTGTGCACCAATACTACTGGAGCAGAGAAAGAACTTTGACTCGATTGAATTATACCAGCCTCTAGCATTTCTGCAACCATACATTCAATTTCACTCTTTTGGGCATAGGGATATCTGTACGGCCTAATGTTTGGAGGAACACTTCCTGGAATCAGATGAATAGCATGATCATGATCACGCATAGGTGGGAGACCTTTGGGAGTCTCAAATACCTTGGAATGATTGTCCAGGACTTTTTTGAGATCTGGAGAAATAGATGATTCCGATGTGGAAACATCTAGCGAACATAATTGTGCAATTACACCTCTTTGTTCCTTTTTTAGAAGCTTTGTCATACCATTAGAGTTGATTATCTTTCCTGGTTTCCCTGTAATACCCCTTAATTCAAATTCCTTTCCTTCCGTAGAAAATTTGATGAAAAGTTCTTGAAATTAAAAGATATTGTACCCAAGGATTGTAGCCATTGGACTCCTAGTACAACATCAGCACCTCCCATTGGAATGGAAAGCATTGGGCTAGTCAATACATATTCTCCCATGGATAGCTTGATATTATGGCACTTTCCAAAGAAATTTATAGTTCCTCCATTTGCAACCATCACTTGACACTCTGGTGCTGGATATAAGAAGCAATTGAATTCTTTTGCTACCTTACAATGAATAAAATTGTGGGTACTTCCTGAATCAATCAACACTATTACCTTTTTCTTCTTGATTTGTCCTTCTATCTTGATGGTTTGAGGAGTGGTAATTCTCGCCAATGCATTACAAGATATGGTCGGATTCATTTCTTCTTTATCTAGGCTTTTTTCTTGGAGTATATCCTCTTCTTTTGACCCTTCTTGCTCCTTTTCTTCTTCCTCTTCACAATCTATGTAGAATAATTTCTTCTCAGCACACTTATGAAATTTAGTGTATTTGCTATCACAACTGTAACAAAGCCCTTTTTCTCTTTTTTCTTCCAATTGTTGTGGTGTCAACCTTATAGGTTGTGGAAGACTAGGGGCAACAACACTTCCGTCTTTATAGTTGTGAGTGGTATGCTTCCTGGTTGCCATAATTTTGCTTTCCATTTTTCTTGCTAACCTGAATGCCTTCTCTAATGAATCAGGTTCCCAAAGGCGAACATCATGTTGGATATTATTCTTTAAAGACCCTATGAACACATCAATCCTATGCTCCTCTGGAATATTTTTTACTCTTATGTTCAATTTTTGGAACTCCTCAATGTGCTCCATTATTGAACCCTTTTGTTTGAGACTTATCAATTGGCTAAAGAAAGTGTTGCTTTTTGTATCCTCATAATGTGCTATCAATTCTTCCGTACAAATTTCCCAAGTGATTAATTGTTTACAAGAGCAAAGCCATTGATACCATACAAACTAATTTGGTTCCAATATTAAAGTTGCAATACGTACCTTTTGTGTGTTTTTCACATTATTGAGATCAAAAAATTGCTCCATCTGTAATATCCATGTTGCGGGATCCTTACAATCAAACTTCCTCATATCGATTTTTGGAATATGGTGGGTCTTCGATCCAACATTAGAGTCTATGAAATCATGATTAACATTTCTTTTGTTCTCATATGAGTTTCCTTTACTACCCTTTCACCATTAGTAAGCATTTCTTGTAGAAACTTTGTTAAATCCGTCTTCAAATCTGTCTTCAAATCTTCCATGTTTGTCTTCAAATCATCCATCTTAGCTTCCACGTCAATCATCTTAGCTTCTACGCCTTTCTTTAAACATTCCATCTTAGCTTCTACACCTTTCTTTAAACCATCCATCTTAGCTTCTACATCTTTCTTTAAACCATCCATCTTAGATTCTGTTCCTTTTTGTGCAAGGGACAGTTGTTGCACTTGGTCTTGTAATTTTGATATATCATGTTGCATTTCTTCCTCTTCTTCATGAGTCATGCTAGAGCTTTTAGGTTCCTTACTAGGTGTTTGCATTTTCTTTCCTTGGGGCATCAGTTACCGATAATAATGCTCTACTATTCCCTTTGAATTCCTTCAAAATAAATTTCAAACCAATCTTAAGCAAAAATTTAAAAGAATCTACACACCTTTTTTCACTTTGTAGGAGCTCGATATTGCCTCTGATGTATCTTTGTACATTCAAATCATCCAGTTCTGAAATTGTGATATGTAGTAGCCCTCTGTGTCCTCTTTCCAATGCCACAAGTCTGACCCAAATTGGATTCTCCAAGGAAGAGTTATGCGGAATCTCCCACAGTGACTTGATTATAGACTAGTTCAGTAGAGCGAACTTGTAAGACGTGCCACGAGTCACTACTTCAACCTTTGGATCTGAAAAATGCATACAAGAAACTATAGTCCGACCTCTTTTTGTACCTTCTTATGAAATTTCAATCCGATCCCCAGAGAGAAAGTTATGATGATTTTCCCAAGGTCACCTGTTTGGAATGTAATTCAGGAGTCTGCAAAAAGACCAAATTCCTCAGATCATATCTCTGCAAATATAGCGTGAAAAGCTCTGAAATTCGGACCTAAGGTTCAATGCAATTTCTTCTCAAATGGGTTTTTTTTGCAACTTTGAAACGTCGCAAAAAAATGTTATAGTGAAAATGCCACGATGACCTGTTTGGAGCAACGAAACCCTAGAATCCAAAGCTCTGATACCAAATGTTATGAAACCAGCTCGAGAAAAGATAGAAAAGATAGATCAACGCCTTAGAATTTAGCCTCTTCGAGGGGGAAACCTCCTTTACATTACATAAATGAACAATTCTTGGATGATACAAATGACAAAACCTCCTTTCTATATATAGGAGTCTAAAGAGTCACAATATAACCCAGTCGACCTAACAATAATAATATAAAGCCACAAAAATAACAATAGAGGGATTTTATGGGGCACAGTAATAACAATATGGGGATAATAGGGGCACAAAAATATTAATAAGGGGTAAAATTACAATAGTAATGGGGTAATCACTAGTATTATAGGGACCCAACAGTATATCACATTTTTGGAGTTGCACCTGATAATCCAAAAATAGAGTCGGCCTCCATAATCCTACCTAAAGAATCTTCCTTGCCGTTGTGTCACTTTGATAATGTCCACCTAATTCTCGTTTATGTACTTCATTGATAATGGCTTCCCTTTCATGTTCCAATGCACACTATATGAGTACCCCATTTGCTCCTAGCTAATATTATTGACCATTTATTAATGAAATTGCATCACTTTAAATGCTAAGATATTCTTCTTATTATTTTCTATTAGTCCATTAAGTGCCTTCCCTATGTGTGGAAATTGTGAAATTTTTTCAAACTCTGAAGGAATTGCTTATACTTTAAATAGGTTAGCATCTGGTAAGTCTTCATTTAGGTTTGTTGACTCCTCCCTTGTTTCCATTTAGAATATATGTCAAGCTAAACATTCTTCTTACTGGGTCACACAATGACTTCAAACTCGAATTTTTAAAATAATAATAGCCATCAACGGATCCTTCCTTGATGGACCAACTTATTAACAAGATATCTTAGATTTTGGTGATCTGTAAAAAATATGAAAGGGTTAGCAAGGAGATAATGACATAATTTCTAAAGTGCAAAGATCATGGCAAACACTTCTCTTTTAGTTGTAGATTAATTTATTTTGGCCTTATTTAAATTCGAACTAGCATATGCATTAGCATGGTCTATAGACTCATTTCTTGGTTGTGCTAAAATAGCCTCGACTGCCACATTAGAAGAATCAACATGAAGATGAAATTTTTTAGACTAGTCAGGGAATTTTAAAATAGATGCAACAACCAACTTCTTCTTCAAGAACTGGAACAATTTCTCGCATTATGTTGTCCATATATATGGAACACCCTTCTTCAGTAATTCATCCATTGGACAAGTAATGTTAGAGTAATTCCTTATAGACTTCATGTGGTATCTAGTGTGACCCAAAAATATTTTGATCTGTTTTTATTAACTGGGGGCTTTAGATACAAAATTACTTTGATCTTTTCCATGTTTACCTTTATTCCATCCTTGGTTACTACATGGCCCAAAAATATTCCAATTGGTGTGGAAAAGTTGCATTTTTTTGACGAAATAAAGATGGAGGTCATGTGTTGTACCGACAATCTTGAGCCCAAAGAAAGATGGAGGTTAGCGAATGTGCATTGATTCCAAAGCCATCAACAAAATAACCATCAGGTATAGATTCCCTTTTCCCCACATGGACAATACAATGGATTGTATTAGTGGTGCTAGATATTTTTCAAAAATAGATTTAAAGAGTGGATATCAGCAAATCAGAATGAGAGAAGGGGATGAGTGGAAGACAACCTTCAAAACAAATGATGGCTTGTATGAATGGCTAGTTATGCCTTTTGGCTTAACCAATGCCCCCATCACTTTTATGAGGCTCATGAAAGAAGTACTCAAATAATTCATTTTTATTTTCATGATTGTTTACTTAGATGATATCCTTGTGTACAACAAAACCAAGGAAGAATGTCTCAGATTTTTAAAATTGGCATTGAGGAAATTGCTACAAGAAAAACTTTTAATAAATCTAAAAAAAGTGTTATTTTCTTAAGACATAATTAATTTATTTTGGGTTTGTGATTTCTTCTAAAGCAGTGAAAATGGACCCTGAAGAAGTAAAAGCCATTGAAGATTGGCCTTCTCCAACAAATATCCATGAAGTGAGAAGCTTCCATGAGTTGGCTATATTTTATTGAAAGTCAATTCAAAATTTTAGCTACATTTGTGCACTGATAGTGGAAACTATTAAGGAGCAACAACATTTTAAATGGATAGAAGCAACAAAATAGGAATTCCAAATTTTGAAGGAGAAAATAACAGAGAAACCAATTTTGGTTTTGCCTGATTTCCAAAATCCTTTTCAGATGAAGTGTGATGCCAGTGGAACGACTATTGGAGTTGTTCTTACCCAAGATGATAAGCCAGTTGCATGCTTCATTGAGAAATTAAATGAGACCAAGAAGAATTATTCTACTTACAACAATGAATTTTATGCAGTAATTAAATCCCTCGAAAAGTGGGGCCATTACCTTATGTACATAGATAATCATGCATTACAATTCATAACCAGACAAGACAAGATGAACCAAAGACATGCCAAAGATTTTGGAAAAATATATGAGAAACTTCTTTTGTTTTGAAACATATTAATGGAAATGCTAATAAAGTTGATGATGGTGGGGGTAGGATATGTTTGGTTTTGTAGGAGCTACAAGTCAATACTTTGGGGTATGAACACCTCCAAGAATTGTACAAGGAAGATTCATATTTCAAGGAAATTTATGAAGCTTGTGAAATTCCAGTGGTCAGAGATCGAAGTCCATGGCTTGAATATTTGGTCCAAGGAAGGAATGTTGTTTAAGGGAAGCAAGTTATTCATCCCAATAGGGTCGATGAGAGATAATCTATTAAAAGAGAAGCACAATGTAGAACTAGCTAGTCATTTTGGCCATGACAAGACATGTTCACAATTAAGTTATTATTATTATTATTAGTCGAGTATGAGGATAGATGCCAAAAAATTTGTGGACAGGTGTAGAATTTTCTAGCATGCTAAAGGGAGACAACAAAATGTAGGGCTATATCAGCCACTTCCCATACCCAACAGGCCTTGGGAAGCCATAAGTATGGATTTTGTTTTGGGTTTGCCTAGAACTCAGAGAAACAATTATTTAATTTTTGTAGTAGTCGATAGATTTTCTAATATGGCACACTTTATACCATGTTCAAAGACAAATTATGCTACTCGCATTACTAATTTGTTTTTCAAGGAAGTAATAAGACTGCATGGACTTCGTAGGAGTATAGTCTCAGACTAAGACACAAAATTTGTTGGGCATTTTTGGAGGACCTTATGGAAGAAATTGGGAACAAACTTAACCTATAGTTCAACCTACCATCCCTAAACAGGTAGGCAGATTGAAGTGGTTAATATAAGTTTGGGAAATTTTCTAAGGTGTTTAGTTAATGAGCATAATAAACAATGGGATCAAGTTATCCCACAAGTTGAGTTTTCCTATAATGATTCTCCTAATAGAAGTATAGGAAAAATCCCTTTCCAAATTGTGTATGGTATGCATCTGAGGCGTATTTCTAAACTCAAAAAATTGGGAAAAGAGGAAATTTGAAGTGTTGATGCAGAATACTTTGCTACAACTATGCAAATGATCCATGAGCAGGTCAAAGGACAACTACATGGAAGTAATCTTAGGTACAAATAGAGAATTGACCTCAAGCGAAGGGAGGTAAATTTTGAAGTTGGAGATCTGGTTTTAGCTCATCCATGGAAGGAAAGGTTCCCAAAGTGTGAATATAATAAACTAGACTTAAAGAAAATTGATCCTTGCAAAGTCTTGAGAAAGTTCTCAACAAATTCTTATGAGATTGAGTTACACCCTGATATAGGAATTTCTCTTATATTTAACGTTGCATAGTTGTTCCCTTATAAGGAGTTTAGAATAGAGAACCAAGATGAACAATAGAAGATTTAATGAGAAGCTCAACTACCTACAAACTAAAAGATGGAGATGGAGGTGATTCTTGACCAAAAGCTCATAAAAAAGACTAGAAACAAAAATTATTACGAGTATCTAGTCAAGTGGAAGGGTCTTCCAACTGGAGAAGCAGTTTGGATGAGAGAAGGATAGATCTTGAAACATGGTAGCATTATTGCAGACCTCATGGATATGAGTCCATGAAGTTGTTTTTTTGAGGGAATTTGATGCAGGAGCATTACTCCATATTTTGTTTTTCCAAAAAAAAAACCTTATGTAAATATTTGTTGTTTATTTTGGTTAGGTGTACCTTGTTGGATAGCAACACCAAAATGTTATTTTTCTATTTATTTACATGTCCCTTTTTCTGGGATAGCTATTTCGATTATTAGTAGAAAGCTTCTAGAGAAGCCCAGTTGTCGCTTTTAGGGAGGTTGATATTAACCAATATCTCCTTTTTCCATTTTGAAGATTATTTATGTGCTTGTGTCTGCGTGTGTCCAAAGGCCTCAGGCGTGTGAGAGTGAGGAGAGAAGAATAATAGAAGGATTTTTCTTCTCTGTTAGTATCCCAAGTAATGTTCCTTCTCATAGCACATTGTTTTGATTTCCATTATGAATGAGGTGTCTATATATAACTTTGATTGAATAACGAATCCTTGTACTTGCATTGTTGAGCGCGTTGACTTTTGTTTATTAGATTGAAGCACCAGTTAGTTTTGTTGAACCCATTGCAGATTGGTGAGCAATCACTCTCATACATTTTATATAATTTAATTGAACGTGGAATGGGGGAAACATTTTCCATTGAAATACCTTGATTAAACAAAAGAAAAAAAATATTCATGGAGTTTTTTGACGAATTTGTGTAGTCGAGGCAAAGAATTAAGTGTCAAGAAAGGATCTGAACCTAAATAACCTTTGAAATTTGACTCCCGACCTCGATTATGTGAGTTATTCGGCTAGTTGGGCCTAAACAACCAGTGTGCATAATTGGTAAGGATGAATAAACCTGACCCTCGACTCACTCTATTTAAAAAACATGTTATCAATGTATTGGTTAGTTAAATTTTAATTATAAAAAAGGTTTTATAAAGGAGTAAGGGACCTCAACACGAAAGGAGAAAAAGGGGTTTCCTAGTTGAGGAAGAAGCAAAATAAATAAATAAATGGAGTCATATTACATACTTTTAATTAAAGTAGAAGACCATGAATAGTGAAAAAAGGCCGCCAGGGACACTGTGCCATGGTGAATTGAAGGGCACCCCTTTGTGTGTTTGTAAATATTTGGCCATAGTTATTTGGTGGATGTTATTAGAGGTTTAATAGAATATATAATTAATTGGGAAAACATTTTCTTTAGGAAGAAGCTTGGTCGGATGACTCTTAGAAAGAAGAGAAAAAAAATGAGAAAATGAAAGGAGATGGAAGGAAATAGAAGAATACAAAACAAGAAGGAAAAGAAATGAGGAATCAATAGGATAAGTTGACAACTACTCATGGAACATAAACCCAAGTTGAGTAAGAGTGTTTTTTTCCCATTTAACCTGTTTGTAAGCCTTGTTAAGACTTAAACTAACATGCACTCCCATTTGGTAATTTGAAGAATATAAGTTTGATCTAGAGGTTATGAACAATGGTAGAAGCTCATTGAAGTATTATGCATCAATCACATGAAAATGCACAGTTTAATTAACATGCTAGTTATATGAATTGGATCTACACTATGACACATTTGCTTAATTAATTGTAATGTGTGTGCTTAGTTTATATGTGAAATCATTGTCTCATTGTTTGATTGCATTGATTGCATACCATCATTGTTACACTATTGGTCCATCTATGAAAAACCACTATGAATACCCAACAACCATTTCAATTATAGACATGTGCATGCCAATATGAATACCCAACAACCATTTCAATTATAGACATGTGCATGCCAATATGAATACCCAACAACCATTTCGATTATAGATATGTGCATTCTCATCGCAATATTAAAATATTTTAATCTAACAATATATGAGGCCTTCTAAGCATATTCTTTTATATATACTTACGAAATTTATAACGACCATTTTGATTATAGATATGTGCATTCTCATCGCAATATTAAAATATTTTAATCTAACAATATATGAGACCTTCTAGTAAGCATATTCTTTTATATATATTTACGAAATTTTATATATATTTGTTAATATAGTTAAACAAAGATAAATAATGGGTCTTTAAGTTATAAATCTCAAATATTTATACTAGCATTTGCACCACATGTTGCAAAGAAAACGCTGTAAGGCAATGTTGAGAAACAATAGCATAGAAGAAAGAAGTCAAAAGTTTATGTAATTTTGTTTCTTTATTGATGTTTTTTTTATCATATGTTATGTTTCAGGGAGATTCCAACGGGAATATCTTCAAAGTGAAGGATTTATGAAATTTTTTGAAATTTTTTTGCCAGATTCCGACCACTTTTGGCGGTCCAGGCAATTCCTCTGCCTCGATAAACGCCTCCGGAAATATCACGGGCGGCTCTGCTAGCTCGTGCTCATTCGGAAACAACCTTTGATTCTGGCAGTCACTTAAAGCGCCTTTTGACTATTTCACTTACTCTACAAATCTAGTCAACAGCTTTAAAACTTTTGACTATTTAATTGACTTTCGAAATTTAATCAACCCTGGCATGCTGGATCTACATAAACTCAAGGGTTTGAGGCAATTGGAGATCATTGAATGTCCTAGAGTAAGTTTGTTTCCAACAGAATTTGGTCACAAAGGAGCATTTCCTCTTCTGGAAACATTTTCTCTTGCTTGGCTACCTACATTAAAGGAGTTGCCTGTAATAGAGAAAGGTGCAATGGCTTCACTTAAAATATTTAATATAATGGCACGTACAACATTAAATATATTACCAGAGAGTTATATGGATCTGAAGACACTTCAGAAAGTAAGAATTTTTGGTTGTCCAATAAGAAATATAGGAACTAGAGAGAACACTAATGTAGAAGTGATGGCAATGTCTATGGTAGACATGGAAGAAATTACAAAGAGATATTCCCAATTGTGAGATAAAAGGGAAAGTTGGTTGTATGGTGAATTTTGGTGCAATGAGCTCTTCTTCTTCAAGTACTTCCCATGGCCCTGTTGTTCCAACAGGCTCTGCAAAGATGAAATTGATCGAAGAGCCCCTTATAGTGGGACAGGATAAAGCATTTTCGATTCTCGAAAAGCTGGTGTTGTTGACAAGGGTGGATCCGGAAAAACTCTTCTTTTGAAGACGCTCTTCAATAGCCAAAAGGTACGCAGTAATTCTAAGGATGGTTTATTACTTTGGCTCACTGTTTCCCAAAGTCCCTCTTTTACAAGTCTTAGAAATGCACTCCGTACCCAAATAGCCACACAAAAAATGTAAATTTGGGCGACAGAGCACCGGGTTTATTCTGTTCTTAGATGATGTATGGGGATGCAATGCTGCAGAATTGTTAGAGGAATTAGGTGTACTGTGCCCTGTAAGGAACCACTCCACCTCCAAAGTCATTGTCAGTTCCAGGGTTCGCGTTGCACTCTTAAAAACAGGTGTCGCAGATAAATACACAATAACAATGGAGGACTTGTCGGAAGATGAGAGTTGGAAGTTGTTTGCTTGTCACACTTTTCCATATAATAATGGAAATCTGCCAGCAAACATAGAAGAGGGAAAAGCCAAGCTTGTGTGTAAAAGGTGCAGAGGGCTTCCCCTCGCTATCAAAGTGGTTGGCAGGGCAATGGTCGGGAGTACTCATCCACAACAGTGGGAATGGGTTGTCCAAAGGCTGCCAAACATGGACAGTGTGTACAATTGTGTTAGGTTGAGTTATGATGCACTCGACTATGAGGATGCTGACCTGCAATTGTGCTATTTATATGGAAATCTGCCAGCAAACATAGAAGAGGGAAAAGCCAAGCTTGTGTGTAAAAGGTGCAGAGGTCTTCCCCTCGCTATCAAAGTGGTTGGCAGGGCAATGGCCGGGAGTACTCATCCACAACAGTGAGAATGGGTTGTCCAAAGGCTGCCAAACGTGGACAATGTGTACAATTTTGTTAGGTTGAGTTATGATGCACTCGGCTATGAGGATGCTGACCTGCAATTATGCTTTTTATGTGTAGCTGCAAACATCTTGGAAGACGTAGTCGTTCATGTCTAGTTGGCGATTCAGGTATGGATAGGGGAAGGCTTACTTGCCAAGAAGACGTTGGAACATGAGCATCGACCCGCTTATGATCCATTCGAGCTGGGAAGATATTATCTCAACATTTTAGCAGATCGTTGTTTGATCGAGCCAATGATGAGAGACTTTGATGGGCAAGTACTCTGTTTCAGGGTGCATGACTCCCTGCGTGATATGGCAATCCGAATCGCAGAGGAGGAAGAAAATTTCTACTGCCGTGTGGGTAATGGTTTGACAGCTGTGAATGAAAATGAGTGTTTGGGCCGCATTCGGCTTTTGTTGAGCGAGAACAGATTGACTTCTTTCCCCTAATCACATCGTCTACACAAATATGCTCATTGCTTCTCAGTGGAAATCCATATTTAACAAAGATCCCAACAAGGGTGATCAGGAGTATGATCTCCCTTAAGGCGTTCTCTTTAAGTGGGACGTCATTGAAATCATTGCCAAAGAGTATTGGGTGTTTGGAGCAGCTAATATATTTGGGTTTAAGACACATGCCCATCAATACGTTACCTGCATCTTTTACCAGTCTTGTAAATCTGGAGATCCTTGATCTTTCCTATTCTGCCATCCAAGAATTACCGTCCGCCATCCATATGCTGTGATCTTTAAGGAAATTAATCTTGGAGGGATGTAGAGATCTGCAATTTCTACCTCCCTGTATCTCAGGGCTTACCTCTTTGGAGCATTTGGAAACTTATGGTTGCAAGGCTTTTTTGGAAGAAAGATAAGGATACCAGATGGAAAAAAAACAGCTTCTATCAACAAATTGGCAAGTTTAACACAACTTAAAACATTACAACTACAAAATAATGAGGAAATTATTAGTGATGGCACACTGGGAAAGATGACTCAAATGAACTCCCTCACATTGTCACTCATAAAGCTGGAAATTCTACCCAACGATATAAGAAACATGTCAAAATTGAGAAGACTGGTATTATTAGAATACTTTCACTTGGTTAAAATGGATTATAATTTTTATGACTTTCAATATTTGGGCTATCTTAAATTTGTTGGTTGTCATTTCTTGGAAGAACTTCCACATCTACATAAACTCAAGGGTTTGAGGCAATTGGAGATCATTGAAAGTCCTAGAATAAGTTTGTTTCCAACAAAATTTGGTCGCAAAGGAGCATTTCCTCTTCTGGAAACATTTTCTCTTGCTTGGCTACCTACATTAAAGGAGTTTCCTGTAATAGAGAAAGGTGCAATGGCTTCACTTAAAATATTTACTATAATGGCATGTACAACATTAAATATATTACCAGAGAGTTATATGGATCTGAAGACACTTCAGAAAGTAAGAATTTTTGGTTGTCCAATAAGAAATATAGGAACTAGAGAGAACACTAATGTAGAAGTGATGGCAATGTCTATGGTAGACATGGCAGAAATTACAAAGAGATATTCCCAATTGTGGGATAAAAGGGAAAGTTGGTTGTATGGTGAATTTTGGTGCAATGAGCTCTTCTTCTTCAAGTACTTCCCATGGCCCTGTTGTTCCAACAGGCTTTGCAAAGATGAAATTCTTCTTCAAGTACTTCCCATGGCCCAGTTGTTCCAACAGGCTCTGCAAAGATGAAATTGATCAAAGAGCCCCTTATAGTGGGACAGGATAAAGCATTTTCAATTATCGAAAAGTTCCGAAAAAACTCTTCTTTTGAAGACGCTCTTCAATAGCCAAAAGGTACGCAGTAATTCTAAGGATGGTTTATTACTTTGGCTCACTCTTTCCCAAAGTCCCTCTTTTAAAAGTCTTAGAAATGCACTCCGTACCCAAATAGCCACACAAAAAAAGGTAAATTTGGGCGAAAATATGAACGAAGAAGAGGTAAAGCAATGGTTGAATCAGACAGTGCACCAGAGCACCGGGCTTATTCTGTTCTTAGATGATGTATGGGGATGGAATGCTGCAGAATTGTTAGAGGAATTAGGTGTACTGTGCCCTGTAAGGAACCACTCCACCTCCAAAGTCATTGTCAGTTCCAGGGATCGCGTTGCACTCTTAAAAACAGGTGTCGCAGATAAATACACAATAACAATGGAGGATTTGTCAGAAGATGAGAGTTGGATGTTGTTTTCTTGTCACACTTTTCCATATAATAATGGAAATCTGCCAGCAAACATAGAAGAGGGAAAAGCCAAGCTTGTGTGTAAAAGGTGCAGAGGGCTTCCCCTCGCTATCAAAGTGGTTGGCAGGGCAATGGCCGGAAGTACTCATCCACAACAGTGGGAATGGGTTGTCCAAAGGCTGCCAAACGTGGACACTGTATACAATTGTGTTAGGTTGAGTTATGATGCACTCGGCTATGAGGATGCTGACCTGCAATTGTGCTTTTTATATGGAAATCTGCCAGCAAACATAGAAGAGGGAAAAGCCAAGCTTGTGTGTAAAAGGTGCAGAGGGCTTCCCCTCGCTATCAAAGTGGTTGGCAGGGCAATGGCCAGGAGTACTCATCCACAACAGTGGGAATGGGCTGTCCAAAGGCTGCCAAACGTGGACAGTGTGTACAATTGTGTTAGGTTGAGTTATGATGCACTCGGCTATGAGGATGCTGACCTGCAATTGTGCTTTTTATGTGTAGCTGCAAACATCTTGGAAGACGCAGTCGTTCATGTCCAGTTGGCGATTCAGGTATGGATAGGGGAAGGCTTACTTGCCAAGAAGACGTTGGAACATGAGCATCGACCCGCTTATGATCCATTCAAGCTGGGAAGATATTATCTCAACATTTTAGCAGATCGTTGTTTGATCGAGCCAATGATGAGAGACTTTGATGGGCAAGTACTCTGTTTCAGGGTGCATGACTCCCTGCGTGATATGGCAATCCGAATCGCAGAGGAGGAAGAAAATTTCTACTGCCGTGTGGGTAAGGGTTTGACAGCTGTGAATGAAAATGAGTGTTTGGGCCGCATTCGGCTTAATCACATCGTCTACACAAATATGCTCATTGCTTCTCAGTGGAAATCCATATTTAACAAAGATCCCAACAAGGGTGTCAGGAGTATGATATCCCTTAAGGCGTTCTCTTTAAGTGGAACGTCATTGAAATCATTGCCAAAGAGTTTTGGGTGTTTGGAGCAACTAATATGTTTGGGTTTAAGACACATACCCATCAATAGGTTTTACCTGCATCTTTTACTAGTCTTGTAAATCTGGAGATCCTTGATCTTTCCTATTCTGCCATCCAAGAATTACCGTCCGCCATCCATATGTTGAGATCTTTAAGGAAATTAAGCTTGGAGGGATGTAGAGATCTGCAATTTCTACCTCCCAGTATCTCAGGGCTTACCTCTTTGGAGCATTTGGAAACTTACGGTTGCAAGGTTCTTTGGAAGAAAGATAAGGATACCAGATGGAAAAAAAAAACAGCTTCTATCAACAATTTGGCAAGTTTAACACAACTTAAAACATTACAACTACAAAATAATGGGGAAATTATTAGTGAGGACACACTGGGAAAGATGACTCAAATGAACTCCCTCACATTGAAGCTGGAAATTCTACCCAACGATATAAGAAACATGTCAAAATTGAGAAGACTGGTATTATTAGAATACTTTCACTTGGTTAAAATGGATTATAATTTTTATGACTTTCAATATTTGGGCTATCTTAAATTTTCTGGTTGTCATTTCTTGGAAGAACTTCCACATCTACATAAACTCAAGGGTTTGAGGCAATTGGAGATCATTGAATGTCCTAGAGTAAGTAAGTTTCCAACAGAATTTGGTCACAAAGGAGCATTTCCTCTTCTGGAAACATTTTCTCTTGCTTGGCTACCTACATTAAAGGAGTTGCCTGTAATAGAGAAAGGTGCAATGGCTTCACTTAAAATATTTACTATAATGGCATGTACAACATTAAATATATTACCAGAGAGTTATATGGATCTGAAGACACTTCAGAAAGTAAGAATTTTTGGTTGTCCAATAAGAAATATAGGAACTAGAGAGAACACTAATATAGAAGTGATGGCAATGTCTATGGTAGACATGGAAGAAATTACAAAGAGGTATTCCCAACTGTGGGATAAAAGGGAAAGTTGGTTGTATGGTGAATTTTGGTGCAATGAGCTCTTCTTATTCAGAAAGCTTAATACCATTATATGATTTATGATTTATGTTTTGGCCATTATCTTTATTTATTATCAAATTTTAGACAAAAATGTTTGACATTATAGAAATGAGCTTGATAAATAGTTCATAATTCTTTATAATTCTTTAGATTTTTATGACAATTTCAATTTTTTTTTTTTATATCTTGAACTTTAAAAAAAACAATTTCAATTTCTTAATCTCTAACTTTAAAAAAAACAAGAAGACGGAAATTCACTTGTACATGGCTATGAAAAAGGATGAGAAATAGCGGAGAAAAAGAGTGAATCTAGGGAAAAAGAAAAAAAAACAGAGGGGTCCATCTCAACAGCTTTTAAAATGACACTCCCTTGCAAGAAATAAATGTTTATTTGCAATGTCATAATGTATTAATCTTGTTATAGAAAAATATTCAATTGAATGACCAACCTCAAGGCCTTGGCCCAGTGAAATGGTATTCACGTCTCCATAGAGTAGAGCAGCTTCACATAGTTTTATCTCTTTGTGCAACTCTTTCAGATGCCCCCACTTCGGTTGCCTTATATTGCCTATAAGGATTACAGAGTACCACGATTATATAGAGGTATATATTTTATTTGTTTTTAGTTTGGAGAATGATTTTTATAGATTATTTTTAGCTAAGATACAAGGCTGTGAGGGGCACATCTACAGTAAAAGTCACTCATAATTTACACTCAGCATCATCTAACTTAATAGAAGACCAATCACTTTACTACTTGGGCTAGACCACAATCCGGTAGGCACAGAGTACAACAAATTAAGCAAATATGGAACAGAGTACCAAAATTTCCAAATATGGACTCACAATGGTTCCTAGCTTTTCTCATTGTGAAAGGATAATTGAACCAGACTAAATTTTCAGTGCTATACAATCATGGTGCATATAATCCCCCTCCTTACCCCCGCCCCAAAAAAACAACACTCACACAGTTTCAGTGCAGACATCCAAGCCTTTTTAAGTGAAAGCTTATGCAAGAATCTCTCATCAAATTTACAATACTTTGGATGACTATTTGAATTTGAAATCTGCTATACTTCAGATTGTAGCAGAGGCTTCTCATAGAAAACTATATCGTCCACGCCCAATTGGATGCATCAACGAAAAACACATTCACTAATGTCCTCATAGATGAAATCACACATTCCTGTGGACGTTGCTGAGAAAGGAAACACATACATCAGAATTCTTTGTAGAATATATTGTTGCCTGCATATTCAACATAAGTTTGATGCCTACAGTCAGTGATTAGTTTCCATCTCAACAACTTTTAAAACGACACTCCCTTGCAAAAAATAAACGTTTATTTGCAATGTAATAATATAACAAATATTTAGATTTCAGTCACTTTCCTGAATATAATTGATTGGCAACTTGTGATAAGGAATCACCAACTTACTAATAACTACATGTGAATTATGTCATTGGAACTTACTTTTGAATGTAGGGAGATGCTAGTCATTACTTGAAGAAGAAGTAGTGTCCATGTGACGAAAAATATGTTCAGGACGCATGATGCTTTTGGAGCACAAATGTACATCAGTATGATTCCAGCCAGGGAAGCAGCATAGGCCATCGTTGACATTGTAATCACTAGGATCCGACTCTATGAAATTAAATTTTCTGTGTTCATCAGTTTTATGCCATATACGAAAATTGGGCGATAAAATAAATGTCATGATAAGGAGAAAATGGATCTCAATTAAAGAACAAAAAACTCTTAGATTAATAGCTTTTAAAAAGGGGAGGTGGAAATTTGAATATGTTTTTGGATGCATTATAATCGATGTTTCCATGAGTTATAAAATTCAGATTTAGTACATTGGCATGTCAATTCAATATATAGAGTTGTGTTGAGCTGTGGAACAGATAAGGCAAGTTCTGTATTTTTAAGTTGGGATTTCAAGTAACAAAGTAAACGCCCATCTTCTGCATTACTCAAATTTTCTTCACTTTCTTCACTTACTAAGGATGCTTCTCGTATTCGTCGATATGGTCATGAGGCAAATATGTGTGTATATCTGTAGATAGACAGGGCTTTATTTTTCTAATCCTACTTAAATGTTCTTGATTCTGTTATCTCCTGATTTTTGACAAGATCCAAGAAAGCAAACTCTAAACCAAATCTACATATTGGAACTAAATGATAAATGGCCATATGAATCTCAATTTAGGTATTAATAGCCATATGCCTTATCTGCATCTCGACTATTTCTATGTTTTTGAATTTCCTTATAGGTTATTTTACCCATTAACATAATTAATACCAGTTCGTCATCCAGTAATTTTCCTTTTCTTTCCACTCTGTAAAAGGAATTTTTTGTCCAATCTAGGGATGGCTTCAGCTGGATGAAACTGATGGTAAAAAAATCTCCCAAACAAATTTTGGATTCAAACTTCAATTTTTTAACATATCCATCTTCCTTGAAGTTAAAAGAAAAAAAACGGTGAACATGAGGGGAAAGAGTTGTACCATCGTTCAACATTTTTCTCCAATACCCAATATAATAATTCCCCCAGGTGATGAAATTGATCACACTGAAAAGTTGTATGATGAGAAATATCCTACCAAAAAAAAGAGAAATTTTGGCCCTGGTTAGTATTCCTTAACAAGCAATTAATTTTAGCCTATAAGATAGAAAACATAATAGAAAGCATAAACACCTTCTGTACCCAACCAGTCATGACCTCCTTGACAGCCTTTCAAATCTGTAAAAACGAAGATCTCAAATTCATATATATATATATATATAACGAAGAAAACGGCATACAATGTAAATTAGGTTCATTTTCCAAAGCCAAATGTAATTACATGTACATCAAAAGAATAATAATCTAAATGGATGCAGATAAGTTAAAGAGCTATTTGAAAAATTCATGATTTGATGCGTAATTAATACTACCCGCCATCATAACACATCCCACTAGGTTGAGGGAGTGAACATCGTTTTTTCTAAATGCAATGACAGAATATTCTATATAACATTGTCACTCTCTCCATCGAGCACTATCTTGTCTTGCACACTTCCAAAAAGTCTTGTTTTCTCATACACATTTCCCACACACCAGAATAAAATGCTTTCCGTCATGCGTTTTAATGGAAAGCGAATAATGGAGAGTCCTGACATGTTGGTGCGTAGTAGAGCGTAGGGGAACCTAATAAGGCATATTACTGTTCACCTTTGATGTAAAGTAGAGGAGTATGAATGGAGTTTAATTCATGTTCTAAGAAACGCCTGTTCGATGCCACCATTGTAGCTCCTGAGATCTATGGTTGGAACAAAAATGAAGTTACAGCTAACCCCAAAATAACGTAGTAATAGAAGCTCAACACAGACGCAGGAGCTTTCTTGGTAGTCCTGGACTAATTGCTAATGATAATATTTTACTGTCAAATACCCTAACCTAAGTGGATAAGAAGCGAATCTGAGACAAATAATCAAAATGTTATCTAGGTTCAGAAAGATCGAATCCCATACCTGCCTCCTTGCTCTTGAACGAGCAGCAGATTCTCGATTTTTGATCATACGCTTCTGGCGCCGCTCCACGGTGTGATCTGTTATAGACTCACAACCTCGTTTCTTCCAGACAGGGTGTTCAGAGCTCGACGATGCGGCTACGACAGGGATATCAATATTACTGTTCGCCTGAGCCGATAATTCCCCAAATTGTTGGTGTTGGTGTTGAAATTGCAGCCATTCCGGTTGCTGCAGGTTTTGACCTGCAAGAACAGAATCCATTGCAAATATGGTCAAGCTGCCATTGTTGCCCCGGTTCAGGCCATCCTCCTCCTCTTCTTCCTCTTCATCTTCCCGCTGTCCAAGGCCCGTCTGTGCAAGAAAATTCTCCACCGCCGCGGCCTGAGTAGTCTGAAAATTAGGCCTGTGAATGTCTCTCCAGACTTGATCAAGACTTCCCCCGGCTGCAACGCTCACCTGGCGCTGCATGGCACAAGGTGGGGAGCTGAGAAGGCCGTCCTCCATGTTACTATTTCCTGCACTGCCATCGCCGTGAAGCTTCTCTACCCGCCTTTCCAGGGGTTGCAAGAACCTGAATTCAGAAGGAGCGAGCACTGCCTGGGACCCCATATGGCTGATTCACGAGGTACCGGTTTCGGTTTCATTACCGCCCAGGGGAGGTCATGGCATGTGTAAGCGACGTGGAAATAAGGAATGGTGGCCACGGGCTCTGCAGGATACAGAGCAGAAGGAGCGTCCATGTAACTGTATCGATCTTCGCCGGAGTTAGTAACCACGTGGAGGTATGTATAGTTGCTGGTTAATCTGACGGTAGAAGATGCTTCTATCGTCTAACATAGATAATCGATGGTCCATAATCGTCCACGGTAGCAGCTGGGGGTGTTGATTCCAGAGGGAACGCCTTACGGCGTAAAAATAAGTTAATAATTTACCAATTCAACTCCTTTTAAACAAATTTTATAAAAATTATGCCCTACAATATAAAAAATTTAATTATAAAACTTTATTTAAAAAAAATTCAATTCATTTAAAACGAACCTAAGAATTAACCTTTTGAAAAAATAATAAAACTAAATCCAATTGAAAATTTGGGGAAAATTAAATTTATACCCTTATTATGATTTTTCGTACTTTTCAATTAACTAAGTGACCACAAGGATACTCTTTTAACTTTAATAGCCCATGCGACTGGCCATGTCACCGTTGCATCAAGAGCCCCTCCATACGAATGGGTGGAACGCTTCCCCATTTCTAGGGGAGCTAAGTCGTCGGGATGCATTTTACCTTTGATTTCGAACCATGTAGCTGTGGCTTTTGTTTATAAATATTCATCTGAACCGTTACGATTGCCAAGTGCTTCTTCTATCTCGATTTCCTATATTGTCCGCTCTGCCCTGCCAATTAAGATTGGCATTGTCCGCTCTGCTCTGGTAATTAACATTGGCATTGTCCGCTCTGCTCTGGTAATTAACATTGGTAGACAGGGAGGGACGCTTCTGCAGTAGTTTGGGTTGGTGTTCTTACGCAGACAAACATGGCTGCTGCAAGAAGAAACGGTTTGCTGTGCTTCATCCCTGAACACTTGAAATGCCTCTTCTTTTCTTTCTAATTTGGATTGGTAATTTATCTTTGTCTAAAGCAAAATTAGTTTCTGCAGCGATGGTCCCTAACCAGAGGGTATCACAAGCCAACAACAATAGAAGAGCTTTGGGAGATATTGGCAACATTGTGGTGGATGCCGGTGGTAAATGCAATGTCCCCAAGGAAGGGGCCAATGGGTACGTTGTTATTGAACTCTGGAAACCCTCACTTAAGGAACTCAACATCTTCGGAATACAAATTCAAAGACCAATTATGTGATACAGAGAGTCAATAATACATACATGCATTGGAAAAATTCGATCTGATTCTATTTCTATTTGCAGGAAAAAACCTCTGGCTCAGGCCTCTCGCCCTATTACAAGGTTAGTTCATCGTGCGTTAGCAATTTATTGCTTCGAGTATGCAGGGATGTGGATTCTAGGGCCTTATTAATTAGAGAAGATATTTGTTTTTTTATTTAACTTGTGGGAAATTTGTTTGTAGGAGTTTTGGGGCTCAATTACTTGCACAGGCTGCTGCAAACAAGGGCATCTCTGCCCCTAATAATGTAATTTACATGACCATCTTGTTCCTATGTTTCTCTATGGACTTCATTATCTGCTGTTCCTTCCTCTTATGTCGCTTTCATTTTTATTCCCAGCAATCTCAACCACCAGCAGTCATTCCAAAGGCAGAGGGTGTGCGGGGGAACAAGCAAAGGAGGACTAGAAAGAGCAAGAACATTCCTCCCACAACTGCAAGGGAGTCAGATGATTGCGTTATTATTGAACAACCAGACAGGGTAAAACCAGCTTGTAATCGCAATGCCGGAGCTGCAGGAAATAAAGAGAAGCCTCAAGTACTAACACGAAGGCCTAAATCACTAACAGCAACTCTGACATCTCGAAGTGCAGTAGTGAGTTGCTTGTGATGCGTTTTTCATTTCAATTAATTTTGGACTCTGTGAATACTGTTGGACCAAACTTGTTCCAGCTAGTTGCATTAGGATGTCTCAAGATTGAATAGTTCTCTCAGTTACCCTCGATTTTATTCGTCTCCTGCCAATTTTACAGTATTACTTCCTGTTTTTCTTTTTTCGGAAACTATGATATTGACATACTATAAAAGACTCTAATCAGCTTCGATTTTCAGGCCTTACATGATTTTGCATTTGATGAAGAAATGGCTGAGGCCGAGGAGAATCCCTTGCCAAACATTGATGAAGGAGACCTTGATAATCAATTGGCGGTGGTTGAATATGTTGAGGATATATATAAGTTCTATCGCAGAACAGAGGTATATTCAGTTGATCTCTTTGTTGGCGGCTTTTCAAACACAATTGGATTTTGAAATTTGTAGCTTTTGTTATATCTGCCTGCAGCACATGAGCTGCGTGCCAGATTATATGCCCAGTCAACGAGAAATTAATGGAAAAATGAGAACACTCATGATAAATTGGTTGATTGAGGTTAGTGCTGTATTTGTGTCTGGTGTCATCTTCATATATGCTCATTGGTAACAATTATTTTAACCAGTTATAATGAAGATTTATATAGTTAATTATCATTGATCTTGGAACCTGATTTTGCAGCTACATCACAAGTTTGGGTTGATGCCAGAGACTTTGTATCTAACTACAAATATTCTTGATAGATATCTTTCTATTGAATATATATCAAGGAGCGACTGTCAATTAGTAGGTGCTACTGCACTGCTTCTAGCTTCCAAGTACGAGGAAATCTGGGCTCCGGAGGTGGGATTTTATTAATGAGTAAATAACTTAAATGCAGTACATTTTGCTTTAGACTCCATACTCTTGCTTATACTTGTATTTCCTTCGATTTTGGTGACAGATAGATGAATTTCTCGAAATCTTAGAAACAAATTTTGAGAGGAAAGATGTACTGCTTATGGAAAAGACAATGCTCAACAAACTGAAATTTCGCCTCACAGTCCCAACCCCATATGTGTTCCTTGCCCGGTTCCTCAAGGTTGCAAACTCTGACGAAGAGGCAAGAGCTTATCTAGATTCTGACCTTTATTGCTAACCTTAAATTCAGTAATTTTTTTTTTCGTGCTCTCATGTTTGGTCTAATGGTCAGATGGCAAATTTGGTATTCTTCTTTATGGAACTGAGCTTGATGGAATATGTGATGATAAAGTTCCCCCCATCAATGCTTGCTGCTGCTGCACTCTACACTGCTCAATGCACTTTGGAAAGGAAGCCGCTCTGGAATGATGTACTTAAAAGCCATTCAGGCTACTCTGAAACAGACCTCAAGTAAGTTTTGTGAACAATCCGCTTTGGTTTACTATTGTCTTCAGTGTTTATCATTGATTGGAAGAGAATAAGTGTCAACAAAACTAGATCCAATTTTGGAAGAACCTCTAGAAATAGGACGATGAAGAAATTCATGTGAGAAAAACAAAGGCACTTATGGTATGGATTTCAGTATATAATACAAGCTTGCATTTGAGAGGGTTCTCCTTATTTATTTGTGCAGGGAATGTGTAACACTGATGGTCGAATTCCATCGGAATTCAGTAGAATGCAAAGTGGATGCAGCCTTTACGAAGTACTCAAAGCCCGACTACAAATCCGTGGCACTTATCAAGCCTGCCAAGCTGCCTGCATAAACTTTTGATTGGATGTGCTGTTGCAGGTGTAACAACAAATGAGCAACTGCACATCCAGAACTGAAAATTGATATGTCAATCAAAACTTTAGCATAGAAGAACTCCATTCACTCGTATTGTAGTCCCTTCCCCCTTTGGGTGGATGGATTTTTTGGGCATTCATTATTATTCTTTGTCTCAAGGCTGTAACTGTACAGAGTTGTGAAAAAAGCGTGATTAAGAGAAGATAGTCCACTTCATTCGTCCTTGGGTATTTTGGCTTAGCTTTTTTTCCACATTGGAAGGTGATGGCATAGAGAAAAGGGATCTTTGTTTGTCACCTGTAATAAATTCTTGAGGACATGGTTTTTAAATTCAAATTTGATCTTTTAGAACACTGACTTTGTTTTTTCATTGCTAAGAGATACTTTATTGTCAATTGTAATGAATGCTTGAGAGCATTTGATGTGGTTTTTTCTCATTTGAAATTGAATTATATAAAACACTGGATTTGTATCTCCTTTGAGAGTTGGACATGGACGAAGATTTTGCATAATCTAGCCCCCCCATGGTATAAAAAAATGCTAGGTTATTTACTATTGGTTATAAGTAATTTTTATACTTTTCAGACTGAATTTCTCTGTTACTTATATTTTTCCTTGTCATGGGTGTGGACACGGTTCACCTAGTCTCTATTTAACAAGATATCATAGAATTGGTTTTAGCAAACTTCTTCCCTTGCAATCTGTGGCCTCTATTTAACAATATATCGGCTTAAACATGTAAATTTATGCAAAAAGTCTTCCCTTGCAGTCTGTGTCATCTCATTTGGAAATAAGTGCTGTCCAGATGGAATGCACATGCAATCTTACATGACGGCAATTAAAACTCAGTGCTGGAATAGACAAATGGAAAGATAAATAATGCAATTCAATAAAAGCACAAAATGGGGAAAACACCAGCAAAAGCAGTAAATTAAATTTGAATAGGCTTTCACTGTTGTCAAATTCTGGGCCAATTACTTCTCAAAACATCGAAAGCAATGCATGCTGAATCTCAAATAAGAAAATAACCGGTAAAATGAGAAATTCCCTCAGATGCTTCGATTCTTCTCAACATTCTATCTTCCTCTTTTCGTTAGCGGCCACCTTTTCTTCTTCAGTTTTTGGTTTCGTCTATCTTCGTTAGTTGTTCGTGAGGAAAGATCTCAAAAGTTGAAAAGGTTTCTTACCACCACATTCATTGTGGTGGCACTGGAGTTATCAATTCGCTGTCACTTTTCCAGGAGTCAGTTTGTAGTGATGGATGGGTGGACTTTTCATGTAGGATGGGAATGACTTCAATTATCAGTATAATTAGTTGATGAACCGTGAGAAGTATCTTACTTTTTAAAGATTTTAAAACAAAAAAAAGACAAGAAAAGGGTTAGCTTTCAACATATAGTTGTGGCAGAAGAACCAAGTGTTGGCCTCCCATACATTGATATGATTGTTTTACAGCATTAGGGTTTCGATAATGATTTCTATTTGAAATGTCACACAGTTATCTTATGCATGCATTTTCATTGTAGCTATGAGAATTGAGCTTTGATTTTCCTCAATGCCCTTCTTGTGACTTAGTAGAACACACCTTATCTCTTGAAGTTCCTTGTAATGCATTTAAGAAATGCAGAAAATTAATTCTTCTTGCCGATTGGAATATTCAAAATTGTCCACACTATTGGGCCTTAGGTCTAATAATAGGGTTCTCAAAACCTAGTTTAAGAATAGGCTTAGCTCATAACTATCACAAAGAACACTTTAAAACAAAGTTATAGGGGATTGCAAAGCAAGGGCAAGAGGTTTAATTCTAGACAATTTGAGAACCCAAACATAAAAGAACATGAAATGGCTTCAATTCAAGTTTCCTAGGTGCTAAGATTGAGAGAGGGATTCATTGAAATAACACAATCTTCAACAAATAATAGAAATTCTTACTCTAGCAGAAAAAAATCACTATCTATATCCAAATACCATAAGTTACTTAGCAAAGTCTTGGACTAATAAATCGGAGATACCACACATAGGGGCGAAGCTATGAAGCCATAATCCCATAGTGATAATGAAAAATACAATGCCCTCCATCACTTCATGATATAGGTTGGGTATACACCTTGCCATGGATGGATATGTCCCTTATTTTGCTTGATTGAATAATCGGTCTATTATGGTGTTATTGTCCCTCACAACATGATAAAATTGCACACTGGAGAAATAATTTGTAGTTTTCTTTATCCTCTAGCATTTAAGCCAAGTGTACTAAAAAAATGGTATTTAAAATCATATACATAATAACATTTTTGAAATCCCCCACCACAATCAAGTTCTATATTTGGAGAATAATGGTGATTTTCCCAGCCTTGCAAGAGTCCATAGGATTCATTCCAGAATATATCTTTGTGTTGGTAGATTTAAGGATGAACATAGATCAATACATACTAGTGAAGACTACTTATCGAGCATGAGATATTGCTCCCAACTTTATCATATAGAGGTGGTCAAATTTCATGGAGTTCCAAATATTATTGTGTCAGATCAAGATTTATACTTTACTTATTAATTTTGGAGGAATTTGTTTTAGGACTTAGGTATTAAGTTGAACTTTAGTACAATACGCTATCCATAGGTTGATGGTCAAGTATAAAAGGTTTACTAAGGGTTGAAGATATGCTTCATGTGTATGTGATGAACCAAGCAATTGCAAGGACTGTCTTCCTCTTTTAGTATTTGCTTACTAAAATGGTTATCATCATTCCTTGAAGATGCCTTTTGAAGTCTTATATCACTGAAAATATAACTCATATGTGAGTTGGGATACTTATGGTTGTGTGACCTGGGAGAAGATGGAAGGTACAATGAAGCAAGTATAATAGAATATGAAATTTACATATGAGAGAAAAAAAAGTTATGTGGGCAAGAAGATGATATAAAGGAACACTCAGTTAGTGAGAAAGTGTTTCTCAAAATGAAACCAAAGCCCTGAAGTTGGGAAAGTTGAGGAAGTTAGCAATAAGGTAACATAAACCCTTGGAGTAAAATGGCATGGTAGCTTACAAATTGGCTCTAGCAACACATGTAGTTGGTCACAATATATTTCATGTATCTTTGTTTAAAAAATACATACAGTGTTTGGGAGTTCCACATGGAGACCATAGAGATCATAGGTATTAGATAGCAACAATTGGAGAGTAGATACATAGAGAGACATCTTACATGGTCTATTGACACATGGGAGTTAGCTTTACCCTTATCTTTTCATTGTTGATTAGTTTCAAGGAAATAACTTCTTTGAGCAGACAGTTGTAGCGCCCCATTATGGCATTAGAATTTAGTATTTTGTTTTCCCTCTTTTGTCACAATTGACTATTTTTTAGTTGACATTTATTATGATGTTTCTTTTGCTGATTTTTCTAATGTATAGATGTCATTACCAAGACCTTAGTACTATGATGTTATTTAATTGATTACCTTATGATGATGATGATTGACAAATATTGATTTTGTTTAAATGGTGGATATTGTATTTATGAAATGAAATAGTGATTCTTTGACTTCAAGACCTACCTTGACCAAGGTTAAAAGTTCAGAGCAACCTAGAAGTTATTTTAACAACTATAATTGTGGACTATGTGCTGGAGGTCATGGGTTTGACCCCAACTTCCACCAAATTTTGTTGAACTAACTTTGTTTAGGCCGTTGGGAGATGCCATGTGGCGGCCTTCAGGATTGCCACATGGCATTATTCCATTGGTCCAAAATAAACCAATAAGAATGGGGCAACACACCACCTGTACAACCCAATGAAACGATGCCACTTGTCCACCTATGATTCGTCATGGACCATGCCTAGTCACCTGCCACGTCAGAAGTATGGATTGCTGACTGTGCAATGATTGAGCATTTTTTTTGCAAATTTCACCTGTTTAGAAAATCGATCAGAACACAATAACTTTCTCATACGAATTCGGTTTTCAATGAAATGAGTTGCACTAGGATCATCTTTTCAAGACGGACGCGGTTGTTCAAGTTTTGAGCCATTATGAGAACTTTGATTTTGAGCTAAATACTAAGCACCCGATCGCTTGAAGAGATCCTCCTCACGATGTCATGAACTTCTTTTTGTTATATATGAGTCTTCATGTTTGGAACTTCTTCATAGGGCACAAACCATCCATCACTTTCATCCATTAGTCATTCATGTCATCATCAGAAAGTGATCCACATGTTCATATATGGCTTTCCTTCATGCCATGCTACCTTCTTCATGTCATGTTTCCTTGAGGATATTTCATCCTACTACATGGGAATTAGTGGTGGAAAACATCCATACATCTTCCCTCACAAATCCTACATAAGCCCATCTAGATATTTGTTCAAAAATAAGAAATGAACACTTAAATTAAAATTACCTTTGTGATGGTATTTCATCGTGACATCTTCTAGTTTTCATCAACATCCTACATACATATCGACACATCTCCCATAGATATATATATATATATATATATATATATATATATATGTATGTATGTATGTATGTATGTATGTATATATATATATATATTGTCAAGGGTCTCTTTCTTTTTCAGACTCCATTAGAGTCTTCATATATTTCATGGAGATATCCCAGTCAAATATTCTTGGTCTTTCGATGTTGATTCCCTCTTTTTCATGGTTGCATATCCACGATCTCTTCTTTCCTTTATTCACACATTTCATTCTCAGGAATTTCCAATCAGAGTTCCTCCAATTATTGTCAACTACCTCATACTTCATATGAGGACATATTATGTTGGTTTCATCCAGTACATGTGTGACCCATGCATTCTTGCATTCCTTTGGGGGAGGAGATCCTTCTTTTTATTATGCTCTCAAGATAGAGCATTGGTCCATATTACATGCAACCATATGACATGACTCTTCAATATAGATTGTAAGCATACATAACTCATTTTCCTTTGGGTCATCTAGACTTCTTGCAATAGCTTCCTTGATTGAAAAAGCTTCAATTCTTTGATTTGGTTCTCATTTTATGTCAACATACCATCATCCCACGAGTTCCACAAGATTGGAACCCTTGATGAAACACTTGCTTCCTCTCTTGATCGGTGAACCTGATGAAGATTCCATCAAAGAATCTTGAGGATCTAAAGTATCCCCATCTAATAGAGGTTTCCTTTTGATAGATGTATGATGAGCCTTGTATTAGATGGCCTTTTTCTTTCTTTCCCATAAGTGCCACCTATGTCACAAATGAGGTTACCAAGAGCTATATCTTTCCCTAGTTGACTTCCATGCTTTTTTATGTTGATGTCATGGGCTCTTTCTTTTAATGCTTCTATGATGCCATGATGCATCCTATCATTTTTCTTAGTGAATCATGATAGCCATATCTTACAATAGAAGACTTATGAACTTGAAAAAAACTTAGGTGAGGAAGACTATCTCAATGATAGTAGAGATCTCTTACTTCCTATTTCTTGGACTTCTTCTTTTCAACTTCCTCCACTTCTTCGGTGATATGAGCTTCTTCTCTTCCTCTTTTTTTTTTATTGTCCTTTGTGGTCTTTAGAAAATCTCTTTTGTAGTTTCCATATTCTTGACACCCATAGCATTGAATCTTAGCCATGTCTCTTTTATTTTTTCGAGAACCATACTTTCCACCCTTTCTCCTTGTCATTGTAGCATAAGATTTATTTTTCTCACCTGCAACCAAATCAAATTTGGCCTCTAGTCTAGATTCTTCAATATTGCATAGTGACCATAGACCTAGAATGGAGTAGCTTCATTCTTCCCATAAATACTTGAAGTAAAGTTACCCCACTCCTCCGGTAGTGCATTAAGTACAATTGTAGTCATTTCTCTATCAGACATGACTTCTCCTAGATCTTGTAGCTGATCCCGGATTTCAGATATCCTCATAAAGTATGAAGCTATTTTGTCTTCCCTTGAAATCTTCAGCTTGTAGAGTTCTTTCCTTAATGAGATGACTTCTCCAACAGTGCATATGGAATACAAATCTACCAGTTTGTCATAGATTCCTTTTGAAGTTTCAAGTTTAGATACATATGGGATGAGGGGATCCTAGATGGATTCTATGAGAATCCTTTGAGCCATAAATTCCCCTTTCATATACTTGGAAAGAGCTTGAGCATATTCCTTTCTTGGTTTAGTGATAGACCCTTTGACATGTTCCATAACCTCATTTTCAATGAGATTTAGATTTTCCTTTTTATTCCATGCAAGATAGTTTGAAGCCCTAGCCAATTTGTTGGTTTCCTTGCACAAAGACATTTTGACAGATTCAGATAAGTATCTTACTTGATAGGATGATCCTTCTCCTTGTTGCTTCCTTGATGTTGATATAGAGAATATAAAACATCTCTTTAATGAAGATAGTTTTCTTCAATAATGGTCCTTGATCTCACAAAGAAGGAGATCCATTTTGATGAAGTCTTTGTTGATGAAGATCAAATATGAATTCTTTCAATTTGTAAGGACCTTGCTTCAATGAGAAAGAGATCGCCTTAGAATATTGATGAAAAGTCCTTTTGATCTAGCTTCCCTTGCATGAATTATATTGATTTGTAGATCTCTTCAACTTGAGTAGATGTAGGGTTTTCCCCTTCTTTTCTTGATGATGATCCCAATACTTCTTTGATCTAGGGTTGTGATGCTTTCTTTGTAAATATTGACTTCAAGATGATCATTGTTTTGATTCCTTCCTTGATATTTGATCCTTGAGCATCCCTTAATAATATGCCTTGACTTAGTCACCTTAGCTCTGATACCATGTTGAGAAATCTAGGGCATCAAAATTAGATGAGTTCTCTTAGGTAGATAATTGTTTGTGAATGCTTTTTACTTCTTGATTAGGATGTTCTTTTACTTCTGTTATTATAATGTTATTCTTCATCAAACACATACCAAGTATAAACTATAAAGAGACAAGAGACACAAAATATAGGCTATCGCCTAGGGCCAAAACCTCTCACTCTTGAGAGGAAAACCTGAACAAATTCTTCTTCTTATAGAGATTCCAATTCACAAATACCAAGACTAAGACTCTTGACCAATTTTCCACTCCAAGATCAAGACACAAGTTCCCTTGATGGGATCCTTAGATAACAAAAGTCAACCTTTTACTCCTCTTTTCTCGTCTCCTCTTCCACTTCGACTTCCTTTTGCTTCAAACC
This sequence comes from Pinus tabuliformis, assembly GCA_031772625.1. NCBI lineage: Eukaryota > Viridiplantae > Streptophyta > Pinopsida > Pinales > Pinaceae > Pinus > Pinus tabuliformis. The sequence continues at coordinate 121,657,675 of CM062805.1, forward strand.
TTCGACCTCCTTGAATTAGGTCTACAATCCTAATTCAAAAACCCTAGCTCATGCATAAGACCTTATCTTATGCCTTAAATTTCTTCGCTTTGCGATAGGGTTTTCTTCTAGCTTATCTCGCCCTCTCTTCTTGACTTGACCTTCTTCCAACTCAGCTACTCAAGAGGACTACTCTTCTTGGCTTCTTCTGTTGCAACTAAACTCTTGCTACCTCACACGCGTAGAGGATATAAACCCAAAAATAGACCAGAAAAGAGATTGAATTATACTCTTCTCTCCTTCACTTGATAATAAGCTTCCTCGTTGTACTTTGAACCTTTTACTTCAAACTTGATGATGACCAAAAATATGTGTCATAAATGATGCTGAGCAACCCTAGTTATAGTTGTTTTCCCATCAAAATAAGTCAATTTGTTGGAGGGTGAGTTGACGTGTCATTTGTAGGAGATCATTTATTCTATTTTGTAGCTGACTTGAAGGAGATGTATTGTGCTTGTCTTGGAGAGCTTTTCATACCTAGTAAATGATTCATGCAAAATGTAACATGCCCAAGAAGGGTCCTTACATGACATAGACTCAAATTGACTTTTATGACTAGATGACGAATCCTAAAGGCTCACAATGGGAGCCATTACTAAAAATAAAATTCCTTGCTCATGAAATCCATGAGACAAGCATTAAAATAATAATTTTATTTTTCTTCTTTTCATCAATTACATAATATCACAATTCCACATGTCATTATGAAGACAGAACATAGTTACTTTTTCAACACCTAGAATTTTTTTCAAACATTTATATTTGTTGTGAATGTTTTTTTTCCTTGTAAAAAAGTTGTAAGTTATTTCATTGGTGTAATGATATAAGTTACATTATGGGCATAAATGTTAATTCATGTATTATGTGCATATACATAGATGAACTATAAGTAGACAAAACTACTCACTATTTGAAAATAAGACTAATTTGTTAGAGTCTATAGATTTTAAGGTGAACCTTAAAAATATGTTTACATTGCTCCATATGCGGCATGATTGTTGTGAATGCTAAGGATATTTCTCTTATTTTCCAAGGAACACCTTGCCAAAAATCCTCAAGTAGTTTCTTGTTATTCTAATAGTAAATGGGATTAATCATTTATGTTTGAGTCTTGAGCACCTAAAATTTATGGGATTAAGAGAGTCAAGTCGTTGACCTCCTCAACTTGGGGGAGACTCTTCACATCTAACTCATGATTGCTTGAGCTAACCCTTACGAATATATTTGGATGTTTTAGCATGTAGATTTCCATAATTCATAATTTGATGATGTTAAAGATTTCTGGACAATTGTGTTCTCTATGAGATGTCCAACATTTCGGGCGAACACTTCACCCATATTCAAGGACTAAAAGCTTAAATGATGATGTGTTTACAAATTTATGGGTATCAAGATTAGGTGATTTCTCTACTTGTGATGCATTTTTACTTAACTTGATTAACTTCTTTCACTTTATTATTATTATGTTCTTATCATCAAACAACTACCAAAATATGAATATCAAATAGACAAGAGGACACAAAATGTAGGTTGCAAGCCAAGGCCAAAACCTCTCCTTTTGAGAGGAAAATCCACAAGAATTCTTGTCTCTTATAGAATTTATAGATGATGAATTCCAAGACCTAAGACCCTTGTCAAAGACCCCTCCAAGACCAATTCAATCTTATCCTTCTTGATGAGCTCTTCTAGCTACTTTTACCTAGTAGCTTCCAACAATTTCGACCCAACAACTTCGACCCAAAAAATTTCAACAACTTCGTCCTTCCAACACTTATTACCTAGCAACAACTTTGAATTCCTAGCAACTCTTCTATAACTTTGACTTCCCCAATAGTTTCTTTTGCAATTTTGACTTCCCCAGAAACTTCTACAATTTCAGTTTAGTAGCTAATTTAGAAACCTTAGCTAATTAGAAACCTTAGCAATTTCTTCTTGTTAGATTGAATTATGCTTCCAAATGAAGTCAAGGTTTCCTTATATATAGACTTCTTAGGAGGTCAAATTGTTTTCCTTGAGGCCGACTTGATCGTTCTTGTAGGCCGAGTTGTTTGACAAGGTCTTGGAGGGTCTTTATGACAATTTTGACTTTAAAAAATATTTACAAGATACAACAAGCCCAAAGGGGTCTACATGTATGATAATGACTCTTTTGACTTCATAATTCTATGAGAAACCTAGAAGTACTCAATAGGTGCTTGACCTATAAATAAATTTATCTTGACCATAAACCCATGCATCAAGAATGACAATAATAATTTTTTTTTCCCTTTAATATCAAATATATAAAATCATGACTACAATATGAATTATGAAGACCGAACCTAGTTACACATTTCAATGGGTTAAAGTGTTCACCCGAAATGTCAGACATCTCATAGAGAACACACGATAGTCCATAAAATTTTGGCATCATCAAATATTTGCATGTTATTATATTCAATTAGATTGTTTTATGTTATTCTCAAGACCCAAACTAACATTGGTAAAATGTTGTGAGCAACTTGGATGCATTGATTAATCACTATTGATAAATAATGCATTATTGAAAGAGGGATGTTGTGCTCCATGTATTCTAGTTATGAACCTAAAATGACTAAAATGTTTTGATTTTTCTAGTAAAATCGATATATACCTTAGAAACACATAGATATATACCTTAGAAACTCGTACAAAATTCAATCTCGTTGATTGCTAGTGTGTCTCTTCCTTATGAATTCTACCCTTCTATTCCTTCTATTCTTTGCACAAACATAGATATACCTGTTGATCTGAAATATGTCGTTGGAGGTAAACGAATAGGCTACTTATATCCTTCTAACCATGTGATGGGTGTCTCTTATGAGCAGGCCAACTTGAATCTTGAAGGGCCAACTTTTTCATTTGTGGAGGAAAATACAAATCTAAAATTTTCAATCTTTTCCTACTTTGATAAGGTTATGAAGAACATGCCTTATAAAAATTATTTTGAATACAAAAACAAATAAATAATTTTTTTTCTTGCAAGCATGAAGAACATGCTTCAAATAAATTTTTCTTTTACAAATATAATTCATATTTCAATATTACATTTATGAAAGAATATTATGAAGACCAACCATAGCTAAAAAGTTTAACACTCCCTATTAGCTAGGGAGGTATTGATAATGACTATCCATATGTTCTCTATATACATGGTTTCTATAAGGAAAGGTTCAACTCATTGATAACATGATAATATAGGTCAACACCCTTTACCTACATCAACATCCTCAATAAGTACCACAACCTAGGTTAGATCTCCTAACCAATGGTCCCAACTCAACTAGTCACTATGATCTGGTGGGTGCCTCACCTCATGGTAATTTGACTAGATCAGGGTTTTCATCACTCATGGCCAAATCCTAGGGAAACCCATATACCCAAAACAAAGGCCACACTCTAGGCCATGATCCTAAAGATGCACTCACCTCAGGGGCCATTCTCTCTAAAATGTTTGTTCCTAATGATATATCATCAACAATCTGGGCTATTCTCTTGTTGTCACTAATTTTTTGACCCATGTCGCTATTATCCACCCATCAATAGTCTGGGTCGTGCCCATGTTGTCCACCCATCAAGAGTCCAAGCCATGTTGCTGTTGTCACCAACAATCTGAGCCATGCCTTGTTGATGTCATATCAATGCTCCCTCATTGAGAATGAGGTTCTCCACAAGTCCAAGCTTGTCTCTAAAGTATACAAACTTTTCTCAAGATAAAGGCTTTGTGAGAATGTTAGTTGTATGCTCATGTGTGGAGATATATTAGAGCCTCACTACTCCCTTCTGCACGATATCACGAACGAAGTGGAACTTAATATAAATATGCTTCAACATATCATGAAACACTGGATTTTCTATCAATTTCACAAAACTTTGTGTCACAAAACAACACAATCGGTTTTAGCGTTTTGTTGAACAATTCAGAGAGTAGATTATGAAATACGCCCTCACAACTTGCCAAAAAAGTTGCAATATACTTTTCTTCTACAGTGTCGAGTGTGATAGATGTTTGATGCATGCTCATCCAAGATATCATAGTAGATCCCAAATTGAAACATACACTAGATGTACTCTTCCTGTCATCCACACTCCCTGCCAAATGAGAGACCATATATCCCTGCAACTGTATCTCACCACTCGAAGCATATCTCAAACAATAGTTAACAATACCATCCAAATACCTCAATATATTCTTTTCTACAATCCAATGCTCCTGTATTGGTTCCATTTGGAACTAACTCAAGGTGCTCACTGTAAAGAAAATGTCTGGTTAGGAATTCACCAAATACATCAATGATTTAATCAACTTTTGGTACATAGATGGATCTACCAAATTAGATTCAGAATATCTCAAATTTCTTAGATTTTTCACCATAAGAGTTTCCATAGACTTGCATTCCGTCATGCCAAACTTCTGAAGGATCTTGATCACATATTTTCCTTGCCCAAGAAGGATTTCACCAAGTTTCTACTAGATTTCTGGTCCCAAATAATAATGAATCAAGCCAATATCCTTCATGTCAAAGTCAAAGGAAAACTCCCTCTTATATTGGAGAACAAGATGCTCTACACCCATCAGGAAAAATCATCAACATATAGTAGCAACATCATTGGTTCACACTTCACAACCTTAATATCAATATTTGGATTATCATCACTCTTATAGAAACCCAAGTCTCTAAGATATCCATTAATTCTAGAATACCAAGCTCTCAGATCTTGCTCGAGTCCATATAAGGCCTTTTTTAATTTTCACACATGATATTCTCTATCATGAACCTCAGAAACGTGAGGTTGCATTAGGCACACCTCTTCCTCAATTACGCCATTGAGGAAATAAATATTCACATCCATATGATGTAACTTCCATCCTATAAATGAAGCAAGATAAATAAGAGATATATTTTTCATGTACTCGATAACTGGTGCAAAGACTTCATCATATTTTTTTCCCTCTTTCTGGGAGAACCCTCTAGCCACGAATATTTCCTTGTATTTTTCAATGCTCCCATTAGTTGCATGCTTGATATATATATCCACTGTGAGGTTACAAAAACTTTCCTTCGGGCCTTGGAACAATTTCTCATACATTTTTCTTCATAATAGATTGGTATTCTTCCATCACCGCATCCTTCTACACTTGTTGGGTGGTTTCTTCCTCGAATTTGAAAGGTTTGGAATCAATTAGATTAATCATTAGAGTTTCATAACCAAAATACCTCTTAGGTATCTTAGATTCCCCGAAGGTGCCTCATGGCGCTGCATGTCCTTCTACATCTTGCAAAGTAGATTTGAGCTGTGATGGTCTTTTTCTATTCTCTAGAACAACGAAAAGATCCATCAGTTCACAAGGTCCTTCTGACATTTCTCATTGTCTTCAGATTGAATTAGGGATTTAGGAGATCCTATAACCTCTTCTTTGGGAGCCACATCCTTTTTCTCTTGACCTTCAGTGTTCAAGTGCTCTTCTCTAGACTTCCAATAACCAACATCTTCATCAAAAGTCACGTTCCTACTTACTTCAATTTATCACTAGCTTGGAACATAGATTATGTACGTTTTTAATTATTCATTGTACCCAACAAATACCCCCTTCTTTCCAGAAGGCTCTAACTTATTTCTCTTATCCTTGGTACATATATGAACATTTGAAAACCAAAGATTATCATATGATCAATCTATTTTTTCTGACCAATGAATACTTCTTCAGGGGTCTTGTCTTCTAGAATTCGATGAGGACTTCTATTGAGAATGTAAACAATTGTCCTAGCTTCTTCTCCCCACAAGAACATTGTTGCATCATAATCATGTATCATTTCCTTCATAGGCTTTTCGATAGATATGTTCTTTCTTTCTTTCAACCGCTCCATTCTATTGAGGATTATAGGAAACTATAAGCTCCCTCTTAATACCAACTTATAGAAGGTAATGAGTTCCTTGGAGGTGTACTATCCTCCACTATATAATCTTAGGATCTTGAATCTCCTCTTTTTTTATTTCTCCACTTTAGCTTTTAATTCTTGGAACATTATGAAAACTTCATCTTTTGACTTCATAAGATAGATCCAAGTCTTGCGAGAGAAGTCGTTGATAAATGATACATATCATACAATTCCTCTAAGATATTTCATTGACATAGGACCACACATATCAGAGTGGACTAGATCCAAAATACCTTTGGACCTATGTTCACTGCTTGGGAAGGGTTTCTTAATAGTATTTCCAATATCACATCCCTTGTACACATCATTATGATCCATCTGCAAATCAGGTACACCTGAAACAATATGCTTCAAAGATGTCAAGGCTTCAAAATGGAAGTGTGCATATCTCTTATGCCATAACTCACTAGGATTACTATTATTGTTCTCTAAAGTTAGGAAATATTTCCCCAGGAGTTTATGCAATATTCCTTCGCGAATCCCAATAACCTTAGCAAATATTATACCAGTGCCCTTTCCCCATACAAGGAATTTCCCATCAATGAAGGTTACTATACCTCCTCTATCTTCTAAACATGAAATTGAAACCAAATTCTTTTTCAAAACTAGAACATAGAGTATGTTGCTCAAGTGAACGCTTTCACCTGTTTCTAGCTCAATGAATTTTGTGCCAATTCCTTTGACTACATAGTTGTTGTTGTCACCAAGCTCCACCTTTTGTTCTGATATTCTTTCCATTAAAAATGTAAGATGATCATTCTCTCCTGTCATATGTCTTAAAGCTCCATTTTCGATCAACCATATGTTGTCATCTGAAAGAGGTCTTGCAAGTGCTAAATAGTATAAGTGGTCTTTATCTCCTTCAAATTTGGATCTCTTGGAATGTTCTTCAAATTTTGTCATGGTAACATGTTGATTCCCTCTTTTCTTCCTATCATTGAATCTTTTGGGACATTGGGCTTTAAAGTGGCCAAATTTTTTGCAATGGAAACATTGAATTCGATACATATCTTTCTTCCTTTTAGGATTATGTCTCCTATCAAAATCCCTTTTCTTCTTCTAAAAACCTGACTTCTTTCTTCCTCCAACTTTCATGGAACAAGTTGCATAAGCTTGAGAATCTTCTTCTTCCTCTGCATTTATTTCTCTAGACAAACATCTTGATTCTTCTTAAGCACAAGATGCTCGTAGTTCTTCCAAACTTGGAGCTTCCTTTAGGTTGCTTATAACTATTGCAAACAAATCCCATGAATGTGGTAGACCATTTTTTGCTAAAGTCACAAGTTCTTTGTCATAGAAAATTTGATCAATGGCTTGCAGTTGATCTCTGAATTGAGATATCCTTACAAAGTATGAAGCCAATATATCATTCTTTTTCATTCTTATACCACGAAGCTCATTTCTCAAACTTGTGACTTGGCCAATATTGTTGACAATACAAAAATCATTGAGGGCATCATGCATCTTCTTTGAAGTACTAAGCTTTAAGATGTATGGGATTAAATGATCCTTGATGGAATCCACAATAATGCTCATGGAAGTGGTTCCATCTTTCTTATACTTCTTTTCTACTTCATCTGTAGGCTCAACCATATTGCCTTGCACAATTTCCAAAAGATCTTCTCTAGCGATAATTATATCGATTTTTGTCTTCTAAGCCCTAAAGTTAGTAGCCCCCTCATGTTTTTTTTCTGATTTGATTGTAGAAACCATGGATGGAACTTGATTTTAGATCTAGGGTTTCATTAATGTGATTTCAATATAGGCCCTTTTCAAAAGTGATCTTTGTGCTCTTTCCTTCACCAAAACTTTGATACCATGTTGATTTTTTTAGTACAATAGATGAAAGAACTTATTTCTGAAACTTGATAATTGCTTCCAATGATGTAGATGATTATTTGTTCTTTCAAGATGTCATAAAGAAATTATACATTTAGAAGTTCAACCATAGAAATCATTAGAGCAATAGAGATCACAATGCACAAAGAGACAAGAAGTATTTACCATGGGAAAACCCACAATGCGGAAAAACCCAGCCAACCTTTTCCTTAGAGAAACAATGCAACAAGAGATACATCAAATTCAAATAACCAGTAAGATGACCAACCACCAAGGACCAAGTCAACTCTCCACATTTTTTTCCACAAAGATATTTGCAACAAGGTCTCCAAGAGAGCTAAAAAACGTCCAAGAAATCTACCTCAGAATTCACATTGCCACAAAGATATGCCACATTAAAAAGGACTCAAGATTGTAGAAGTTTGTCCTCAGTCTCAGTCTCAAAGTTCAGATTATGTCACAGAGTTACTCAGATCTATGCACTATACCACAAGAACTTCACATTGTACCACATAGTGATATACCTTAGACACTCATACAAAATTTGACCTCCTTGATTGCTAGAGTGAGGGAAAGTATAACATGTCTCTTCCTTTTGATTTCAACCTTTGTGTTCCTTCTCTTCTTTTCATAGAGCAAAGATATACTTGATGATCTGAAGTATGTACTTGGAGGTAGATGAATAGATTAATTATTGTCTTCTAATCATCTGAATGGGTGTCTCTCATGAGCAGGCCAACTTGAATCTTGGAGGGCTAACTTGGTCACTTTTGGAGGCAAATACAAATTTAAAATTTTCAATCTTTTCCTGCTTTGATAAATCCATGAAGAACATTCCTTACAAAATTTATTTTTAATACAAAAACAAATAAATAACGTCTTTTCTTACAAGCATGAAGAACATGCTTCAATCATTTTTTCTTTTATAAATATAATTTAGATTTCAATTTTACAAGTACAAAAGAATATTATGAAGACTGACCATAGCTACAAAATTCAACATAAGGTACCCGTTGTCTACTACAACCACCCCTCCAAATTTTTTCCCATGCATTGATTTTGGAGCCTACCTTTGGTCCATAAGGACCTATATTTCACTATTGTCAAGTATGCATGATGATGTTGGAGACTTATCTTTGCATGCATTGTTTGTGATGTTTTTTTTTACCCTCATTTGAACATTTTCTAACACAAGCCATCTCCTGCCTTAACATTGCAACATTGTCACTCTTCCCTCTTGAAACTTTGGAATCCACTGTCTCTAGAAACTGCACTGGGCCTTGAGTATCACAACTACACAATCATGGAAGGCAGGCTAGTCTTGAGCTCATAAATTGCGCAAGAGATTCCTTCCTCTTAGAAACTACATAATTCATTAAGGCAAAGAACTGTGTAATCCCTTGAGCTTGGAAATTGTGCAATCCCTTTTTCCAGTGTGAATAGGTAGTTTCCTAAAAAAGAAGAGTTGGACTTCCTAAAAAATAGGAGTTTCCGAATTAATGTCTGGCTAAGTTTGATAAGCTACTAATTATGACCTTCAGACAAGTGGTTTTTTCCTTGATTTTAGGTATGTGTGTCAGAAACCCTAACCCAACTAGATCTATATTATAGATCCCTATAGAGCTCATTTGCACATTCAATCTTTGAGCTTTAGCCTTCCTAACAAGATCAAGGAACTCTCGGCTAAGTTTGTGATGCTTTTTCGAGTAAGTTTTGCATGTGTCACTTTTTGTCGCATTAGGGGAATTTTGAGGTCTAAAATGGACCTCCTAAGGAAATTATAAAACAATAGTGGAAATAATAAAATAAGATTAGATTACATCATCAAATTTTAGAGGGCAAAAGGAAACAAAACTATTTTTCCAACTCGTATTTTCAACTTATCTCCCTATGCATTTACTAAAATTTCGAGTGGAAACACTGATTGGATGTAGAATTTGATTCAAAATCCAAGGAATACCCATGTTACATACTTTAGATGTACCCACATACAAAAAAAATGAGAAATACATGAAAATCACGTTTTTTCATGTATTTCTCATTTTTCATGTGGCAGGGTCCATCGAAAGTATGCAACATGGGTACTCCTTGGATGAGGAATTAAATTTTGCATCCAAGGAGTACTCCCACTCGAAATTTTAGTTAAACTTTAGGGAGATAAGTTGAAAATACGAGTTGAAAAATTAGTTTTATTATTTTATTATTTTTTAATCTTTTTGCTTTTTTACTCCAAAAATGGTGAATCACCCCCCATGGTTGACATCATCATCTTCAATCCTATTGATTCTTGTAAAGTTTATTTTGGTTGTACATTTTTCTTAGGAAGCCCATTTTAGACCTCAAAATTGCCCTAATCCTTTTGTCGTGTTTGTTTCTATGACTGATATTTTGCCTACTTATTTTCATAATAGTTGGCGTTTTAACTATTATTAGCTTATACAAGTGTTGATTCAGTATGTCGTTCACATTTTCTAAGTGTCGCATTAACTTATTTCTTTTGCCCACAAACAGTTTTCATTGCTAAGTCACTTTGTGAATTTTCGTTTTTCCTTTTGCATGTTTGTTTTTGGCACTTAGTTTTAACTGATCTATCTTTCCCTTAGCCTACTCTACCTTCCTTCCTTCTTTAGCACTCAGATCTGATCTTTTCTCTCTCCTTCCCAAGAATATCTTTGTAATCATGGCCAACAGTTACCTTCCCCAACTATTTAATTCACATTCTCTAGGCTCAAGCCTTGTGCTTGTCATTTGAGACTACACAATGTGCAATCACTTCCTTTCCCAACTGCACATTTCACAGTGCCAATTCTCAAAACTGGCCAATGATACTACGCAATGTGTAGTCTCTTCCTTAAGTCTACCTGGCTAGGATTGCACTCAAACCTCTAGTTGTCACATTGTTTGTTAAGACTACATAATGCGCAGTTCATGAGCCCAGTATCTCACCCTCAGTCCAGAAATTGTGCAATCCTTCCCTTCAGTCTCTAAGTTGTTTTCTTGATATTACATGATAGATTGCTTTTCTTGAGCTAATTGTGCTCACCATGAGTGAATCTTGTGAAACAAGTATTGCATCTTTTGTTCTTATCTCTCTCTATCAATTGTTGTTATCATGGCACCAAAGAGATCTGCCTCTAAAGACACCACATAAAGCAACATTGTTGAAGCGGTTGAAAGCACCTCGGTTACCATGCAAGTTTTCTTACACTCAATTGTTCATTGAGAAAGATTCAAATATAACATGGCACACAATGATGCATTCATGACAACTAATTATAAATCATATCTTGAAGATAGATAGTTTTATATTAATGTACAAAAGTTAGGATTGCATAAGATTTCATGCATGTATCTGACTTTCCCTTGCATAGACGTTATGAAATGGATCTTGTCGCATATTGATTCAAAGAGCCTGATCCTCAATAGTGCTAGTGGACAAAGGATTGCCTCATTTATGGCACATGATTTCCAGCTTATGTATTACTTAGCTTTGCTAGAAACCTACATGGATTCTCACTTCTATGCGGTCACCAACTACTTGAGCACTAAAGTTTTCATCAAAGGTTGGGTGAAAGAGCCATCCAAATTTTGATAGACAACCAACAACACTTACAAGACCAAATCTCTTATAAAATCATTTTTTACTTGATAGTTCTATGTTGTTGAATCCATGGTCAAAAGAGTACTAAGATATTTCTTGAAGGTTGGGCATTCTTACTGCATTAGGTGGTGAATGATGGGAAAACATTCAATTGGTCAAACTTGTTGTGTCAACAGTTAAAAATCCATGTAACCAATGCCAAGAACCATCCCAAGGGTAAGAAAACCAGGTTCTACATGTTTTCTTACTTGTTAGATATGATATGTGCTCAAAACGCTATTCCTGGCATGAGTTGGACTTGGTCACCAAAGGAGCCTGTTGTACACATTTATTGCAAGTGTCTTTCAGAGTGAAGCTATAAAGGAGACACCGAGAACTTGATTGGTCACTTCCTCATACCATTTTACAAGATTATTTCTTAGGAAGAGCCACCTTGCATGTCCCTGAGGCGATGGAAGTATTATCAAAACTTGCTAATTATTTTGCCTCACCAGGTGGCACTTCCCTCAGGGTGTTCGATGGTTAGAAGTCTTCACATATGTTATTGAGGTATGACACTAACAATTGGTGATGTAATAAATATCTTTCATCTTTCCACAAGTTTATAAGGTGTGTTGTAGAGGAAGAAGAAAGAACCTTGGCCCACTCTTCCTTTGCAAATTGGATTGTACGAGATCAAGAATCTAAAGATTGCGAAGACCAAGGGAAAAGAGATATAGAAATTCACATTTGGTCGCATGGAATACCATATGTACAATCCTAGGAGTGTTTGAAAGCAACACTATGTAAAGATACATTTCACTTGGTCTAGTCGCACATATTCCAAGCCTAAGGAAGAAAAGATAAATTACTATTATAATGCATCTAAGCCCTGTGCACCAGTCAGATTTGCAAGTACATCGAAGATCACTCCCCAAAAAGAAGAAACTTTAGAAGCAGAACCACCAAAGAGGTGCAACCCAGTGTGTGGAAAGGGGAAGTGGAAGGTTTTGCATAGTCCAGTAGAATAACAAAGTCGCAAATGGAAAGCAGACCCAATCATATTGAAAGCGGCCATAGCAGTAAAAAGAAAGAGGAAGTAGAAGAAGCAAGAGGAAGAATTAAGGTAGAAGGAAGAGAAATAACAAAAAGAACAAGAAGAGAGGCATAGAAAAGAAGGAGAAATGTGAAATAAAGAGTAGGAAGAAACAACACTGAATCAAGTCGAAGAAGAGGAATAGAGTTGGCTACTTGAAGAAGAAAGCAAGAAATTGTAGGATAAGGAACTTTCCTAGGAAATCGAAGACTTGATAGTGCTCCAAGACATGGAGTTAGAGTAGGAGAAACAAAATCAAGATGTTGATCTCATGGCTTCCATGCAACATATCACCACTCAGCCTCCATCTCCTCCTATGGAAGGGAAATCTCTAGGTGAGGAAGATGAAATTGATCCTCTTGATGAAGGTTTGGTGATGGATATCTACAATTTAACTTATGATGATATGTAGAAAAATATTATACAGGAAATGAAGAAGAACTTCCCAGATGACCTCACACATCTTGATTTTATAAAAGAAAATGTTCATAATGGATACCAGGAAGAATCTAGAAGCTATTTCCACATCCAACTTGGCATTTGCGGGAGCCTCCAAGTCAAACATAGAGTATTTGATGGTCGAGAATGGACAGATGGAAAATAACTTATAATATCCAAAGAAATAGATTGAATAACTTCAGGCAGAGGTTCATAAAGTATATCCCGCATAGGTGTACTTAGAAGAACTCAAGGTAACCATATTTGGTGAAGTATTGACATTGGGAGACACTATGAGGAGCTATTCACTGTTCACAAATAAGTTGTCTGCATGCATGACATGCAACAAAAATGTAGAGAGAACACTAAATCTCTCAAGGTTTTCCATGCAGCCATCACTTATGTGCATGAATGGGATGCAGTAGAGAGGCACAACTCTTGAGTTGGTAAAGAATACAAGGCATAAAGTCAAGTAGAAGAAGGCATAATTTTAGAAGCTCATCCAAAGAAATAAGAATCTTGAAACTTTCATCACCAACATTTAGTCCTCTTATGAATAGTTGTATATTAGTGTGGATTTCCTGGTGAAGTCACACAAGATCCCTTCAATTGGCACACTCACCGAAGCTAAAGGTAGAAACAATTTCAGACAAGAAGTGGAGGAATACTTCGACCAGTTCAAGAAGATTATTACCAAGATAGATTTATAAGTGAACAAGCATGATATGAAAAAGTATATTTTTGGCCCTATGTTGATGGTGCTGGACCTGCCAACATTCAGGGGATCACCCTGATATGAAGTCCCAACTAGACCTCACACGGTTTGGTGTGGGAGTCCCATCTAGTATGATGGCCCAGTTTCCATTGTCTTAAGGATTTGCCTCAACTCTTGCTTGTCAGCATAGGAGAGTGGTTCACTTTTTCTTCGAGAAGTGAGGTTCGCATTCCTAGTGAGTGTAAGTGTACTTGTGTCAATGGTTCTTTCACTGTGAGGGGAAAAAGGTGAAGGTGAGTTCCAGGTTGAAAGGGATCAATCCCAACTCGGCTAGGAACACACAACACAAAGGACATACACAGCTTCCAGTGGAGAAATCCACTCAAATACGACAATCACAACATACAAGGTAAGATAACATGTACAACACTCATGGTTCAGTCCAAGGCGATTGCAACAGTTGTTACAATAAGGTTCATGTGAAAGGTTTGTCTGATGTCTGGCAGAGCAGTCGACACGGATGGGACATCATTAACATCATATACAACACATTTCCATTAATAGATCATGCATTACAACAAATGAATTAGTTCAGATGTAGAACACATGGTTAAAGAAACATGTATTACAAGTGTTAAAGATCAGTCTTACAACAAATACAATACATGTGTGAAAACATGTTGGCCTGTTGACAGGCTTCTGAATTAAGCGAAAGTTCCAAGACACATCGTTACACCATACATCACTAACCCTGTTAGTGGGGCATTGGAGCCACTACTTACTTCTCAAATAAAATATTATAGACTCTCTTGGCTATGTGGGAGGAGCTGAGGTGAAAAAGTCCTTTCATGTACAAATGAGGGGGGTATTTATAGCCAAGGGTGAAACTGACCCTTGTGGTTGTTCGACTACCGTCATGACCATTCAACTTCCATGACTCTCTGACTTACATGACTCTATGTTCAACAAGTGGGTCTCTTGGACTTCCATGTTACATCACATTAATTGACAACAAGCCCATAGTGGAGATATGGGCAACATGACTCATGACTTGACTCAACATGACTTGACAAGATAATGTTGGTACATTCATGCTGCTACTAGAGTGCATGTCAAGCTATAGTGCTGCGAAGTGATTGATGTCTTCATGGGGTATCATAGCTTCACCTCCACATGGCGAAGTGTGTGAGTCTTTGATGGTCCTTTGTTAGCTTGATGAAGCTCTAACGTGTTGTTCCTTGCTTTCATGTTGGAAGGCTTGACAAGCTCACTTGTTCGCGAAGGTGCATGTTCATCACGTTCATCCGCTTTACATGCTTCTTTCATTCATCCACTTCGCATGCTTCGTTCGTTCGTCCATTGGTGAACCTGTCCATCTGCATTTCCTCCCTTCATTCATCCCGTTCGTCATCTTGACATGTTTGTGGGTGTACTTGTACCTGCAGTCACTCATGACGAGATGACATCAAATACAAAACCTCCTAGTCTACCATGACACATGATCATTCAGAGGCGGGTGACCGGGAGAGGTAGCAGGGTTGTGATACGGGATGATGGCTCTGGGAAATTGCCGATGAAAACTGCGAAGAGTCAATAAGGGATGGAGATAGATGATCTGAGTCGAAAATGACTATCTGCAAGGTCTAGCTCAGTTGGGAGACAAAATTGCACAAATTTTAGGAGGGACAGTTCGGGTTGTAGAAGGGCAAGATAGGCATCCTCTCTGCATTTTTTGGAACAAATAGTTAGTAGGGGTTGGACAACTAAATTTACACAATTTTCTAGAGGAACGGGTCGGGCTGCATGAGGGGTCAGTAGGCAGGGATTGCACAATTTTTCTCGGGAACTTCCTGGGAGACTGGCAGCCAGATCTACGTAATTCCCAGAGGAAATTGCCAGTTGGCTGCTAGGGTCACTGGTAGCTAGATCTGCACAATTCCTAAAGGGAATTGCTAGTTGGCTGCTGGGGTCATTGGAAGCTAGACTTGCACAATTCCCAGAGGGAACTGCCAGTTGGCTGTTGGGGTCACTGGTAGCCAGACTTGCGCAATTCCCAGAGGGAACTACCAGTTGGCTGTTGGGGTCACTGATAGCCAAACTTGCGCAATTCCCAGAGGGAATTGCCAGTTGGCTACTGGGGTCACTAGCAGCTAGACTTAAGCAATTCCCAAAGGGAACTGCTAGTTGGCTGTTGGGGTCACTGGTAGCTAGACTTGCACAATTCCTAGAGGGAACTGCTAGTTGGTTGCTCATTCACTGGCAGTAGAAATTGCACAATTCCTGGAGGGAACAGACAATCTGCTGCTGGGATCTGTTAGCTATGAAGCATTAAGTCCGGGAGGTCGGTTTGCTGATCATCTCTTCGCAGTTTCTAAGCTGAGTTGACTGATGGGCAGTGGGAGGCATACTCGTGAGAACTTCACAATTTCTAAGATGAACAACTGGTCAACTGCCTGGGTGGATAGCATGATTGATGATTAAAAGGCTTATGGGCAAAAAAACTTGAAAGAAATAGCTTGGTTCTTCTGCACTATTCTGGTTGATAGTCAATTGAGTCGAAAGCAGGGTGATGGTCCGATTGTCAGTGGGGAGTCTGGTCATCAGAACTTCAACAAAAATGACTAAGTGTGTGAACAACTGAAAGATGCATAGGTGATCATATGGAAACACACTCGTATGACTTGATGACAAAACAACCAAACCATCCAGATACACATGTTCAAAATGACTGACCAACGGTGCAAGTGACAAGCATGACACTCGTGATTGATTGTTCATGATCGAGATGACGCTTGTGCAACAGTAAATGTGACTCAATGTGTGAGTGTGATGTTGTATCTTTGATATGATAATGGTCAGCTATCATGCCAGGGCATATAAGATAATTGTTTTGGGGTTTTGTTTTAATTTGGAAAACCAATGTAGGAAACCGATTTAAAGCAGTGAGGCCTGACCCTTTAAATAATATTAATATAAAAACAAAGGGCTGCTATTGAAATTCACGCAGTGATATAGCTTGCATAGTGGTGAGCAGAAATAGAATGATGATATGATTATCACAGTCTTCAAATTGAAGATTAAATAATCATAAGTAAGAAAACCTTTAAACTATGTTCAAAAGGTTTAACATAATATACTTAAGCCTACAAAAGATGCTGATGATTTATTGATTTAGAGGGAATTAATTAAACAGATAGTTAATATAATTCATTCTCTTTATAGATGATCATTTCAGAAGCTTATAGGAATAGACTGAAACTCAATTACTCCTACCTAGTTATCTCTGTAAATCATAAGAATATGAAGAAAAACATTATATAACTAGAAAAACTTACAGGGAAAACGAAACTATATGAATCAGAATTCAAAATCCTTTGCTTTGTATTAATGATTCAGAAAAGTCAAGTACACTCAATGCTTAGAGATGCTTCTTCAAGGGTGCAACCCTTAATAACTAGTGAAAGAGAGTTATTTATACAATTTGAGAACTGAGAAAATATCTTAAACTGTTTTTACAAAAACAGATAATTACAAAATCAGGAATACAAATTTCTAGCTGATCTAGAACTATTTTGGTGCTGAGTTGTTTGATGACTGTTGCTAAAAAATTTGAAAACTGTTGAACTTGTGATGATTGTTCATGTAAAGGTTGAATGTTGTTTGATCATCCTATAGTCCAGTAAATTAGTTAATACTTCCCAATGCTTCTTATATGGGATAGATATTTTGGTTACCCTTTTGTAAATTTCATCCATCTCTATATACTTCTTGAAAGTGGATTTTACTCGAAATATATGCCTAATCTCATCTAAAATGAAGAAGGTGTTCTTGAGTGCATTTAGCACCACCCTTGGTGTTGTCGCACCTCTTATATTTGACACTGAAGCTGCATTTGTGCCTACCTTTGTAAGATTTTGGACATAATCCTCAATAGACATTAATTTGTCATTAATTACAAGCATGGAGGGAAAACCCTTGCTGGTCAAGGGTTCAATCCTACTGAAAAAATGATGAACTATTGTACTCACACTGTTGTACTTTTCTTCTAACTGAAGGATGAGGTCCTTCTTGGTGATGATCTTCTTTACTTCTAGAATAGTTGTTGTCATGTCATTTATCCTTAACTCTTCAATCTCATAGCTGTCTTTAGAGTTGAGGAATTTGATTATATCAGAAGCAATTTCTTGCATATCCAAGTTGTTTAGAAATAGTTTCCACAACTTCCTGAGTTTTCTCTAAGAGGTACTTTTGATCAAACTCTATCTTGATATAGGGCCAGACATCCTTAATTTCTTCAGTGATTTCTTCCCACGACATTTCTCTTGCCAAACCCAATTTGTTTCCAATGTAAGATTCTTTAAGCTCCCTCTGCAATGTTTCAATCTGAGCTTTTTCTCTCTGCAACTCAGCTGCATGTGAAGTGTCTGTAGCTATTTTCATATGCTGTAATTCCTTGAGTTCATTCTACAACTTCTTGATTTCTCTTGTCTGAATATACAAGTTTTGAACACCTTCAGCAAGCTGTTCAACTCCTTCTGTTGTACCTGTAGTTGATGTTGTGGCTGAAGTTGAAACCCTGGTTACAGGGATTGCTGTAAGGGGTACTATATCCATTGGAGTTTGAGCTCATTTGACAGCTTCCTCTTTCTCCTTGACTAGTTTATCCATTTGCTCCTCCATTTGTTTTATCTGCAGGTTTTGTTCTATGATGAGCTTCATCATGTCAGACTTCTGAGTTTCTATTTCTTCGGTTTATTTAGCCATTGGGTCCTCAGAAGATGGAAATTTGAGTTGTTTCCTTAATGCTCCAACTTCAACATTTTTCTTTTTAATGATTTCTTCTCCAACATTTATGTTGTAGGGATCATATCCCATATTTAACACCACATTTTCCAAAGATTGGATCTTGGTGTCCTTTTCCAATGAGGAGACTTTCTCCAATTTAAGCTATGACTGTGCGTTGGCCAAGGTAACCTACATTTTTTATAAACTCATGGAAATGTTAGTCAAGGTGGCAGAAATCATCTACCTAGTTTGTTTTTTCATCTCAACTTGATCAATTAGATGCACATCCTTCACATTGAACTCAAAACAAGCCTACTTCTGATAGTGTGCAGTAGTCCTAGGCTGTGGAATTTGGGCTTGCAAGAAAGCCATCTGCATTTTACCCTTCTTAGAGTCAAAGACTGAAATAAGTCTAGCCTGAGAGTTGGAGGAATGTTTCCAGAACTGTGTGTAGGTGTTTAACTTCAACTCTTCATTCCTCCTTTTAATCTCACTGAAGACATGAAAAATGTCTTCCTCCTTATCCTTCTGAATGCTTCCACTGGTCTGAATTACATGCTGTTCCTGAGAAGTAGTGGAATGGTTTGGTGATTGTGTAGATTGTTCACCAGACTGTGTATAAACCATAGTCTCTCCAAGTCCATCCAATGTTTTCTTCTGAGGTTCATTTGCTGCACCAACAATCACAGAGATCCTAGGTCTCTTTTTCCTATGCACAATTCTAAAGCCCTGTCTTGATGCTTTAGTTGTAGGGGATGACTATTCTTCCCTTTCTCTTTTCACTGTATTTTCCTGTGCAGGTGGAGTTTGCACATTTGAAGTGGAAATTGCCTACTCTTTTGCCTATTGGAGGGTGTTCTCTGTCCATTCCAACTAATTTTTATACTGCTCTATTTCAGGCCTGGCTATGTGATGATATGCAGTAAACTTTTTACCACCTCGAGTTGAGAAATCACTCCCATTGGGTCATAATACCAAGTGAAACTGAGACCAAACTTCATCTCCTTTAATAACTTGTATGTTTCTTCTCCTACTGCCCCGGTGTTATAGATGAATGGATCAACTTGGGCTTTCAGATTGAACTGTGATTTCTTCTTTGCAGCCACAAAGTGCACTTCATCTGCATTTAATCTTTTCCTAATGTATTCTAGTGCAAAGATTCTGGTAGGGAGGTACTTGGGAAGTTTGTAGGGTGGAAGCTCACAACCATAGACTCTGATTTCTGTATAGGTTTGGTAACAATACCAATCCCCTGTTGTAGGTTGATCAACCAACTGTAATACTTTAACAATCTCCTCATTGATTCTTGGTACTAGAGTGTTGCTCATAAGACTGACAGCTGGATGAATAAACAGTTCTATGAACTGTTTATATGTAAACTCTTCCTTCTCCTTCATTCCCACTGAAGTCCAAAATATCATTGATTGTTGATTTCCTTCCTCATCTAGCTTCTGTAAGGTAAATGGAAATTTGTCTCCCTGAAAATTTATGAAAAGGTATACGGAAGCATACTTGAATACTTCTTCAATATTAAACTTGACAAATTGCTCATGTGTGGCTTCAGCTAGGAAATGGCTGAAATCATAAATAACAGTGGGTTTGGAATCAATGGAAAAGATGGACAAGAAACCAAGAAAGGCTTCATTTACATATTGATCAGAGTTATAACCAAGCAGATAGGAAAAAATAGTGGCGATTTGCTTGGTTCTATCAGGGAACATGGATGAGTCATAAGGATGGTTTCTTTTAGGCAGAGGACTATCAATAGCTAGAAAAAGTTCAAGAGTCTGGGATCTTTTAGTAAAGTCTAGTTTTTGATAGACTTCTATCAGGTTTTCATGAGAAAAAGGATGGGTTGGTGTAGTAGCAGGGGCATGCAACATTTTTTCAATGGAGTCAGAATTGATTAAGGAGAGGATTTCTCCTGTGGGTGAAATGATTTCTCTTTAGATGGGATCATAAGACTCATGGCATTTCCTCTAAAATTCAGGTGCTTTGTGTATCTGAGGGAAAATGTAGTGAGGAAGATGGGATCCCAGAGTCCTATTTCATATGTTTGATCAATTTTTTGGTCTTCCATTGAGCAGTAATTTTCATATAAATAAAATTGAGAAGAAGTCTCAATGATTTTACAATCTCTGTCGACCAAGGGGTGTGATGGAAGTTAACCTATGGATGAATAAGAGGATTTGGCACTTCTATAATTTCTTTTCCCTTAGGAGGCATTTTTTCAAATAAAATGTAGATTGAAAGTGATGGAAATGGGTCTGAAATAGAGTGATCATAGTAAAAACAGTATGACTGAAGAAGAAAAAAGAGGCTAGTGGACTTGGATGTCGACTTTATTCTGATCTGAAAAAATAATTGCTTAATTGTCAGACCATGGTCGAGTTGTAAGGAGACAAACTGTTAGTGATTAATTTGGTTACAGAAATGTACTGTGTAACCGTTCTCATGGATAAACATGGTTTATAATGGGAAAAACGGAGTGGGGTTGTTCAATGAATGATAATTTTTTCATTAATTATCCAATGGATTAATTAACAGGTGTTTGGGCCATAAATATCATGGGAGTGCAATTGAATGGATAATGGATAGGCGACAGTTGATTGGATGGTAGAAGTGACATGGAGTGTGATGTGGAGAGGGACGTGGAGCGGCGGTAAACAATCACTTATAAACCGCGTTTGGGAGTAACTTGAGGCGGTAAGTGGTGTCGGTATTTTAAGTCCCGAAACACTAAAAGGAAGGTAAGGTGGTTTAGGACAACGGTTTCCGAAACTGCCCATTTCAGACCCCTTCCCCCCTACCCTCCCCCGTCGATAAAGTTTGAACAACAAATAAGGGTCGAGAATGGATGTGGGCCATCAGATGTCGGGAGAGCATACAAGATGAAAGATAAGGTGAGAGGGGTTTAACACGTAAGGCAAGAGTGATGGTGGGGTCACTCCTTTAAGGCAGATGTGACAATTGTGGGTTATGGTGAATGAATGGGCAGATGAATGTGGGATATTTACAAAGTAACATTGGTGTTTTAAAATTTGTGGTTAATTAAAACACATCTTCGAAGGCATAGCTTATCCAATGTTAAAATTTAGGATAAAATCCTTTCATGCTCCAATTATTCCTCATATGTCTACCTACCCTTTACATTTCTAATATTTTCTTTTATTCATGTGAGTGCATTTAGGCTAGCAACTCAATATTCACTTTTAATGATTGATCTACCTCTATCCCTTATTTCCTCCATTAGCTCAATTTAAACTATTGAGCCAATTTTATTTGCTACCTATTGAAAAAAATTTAAATTAGATCCAATCATGATTAAACTGTACAATTGGATAAGATGAACTAGGTGTGGCATTTAAACAATCTGCACACAACCCTTATTTTCAAAAGTAAAATTGACTAAGAGTAGTGGCATTTGGATTTGCAACACTTTCAGACTTAATTGTTTTTTTCTTTTCTTTCTAACCTAGCATTTTATTTTTACCTCCATTATTTAGGGCATCTATTCTAACATTTTATTTGATGTGGACTTATTCATAAAATATCCCTAACATTTTTTAATTCAATATTATTTTTGTCCGTATCCTAACTTAACATTTTTTGAAATATATTTTCATTTTTTGACTAATTGATACTAACTTACCAAAACCAAAAAAATGTTACAACATCAGCTTCAATTGGAGACTGCTTTTTCCTGTAGAATGCAGAGAACCTGTAGATCCATGTGCCTTCTCCTCGAGCTATGGAGTCTTTGCTGTAAAAATCACACTGACAACTTGAAGGGTAAAATAAACCGGAGTTTTTACAATGATAGTAATGAAACCTATTTCAAATTCTCAGTATTGAATGTAATGTTTGAGAAACCTTCCATTAACAGGGTAAGTGGAATACAATCCCACAAGATTTTGAAGCACAAAAGTGTGATGGAAGTTAACCTGTGGATGAATAAGAGGATTTGGGACTTCTTCAATTTCTTTTCCCGTAGGAGGCATTTTGTCAAATAAAATGTAGACTGAAAGTGATGGAAATGGGTCTGAAACATAGCAATCACAATAAAAACAGTATAACTGAAGAGAAAAAAAAGGAGGCTAGTGGAGCTGGATGTCGACTTTCTTCTGATGTGGACAAAAAACTGCTTCATTGTTGGACCGTGGTCGAGCTGTAAGGAGGCAAATTGTTAGTGATTAATTTGGTTACAGAAATGTACTGTGTAACTGTTCTCATCGATAAACATATTTTATAATGGGAAAAAAGGAGTGGGGTTCTCAATGAATGGTAAAATTTTCATTAATTATCCAATGGATTAATTAATAGGAATTTGAGCCATAAATATCATGGGAGTGAAGTTGAATGGATAATGGATAGGCAACAATTGATTGGATGGTAGAAGTGACATGGAGCGTGATGTGGAGAGCAACGTGGAGCGGCGGTAAACAGTCACTTATAAACTGCGTTCTGGAGTAACTTGAGGTGGTAAGTGGTGTTGGGATTTTAAGTCCCGAAACACTAAAAGGAAGGAAAGGTGGTTCAGGACAGCAGTTTCCAAAACTGCCCATTTTGGACCCCGCCCCCCACTGATAAAGTCCAAACTGCAGATAAGGGCCAAGAATGGATGTGGGCCATCGGATGTTGGGATAGCATGCAAGATGAAAGATAAGGTGAGAGGGATTTAGCACGTAAGGAGGTGATCCAGGATGTTTTCGCTCATAGATGTATAGAAAAGAATCACATGCAAAATTGCAACTTAACACAGAAATGTGCACATAAGAAAGGAAGAAGTAAACACATAAAAGGCACAAAAGAAGACACCAAGGCTTGATAACGGAGTTCGTCCAATTCAGACTACGTCTCCAGGCCTAGCTCAACAATGGGGAGGCCTTTCTTATTAAATGGCATTAAAGAAAAGAGAATTACAATCATCAACTGTCCACAAGAGGCTTATACCTCCAATTTGTAAGATGGTTGTGAAATGGATGCCTAAGATGGAGAGGTAAACAACACCAATGCGTCCGTAGCAATAAAGGGGGTTGGAGTCATGTAAGTTGTCTAAACACATAAAAATAGCGCTCTCATCCTCCTACCAAATGAAACAGCATGCTGCCCGAAATGCCTCCCCTGCTCTTTCCAACTATTATGGCTTTATAATGTGTTCTTTGGACAGAATCCCATTCAAATAGGGGCTTCTCTTAGTTCGTAATAGAGGTCGGTGTCGTGGAACGATTGGTGGGCATAACCGCCTCTTTAAATGGCCTTTTTATTGTTGAGGAAATAAAGCCTTAAAATCCATAAAAACACTAAAAATCCACCTAAAAACATCCACCCGGACTTCAAAAAACATTAAATCGGATGCATTTGTATATCAGGTCCGACCTGAGGTCGAAATTGGAGTATCGTTGTCCCCAAGGTCTTGTAACTGGGGAAATACCGACTGTTGATTGCCGATCGCCGATATTGGTGTTGGCCGATCGCATCAGTCCCTCACATATATCACCATGAGTGTCCCAATAATGGTTCCGCCGATCGGTGTATCGTTGATCACTCTGCCCGCTCACCAATATGTATACAATAAGTCCTCCAATCCAGTTGCCTCTAGTCCACCGATCCGATTTGATTGGAGATTAGCGATTGGGGGTTCCATTGCACCCCTCTTAAGTCTACCTCTATGAATCCTCTGATTGCAATTTTTCCTTTAAGGCTTAAGACCCATTTTCAAAGGAAAATCCTCATTTTCTTAAGGATCAAAGCATCCTTCTTTTAGCAATAACTTCATCATCCTGACTCATATTGAAGTGTCGTTTGTGCCATTGGAATCAGGATGACGAGATCTACATTTTGATCCTGAGTTGACTTCATTCTAATCACTTTGATTTTTTGAGCTTTTTCCATGCCATTGTACTCGAAGATCCACCTGGATCAATCCTCCCCATTGAGGAGCTTTTGGACCACAAAAAGCTTTTGATTATTCAATTGGCAAGTGAGGGAACTGTTCCCTCACTTTCTCTTTCTCCATCCATCTAGCCTTTTTGGGGTGCATTCCCTTGAATCCTACTCGAAGGTATTCTACATCTCCTCACTGTGAAATCCTGGTTCTTCTGTCAAGGATGATGTCTTCAGGAAACTCATCGAGATATTCCAATGCAAAATCATCAACTGTAGGAACTATTCCTACGTCATCAGTGTCCATGATCAAAGGTGGTTAATACAGCTTTAGGTTCTCCACATTCACTACTGAATACATCTACAAATATACCAGCAAGTCAAGACGAAAGGCATTGTTCCCAATCTTCTCCAATATGGTGAATGGTCCATAGCGGATTGGCCGCAACTTCTTTCCTTCTCCCTTTATCCTGTCTTTGTTGATGTGGAACCACACCTTGTTGCCCACTTGGAATTGATGGTCGACTTGATGTTTATCATGTCGAGCCTTATGACGGGCTTGACTTTTCTCCAACCGCTCTTGCACTGCTTAGTGAATCAATTGGATTCGTTGAATGAACTGTTGAGCTCTGTCCCTATCATTACGTCCACTGGAGCCATCCTCCCTTCCAAAGACCATATCAAAAGGGTCCTTTGACAGGTAACCAAAACATGTCTCGAATTCTGAACGTTGCGTAGATGAATGCATTGCTCGGTCATAGGAATGTTGTATGTAGGGGAGATTTTCATCCAACAACTTGGGATGTTTCCCACAATAGCCTCATAATAAGTGTACCACATTACGGTTAACAACCTCTGTCTGTCTGTCGATCTGCGGGTGAAATTCCATACTTCTTTTCAATTTGGTGTCCATCATCCTCCACAATCTAGTCCAAAACTCTCCAAGGAAGCGAGAGTCCCGATCTGACACAATTGATGTGGGTAATCCAAAGTGGACCCAAACATGCTAAAAGAAAAGAGAAGTAGTCTGCTTTGCAGTAATCTAATTTTTACAAGGCATAAGAATACACATCTTGCTGAAACGGTCAATGATGACACACAAATAGTCATGACTCTTCCTAGACAAAGGAAAACATCCTACAAAGTCCATTGACACACTTTCCCATGGGTGACTCGGAATAGGGAGTGGTGCGTAAAGCCCAAGTTTTCTATTAGAGGGCTTTGAAACAGAACACATCACACAACCCTTTACATAGCGAGTCACAATGTTTTTCATATTAGGCCAAAAACAAAATCTTTGTACATGACATAAAGTCTTTTTGACACCAAAGTGTCCAGACACAAGAGAGGTGTGGGCATCTCGAATTACATGTACTCTTTCTCCTGTGGGGATACACAATTTACCAAGGTGATACAACAATTTCCCCTGCAACTAATAGTTTTCCACCTGTGCACCATGGGTTAGTTTTGCATAAACCTCCTTAAAGTCATCATCGTTAGCATATTTTTCAGCATAACTCTCAAAAGATAATGAAGCATTATGCAAAATAATAGAAGAAGAAATAGGAGGGCGAGATAGCATATCAACCACTTTATTGCTAGTGCCCTTCTTATACTTTATTACCAGATGAAATTGTTGAAGAAAGCCCATCCACTTGAAATGGAGAGATTGTTGCAACTTGGTTTGTGACTGAAGGTATTGCAAGGGTTGATGATCTGTATGGATGATGGTCTCCTTGCCGATCAGGTAATGTTTCCACTTTTTCACACTCTACACCAAGGCATAAAGCTCCTTGTCATAGATGGGATAGTTTATCACATCTTGAGAAAAATTCTCAAAATGGTAACAAATTGGCTTCTTTTGCTGCATCAGTACAACTCACATGGCATAACCACTGGCATCAGTTTCAATCTCAAATGGTTGTTGGAGATCGAGTAAGGCTAAGACTGGCGCGGTACTAATTTTTCCTTCAATGTTTCGAAGGACTTCTGCTATCTTCCTCGCCATTGGAAGACTTGTTTCACAATTGTCAATGTGTGTAAAGGTGTTGCAATAATAGAGAAATTAGCAATAAATCTCCTCCAATACCGGACTGCACCTAAAAAGCTACGGACCTCGGTTACACTGGTGGGTTTAGGCCAATTTACAACTGCTTCAACTTTAGAGGGATCAATTTTTAACTGACCATGACCAATAATATGACCTAGGTAACCCAAAGAGGTTTTCCCGAACTCACACTTTGACAATTTTACAAAGAATTTTTCCTTTTTCAGCACATCAAGCACCTTCTTTACATGACTCACATGTTCAAACCAACTTTTTCTAAAATCTAGTATATCATCTAAATAAAAGAGAACAAACTCATAAATGAAAGGCTGAAATATATCATTCATAACTTGCATAAAGGTGGCTGGAGCATTGCAAAGCCCGAATGACATCACCATCCATTCGAATAGTCCCTGCTTGGTTTTGAAAGCGGTTTTCCACATGTCTTGCTCTGCAATTCTGACTTGGTGGTAGCCATTGCGCAAATCCAACTTTGTGAAATAAACAACACTTTTTAATTGGTCTAATAATTCATCTACGCGTGGGAGGGGATAGCGATTTTTCACCGATATTTTGTTGAGCGCGCGGTTATCCAAGCACATTCTCCAGCTGCCGTATTTATTTGGCACTAGAACGATTAGCGAACCACATGGAGAGGATCTCGACCTGATGACGCCTTGGTCCAGCTATTCCTGCGCTTTCCTCTTGATTTCCTCCATCTCAATCACCGACATCCTATACATGCTGATTTTTGGCAGAGGGGCGTCATGCAATAGATATATTTCGTGTTGGATTTCCCTCTTCGGAGGAAGTCCCTTCAGCTCCTAAAATAGTTCATTATAATCAGAAATCAATTCCAGTAATTCCTGTTTATGCTTCCCTTCACAGCCCTAGAACGCATCAACGAATTCAGCCTCTTTCACCCTTACAACCATAAGCATGCATGTTTTACTGGAATTCACCAGTCTTTTCATTTTCCCAGTGCTTACGAGGATGGCATTAATCTTATTTTGATGAGCCTGCACTATGTATGCTACCCCATCCTTGGTGATGTGATATTTATTCTCATGGAAGAAAAAGACTGCTTTTCTATCATACAGGTATGGGCTCCCTAATACCATGCCACAAATATCCAGTGGTATTACATCCATTTCTACTTCGTCTACCAGCTTAGACGCAATCATAAATTTACCTTACACTGTTGGGTTACATTCAATTTTGCTTTATCATGTATCCATCTCAGTGGGTAAGGTTATGGGTGTGTTTTTGTCTCTAAGCCAAGCTTCTTTACCAAGTGTTATCACTCAGGTTGTTCCCAAAAGTTGTAAGAAAGGGAATACGGTCGAGGTAACCACAGACCAATCTTTTAGACACAGAATCTAGCCAATCTGTATCCAGAGAGGGCTCTCTCTTTATGATTTAGCTTTGTTTTTAAAGGTGTTAGGCTAGTTATGAAGTTTAAGGGTTTTGTTTTGAGTTTGGGTGGTGAGAGTGATCTAGGTGGATATTGGTGGCCACCTGCCAAGTCCACCTGGACCCCCACCATTGTCTTTCTTAGCATTTTCAGTTTCCTTAATTGTAGCACAACTTACTATTTTTAGCAGTTTTTTGGGTCCTGAACTTCCGGAGCCGTTTTGAGGCCCTAAACGACGTTTTTTGGGGAATCCGGGGGCAACATGAGTCCATGGAATGGACTGGTGTTGCCCGTTCCAACAATGATAGTGCTCGGATAGATCTTTCTAATGAGCTACTTTACGCGTCAAACGGAGATCATATGCCAAAGTTACGACCCCGGGAAGTTGATGTACCAACTTACCCCCAAACGGGGCCCACAGTTTGGCGTTTCATCTCCTAGGGTTAGGTTTTGGAATGTTAAGGGTTTTTCCATTGTTTCTCAACAATAAATAGGCCTTCGAGCCTCATTGTAACACAGTTCAGAGGCATGTAGCCATCACATCTCTTCTCAGAGATAAGCTACCATCGCCCTAGCTAGTTTATTGCCATTTCTGTTTGTAAGCATATTTCAGTATTTTCCATTAATGAAATGAAGTATTATTTCCGCTGCATCTTTGTGTATATGATTATCTCTGTAATTTGTTGCGTTCCTGTTTAAATCCGGATCAGTGGTATCAGAGCGGTCTGCTTTTTCTCTGTTTTTCTTTGCATGTCCCCAACAAGGTCGGGATATAAGGAGTTAGGGCTTGAACTGGTTGAACCTTTGCAAGACCAGCCTCGCAAATCCCGACGGCCTCCCATGGCGGACGAGAAGAAAGACGAGGGGGCAGGAGATCCCATCAAAATCTTGCTCGAAGAAGTGCTCGAGCGACAACGGAACGCGATGATGGACAGCTTTGCGCAGATCCTTCAGCGGCTACCCAGAAGCGGCGCATCGGCTTCCAGCAGCTCCTCTGGAAACGCCACACCCTTTAAGGTACAAGTTAATTTTGAAATCCCCATATTCGAGGGTCAGATAGACGCCGATGCCGTAGATAAATGGTTAAATCTGCTAGAGGGTTATTTTTCTGTTCATGAATTTTCGAGTCGGGAAAAGATTGTTTTTGCTCTTCTCAAAGCAGCCCCCCACGTCAAGGACTGGTGGGAAACCTACTGCGAGCAGAAGGATGAAAGTACTGGCTCACTATTTTCAGCCGCACCCACCTGGGATTCGTTCCGGGATGCCATCAAGGAGCAGTACTACCCTGTCGGAAGCTATGAGGATGAATACATAAAGTGGACCACGCTGCGGCAGGGAAGGGACCAAGACGTGCCGGAGTTCACCAATCTTTTCCATACCCTTCGCACAAAGTTGGGTATCAAGGATTCGGAGCAACATTTGATACTCAAATACCGTGGCTGACTGCACAAGTACATCCAGGAAGAAATACAGTTCCTAAACATCCCCTCGCTCGGCGCAGCATACCGGTATGCCGTCAAGGTCGAGCAGAAGTTTAAACAAAAGAAGCGAGACTTTGGATCTGCGAATCCAAAGCAGGGGAAAGGTGCCCCTAAACAACAGAACAAAGGACAAATCCAAGGCGGGATAGCCCAAGACAACCAGCCGAAGCTGCAAGCAAAGAGCAACGCCACGAAGCCGAGAAAGGACACTGGAAAATGGTGCGAGTTCCATAAGAGCTCCACTCACAACACAAGTGAGTGTCGGGCCAAGCAGTCACTGGTGGCTGAGCTAAAGGTTTCAGAATCAGATGCATGTTCCGACTCTGAGTCAGAACCCGATAAGGGGTATGAAAAAGGGAAGCAGATCATTGATGCGGATCCCAGCGCCATTGTTGCTACCGCAAAGATTCAGAAAAATGAACCCGAAGATCCAGAGGAGGAGGAGCGTCTCTTCCACTCCCAGATGTGGGTAAAGGGCTCCCCGATACAGTTCATTGTTGATAGCGGGAGTCAAAAGAACCTCATTTCGGTAGAGGTCGTGAAGCGGTTGGGCTTACCGACCACAGCACATCCACAACCATACACCATTGGGTGGCTTCACCAAGGGCGAGATCTTCGCGTGAGCCAGCAGTGTCGCCTTCCATACAACATCAAGCCCTTCACGGATGAGGTATTGTGTGACATTGCTCCCCTTGAAGTTTGTGAT
The DNA here is from genome assembly GCA_031772625.1 of Pinus tabuliformis. NCBI lineage: Eukaryota > Viridiplantae > Streptophyta > Pinopsida > Pinales > Pinaceae > Pinus > Pinus tabuliformis. Next base: position 121,687,661 of record CM062805.1, read on the forward strand.
GTATTACTAGGACAACCATACTTGTGGAAGCGACATGCTGTGTATGAATCAAGGCCCCGTGCTGTTATTATTACATTGGGAAATAAGTTATTTAGGATACCAGAGGTAGCACCACCTGCCGCCATCTCTTTGATTACTGCAAAACAATGCAGTAAGATCATTTCCAAAACTAGGAAATTTGTTTTCCTGATGATACGCCCTCAAGGGAAGAAGAAGACAGTGGCCGCGGCCTCCAAACGGGGTCCCTCTGCACGGCAGCTATAGATGGACAAGATTGTGGAGGAGTACGAAGACATCTTCACCTCCCCGGCAGGGGTTCCTCTACACTGTCAAGTCAAGCACTCCATCGATCTGACCCCAGGTGCGCCGCTACCCAATGGACCAATTTATCGGCGCTCCGTTCTGGAGAACAATGAAATCAAGAGGCAGATTCAGGAGCTCCTGCAGAAAGGTCACATCCGTCCGAGTTCTTCGCCCTGTGGGAGCCCGATAGTGTTGGTACAGAAGAAGGATGGGACGTGGAGACTCTGTATTGACTATCGGGCGCTGAACAAGATCACTGTCTGTAATAGGTACCCGATCCCGCGGATTGATGACCTCCTAGACCAACTAAAGGGGGCGAAATATTTCAGCAAGATCGATCTGAAGTCAGGATATCACCAGGTACCAATTGAACCCTCAGATGTGTGGAAGACTGCCTTCAAATCCAAGGAGGGCCTCTTCGAATGGTTGGTCATGCCTTTCGGATTGACGAATGCTCCTGCAACCTTTATGAGGCTAATGGATGACATCTTGCGCCCATTCACCAACTCCTTTGTAGTAGTATACTTGGATGACATTCTGATCTTCAGCCAGAGTTGGGAAGAGCACCTCCACCACATCCGACAGGTTCTCCAAACACTGCGGCAACACAAGCTATGTGCCAATTTGGAGAAATGCACTTTTGGCATGACCGAGGTTCAGTATCTGGGATACATCATTGATGAACAGGGGGTGCATGTCGATCCAGCCAAGGTCCAAGTCATTCGGGATTGGCCCTCTCCAACCACTCTAACAAAGCTCCGCAGCTTTCTAGGTCTTGCCAACTTCTACCGCAGGTTTGTGTTGGGATTTTCTCATATTTCTTGGCCCTTGAGTCAAGTCACCAACGGCGGGGCGAAAGCAAAATTCTTTTGGTCTGAATCTCAACAGAAGTCATTCAGGGAGTTGAAGGATCGCCTCTGCACGACACCAGTGCTCGCGTTACCAGATTTACAACAACCATTTGAGGTCGAGACAGATGCCTCTGACTATGCTATTGGGGCAGTCCTTACTCAACATGGACATCCAGTGGCATATCACAGTGAAACACTTTCAGACACAGTCCAGAAGTACCCCACTTATGATAAAGAGATGTATTCCATTGTACAGGCCTGCCGACAATGGAAGCATTACATTTTGGGGAAGGAAACGGTCATCCACACAGACCCAAGGGAAATTGCAGAATGATCGCCATCAAAAGTGGTCTACATACCTGCAACAGTTTCACTTGAATATCAAGTATAAAAAGGGCAGCACCAATAATGTTGCAGATTGCCTCAGTCGACCACCGATCATGGCGCTAACCACCGTGCTCAACTCTTGCGGGCACGAGACTTCTGATTGGCCACTTCTCTACAAAAGTGACCCAGAATTCGGCCACACATACCAGACACTCTTGGAGGGTCGGCAGGTTGCAGATTTTCACCTCCAGGATGCCCTATTATGCCACCTAGGTCACCTTTGTGTTCCTTCAAGCGAGCGTGCCAAGATGATTTGGGAAGCACACTACAGTCGGGCTGCTGGGCATTTCGGGGTCGAGAAAACAGTGGTAGTACTGCAAAACTATTTCTATTGGCCGAATCTTCGACAGGATGTTGGGAAGTACATCCGATCATGTACTGCCTGTGCCATTGCCAAACCGACCATTAAGAAGCAAGGCCTCTATACCCCGTTGCCTACCCCTAGTCGACCTTGGGAATCCATCTCCATGGATTACATGTCAGGCCTTCCTTCCACTAAGCATGGAAATGACTGTGTTTTTGTGGTCGTCGACAGGTTCTCAAAGATGGCCATTATGATGGCCTGCAAGAAGAATATCACAGCAGAAGCCACTGCTAAACTCTTCTTTGAACGAGTGTGGGTGCACTTTGGGATCCCACAGTCTATCATCTCAGATCGGGACAGTTGGTTTCTCAGCACCTTTTGGTCCAGTCTCTGGTCAATGCTGGACACCAAACTCACGAAGTCCACAGCCTTCCATCCTCAAACTGATGGCCAGACAGAGGTTGTCAATAGGATGATTGTGCACATTCTGCGCATGTATAACTCAAAGCATCCACGCACATGGGACGAGAGCCTCCCCTACGTTCAGCACAGCTACAACCGAGCTCTTCACAGCTCCACTGGCCATAGCCCTTTTCAGGTGGGTTTGGGATTCCAGCCACTATGCCCCATTGATGTGGCCATGCCACTTGCAGCTACTCACATGAATTCAGCTCATGTCCAGTCCGAAACAGATAAGGCCACCAGCTTCATTGAGCGCATCCAACATATTCGCCAGCAGGTCCATGACATTCTTGAGAAATCAAATGCCAAGTACAAGCAGCGACATGATCAACATCGGGTGCCACACAAGTTTCAGGTGGGCGACAAAGTCTGGTTGCATTTGCAAAAGGAACGCCTTACTGGAGCCTATCGGAAATTGAGACCACTCCGATATGGTCCTTACACCATTACTAAGGCTATGGGAGACAATGCATTTGAGCTCAGCATTCCCCCATTCCTTGGCCTGCACCCAGTATTTAATGTGGACCGCCTTCGGCCATACTTTCCACCATTGCTAGACACATCCGACATTGCAGAACAGCTCAAACCCACAGAATTAAATCCAGATTGCATGGAACAAGCTGCAACTGATCGGATCATGGACACACAGATCAAGAACACTCGCCAACAGAATATCCAACTGTATCGAGTTGTCAAAGCGGGCCAACTCCTTCAGCAGGGCAAGTGGCTCACCAGGGAACAAGTTCAGCAGAAGTTTCCTCATCTCATGGAGGAGCTCAACGCAATGGGGACCATTGCTTCCTAAGGGGGGAGGAATGATCCAGGTGGATATTGGTGGCCACCTGCCAAGTCCACCTGGACCCCCACCATTGTCTTTCTCAGCATTTTCAGTTTCCTTAATTGTAGCACAACTTACTATTTTTAGCAGTTTTTCGGGTCCTGAACTTCCGGAGCCGTTTTGAGACCCTAAACGACGTTTTTTGGGGAATCCGGGGGCAACACGAGTCCATGGAATGGATTGGTGTTGCCCGTTCCAACAATGATAGTGCTCAGATAGATCTTTCTAATGAGCTATTGTACGCGTCAAACGGAGATCATATGCCAAAGTTACGACCCCGGGAAGTTGATGTACCAACTTACCCCCAAACGGGGCCCACAGTTTGGCGTTTCATCTCCTAGGGTTAGGTTTTGGAATGTTAAGGGTTTTTCCATTGTTTCTCAACAATAAATAGGCCTTCGAGCCTCATTGTAACACAGTTCAGAGGCATGTAGCCATCACATCTCTTCTCAGAGATAAGCTACCATCGCCCTAGCTAGTTTATTGCCATTTCTGTTTGTAAGCATATTTCAGTATTTTCCATTAATGAAATGAAGTATTATTTCCGCTGCATCTTTGTGTATATGGTTATCTCTGTAATTTGTTGCGTTCCTGTTTAAATCTGGATCAGAGAGTCCATAGAACAATGAGGTAAAACAGAATAGTTCAGTCCATTGGGCATGATAGAGTCAAAGAAGGATGGTTTTCTGGATTGGGTTTCTAACAGAGGATGGTACCACAGAGCAAGGTAGTCAAACAAGGAACAAATGAAGGATTTAAAGCAGATGGAATGGGCTCAGATGGATGAAGGGTAGTTAAGAATCCTTCAACATATTGAAAGAGGGAAAATGAATGGTTACTGATAAGGAACAGTTAAGAATTCCTTGGCAAATAATCACCATGAAAGAATCATGGGAAACATGAGAAATTAAGAAATCACTGTTTATACTAATTCTGAAGAAAACACAGAGAATGATAAAGACTGAAAACAGAGTGCAGATAAGAAAATTTTGAATTAACATTTTTCTTTATCATTCAGATTATGAAACACAGATGATATAAAAACTCAGAAAACTATAGAACATAAGATATAGGGGAGTTTGATTCAAGAATTTTGTGACAAGTCCTCTACTTCAATTCTTCATTCAGTAAGCCAGACAACAAATGTTTCCAACAGCCTTTTATTCCAAAGTTTCTAAGTTACAGCAAAGTCTAAGAAATCTACGCACACCCAACCTCCTCAAAAATCTAATGGAGGGGTATTTATACAACAAAATATGTACAACAGATATCTCATAAAAGCTCTGAGATAATATCTAAGTTTAACCTAGAGTAATTTACAAGTAAAGTAGAAACAACTAACTTATGCTGTGTTAGAGGCTAGCTCTTTAGGGTTCGGCTTGGAGCTGTCCTATAGTAGCTCTGCGCATCTGCCTATGTTAACTGTACTCTTAATTTTGATATGCTTTTCCTTATCAGCTCTGATACTCTTTAATTCTGATTTGATTTGTCTTTAATTCTGCACTGATACTCTTTAAAGCTTGATCTGATACTCTTTAATGTGTTTTGACTTCTGTTGACCGCTCGGCAAAAAAGAATTGGTAATGTGTCTTCACACCGCCTTTCCTCTACAATTCATGTTTCTGCAGGTTTCCATTGGCTAGGGTAGCAAAATATCTCTGTTTCCCTCTTCTATGGGCATAGAAAGTCCCTTGATTTGATTTCAACTGAATTTAAAGAGGAAGAAAACTATAATTGGCAGCTTGGCTGAGGCTGTGAGCTCATCGATGGAACTTTTTCCTGGTCGGAGGCAGTCGAAAACCTGAAAATGTGACCTTGGTCCCTTTTACACCTGGAGCACGCAGGGGCACTGAATGAAAAAACATAACAAAATGACCTTTTCATCCTTTTATTGACAAAAATGAATTTTGGCGGGCAATTTTGGTTTGAAGGAAGGATGACGTCAGTGGGGGCTATGGGACAGATGATGTGGCAAGTGACATGGCAGTATAGATGGTGACATGGCAAGTGATGTCAGAAAAGGACAGCTGACGTTAGCGGGGGGGAGGGTGGTAAATGGTTTTGCTCGCACCGCTTTTGGTGCTGGGTGGTATCAGGTAGAGGGGCAGCGGACACGCCGGGAGAGTGACACGTGGATCTGGTACGGTGCCAAAACCACCGTTTCCCTGGGAGTTAAATAGCGGCATATGGGGGGATCGTGAAATGGATCTTCGCCGTCGGATGGCGAGGTGGTTGATTTGACAGTTGGCGCACTACGGAGATGGAAGAATGTTAATGCGCGGGACCGATACAATAAATTAAAGTTTTTTTTAATGCATAGGGGTGGATTTGATTGGTTTGTGGGGTTGGCTATTAATTAACGTGGGGTTAATTAATCCCATAAGCGTGGCGGAGGCTATTAACAAGTTCCAAATGAACCTGTTAATCCCTGACTAATCAGTGCTATAGTTGTAATCAACCGGGGCGGGAAATATATTAACAATCGGGGTTTTTTATGTTATATATACATAATATGGGTAGGGAATCATTTATAAGGGAATTATATAATAAAAAATTAATTGTTAATATGGAAAATGATATGAAAACAAGCACTAAGTTATAAATTTTAAAAAATTAGGCTTAAGGGGAAAAAAGAGTTTATACAAAAAATATGGCTAATCCCTAAGTAAAACATATTCTTACTTAGGCAAATGTTATGGAATGAGATGAGTGATTCATGGATATTAAGCAGATCTTAATATCTTTGGGGGGAGATTAGTAAGTGACTGGGGAGAAGTGTGAAGGGGAGTTAGTTAGGCCTCGCTTGAGCTGCTCCAAAATAATGTTTGTCGTAGTGCCTTGTGATAGAAGTGTAAGTTAACACATTTTTTTAAGAGACAAAATCTATCACAAGTCTCATTCTGCAACAGCATTCTACCTACCCAGCCTACTTTGTCTAACGTTTTTTCTTCTTTTTACTCGGGTGCACTTGGATTGGCAAACCCTCATCAATTTTTGTTTTTCTTTACATGGTAAGCCTACCTAAGTCTGCACTTATTTCTTCCAAGGGCTCAGATTAAACAATTGAGCTCCTTTGCTTCTCTACCTATCTACTTATCTGCCAAGATTAAACAGTTTGAACAAACTTTTATTCTCTATCTCTAAAACATGAAACTCAAACATGAACTGGCCAAGATTAAGTTGTTTGGCCATTCATCAATGGTGGCAAAAAGTTTCAACAAGCTGTACATGATGCTTTATCTATAGAAAATGAAATAGTAGTGGCATTTGGACTTGCACACTTTCCTGGTCTTTTTATTTGGGGTTCATTTCTTTTCATTTTTTATTTTGACAATTTATTTTTTCACCCTTTGATTTTTCTTTTAGGGTATACCGTCTTTACATTTTTTAATTTTTAATTTTTATTTTTTTATAATATGGAAACCTTTACAGCAAGGAAAGGTATGAACATATTACAGAGCTCAACCAGTCAATCATGAAATATGACACCTATAACTATAGGAGTATAACACTGGCTCCACTTGGGGATGGCTTTCCCTCATGGAAAGTCAAGAACAACATGTCAGATGGCCTTCTGCATAACTTGGACTGTGCTCTAAAATCTTCCTTTGCTGGTTGCTTTATTGTATATATGACAACACACTTTCTGAAGCTTAGGGCCTTCTCTTCAGGCTTCAACTGTAGCAAGTTACTATCCCATCCAGATTTAAACACATTTTTTCATTTTTTCTTCCTCCTTGAATCCTACTTGAGCACCTTGTCACTTGGGTAGGAACTTGCAGCCTTGGTCTTTTCATCAAAATCCTCTCAACTTTCTCTTGCATAACTTTGAGATCTAACTTGAAAACAAAAAAAGGGCTGCAACTTTCAAACCAAATTAGTAAATCATCAACATCTTGGATTCAAACATTTAAGGATTTATTTGGTAATCTACTGACAAATGAATCTAAAAAAAACTAAAATCCTACCTACTTTACTCTAATCAGCTTTCTAACTGCTGGTTAGGTAAAATGACACAACCAACGCAACCACTCAAGCATTATATACATTAGTGACCTTTGTTGTTTGTGTTTGATGTTGTTTAAAATTGAGATCTTGCAATCGAATTTGGCTTTGTTAGACTTTGAGAAGATAAGGAAATTCCTGATCTCCTTTGCTGAATCTAGAAACTGTACAAAAGGATCCTGCAAAATATATACACTATTCTTGAGCTGATTCAAACAACAACTGTACAAATGTCCTGGATAGCTCTCATGCCATGAAACCAAAATATCACCCTTGTCTTTACCACCATGTATGTTTTTGACTGTTCTTTGTGATGAAATTTCTACTGATTGCAATGTCTGTCTGTTAAAACCATTATCATCTTGTTTTTAACCCTTATAGTTTGTTAATGGAGAAGAATATTGATTTCTTTCATCATTCAACCTGTCAGCTGATGGATCATAAAGAACTTGAAAGGATTGTTGCAAATTATTACACACAGGTTAAAATGGAATTTCATGGGTTTCTACAAGCTGCTCCTCCCCTTCTTTAACAATTTTAAATGACTCAGGACAAAGAGGTAGGGAATCAACTTGGATTTTTCGATCATATGTTTCCGCTTCCAAGTCTTCTTCTGCAACCTGACATTCAATGGCATTTTGGGGCTGCAAATCTAGATATGATAAGTCTTGAACAAAGATTTGATTGCCCTATAGATGGTTAATATCAAGACTTGGTGACATTTGTTTTTTAATTGCATGATATTTATCTCTAATAAAATGAAATGAATCAAAACAAAATGGTAAAGTTCCCTCACTGATTTCAAAATTTTCTGCACTTTCCTCCTCATTCACATTGCTGAAATGAACAAGCTCATCACTTCTTTCAAGCTGTTGAATCTGAATTTCCTTTTTCCCCAACTTAGCTTCTGATTCCTCTGCAAGGTTAATTTGGATTTGAGAAACATAATCATCATCATATTGATCATACTTGGGCGAATCATTAAAAGAATACATGTTGTCAAATGCACACACCAGATCAGGAGATTGCTCCTCCACATATTGCTCTATGAATATGTCTTCTGATCTGTGATGGATTGAGTTGGCATGAATTTGTTCATAAATATCAACCCTTTCCTCTTGTGAAACAAATGTGTCATGATGATTTTGAGAAAAACATTCAACTTTCATTGTGATCTTCTGCATCATTTCATCTGCTTTCTTTATCAAAATGTCAAGTTTTTCCTCCTCCTCTATTTCCAATTTTTCTTTTATAATTTTCAGATTAACCTCTACATCCACTGCCATGTTCTGCATCTATTCCATAGTTGAAGGGTTTCTTTCTCTCAGATGAAATTCTATCTCTGAATCAAATGCTCTTAGGTAATGCACTAGCGCTGAGTCAAGGCGAGGCCTTATATTCAATGGTATTGAGTGATAGATTTGATTAAATCTGTTTAAAATTGTTGTATTGTTTCATCTGAATGTCATTTTAACTGATTCTATTCTTCTATGATCATGAGAAGATTGAATTTGATTATCCATCTATCAAGGAAGAATTTGAGAAACTGCTCAATATTTGAGATTCTTGCCTCAGGTAGGGTTTTGAACCAACCCTTGACTTTGGCTTGCAAAGAAAGAGAAAAAAGCCTAATACTAACATCCACTTCATCCACTTCAAATAAGCTAAGATAATCTTCAAAAACTTGGATGTGCTTTTGGGCAGTGACACCATTCTCTCCATCAAACCTAGGGAGATACTTGGGATAATCGTTAGGGAAAGCATGGAGTGTAGGAGGCAAAATGAGTGGTTTATACCTATCAGGAACTTTATGAGGTACCAGAATATGTTCAGGGATTGGATGATTGGTCTTGATTTTTGGATTCTCCTTAACTGAAAAATGATCTTCATAAGAATTAGAAGACTGCTGTTCAAATGTGTAAGGAGACTTTTCATCTACATTTTTGGAAGGAAAATAATAAAAACTTAATCTAAAATCATCTCTAAAATAGAATATAGATTGAAAAATATTATCAATGAGAAAGAACATAATGTCTTGGATAACAATCCAAATCAAAATCCTGATCTTTTAATATAGTTCTTTTAGGTTCATTTCTCCAGTGGAGTCTTGATTGTGAAATTGATGTGGAGTCGCCAAGTGGGTGATTTTAACCTTTGTGTGTCTGATTCTTGTCCACCATCACAGATCAGATCTAAACCTGTAAAATAATTTTGAAGAAAAGGTTCAGTTTCTCCAGGAAACAAAATTTTTGAGATTTTTATGATTTTTTCAAAAAAACTTTTATGATTTCTTTAAGAGGTTTTAGATATGAGATTTAAACTTTCTTAAAGATTTTATTGGACAAGAGGAACTGATCAAGCATTTGAAACCAACTGTTCAAACCATAAGCTAGACCGGAGATAGATTGAAGTAGCATTTATTTACTTCTGCAATTGCAAAGCAAAAGAATTTTCAAATGCTACCTGACTAAATTCAAGCTCCATATGTAGCTTATACAGAAAACAGTAGAAACAAACAATTATTCAGGTCCCCAGTGGAGTCGCCAATGATGTTATCACTCAGGTTGTTCCCAAAAGTTGTAAGAAAGGGAATACGACCGAGGTAACCACAGACCAATATTTTAGACACAAAATCTAGCCAATCTGTATCCAGAAAGGGCTCTCTCTTTATGATTTAGCTTTGTTTTTAAAGGTGTTAGGCTAGTTATGAAGTTCAAGGGTTTTGTTTTGAGTTTGGGTGGTGAGAGTCCATAGAACAGTGAGGTAAGACATAAAATTTTAGTCCATTGGGCATGATGGAGTCAAAGAAGGATGGCTTTTTGGATTGGGTTTCTAACAAAGGATGGTACCACAGAGAAATGTAGTCAAACAGGGAACAAATGAATGATTTAAAGCAGATGGAATGGGCTCAGATGGATGAAGGGTAGTTAAGAATCCTTCAACATATTGAAAGAGGGAAAATGAATGGTTACTGATAAGGAGCAGTTAAGAGTTCCTTAGCAAATAATCACCATTAAAGAATCAGGGGAAATAGGAGCAATTAAGAATTCATTGTTTATACTAATTATGAAGAAAATATAGAGAATGATAAAGACTAAAAACAGAGTGCAGTTAAGCAAATTCTGAATTAACCTTTTGCTTTATCATTCAGATTATGAAACATATATGATATAAAAACTTAGAAAATTGTAGAATATAAGATATAGGGGACTTATTGATCCGGAGTTTGATTTAAGAATTCTGTGACAAGTCCTCTGCTTCAATTCTTCATTCAGTAAGCCAGACAACAAATGTTTCCAATAGCTTTTTATTCCAAAGTTTCTGAGTTACAACAAATTCTAAGAAATCTACGCACACCCAACCTCCTCAAAAATCTAATGGAGGGGGTATTTATACAACAAAATATGTACAATAGATATCTCATAAAAGCTCCGAGATAATATCTAAGTTTAACCTAGAGTAATTTACAAGCAAAGTAGAAATAGCTAACTTATGCTGTGTTAGAGGCTAGCTCTTTAGGGTTCAGCTTGCAGCTGTCCTATAGTAGCTTTGCGCATCTGCCTGTCTTAACTGCGCTCTTAATTCTGATCTACTTTTCCTTATCAGCTCTGATACTCTTTAATTCTGATTTTATTTGTCTTTAATTCTGCATTGATACTCTTTAAAGCTTGATCTGATACTCTTTAATGTGTTTTGACTTCTGCTCACGTCTATCCAGCAAAAAAGAACTGCTAACGTGTCTTCACTCTGCCTTTCCTCTACAATTCATGTTTCTGCAAGTTTCCATTGGCTAGGGTAGCAAAATATCTCTGTTTATATTTGCTTCCCTCTTCTGCAAGCATAGAAAGTCCCTTGATTTGATTTCAACTGAATTTAAAGAGGAAGAAAACTATAATTGACAACTTGGCTGAGGCTACCAGCTCATTGATGGAGCTTTTTCCTGGTCGAAGGCGGTCGAAAACCTGAAAATGTGACCTTGGTCCCTTTTACGCCTGGAGCGCGTGGGGGCACTGAATGAAAAAACATAACAAAATGACCTTTTCATCCTTTTATTGAGAAAAATGAATTTTTGCAGGAAATCTTGGTTTGAAGGACAGATGATGTCAGCATGACGTCAGTGGGGGGTATGGGATGGATGATGCGGTAGGTGACATGGTAGTATGGATGGTGACATGGCAAGTGATGTCAGCAAAGGACAACTGACATTAGAAAATGACATTAGCAGGGGGGAGGGCGGTAAATGGTTTTGCCCGCACCGCTTTTGGTGCTGGGCAGTATCAGGTGGAGGGGCAGCGGACACGCCGGGAGAGTGACACATGGATCTGGTACGGCGCCAAAACCACCGTTTCCCTGGGAGTTAAATAGCAGCAGACGGGGGGATCGCAAAATGGATCTCTACTGTCGGATGGTGATGTGGTTGATCTCACTGTTGGCGCACTTTGGAGATGGCGAAACGTTAATGCGCGGGACCGATACAATAAATTTAAGTTTTTTTTATGCATCAGGGCAGATTTGATTGGCCCGCGGGGTTGGATATTAATTAACATGGGGTTAATTAATCCCATAAGCATGGTCGAAGCTATTAACAAGTTCCAAATGAACCTGTTAATCCCTGAGTAATCAGTGCTATGGTCGTAATCGACCGGGGCAAGAAATATATTAACAGTCGGGGTTTTTTATGTTATATATACATAATATTGGTAGGGAAACATTTATAAGGGAATTATATAATAAACACGTTAATTGTTAATATGGAAAATGATATGAAAACAAGCACTAATTTATAAAGTTTAAAAAATTAGGTTTAAGGGGCAAAAAGAGTTTATACAAAAAATATGGCTAATCCCTAAGTAACATAGATTCTTACTTAGGTAAACGTTATGGAATGAGATGAGTCATTCATGGATATTAAGCAGATCTTAATATCTTTGGGGGGAGATTAGTAAGTGATTGGGGAGAAGTGTGAAGGGGAGTTAGTTAGGCCTCGCTTGAGCTGCTCCAAAATAATGTCTGCCGTAGTACCTTGTGATAGAAGTGTACGTTAACAAATTTTTTTAAGAGACAAAACCTATCACAAGTCTCATTCTGAAACAACATTCTACCTACCCAACCTACTTTGTTTAACATGTTTTCTTCTTTTTACTCGGGTGCACTCGGATTGGCAAACCCTCATCAATTTTTGTTTTTCTTTACATGGTAAGCCTACCTAAGTCTGCACTTATTTCTTCCAAGGGCTCAGATTAAACAGTTGAGCTCCTTTGTTTCTCTACTTATCTACTTATCTGCCAATATTAAACAGTTTGGATAGATTTTTATTCTCTATCTCTAAAACATGAAATTAAAACATGAATTGGCCAAGATTAAGCTGTTTGGCCATTCATCAATGGTGGAAAAAAGTTTCAACAAGCTGTACATGATGTTTTATTTACAGAAAATGAAATAGTAGTGGCATTTCGACTTGCACACTTTCCTGGTCTTTTTATTTGGGGTTTATTTCTTTTAATTTTTTATTTTGACCATTTATTTTTTCACCCTTTGATTTTTCTTTTAGGGTATACCGTCTTTACACTTTTTTTATTTTTTTTTAATTTTTTCTATAATATGGAAACCTTTACAGCAAGGAAAGGTATGAACATATTATAGAGCTCAACCAATCAATCATGAAATATGACACCTATAACTATAGGAGTATAACACCAAGTATTTTGCAATTAAGTTTTCTTGGGACCCTATATCAAACAGAGTTTCTACTTTGGTGTGATTTACTACAACCCTGATATGAAATAATTCAATTCATTTTCTATCGTTCAAAAGGGACTCATCTATAGAATTGGTGCTTTCATGCGATTTAAAATCAACAGGAGATGGAAGGGTACCTTTTGTTCCCGCTGTTGTGACCAGCGCTTCATCTCCCGAATCTGATCCAAGGTGTTGTTGTGCCGCTGCTACTGTTTTCTGCTTCCCTTTTTCTCCATACTTCTTTATACACTTTTCTGGGTGTTACTTCCAACATTGATCGTCATCGTGGCCTTCCTTCTTGCAGTGACTACAATAAGGCCACTCTCCTTCTTTGGTTGCTGCTGTTTTCTTCTCCTTTCCTTTCCATTTCGCTTTGGATTTGCCATTGGGAGGTTTAAACGGTGGCTTTTTGGACTGATCCTCTCTTTCATTCTTGCCCCTATTCTCAATATGAATTTCTTTTACGCTGGCTAAATCAATAGTGGTTGGTTCAAACAATAACAATGAATGCCTAATGTAACTATGTAGTGAGCCAATATACTTAGTTACAACTTCAAGTGCATCAAATGCAATACCCAAATTTAGTGCTTGCTTCCTAAATTCTTCTGTAAAACTTTGAACATCCCGCCCTTTGCCTTGCCTTAAATATTGCCAATTCATCAAAGCTTTATGTTTGTATCTTAAGGGATAAAACTGTTCCTTCAACGGAGAAGTAAAATTAGACCATGAGGAAAAGAGCTTACCCACATTTTTATTGCTCTACAATTTGGTCTCCCACCAAACGAGAGTTGTGCTGCCTAGTTGTAGAGAGGCCAGTTGGATTTTCACCTCATCCTCTACGATTTGTTGAATCCTGTAGTAAACCTCAATCTTCCTTATCCAATTATTAAGCTTCTCTACGTTACTTTCGCCATTAAACACAAGAAGATCAAACTTAACATATAATTTAAAAAAAGGTTTCTTAGATGCATCCTTTGGATTTCTCTGATTATGGTGGTGAGAGGAAGGAGAGCCTTCACTACCAGAAGGAGAAGGAGGGGGTTCTTCTCCACCATTCCCATGTGCTAAACCTTGTTCTTCTAGATTTCTCTCCTCTGCTTTCTCTAGTCTTAAAACTAGTTGACTGATGTTCTCTGCCATTGAATAGTAGGTCTTTCGAAAATTACGCTCCTCTTCAATATGAGCTTCATTTTCTGCCATGTTTCTCCTTCGAGGTGCATGCCCTGCTTTTGGATCGAAAGGTTCTAAATTCCCTTCGCCTCTTTGAAGCCTACCTCTTGTTAGCATGCAAACATGCAATTCACATCTAAAAAGCCCTGCTCTGATACCACTTGATCCAGCATGTTTTCGCTTATAGATGTATAGAAAAGAATCACATGCAAAATTGCAACTTAACAAAGAAATGTGCAGATAAGAAAGAAGAAGTAAACACATAAAAGGCACAAAAGATGACACCAAGGCTTGATAACAGAGTTCATCCAATTCGGACTACGTCTTTGGGCCTAGCTCAACAATGGGGAGGATTTTCTTATTAAATGGCAGGAAAGAAAAGAGAATTACAATCATCAACTGTCCACAAGAGGCTTATACCTCCAATATGCAAGATGGTTGTGAAAGCACCAATGTGTCTGTAGAAATAAAAGGGGCTGGAGTCATGTAAACTATCTAAACACAGAAAAATAATGCTCTCGGCCTCCTGCCAAATGAAACAGTGTGCTGCCCGAAATGCCTCCCCTGCTCTTTCCAACTATTGTGGCTTTATAATGGGTTCTTTGGACAGAATCCCATTCAAATCGAGGCTTCTCTTGGTTCATAATAGAGGCTGGTCTCGTGGAATGATCAGCGGGCGTAATTGCCCCTTTAAATGGCCTTTTTATTGTTGAGGCGATAAGGCCTTAAAATCCCGAAAAACACTAAAAATCCACCCAAAACCATCCACCCGGACTTCAAAAAACATTAAATCGGGCGCATTTGTATATTAGGTCTGACTTGAGGTCGCAATCGGCGTATCACTGTCCCTAAGGTCTTGTAATCGGGGAAATGCCGATCGCCGATATCAGCGTCGACCGATCACATCAGTCCGACACATATATCGCCCCAAGTATCCCAATAATGGTTCCGCTGATCGGTGTATCATCGATTGCTCTGCCCACTCACCAATATGTATACGGTAAGTCCTCCGATCCGATTTGATCAGAGATGAGCAATTGAGGGTTCCACTGCACCCCTCTTAAGTTCGCCTCTATGCATCCTCTGATTGCAATTTTGTATTTAAGGCTTAAGACCCATTTCCAAAGGAAAATCCTCATTTTCTCAAGGATCAAAGCATCCTTCTTTTAGTAATAACTTCATCATCCAGACTCGGATTGAAGTGCCATTTGCGCCATTGGAATTAGGATGAAACGATCTATGTTCTGATCCCGAGTTGACTTCATTCCGATCACTTTGATTTTTTGAGCTTTTTCCATGCCATTGTACCTAAAGATCCACCTGGATCAGGCAGGAGTGATGGTGGGGTCACAACTTTAAGGTAGATGTGACAATTGCAGGTTATGATGAATGGATGCGCGGATGAATATGATATTTACAAAGTAACATTGGTGTTTTAAAATTTGTGGTTAATTAAAACACATCTTTGAAAGCATAGCTTATCCAATGTTACAATTTAGGATAAAATCCTTTAATGCTCCAATTATTCCTCATATGTCTACCTACCCTTTACATTTCTAATATTTTCTTTTATTTATTTGAGTGCATTTAGGCTAGGAACTCAATATTGCCTTTTAATGATTAATCTACCTCTATCACTTATTTCCTCCACTGGCTCGAATTAAACTATTAAGCCAATTTTATTTGCTACCTTTTGACAAAAATTTAAATTAGATCCAATCATGATTAAACTGTACAATTGGATAAGATGAACTAGATGTCGCATTTAAACAATCTACACACAACCTTTATTTTCAAAAGTAAAATTGACTAAGAGTAGTGGCATTTGGATTTGCACACTTTCAGAGTTTATTGCTTTTTGCTTTTCTTTCCAACCTAACATTTTATTTTTGCCTCCATTCTTTAGGGCATCTATTCTAACATTTTATTTGATATGGACTTATTCATAAAATACCCTAACATTTTTTAATTCAATATTCTTTTTTTCCATATCCTAACTTAACATTTTTTGAAATATATTTTCAATTTTTGACTAATTGATACTAACTTACCAAAACCAAAAGAATGTTACAACATCGGCTCCAACTGGGGACTGCTTTCTCCTGTAGAATGCAGAGAACCTGCAGATCCATGTGTCTTCTCCTCGGGCTATGGAGTCTTTGCTATAAAAATCACAGTAACAGCTTGACAAGTAAAATAAAATGAAGTTTTTACAATGATAGTAATGAAACCTATTTCAACTTCTCATTATTGAATGTAATGTTTGAGAAGCCTTCCATTAATAGGGTAAGTGGAATACAGTCTCGCAAGATTTTGAAGCACAAAAGTGTCGTTTCCCTTTACTTCAGCTATAGCTAAAGGTCCAAACCACAAGTTATCAAACTTGCCATGTTTTCCTTTAGCTTCTCTTCTCGAATCCCATATTAAAACTAGATCACCCTCCTTGAAGTTCCTTTCCCCGGCTCTTCTGTCAAACACGTTCTTCATCTTATTGTGATACTTTTTCAATTTATATTGAACTTCATCTCTATTTTCATTTAGTTCAATAATCTAATTTATTCTTCTTGAAAAATCATCAGGTTCATCAGTTGAATCCTGCAAGAATTTTAAAACAAGGAAGGCCAAGTTGGTAGGGAAGATTGCATCTTTCCCATAAACTAGCTGAAAAGGAGACTTTCCAGTGGACCTCTTTGGAGTAATCCTATTTGCCCAAACTTCATAAATTAGATGAGAATCCCAACTCTTTTTATGATCTGCTAAAGTCTTTTTGATCACCTTTACCATAATTTTATTTGAAGATTCTACAAGACCATTACCTTGAGGGTAATAAGGAGTTGAATGATGTAACAAATTCTAATATTTCTGGAAAAATTCAATCATTTTAACACTGGAAACTGTTGTTGCATTATCAATAACAGTTTGTGTTGGGCAACCAAACCTAGATAAGATATTTTCTTCAATGAACTTAATTACTACTGAATCAGTAGCATTTCTTACTGGGATTGCTTCCACCCATTTGGTAAAGTAGTCTGTTGCAGTGATAATCCATCTATGCTGATTGCTTGAAGTAGGATGAATTTCTCCAATAAAATCTAGTCCCAACTGGAGAAAAGGTATTGAGACCATTGTTGGGATTAGTGGAAGAGTTGCTAGTTTTTGCTTACCAGCAAACATCTGACAAGGGACACAACTCCTAACCTTTGCTCCTACTTGTAATAACAATGTGGGCCAATAGAATCTTGCCCTCAATATCTTATATGCTATTGCTCTCCAAGCATAATGTCCTCCACAAAATCTTGTGTGAAATTGATCAATAATTCCTGTAATTTCTGATTCTGTCAAACATAATAACAAGATATTTAGTGGGTCCTTCCAGTAAATATTTGCATTTATGATACATTATTTGTTTGCCTTCAATTTGAGAGCTTTGCACTGACTTTTGGAAAATGATGTTGGACACTCAAAATGAATCAATAAATTTACAATATCTTGATACCAATTTGAAGAAAGAAATTTCTCATCAATATGTAGAGATATGGCATGATCTGAAGGTAAAGGTTCTTGTGGATTCTTTTCTTCAGGATAGTGAGGAGGTTATTGTGGATTCTCTTCATTCAAATTTTGGGAAGGTTCTTGTGGATTCTCCCCATCTTCCAGAATAGAAGGTTCTTGTGGATTCTTCTTATCTGAACTTTGCGAAGGTTCCTGTGGATTCTCCCCTTGTATTTCCAAAAAAGAGTTGATGCCAAGCACTTTACAGTTTGATTTGGCTAGAAGCTTAGCTAATCCTTGACCCTTGACTAGATTTGCAGTTTTGATAGTTAGATCAAACTCTAGTATTTGAGTGATCCATCTACCTCTCTTCCCATCAGTGTCAGATTAGGTTAAAACAAGCTTGACAACATTGTTAGGAACATAAGTAGTAATAGGTGAATGTAGGACATACATCTTGAATGATTTGAGGGCTTGTATTAGGGCATAGGCTTTCTTTTCAATTATATCATAATTAAGCTCAAAATCTCTCATAACCTTACTGAAAAAGGATATAGGTTGTTCATGGGAATCTTCATTCTTTTGTAATAAAACAACAGCAAGGGTTGTTTCAGAGGCAAAGGAAAAGATACTGAATGTTTTGGTATAATCAGGGATGGCTAAGGTTGGAGCTTCAGAGATAGCCTTCTTGATTTAGTCAAATGCATACCTAGAAGAGACGGTCCATTTAACTTCCTGATCCTTTCAGAGCATATCAGTTATGTCTTTCACAATTTCAGCATAATTTGATATGAACCTTCATAAAAAATTAATCTTGCCTAGAAAAGCTTGGATCTCCTTCTTGTTTCTAGGTAATGACAATGTTTTTATTGCAGAAACACGTTTTGGATCAATAACCATTCCTTCTTTTGAGATTATATGGCCTAGCAGTTTTCCTTCTTTGATAGCAAAAAGAGACTTTTTAGGATTGAGGGATATTCCAAATTTCCTACATCTGTCAAAAACCTTCATCAAATGCTTTAGATGTTTCTGATCAAAATTAGAAAAAATAGTTATGTCATCAAGATAAATGACTACAAATTTGTTTACCTGACCCACAAAATCTATATCCATATCTCTTTGAAACATTGCTCCAGCGTTGGATAACCAAAAAGGCATTCTAGAATACATAAATGTACCCCAGGGTGTAGTAAAAGTTGTCATTTCTCTGTCTGTTGGATCAAAATTTATCTGATTGTAACCTGAAAAACCATCTAGCATAGAAATTCTTTGTGCTCTTGAAACCATTTGAAGTAACTGATCCATTTTGGGTAAAGGGTAATTATCCTTTAATGATGCTTTGTTCAAATTTCTAAAATCCACACAAAGTCTAATTTCTCCATTCTTCTTTCTAACAGGAACTAAAATAGCAACCCAATTAGAATATCTAAGTGGAAGGATAATTTGTGCATCTAGTATTTTCTTAATTTCCTTTTCTACAGTTGGAAGAAGAGTTGGATTAATCCTCCTAAGTTTTTGTTGACAAGGTTTTGCTTCTAGTTTTAAAGAATTTTATGCTGAATTAATGATGTATCATAAGATTTTAGATCAACATATTTCCATGCAAAAACATCCTTGTATTGTTCAAATAACATAAGGTATTAAGCTTTAATTTCGAGATCTAAGAATGCATAAATTTTAATGCTCCTAATGTCATCATTTGTTCCAATGTTTACTTTCTCTATGTCATCTTGTGGAGAAATTGACTGTGGGTTTCTGTGGACATCATTTTGATCAAACAATTTTTCTAAAGGAATAAGTCCTTTGGGAATGAAATTGTTAGACAACTGAATGATATCATGATTGTCAATTTTTGAGTTGAAATCTGCATTATCATTTTCATTTGAATCCTCAATTTTTTCTGTTGTATTTTCATCAATTTGTAGAACTGAAAATTCATCTATAACCTGCATAAAAGATTTTAACTGCTCATCATCTTCAAAATCCTACCAGTATTTTAGGTTATCTGGGATGGATGGCATATATTTGACTTGTATTTGATAGAGCACATTAGTTTGATTAGGGATTTTAAATGAACTAGCAGAAACAGCTAAGGAATCTGTTTGAATATTCTGATCCCTTGGGATATAAGTCAAATTTAAAGTGTTGAAGAAATTTTCAACTGAATCGCAAACCTCATTTCGGTAAGATCTAAGCCTAGGATATTTTGTCTAGAAAAGATTTATTATTTTTTTTAAAAATGAGCTTTGAGTCAGTGAAAACACTCAAATTTTTCACCTTTAAGCTCTTGGCTAATTGAAGTCCTAAAAGGAAAGCTTCATATTCAGCGACATTATTTGTAACTTCAAAATCAAGTTTGCATGATTGTGTAATATTTTCTTTTTTTCTGGTGAGATTAATACTACCCCAACTCTTGCTCCATCTTTTGTACAAGAACCATCAAAGAATAGCTTCCAAACATCAGTCTTATTTGGTACAGGTCTTTCAATTACATCTTCAATTTTTGCTTGAGTTTCATGTATTTGGTTTGAAGAAAGTTGGAAACAACCAAAATCTTGATCAATTTCATATATGGGATGGTTTCTTGGTTGATCTTTTTTGCAAAAAGTGTGCACAAATCTAACCTCTCTATACAGCCTTAGTTTCTCTCCCCCATAAACTGCAATAGTGGTATAAGACATGTCCATTTGAAGAGTTCCCCCTAATTTGGCACAGCAAGACCTTGAAAGGAGCATTCGAAATTTGGGAGGGATATTTGTGACAACTATGTCTAACACTACACTCTTTACTGGGATTTGGGTGAGAGTGACTACTAAATCCTTAATCAATCCTAGACAAAGCACCCTTTTGGAATCAAAGGTGTACAAATCATGATAGGATCTCGTTGTGTCAAGATTTAAATGATCCATGATAGTTTTTGGCATAAGATTATGTGATGCTCTAGAATAAAGTATACAATTGTATAACATAGAATCATTTGTTTTAAGATTCACATTGAAAGGGGGTACTATTTCATCTACCATGTCTGAGCTAGGACCAAAAACCACTGTTGGTTTTTCATCTTGAAGACTAATGATATCACTTTCAGCATCAAATGAGGTGTTTTCTATCCATTTGGAGACTTGATTTTTATATCCAGGGCTTTTGGAAAGTTCTAAAAGTTGTATTGGGATTTTAACTCTTTCTAACTCCTTTTCAACGTTAAAAGCAATTAAAATAATTTTCTCAATTTGAGTGGTATCAGTTGACTGATTTAATGGTCGAATAATAGTTGTTTGAGTTTCAACAGCTCTGGTATGAGGTTCAATTGTTGGAGGTTCCTTAGGGGGTCTTCCAGGACCAGGTCTGGGCCTAAGATCATATATTTTGTTTAGTTCTGCAATTAGGAATTCAGAAAAGGCATGGTATTTGGAAGCCTATGAGGAGTCTTGATCTTGTTGAACCTCCTTTTGTTGTGAGAGGGGAATTATAGCAGTCTGACCAAAAGAGGTATCCATATTATTAATATCTTAATTTATAGTCATAGTGTTGTCATCAGGCTGTTGATCATCTATCAATAAAGGATCCGGAACCTGTTGATCATTACTATGCCTTTAAAGAATTTGTAATGGTGGATTTCTTTTGTATTGACCTTGATTTTGATTTTGGGGTTGAGTGACCGTTTGGTTAACTGTTCTAGGTTGAGTTTCAATCTTGGAAATTCTATTGTAAAAATTTCTAAGAAGTGAAGTTATTTCATCTATTTTAGAGTCTTCATTTTTAGTCTTAGAGGAAGTTGAGGCCTCTTGACTTGAATTAAGTTTTCTTTGGGCTTTTTCCTCTTTAGCTTTTAAAATGGTTAAGGTAGACCTATTTGCTTCCACTTCTATAGAATTATTTTGCATGTCTTTAAGAGTCCTTGAAGTTCTTTCTCTTAAAATTACAACAAAATCATCATCAAAGCTTTTGAAAACCTAGATTTAGCTACTGCTACAGGTGGTTTGTAGTCAGGGGGCATCTTATGATAATGTTTGTTGAACCTTTTGATAAAATCAGAGACAGGTTCACCAAAGTTTCTTTTATGTTCATCAAACTCAGTTAAAAAGTAAAGAGCATCATTCTTCACTCCCCATTGATTTTTGAATATATTTGTTAATTCTTCCCAATTTCTAATGGAATTTGCAGGTAATTGCCTAAACCAAGTCCTCACATTTCCCTCAAGAGACTGAACAAACAACCTCATGAAAACATTTTCTTGTTCTATCTTCATGTTATCTGCAAAGTCTAGAAAGGCTTGAAGGTGATCCTCAGCTGATGAACCTGTTTCTCCATTATATGTAGGAAGATGCTTTAAATATCCATTTGGGAAAGCATCAAGTACTGTAGGTAAAAATAAAGTTGTATATCTTTCTTGTACAATGGGTTGGAATGCCATAGTAGAGGATGATGAATGAGATGTTTGTGAAGATGATGATAACGAAGATGGAGATGGTGAAAGAGGAGAAGAATTAGTTTGTGGGGGTGAATAAGGTGGAGATAAAGAAGGTGGAGACTTCTTGTATGATTGTAAAGGAGTTTTAATCACCAACTTGTGGACCTAAGAATTGATGGGGCCAGCCCACGTGGTCACCACTTGCCTCCGCTTAGGTGGACTTATGCTATTGAACTGGTTCGTGTATTATGGTAATTGAGAAGTGATTTTGGTTTAATTAACAATCAACTTGCTGTACTTGGTGTTGATCCTCCATTGGACACCTGTCCTCCTCGAACTTACCAAACCCTACTCGCTTTTTGGTTACCCGGTTCGCGCCTCTGTGGTCATTCTTGCCTTCGACGTTTGGTTGCAAAGCTCTCTGTGTTGTTTTGGCTCGACGCTTGGTTGCAAAGGTCTCTGTATTGTTTGTGGCTCTGCCTCTGAGTCGTTTCGGTCTGTGATGAAACCCCTTTGGATTTCCGCCGGTTCTGTGGTGCTATGAAGTCGTTCAGCTATGCCTTGTCGTTACTGTGTGGGTCTATTCAGCTTCTGGTTTTGTTGGTAAGCTGCTATGGTTTCACCGTGCGTTCATTTCGTTTTCGTGCCCGTAAGAACTATCTCTGGTTTGCTTTTGTGGTTACTGTATGGTTTGGCTTTCTTGACAAATCTGTGGTTGATGGCTATGGTGAAATAATACTTCGTCCGCTCAGTTCGACAGTCGCACGGTTCAATGGAAACTTCAGCTTGGTTATTTTCCGGCACTCGGCTCTCTGACAAGGTATGTCACAGTTCCATGCTTTAGTCGTTTTTCCTCTGTTTGCACCGTGACTAACAATCTGCAGCCCCTCTATGGACAGGGGTCTCTGTTTCGGAGTTCTTTTGGCCTATTGCTCCGGCACGCTATCAGGTATGCTCATTCACCCTTATACACACTCATGGTTTTTACATTTGCAGTCTTTTGGCACCAGTTTCTCGTGCAAGGGTTTTGTGGCAAGGTAACCCTGACCTCCCACCTTCTCGGTTTTGTACAGGTGTGGCCGGCTCCCGTAGCTTCACAGTGGCTTCCGTCGATTTCCTCCGGGTAGTCTTACTCTCGTTTTACTTTCTTGTAGTGGTTCTGGGTCCTGGTCACGATTGCAGTCGTTTGTTGTATGTCATGTCTGTCGTTTCGTTGGGTCTGGACTTGCTGGGTTTGTCAAACCCTTGGCCGCAACATAGGAGGGTTTATGAGTCGGTTGTAACCCTGTTTGGCTACACCTCGATGCACAGTCTATGTAATTTTTTTAAGCAGAAGCATACAATGTAATATTTAAATGATAGTTAGACTCGTTCACTGAGAATTCTGGTTGCTTACCCGGTTAGTGTGGTTGTCTGGTTCGACCCTTTGAGGGTGCTGGTTCTTTCCGCCTTTTGTTCACTTTCTTCTCTGCCAGTTCATAGCTTCTTGAATACTGTAAACACTGTTGATATAAAAGAATGAAATAGTTACACAGCACTGTATGTACAGGTTTTTGTTACTGAGGACATTTGTAATTGAACAATTTGTTTGCTTGTGCATTGAATAAGATGAAGGAAAATAAAATGTGTATTCTATTATTCTCATGTAAATGCTCCGTCGCTGAACCCCTCTGGGTTATCTTGTTTGTCTCTTTATACAATGTTTTTAGGCAGTTTGTTAACTGCTCGTAGTTATCCAATTACAGTTTGTTTTACAGTTACCATAGGTATGATTTTCTTGGCTATCAATTAGTTTACTTTGCCTGCCTTTTTACCATAGGGATTCGTTGTCAAACATCTACTGACCCTAACCTACTATTATCATCTCTAACTAGAATCTATTACAATATTTTGAATATAGTGAACAGAAATTCAAAATAACAGAAAGTTAATAGTGTAGTTGACCATGGAAGAAATAAAACAAAAACATAAAGATTTTGACAGACTTGCAGTCCGTTCAGTGAACTGTGTCTCACTCCCAATCTTCTTCAGAAATTTTGTTCGCCCTCTCTCGTTCCTCACCCTGTCGACCAGATGCTCCTGCATCAGGCTGCCGGGGTAAAAGAGAACTCATGGCTCCGTCCCATGAGCTCCTCCACCGAGTAACCAGCCTTCTGAATCTGTGCCTCGTCGAGCCAGGAGCTGTCCTCTATTGGACGGTCCTTCCACTTGATGAGGTAACGCAGATACTCTTTCCTGCGCGTCTTCTTGGCTACCTGTGTGCTGAGGATTCCTTCGATTTCATGGGTCCGGACTGAAGGCAACTGTTTCTTCCAAAGACTGCTCTCGAACTGGGTGTCCCGTTGTGGCTGTACCATCCTATCATCTTCCGCCTGGGCATGATATGGGAACAGGTCTGCTACGTTGAATATAGGTGATATACCTATATCAGGTGGCAACTGAATTTCATATGCATTAGCTGAAAATTTTCGCAGAATTTTGCATGGACCGATTTTCTTGAATTTCAATTTGTTATATGTTCCCTTAGGAAACCGTTCCCGGCGCAGATGCGCAAGGACTTCGTCTCCAATCTCAAAATGTACCTCTCGCCGCTTTACGTCTGCATGCTGTTTGTATTTCTGCGTGCTGTCCTGCAATCTTAATTTGACCTTTTCGTGCAGTTCGCTCATTGCTTCAGCAAAATCTTCCCCATCTGCACTTCTCCGTTCTAGCTGTCCCAAATCTCGTAGTTCATGTACCCCTCGAGGGTGCATACCATACAAAATCTGAAATGGGCTAAATCCGGTGCTCCGATTGGGCGAATCGTTATAAGCGAATTCTGCCTGGGCAAGAGCTCGATCCCATAATCGCGAGTTTTCTCCTGTTAAACTGCGTAACAAATTGCCCAAACTCCTGTTCACCACCTCTGTCTGTCCATCAGTCTGCGGGTGATACGCAGAACTGAAATTTAACTGCGTGCCCAACTTTTTCCACAGGGTGCGCCAAAAATGTCCTGTGAATTTCACGTCCCTATCTGATACAATAGTTCTAGGTAAGCCATGTAATCGAACTACTTCTGTAAAGAAGAGGTGTGCCACATTTGTGGCGTCGCTGGTTTTCCGGCAAGGAATGAAATGAGCCATTTTCGAGAACCTATCCACCACCACCATCACTGAATCATATCCCCGCTGCGTTCTAGGCAATCCTAGGACAAAGTCAATGCTGACCGAATCCCACGGCCTGCTCGGAACAGGTAAGGGTGTGTACAGTCCAGTGTTCTGGCTGTGCCCTTTCGCCAGTTGGCAGATTTTACACCTGGTCACATACCTCTGCACGTCCCGGCTCATCTTTGGCCAATAATAAAAATGCCCGAGCTGCTCCAACGTTTTATCGATGCCAAAATGTCCCGCTAATCCGCCACTGTGTTTCTCTCTTATTAAATTTTCCCTCATTGAACAATCTGGAACACATAGTTGTCCTCCTCGAAACAATAATCCTTCCTGTAAATTGAAATCTAGCCATGGGCTCGTGTTCCTTAATACGGGATTTTGGCATGCTTCAAAAGCTTCCTTGAAATCCGCGTCCATCTGGTACAAATCCTTCAAGTACTCAAATCCCATCACCTGTATGCCACTTTCTTGTAAGAGCAAGGCTCTTCTACTTAAAGCATCCGCCACTTTGTTGGCTTGTCCACTTATGTGCTTCAACACAAAAGTAAAACTTTGCAAGTATTCCACCCACTTGGCATGTTTATGGTTCAATTTGTGCTGTTGCGTTACATATTGTAACGCTGAATTATCAGAGAACAAGACGAACTCATTGCCCAGTAAGTAGTGCCTCCAATGTTTCAAAGCTTGAACCACTGCATAGAATTCTTTGTCATATGACGAATACTTCTGCCGACTCTCATTTAGTTTTTCACTAAAAAATGCCACCGGTCTGTCCTCTTGACTGAGCACAGCGCCAATAGCTGTCCCGCTTGCATCACAACGAACCTGAAAAGGTTTGCTAAAATCGGGCAGTCTCAAGATCGGTCTCTCCGTTATTTTCCGCTTCAGAAGTTGGAAACTGTTTTCTGCCGCCTTGGTCCAACAAAAAGGTTGGCTGGCCTTTTTGATGGTCTCTAGCATTGGTGTGCAGATCTCACTAAAATTCTTAATGAGTTTTCGATAAAAACTTGCTAAACCGTGAAAGCTACGTACCTCAAACAAATTCTTAGGTGACGGCCAACTTATGATCGCAACAATCTTTTCTGGGTCCATCTTTAACTCGTTCTCTGCAACTACAAATCCCAGATAGATTAACTCCTTCTGCAAGAAAGTGCATTTCTTCAAATTTATGAGCAGTTTGTTCTGCTGCAGCTTCTCGAATACCCTTCGAATATGCTGAAGGTGCTCTCTTTTCGTCCTGCTGAAAATTAAAATATCGTCCAGATAGACTATCACAAATTTTCCAATAAATTCCTTTAACATTTCATTCATCAGTCTCATAAAAGTACTCGGAGCGTTACTCAACCCAAATGGCATGACCAGCCATTCGTACAGTCCTTCGTTAGTCTTGAAGGCTGTCTTCCATTCGTCTCCCTCTCTAATTCTGATCTGATGGTAACCACTCTTCAGATCTATTTTTGTAAAGTAAGCTGCCCCACTAAGACAGTCCATCATGTCGTCCATTCTAGGCAAGGGAAACCTGTACCGAATCGTAATTTTGTTTATAGCTCGCGAATCTGTGCACATTCGCCATTCTCCACCTTTCTTGGGTGCAAGAACGGTTGGCACTGCACAGGGGCTCAGACTTTCTCTGATCAGTCCCTTATCCAACAACTCCTGGACTTGTTTGCGTACTTCCTCATTGTCCTTTGGACTCATCCTGTACGCTGCTTTGTTCGGCAAGCTTGCTCCTGGTATAAAATCAATGTGATGGCTGATACTCCTTTTGGGAGGCAATTTATCAGGTAACTCATCAGCCACAATGTCTTGAAATTCCTCCAACAGCTCCTGTATTTCCTTGGGCAACTCTGATTTTTCCAAGTTCAACAAGACTGGCTTCATCCTCCTCACAACTGCAAAATTAACTTCATTTTCCTCACTCTGTTTTATAAACTGTTTTCCTCCAATCAACAGCGCCTTTGTTCCGCTTGATTCTGCTGTATCCTCCTCTTTGATGGGCACAAGTGTGTGTTTTACCCCATCCTTGGTAAATTTATAACAGTTGGTCTTCCCATCGTGTGTCACCTTCCTATCATACTGCCATGGTCTTCCAAGCAGTATATGGCACACGTCCATTGGCATAATATCACAGACCACTGTATCGTGGTACTTGCCAATGTGAAACTCTACCTCACATTGTTCATCAACCAACAGCTGGTGGCCTTTCTGTAGCCACGACACCTTGTAAGGTGTGGGGTGCTTCAGTCGCTTCAACCCCAGTTTTTCCACCATCTCAGTGGCAACCAAGTTATCTGTACTCCCGCTGTCTATTATTACTTTGCAGCACTTTCCATGCGATTTACAGACTGTCTGGAACAGTGCTTTCCGCTGTGTTGGTTCAGCCATCTCTTTGGCTGGTTTTAACAACACTTTATTCAAAATCAAAGCTTCTCCTGTTTCCGCCATGTTTTCCACCTCCCGGGGTTGTGCTTCAGCTTCTTCAGGCTGTGCCATAAGTGTTCCCCTCTGACCTGCCTGTTCAACTTCTGGACATTCAAAGGATCTGTGCCCCCATTTATGGCACCTGTAGCACTGGACACCAGTCCCTCTTCCGCGGCCATTCCCTCGTCCTCGCTGATATGACCGACCTCCTCTGGTGCTATCTCCTTTTTCTGTTGTCCCTGAAGTTTTAGAACTGCTGCCTTCTTCGCTGTTCGCAGCATTCCTTCCTCTGCCGTAGGACTGTCCCCGTCCTCTGCCGTTTCCTCTCCCCCTCCGGTTGTTCTGTTTTCTGTTGATTTTTTCCTCAGCCTTTACAGCACTCTGAAAGGCTTCTTCAATATTCCGGGGAGAAAGAATACTGATTTCATCCAATATCTCCATCCTCAATCCATTTACGTACCTTGCTGTTTTTTCTGGGTTATCATCAGTATACCCAGCCCGTAAATTCACTCGGTAAAACTCTTCCGTGTACTCCTTGACAGTCATTCCCTTCTGTCTTAAATTCTGCACTCGCCGATATAATTCCACCTGGTAGTCTTTTGGCAGAAATCTGCCTTTCAATTTCGCCACCATCCTTGACCATTGTCGTATCGGCAACTTATTCATTCGTTTTCTGTCCGCTTGGACACTGTCCCACCACAAGAGTGCGTGTCCCTTCAACTTAGTGGCAGCGAACCTAACTCTTTTATCTTCACTGACTTCTTCATTCTCAAAATATTTGTCAAGTTCGCTTATCCAGTCCAACAGGACATCTGCGGACAGACTGCCATCGTAATTAGAAATCTCTGTTTTGGGTTTGCTGCTGGCCAATAAAACTGAACGCAGCAGTCTCAATTCCGGAGCTTCTTCGTCTGACCCGTCTGTAGCAGTTACTACTTCCTCCTCACTGTTATCTCCAAGTTCCGGGTCTCTTCGCCTACCCGCCTCCACTGCTTCCAAACGAGCTGTAAGAACTCTAATATGTTCCCTCAATCCTTCATCTACTCCCCTACGTGCACCTCTTCCACGTCCTCGTCTTGGTGCTTCCATCTTCTCTTTTTTTCAAAAAACTGCTCTGATACCACTTGATGGGGCCAGCCCACGTGGTCACCACTTGCCTCCGCTTAGGTGGACTTATGCTATTGAACTGGTTCGTATATTATGGTAATTGAAAAGTGATTTTGGTTTAATTAACAATCAACTTGCTGTACTTGGTGTTGATCCTCCGTTGGACACCTGTCCTCCTCGAACTTGCCAAACCCTACCTCGCTTTTTGGTTACCCGGTTCGCGCCTCTGTGGTCATTCTTGCCTTCGACGTTTGGTTGCAAAGGTCTCTGTGTTGTTTTGGCTCGACGCTTGGTTGCAAAGGTCTCTGTATTGTTTTTGGCTCTGCCTCTGAGTCGTTTCGGTCTGTGATGAAACCCCTTTGGATTTCCGCCGGTTCTGTGGTGCTATGAAGTCGTTCAGCTATGC
Source organism: Pinus tabuliformis (assembly GCA_031772625.1). Classification (NCBI taxonomy): domain Eukaryota; kingdom Viridiplantae; phylum Streptophyta; class Pinopsida; order Pinales; family Pinaceae; genus Pinus; species Pinus tabuliformis. Next base: position 121,716,706 of record CM062805.1, read on the forward strand.
CTTGTCGTTACTGTGTGGGTCTATTCGGCTTCTGGTTTTGTTGGTAAGCTGCTATGGTTTCACCGTGCATTCGTTTCGTTTTCGTGCCCGTAAGAACTGTCTCTGGTTTGCTTTTGTGGTTACTGTATGGTCTGGCTTTCTTGACAAATCTGTGGTTGATGGCTATGGTGAAATAATACTTCGTCCGCTCAGTTCGATAGTCGCACAGTTCAATGGAAAATTCAGCTTGGTTATTTTCCGGCACTCGGCTCTCTGACAAGGTATGTCACAGTTCCATGCTTTAGTCATTTTTCCTCTGTTTGCACCGTGACTAACAATCTGCAGCCCCTCTGTGGACAGGGGTCTCTGTTTCGGGGTTCTGTTGGCCTACTGCTCCGGCACGCTATCAGGTATGCTCATTCACCCTTATACACACTCAGGGTTTTTACATTTGCAGTCTTTTGGCACCAGTTCCTCGTGCAAGGGTTTTGTGGCAAGGTAACCCTGACCTCCCACCTTCTCGGTTTTGTACAGGTGTGGCCGGCTCCCGTAGCTTCACAGTGGCTTCCGTCGATTTCCTCCGGGTAGTCTTACTCTCATTTTACTTTCTTGTAGTGGTTCTGGGTCCTAGTCACGATTGCAGTCGTTTGTTGTATGTCATGCCTGTCGTTTCGTTGGGTCTGGACTTGCTGGGTTTGTCAAACCCTTGGCCGCAACATAGGAGGGTTTATGAGTCGGTTGTAACCCTGTTTGGCTACACCTCGATGCACAGTCTATGTAATTTTTTTAAGCAGAAGCATACAATGTAATATTTAAATGATAGTTAGACTCGTTCACTGAGAATTATGGTTGCTTACCCGGTTAGTGTGGTTGTCTGGTTTGACCCCTTTGAGGGTGCTGGTTCTTTCCGCCTTTTGTTCACTTTCTTCTCTGCCAGTTCATAGCTTCTTGAATACTGTAAACACTGTTGATATAAAAGAATGAAATAGTTACACAACACTGTATGTACAGGTTTTTGTTACTGAGGACATTTGTAATTGAACAGTTTGTTTGCTTGTGCACTGAATAAGATGAAGGAAAATAAAATGTGTATTCTATTATTCTCATGTAAATGCTCCGTCGCTGAACCCCTCTGGGTTATCTTGTTTGTCTCTTTATACAATGTTTTTAGGCAGTTTTTTAACTGCTGGTAGTTATCCAATTACAGTTTGTTTTATAGTTACCATAGGCATGATTTTCTTGGCTATCAATTAGTTTACTTTGCCTGCCTTTTTACCATAGGGATTCGTTGTCAAACATCTACTGACCCTAACCTACTATTATCATCTCTAACTAGAATCTATTACAATATTTTGAATATAGTGAACAGAAATTCAAAATAATAGAAAGTTAATAGTGTAGTTGACCATGGAAGAAATAAAACAAAAACATAAAGATTTTGACAGACTTGTTGTCCGTTCAGTGAACTGTGTCTCACTCCCAATCTTCTTCAGAAATTTTGTTCGCCCTCTCTCATTCCTCACCCTGTCGACCAGATGCTCCTGCATCAGGAATGAATATCCTCTTCAGTTTCAAAGAGTGGATTTTAATATATAGCAAAGGACTCTTCAGGTTGTTTAGAAGTAGAAGATTCTGGTGGATCAGAAGTGGAATGAAATGAATAAGTGGTGGGGGATATAAAGTTTGTAGGTTTGTATTCAGGTAGATGAACACCTAGGTCAGACTCAGATTTAGGTGATCCCAGTGGAAGTGGGGGTTCTGGATGAGATTCAAGTGGATGAATAAGGAAATATGATTTGAAATAAACTTCACTGTCTAGGAGGTCATCAATCCTAGGTGATACGTTAGTGCATTCTAGATTGGATAGAATATTACTACAGGGATCAAATTGTAATATATCTTCAGATTGTAAGGCTGAAGTAGAAGAAGATGGTTTGTGTCTTCTTCTAGAACAGGCCTTTCTCACAAGTTTTTTTGGATTTGACAGAGGACTAACTGTGTCAAATTCAGAATGGGATCTAGTGTGCTTAGAAGGTGCCAGTTTGATACAGTGGAGTCACCAGGTGAAATATTTTGACCAATCTAGACCTTTAATCACCTTAAAGGAATAGGAATAATATCGTTGACCCTGGAAAACTTAATGAAATTTGAACCCCTGGCAACGGTGCCAGATTGATGTTGTATCTTTGAGATGATAATGGCCAGCTATCATGCCAGGGCATCTAAGATAATTGTTTTGGGGGTTTTGTTTTAATTTTGAAGACTAATGTAGGAAACATATTTAAAACGGTGAGGCCTAAACCTTTAAATAATATTATTATCAAAATAGAGGGTTGTTATTGAAATTCACACAATGATATAGCTTGCATAGTGGTGAGAATAAATAGAACGATGATATGATTATAACATCTTCAAATTGAAGATTAAATAATCATAAGTAAGAAAACCTTTAAACTATGTTCAAAAGGTTTAACAGAATATATTTAAGCCTGCAAAAGATTATGATGATTTATTGATTTAGAGGGAATTAATTAAACAGATAATTAATATAATTTATTCTCTTTATAGATGATCATTTCAAAAGCTTATAGGAATAGATTTAAACTCAATCACTCCTACCTAGTTATCTCTGTAAATCATAAGAATATGAAGAAAAACACTGTGAATATAAAAAGAAAAACTTACAGCAAAAACGAAACTGTATGAATCAGAATTCAAAATCCTTTGCTTTGTATTAATGATTCAGAAAAGGCAAGTACACTTAATGCTTAGAGATGCTTCTTCAAGGGTGCAACCCTTAATAACTTGTGAAAGAGAGTTATTTATACAATTTCAGAACTGAGAAAATATCTTAAACTATTTTTACAAAAATAAAAAATTACAACATTAGGAATATAAACTGCTATTTGATCTGGCACTATTTTGGTGTTGAGCTGTATGATGGTTGTTGCTGAAAATTTTGAAAACTGTTGAACTTGTGATGACTGTTCTTGTAAAGGTTGAATGCTATTTGATCATCCTCTAGTCCAGTAAATCAATTAATACTTCCTAGCACTTCTTATCTGGGATAGATATTTTGGTTACCCTTCTGTAAATTTCATCCATCTTTGTATACTTCGTGAGAGTGGGTTTTACTGGAAATATATGCCTAATCTCATCTAAAATGAAGAAGGTGTCCCTAAGTGCATTTAGCACCACTCTTGGTGTTGTTGCACCTCTTATATTTGACATTGAAGTTGCATTGGTGCCTACCTCTATAAGCTTTCAGATATAATCCTCAATAGGCATTAATTTGCCATTAATTACAAGCATGGAGGGTAAAACCTTGCTGGTCAAGGGTTCAATCCTACTGAAAAAACGTTGAACTATTGTATTCACACTACTTCACTTTTCTTCTAACTAAAGGATGAGGTTCTTCTTGGTGATGATCTTCTTTACTTCCAGAATAGTTGTTGTCCTGTCATTTATCCTTAACTCTTCAAGCTCATAGATGTCTTTAGAGTTGAGGAATTTGATTATATCAGAAGCAATTTCTGGCATATCCTCAAGTTTTTTAGAAATAGTTTCCACAGCTTCCTGAGCTTTCTCTAAGAGGTCCTTTTGATCAAACACTGTCTTGATATAGGGCCAAATATCCTTAATTGCTTCAGTGATTTCTTCCCACAAAATTTATCTTCCTAAACCCAATTTGTTTCCAATGTAAGATTCTTTAAGCTCCCTCTACAATGTTTCAATCTAAGCTTTTTCTCTCTGCAACTCAGCTGCATGTGAAGTGTCTGCAACTGTTTTCATATGTTGTAACTCCTTGAGTTCATTCTACAGCTTCTTGATTTCTCCTTTCTGAATAGATGGGTTCTGAACAGCTTTAGCAAGTTGTTTAGCTCCTTCTGTTGTACCTGTAGTTGATGTTGTGGTTGAAGTTGAAACCCTGGTTACAGGGATTACTGCAAGGGGTACTACATCCATTAGAGTTTGAGCTCCTTTGACAGCTTCCTCTTTCTCCTTGACTAGTTTTTCAAACTGCTCCTCCATTTTTTTTATTTGCAGGTTTTGTTCTATGATGAGCTTCATCATGTTAGGCTTCTGAGTTTCTGTTTCTTTGATTTCTTTAGCTAATGGGTCCTCAGAAGCTGGCAATTTGAGTTGTTTCCTTAATGTTGTAACTTCAGCATTTTTCTTTTTAATGAGTTCTTCTACAACATTTATGTTGGAGGGATCATAATATCCCTTCTTTAGCACCAAATTTTCCAAAGATTGGATCTCGGTGTCCTTTTCCAATGAGGAGACTTTCTCCAACTTAAGCTATGACTATATTTTGGCCAAGGTAACCTACATTTTTTATAAACTCATGGCAGTGTTAGTCAAGGTGGAAGAAATCATCTGTCCAGTTTGTTTGTGAATCTCAATTTGATAAATTGGATGCACATCCTTCACATTGAACTCAAAAGAAGCCTACTTCTGATAGTGTGCAACAGTCCTAGGTTGTGGAATTTGGGCTTGCAAGAAAGCCATTTGCATTTTACCCTTCTCAAAGTCAAAGACTGAAAGAAGTCTGGCTTGAGAGTTAGAGGAATGTTTCTAGAACTGTGTGTAGGTGTTTAACTTCAACTCTTCATTCCTCCTTTTAATCTCACTGAAGACATGAAAAATGCCTTCCTCCTTATCCTTCTGAATGCTTCCACTGGTCTGAATTACCTAATGTTCCTGAGAAGTAGTAGAAGGAGTTGGTGACTGTGTAGACTTTCCACCAGACTGTGTATAAATCATAGTCTCTCCAAGTCCATCCAATGTTATCTTCTGAGGCTCATTTGCTGCACCAAAAATCACAAAGATCCTAGGTCTCTTTTTCCTATGCACAATCCTAAAGCCCTGGCTTGATGCTTCAATTGTAGGGGATGGTTGTTCTTCCCTTGCATTTTTAGCTATATTTTCCTGTGCAAGTGGAGTTTTCACATTTTATGTTGAAACTGCCTGCTCTTCGGCCTCTTGGAGGGTGTTCTCTATCCATTCTAATTGATTTTTATATTGCTCTATTTTAGGCTTGGTTGTGTGATGATATGTAGTAAACTTGTTCTCCACCCTAAGTTTAGAAATCACACCCATTGGGTCATAAGACTAAGTGAAACTGAGACCAAACTTCATCTCCTTTAATAACTTGTCTGCTTCCTCTCATGCTGCCCTGGTGTTACATATGAATGGACCAACTTGGGCTTTCATCTTGAACTGTGATTTCTTCTTTGTAGCCACAAAGTGTGCTTCATCTGCATTCAATATTTGTTTAATGTATTCCAGTGCAAGATTCTGATAGGGAGGTACTTGGGAAGTTTGTTGGGTGGAAGCTCACAACCATAGACTCTGATTTCTGTATAGTTTCGTAACAATACCAATCCCCTGTCGTAGCTTGATCAAACAACATTAATACTTTGACAATCTCCTCATTGATTATTGGTACTGGAATGTTGCTCATAAGACTGATAGCTGGATGAATAAATAGTTCTATGAACTGTTTATATGTAAACTCTTCCTTCTACTTCATTCCCATTGAAGTCCAAAATATCACTGATTTCTGATTTCCTTCCTCATCTACCTTCTGTAAGGTAAATGGAAATTTGTCTCCCTGAAAATATATGAAAAGGTATACAAGTACTGAAGCATACTTGAATACTTCTTCAGTATTAAACTTGACAAATTGCTCATTTATGGCTTCAGCTAGGAAATGGCTGAAATCATAAATAACAGTGGGTTTGGAATCAAGAGAAAAGATGGACAAGAAACCAAGAATGGCTTCATTTACATATTAATCAGAGTTATAACCAAGAAGATAGGACAAAATAGTGGTGATTTTCTTGGTTCTATCAGGGAACATGGATGACTCATAAGGATGGTTTCTTTTAGGTAGAGGACTATCAATAGCTAGAAAAAATTCAAGAGTTTGGGATCTTTTAGTAAAGTCTAGTTTTTGATAAGCTTCTATCAGGTTTTCATGAGAAAAAGGATGGGTTGGTGTAGTAGTAGGGGCCTGCAACATTTTTTCAATGGAGTCAGAATTGATTAAGCAAAGGGTTTCTCATGTGGGTGAATGTATTGCTCTTTGGCTAGGATCATAAGATTCATGGCATCTCCTCACAATTCAGGTGCTTTGTGTATCTGAGGGAAAATGTAGTGAGGAATATGGGAGTCCCAGAGTCCCATTTCATATGTTTGATCAATTTGTTGATCTTCCATCGAACAATAAATTTCATATAAATCAAATTGAGAAGAAGTCTCAATGGTTTTACAATCTCTGTGACTAGGGGGTTGTGATAGAAGTCAACCTTTGGATGAATAAGAGGATTTGTGACTTCTACAATTTCTTTTCCCTTAGGATGATTTTTGTCAAATAAAATGTAGACTAAAAGTGATGGAAATGGGTCTGAAACAGAGTGCTCACAATAAAAACAGTATAACTGAAGAAAAAAAAGAGGCTAGTGGACCTAGATGTCAACTTTCTTCTGATCTGGACAAATAACTGCTTAATTGTCGGACCGTGGTCGAGCTATAAGGAGGAAAATTGTTAGTGATTAATTTGGTTACAGAAATGTACTGTGTAACCATTCTTATGGATAAACATGGTTTATAATGGGAAAAATGGAGTGGGGTTGTTCAATGAACGGTAAAATTTTCATTAATTATCCAACAGATTAATTAACGGGTGTTTGGGCCATAAATATCGTGGGATTGAAATTGAATGGATAACGGATATGCGACAGTTGATTGGATGGTAGAAGTGACATGGAGCGTGACGTGGAGTGGCGGTAAAAAGTCACTTATAAACCGTGTTTGGGAGTAATTCGAGGCGGTAAGTGGTGTCGAGATTTTAAGTCCCAAAACACTAAAAGGAAGGAAAGGTGGTTTAGAACAACAGTTTCTGAAACTGCCATTTCGGAACCCCCCGCCAATAAACTATGGACAATAGATAAGGACCGAGAATGGATGTGGGCCATCGGATTTCAATAGAGCATTCGAGATGAAAGATAAGGTGAGAGGGATTTAACACGTAAGGCGGGAGTGATCGTGTGGTCATAGCTTTAAGGCGGATGTGACAATTGCAAGTTATGGTGAATGAATGGGCAAATGAATGTGGGATATTTACAAAGTAACATTGGTGTTTTAAAATTTGTGGTTAATTAAAACAAATCTTCAAAAGCATAGCTTATCCAATGTTAAAATTTAAGATAAAATCCTTTCATGCTCCAATTATTCCTCATATGTCTACCTACCCTTTACATTTCTAATATTTTCTTTTATTGATCTGAGTGCATTTAGGTTAGCAACTCAATATTTCCTTTTAATGATTAATCTACCTCTATCCCTTATTTCCTCCATTGGCTCAAATTAAATTGTTGAGCCAATTTTATTTGCTACCTATTGAAAAAAATTTAAATCTGATCCAGTCATGATTAAACTATACAATTGCATAAGATGAGCTAGTTGTGACATTTAAACAATCTGCACACAACCTTTATTTTCAAAAGTAAAATTGACTAAGAGTAGTGGCATTTGGATTTGCAACACTTTCAAAGTTTATTGTTTTTTTCTTTTCTTTCTAACCTAACATTTTATTTTTTCCTTTATTCTTTAGGGCATCTATTCTAACTTTTTATTTGATATGGACTTATTCATAAAATATACCTAGCGTTTTTTAATTCAATATTCTTTTTGTCCATATCCTAACTTAACATTTTTTGAAATATATTTTCATTTTTTGACTAATTGATACTAACTTACCAAAACCAAAAAAATGTTACAACATGTGACAGATGCTTTCATGGCGAACACATCAAACACATTCGAAGCAAAGACTTTGAGCATAACCAGAACATGGTCACAAGCATGACATAGAAATCAACATGTAGAGACATGAGTGTAGTGAACAAGCAAGGCAAATGTAAAGACTCACACAGGCTCACGGAGTGAACCCGGGTGTGTGTAGTCATCAAGTAGAACCCTTTAAGGGAGGCTCAAAATTGATTCAGGCCAAAATTTTTGAGGGTGGTTATAGCTGCTACAACACTTGGCGACACACTGGTAGGACTCTAGCTTCTCTATTTCGGTTCATTGCTAACACAGGACCTTGGTCTTTCGGGAAGTATTGAATCAATGTGCAGGTTACTTCAGTTTTCCCATTTACCCCATGGACATACATGGTTCACCCTTTACCAACTCAGTCAAACACAATCAAAAGTTCATCTTAGATCTTAGTGTTTCGAATCCGGGAAGGGTAGTTTAGTTCGTGAGTTGAATATTTTCAGAGTATAATTTTTCATCTCTAGTGTTGCTCTGCTACCAGTGGGCCTGGACAGTACCCCGACGGAGTCATGCAGGAACACACACATTGCTCCACTGCCAACGAGCCTGGTCAGTACCTTGATGGAGTTGCATGCTTCACCTCTCTGCACAGGAAGCTTTTCTCTTCTTTATCTTTTGAATTTTTTAAGAGAAATGTGTATAAGAACTTATTTATTTTTGGGGCAGAAGAGGGATCTTGACTTATTGAGAGCAGAATAGGTTGTTCCTTCAGAGAAGCATGTAAGACCTCTGACATAGGTTTTCTCTTTTATATTTTTCCCCTTCTCTATTTCTACTAATTGGATTAGCTTCAACACGCAGAGCAGAAGGCTGAATACAGGCATGGGGCTTCCCAGTGTGGACACAGGTTCACAATTGGACCAAATCTTCCCTTACAGACGATTCATATTTTCTATCAGGACTTCATCGGCCGAAGGTTGTAACCAAGCACAAAGAAAATGGACACAAGACTAGCCGAGTGCTGCATTGTCACACGTCTCTTCAATTTCAGCGACATAATCTATTCAAAATCCAGAATGTATTAGTTGGCAGCATGTATTTCTGGAAACAAAAATAGTAATATATCAAACAAACAAAATGCACACGAACAAAAATAGTAATCAGAATAAAACAAAGAAAAAGAAAAGATAATAAAAAAACACAAACCAAATGAAACAACAAGTAGCAAGCGGACTATGTACAAGGCATGGGTGTGGCCCGACCTATTGAACTAATGTTTAAGGACTTGGTTGTTTGACAGGAATATTATCAATCCTCCCATCGAGTGATTTCAAATGATAGGTGTGTGATTCAAGTTTCTCATGTACCAATGTCGGTCCACTGGGCTCTGCTACCGGAACCTGGTGGCATCCCAGAAAACATTCAAGTGAAGACAACATTACTGTCTCAGGTACTGTGTGTAGCATGGGCTCAGATGATGGCACATGGTAATTTCTTTTATTCCTGGAAGGGTTCAAGTTTCTAAAGTCAATGTGTAACCGGATCTTCCCATATTTCTTATGTGGAGGATTTAAATTAGAAAACCAAGTGTGATGATGAACTTTGCAAGTAATCCAAACACTTAAAATGTTAATCAATCTCTTCGGTGACAACAGTACAAACAACATGTATGTGTTACCTATTCTTTGTTTTAATGGCTTGTCTTCTCCTTTACCTGGAATCTCATATTGGATTGTTCGCATGTAGTGGGTACTCAAGTCATCATCTACTCGTGCAGGCCCATCCTAGTACTGTTCAATCAAGTGGTCAATCATTGTTCACTGCTACAGTGTGTAACTTGTACCAAGATTAGCCATCTTCAGATCATGGTGGATCCCCAAGTTGCTCTGTTTGTTAATAGTGTTCGTCTTCCATCTTTTCAGCATGAGTGCTTCAACATCATTGTTTGTGACTCCAAACTTCAAATAGCTGGAAATCGTGCATAGTTCCTTGTTTTGGGTGGCTGAGATGCACTCAGTCCTTGAGTCATCATGTGTTCCTTATTTATCAAGACTCATGGTTCAGAACTTGTCTGTGCATGGACCATTTGGCATGCTGGTACTGCTGATAGTACCGTTTTTGCTATTACTGCTACTCTTAGAAAAACAAACTGTACAAGTTTTATAATCATTAGTTGGGCAAGGAAGGAGTCCCAACTGCTTGTCTGATGAGGTTGGGGTTGGCTATGTAAGATAACACTCCAATGTCTTTTCCAGGAAGTAGTTACCAAACATGAGTTCTGTGAAGGCCAATGATTCATTCTTGCTGTTAAGGGGAGTAACATTGTGTTTCATATACCTCTTGGATAACACCTGGATTTGGTTGCATTTTCCCTTGTATGGAAGCCACAGGTGAGACCAGTCTTTAGAAAAGTATCCACTTAGCTTGCTGGACCAAACTCTGCTGAGCAACAGACCATATGCCTTCAGCATGTCCACAATAATTATGTTGATGCACTGGTGGACTTGATTGTCACGAGATAGTCGGATGATCACGTATCGTAGTTCACCAATGGCTAGTATTGATGTTCTATCAATTTGGATGATTCTCGTGGATGTTTTGCTCCATCGTGCATTGATATTCTTAGCAATGGAGAGTGGGATGACATTGATTGTCGTGCCAAAATCAACCAAACAGTTGTGGAAATTGTACATGAAAACTTTGAATGAAAGTAGGAATGGGGGGCAACCTAAGTTTGATTCTTCTATCCTGAGTGTATTGAGCATAGTGGATAGTGATCTAGGATGTGTGCATGCTCCCTTGCCAGTAGAGGTCGTGTTGTCTATTTCCGTTTGTCCCAATGCGCAAAGTAGGATATCTCGCTGGCTCCGGACTTTGGCTAACTCAAACAAAATGATGTTTATTCAAGTTTTCTTCATGTCATCGACTATGTTGTAATCCAAAGGTGGTAAACTAACTGAGGTTTCTAAGGTGGTATGGATGCTCATGCTGTCTGGTAGACTGTTCTGCACCTTGCTGCTCACAGATGTGTTCTTATCCGTCGTTGTCTTCCCGGACTTTCTTTGTGTTTGTTGCTTTGAGGTGGCTAGTGGATTGGCCTTCTTTATCAGTCGTCTCACTTTCTCTTGCATCTCCTTAAGTGTAAGGGGAGCCCCTTTACTCCTAAGATTGTAGCGATCATTTTTATTTTGGGGCTGCTTCTCGGTGTTCGTCTTCAAGACTACTTGTGAGCACTGATATGCGTTCACCACATGCCCAGAACTTGGTGCTTCATCAGTTTAAACCTTTTCGTTATCATCAATGTCTTCCAGTTGCTCCTGTATGTCTCCATCCACATCGAGTGTATAAGTATAGATAGAGGTAACAAATCACTTCCGATCTAAACAAGAGTTCTCGGGATGAAATTCTTCATGGAAGGAATAGTACCTAGGATCAGCGCATTGATCAAGTTGGAACATAGGCTTCTGTGCAGATTTGGAACCGAATCGGCTGTTACTTGATGAGCTGGTTGATGAACTACTTTCTTGTCTCTATCTGGGCAGATGACTGTTCGCGAATGTGTCCGTCTTCTGTTGCTTGAGTTCAGACATTTCGGTGGTCAAGTTCTTGATAAGGCAAGTGAGGGTCCCAATGTCATTTGATTCCTTGTCTCTTCCTTTTCATGTCGTTGCTTGGGGCTTTCTTCTTGCATCCTTGGAGTCTTTTGTTGATTCATCATCCTTGATGACTCCAATGACATGCAAGTCTTTCTCAATAGCAATAGCCTCTTCGCATATTTCTAACAGTGTTGGCTTTGTAGCTCGCTTGACGAACTGTGCGATGGTGGTTGGCAGTGCAGATGTGTAATAGTCGACAGTGATGGAGTCATGAGGTTTGGTGTGTGCTGCAAACTTGTTTCTGATGCACATAAACCTCTGATTGAAATCTTTTAATTTCTATTTTCCCTCCATCTTAAGGCTTCCCAATTATTTGAGTAGCATGGTTGGAGTCTTGTCATCAGCAAACTTTTCAAGGAACATACGTTTGAAAGAACCCCAGTTTTGTATAGAGTTTGGTGGAAGGCTGTGATACCAAGTAGCTTCCTAACCGTCCAAGGTACATGGAAATAATCTACATGCTATGTCGTCATAACGTACCTCAAGGGTCTACAGCTGTAGGTAGAAGTTGTCTAAATAGTCTTCTGCCTTCACCACGCTGTTAGGGTTAAACTTTATGTCCATTCTCTCCACTTGCTTCGGCATCTTGTGCAGAACATCTAGGAGAGCCAATGGTCCCTCAGTCATCCATTCAAGATTTGGGTCAGCCATCTCTTCATCCTCTTCCTCTCCTTTGGAATCTGATGGCTTTGGATCTGAGTCTGTTAGTTCGTCTCTGCCTCCACTTCCTCTGCTACCTTCCCCTCTGCCTCCTATACCAAAGTTTGATCTCAAGACTACAAGAGTGCCTTGTTCATCTTCAAAGAATATTGGAGGTTCCTCTCTATCTTCAATAGCTTCTTCCAAACCTTCAAGAATAGCAAGGACTGCTTCTTCCACCGATGATATAACAAACCCTGTGGGAGTGGCTTTTGGCTTCTTCGATGTGTGTGGAAGATATTGTATGCCTAGGAACAGTCTGACTACTTTCACGAGCTGGCGAGTGATGGGACGGATGGAGTGAAGGTGTTGATATAAAATATCGTGTTCAATTCTAGGAGGTGAGGAGTAACCACCTGCTGAGTCATGAGAGAGGGAATGCGAGTTACTGCCTTGACCAGATGGTTGATGAGTGAGTGTGAGGGGAATTTTAGCCATGTAAAGCTAGATTCCCTCCTTCTAGTGCTAGAAATGTTGATGATCATGGTCCTGCCAACATTTAGGGGATCACCCTGGTATGAAGTCCCAACTAGACCTCACACTGTTTGGTGTGGGAGTCCCATCTGGTATGATGGCCCAATTGCCATTATCTTATGGATCTGCCTTAACTCTTGCTTGTCAACACAGGAGAGTGGTTTGCTTTGTCTTCGAGAAGTGACATTCGCATGCCTGGTGAGTGTAAGTGTACTTGTGTCAATGGTTCTTTCACTGTAAGGGGAAAAAGGTGAAGGTGAGTTCCAGGTTGAAAGGGATAAGTCCCAACTCGACTAGGAACACACAACACAAAGGAAATACACAGCTTCTAGCAGAGCAATTCACTCGGATGCAGCAGTCACAACATACAAGGTAAGATAACACATACAACACTCACGGATCAGTTTGAGATGAGTGCAATGGTTATTATAGCAAGGTTCATGTGAAAGTTCTATTTGATGTCCAGTAGAGTAGTCGACATGGAAGGGACAACATTAACAACATATATAACACATTTCCATTAATATATTATTCATTACAACAAATGAATCAGTTCAGATGTAGAACACATGGCTAAAGCAGCATGCATTACAAGTGTTAAAGATTAGTCTTACAAGAAATATAACACATGTGAGAAAACGTGCTTGCATGTTGACAGGCTTCTGAATTAAGCGAAAGTTCCAAGACACATCGTTACACCATACATCACTAACCCCGTCAACGGGGTGTTGGAGCCACTACTTACTCCTCAAAGAAAAGATTACAGACTCTCTTGGCTATGTGGGAGGAGATGAGGTGAAAAAGTCCTTTCATGTACAAATGATGGGGGTATTTATAGCCAAGGGTGAAACTGGCCCTTGTGGCTATTCGACTACCCTCATGATTATTTGACTTCCATGAATCTCTGACTTACATGACTCTACGTTCAACAAGTGGGTCTCTTGGACTTCCACGTTACATCACATTGATGGAAAACAAGCCCATAGTGGAGATGTGGGCAACATGACTCATGACTTGAATCGACATGACTTGACAAGACAATGTTGGTACATTCGTGCTGCTATTGGAGTGCATGTTGAGCTACAGTTCTGCTAAGTGATGGATGTCTTCATGGTGTATCATAGCTTCACCTACGCATGGTGAAGTGCACAGAGTCTTCAATGGTCCTTTGTTTGCTTGATGAAGCTCTAGCATGTTGTTCCTTGATTTCATGTTGGAAGGCTTGATAGGCTCACTTCTTCGTGAAGGTGCATGTTCGTCGTGGTCATCTGCTCTGCATGCTTCGTTTGTTCGTCCGCTTCACATGCTTTGTTTGTTTGTCCATTTGTGAACCTATCCATCTGCATTTGCTCCCTTCGTTCATCCGGTTCATTCTCTTGACATGTTTGTGGGTGTACCTATACCTGCAGTCACTCATGATGAGATAGCATCAAATCCAAAACCTCCTAGTCTACCATGACACATGATCATTCAGATGCGGGTGACCAGGAGAGGCAGCAAGGTTGTGATGTGGGATGATGGCTCTGGGAAACTGCTGATGAAAACTATGCAAGAGTCACTGAGGGATGGAGACAGACGATCTGAGTCGAAAGTGACTGTCTGTAAGGTCTAGCTAGGCTGAGAGGAAAAATTTTGCAAATTTTAGGAGGGACAGTCCTGGCCGCAGGAGGGCAGGCATGCTCTACGCATTTTCTAGAATGAATAGTCAGTAGGGGTTGGACAACAAAATTTGAGCAATTTTCTCGAAGAACGGGTTGGGCTGCATGAGGGGTCAGTAGGTAGGAATTGAGCAATTTTTCTGGGGAACTTCCCGAGAGACTGGCATTCAGATCTGCACAATTCCTAGAGGGAACTACCAATTGGCTGTTGGGGTCACTAGCAGCTAGATCTATGCAATTCCTAGAGGGAACTACCAATTGGTTGTTGGGGTCACTGGCAGCCAGATTTGTACAATGCCCAGAGGGAACTTCCAGTTGGCTGTTGGGGTCATTGGCAGCTAAACTTGCGCAATTCCCATAGGGAATTTCTAGTTGGCTGATGGGGTCATTGGCAACCAGAATTGTGCAATCCCCAGAGGGAACTGCCAGTTGACTGTTGGGGTCACTGGCAGCCAGAATTGTGCAATTCCCAGAGGGAACTGCCAGTTGGCTAATGGGGTCACTGGCAGCCAGACTTGCGCAATTCCCAGAGGGAACTGCTCAGTCACTGGCAGTAGAAACTACACAATTCCTGGAGGGGAACATGTAGTCTGTTGTTGGGAGCTGCTAGCTGGGAAAACTGCATTAAGACTGGGAGGCTAGCATACTGATCATCTCTGCGCAATTTCTGAGCTGAGCTAACTAATGGGAAGTGAGAGGCCTGCTCATGAGCACTGTGCAATTTCTGAGATGAATAGTCGGTCGACTGTCCGGGTGGTCATCATGAGTGTTGATTAAAAGGCTTGCAGGCAACATAACTTGAAAGAACTAGCTTGGTGGTTCTGCACTGTTCTGGTTGATAGTCGATCGAGTTGAAAGTAGGGTGTTGGTCTAACTGTTAGTGGGGAGTCTGGTCATCATATCCTCAGCAAAAATGACTAAGTGTGTGAACAATCAAAAGATGCATAGGTGATCATACAGACACACACTCATATGACTTGACGACGAAATGACCAAATCATCCAAATACACATGTTCAACATGAATGACTGACGGTGCAAGTGAAAATCACCACACTCGTGATTGATCACTCATGATCGAGACGACACTTACGCGATAGTGATTGTGACTCCGTGTGCGAGTGAAACGAATGCTTTCATGGTGAACACATCAAACACATTTGAAGCAAAGACTTTGAGCATAACTAGAACACGGTCGCAAGCATGACTTAGACATCAACATGTAGAGACTTGAGTGCAATGAACAAGCAAGGCAAATGTAAAGACTCATACGAGCTCATGGAGTGAACCCAAGTGTGTGCAGTCATCAAGTGAAACCCTTCAAGGGAGGCTCTGAAATTGATGCAGGCCAAAATTTTGGCCTGCTAAGATAAACACCATGCTCTTCTTACTAAAGAAGGAAATGCAAATTGGATCCAAGACCATCCCAGATGCAATGGAGGCAAGAGTCCTCTTCCATCCTGATCCCTTCACAAAGTTTGGGGAAGTCATCTCACAGTATAAAGCTTGGCATATCTATGTGACCAGAAAGCTACAAGTTGAAGTGGTTGAGTTGGAGTTTTCCTAAAGTCAAGCTTGAAATGTTGTTTTCCTTATTAGGCTTGTCTAGTTGACTCTACCTAATGTTTTCTTATATGGATATGAGCGATATTGTAATATTCTATTTGTAATTAATTTGTAAGTGAAATTCCAAGTGTCAATTATGGGATGTGAAAATTCATTTTGTAAGGAAGTCAAAAGGTCATGGTTGAAAGAATTCAAAGAGTCACGAGGGAAGCCCAAGAGTCACAAATGGGAGATGATTAGTCATCTCACTTGTTATAAATATACCCTCATAACACATTTGTGGGCTAACTTATAATTCCATTTATGCTTGTGCGTTCCTTTCAAGATATGTACTATTACATGATTTTAAGGGGCTCACTTACTTCCCTCTTGTTGTGTTAGAACCTCTCATGCATTGCACTTGACTCTTGACAGGGTTATACACTTGTTTCACCAAAGTCACGAGTACATCTTTTCTATGCATCATTGTAGCCAAGGCATACCACTAAAACCCACTATTTAAGCAACTGGATCGTATTCTGGATGGGGCTCCTACTCAAAATAGTGTGAGTTATGGTTGGGACTTCATATTGGGGAGACCCTGTGAATTTTGTCGGGTCTAGCACCACCAACATTTATGGCACTAGAAAGAGGCCTAGATGACAAGTTGAGCCCGTGAAGTTTGTATGAACTTTCCTTATCATAAATGGCTTCTTCCCAAATTTTAACCCCAACATGTTTTTACAGAATTGCAAATATGAAAGTGCCCATTGGAATAATACATGAATTTTCTAATTTAAATTTTGATGGCGAGGATGGAACAACCATTCTTGAGCACACTGCTCATTTCTTGAATTTTTCGCTCATCATAAAATTCATTATGAATACATTGCTTGTGCTTTGTTTGTCCACACATTCAAAGGATGTGTTAAAGAATGGTGCTACATGTTGCCCACTGCTTCAATTCACTCTTTCAAACATATTGTAAAGGAGCTTTATCGTGCCTTTGACAAGTATGACTACATATATGTTTACAAGAAAATCATGTGTCTTCGAAAATCACCTGATGAATCTCTCGAATACTTTCACGATTGTTTTATTCAATTATGTTTGAATTTTCTGAGGATGATATTTATTGGGATATTATGAAAGAGAAGTTCGAATTTCTTGTTCATATTTCAATGAATCCCACAGAATACGAATCTTGTGGAAGTATCCCAACATATATCGGTTATGGCACTCTTAAATCTGTGACAAAAGAATTTGTTGTCCTAAGTGACTCTTCATCTTCTCCTTATCAAACAACTCCATGTATGCAATTTGAGGTTGGATAATTTGGGAGTTCATCTATTGATCTACCATCATCCTCTCTACCTTAGATGTTCAATATCTTGGTGCAAGTTTCTATTGTGAGCTTGGTTTGATCAGTGATATTATTTCTTCCCATCCTTCACCTGCGGTTTCCGTTGATCCTCTTGAGTTTTATTTTTCATGACTGTCTTCTTTAATCATTTCTTTTTATTATAAAGAGGATCAAGTTCAGGATGGAGATAGTGTTAACAAAGAGACTTGCAATATCATTCATCACAACTATGTGTGGGATGTTGTTGTTGAACAAGAATCTGTGATGAAAGTTGATGTTTCTCCTTTCTCATCTCTCCCTCATTATCCTGACATATTCCGCAATTTTGTCAAATTTGTTGTATCTTTCGAAGAATCAGTTTCTGACAATGTTAATTATGATCACACTTGGGACTCGTGGAGTGTTAGTTTACATTTGAACAGGGTAAGAAAAAACCTTCTCTTTACAATCTCTCTCATCTCCCATCTTATCAGTTTTCAGAAACAGAGAGTGGAATCTCTTGTTTTCAATCACCCCCTCTCTGTGATTCATTAGACCAGTAGGATTCCTGTTTCCACACGAAGAAAATATTGATCATAGTTGTCTTGATCTATTCATTGAATCATCTAGTGATCACTTTGTATCCCCTACTGTCAAATTTTCTAAGCCACTAATCTTCAATGATCTACCTTATGATGTCTTGGAACTACTGCAAGTTGTCGAAGCACTTCAACTTGTGCTGATGGTTATGTCACGTTCTCATAGTCTCGATTCTAGTCCCAAGCATGATCATAATAATACTCTTTCTTCCAAGGATCCTCATCAGTTGATCGCAAGAGTCAAAAATCAATATATCTCATAATATTCACATCTTCACTTGTTTTTCATGATCCTATTGGTTAATCATTGGAGGAATCATACTTGCCAAGCCTGTTTGCAAAACACAGGTTTTTCATTTTCTTTATGTTTACCAAGTTTTAAAGTTCAAAAGAATGTTTTAGCGTGAATAATGGTTGTGATGCATGTAAACAAGATAATCCAATAGCATAATGTTTCATATGTGATTTCTTGTCATATTTTCCTGTTCTTGCCTTCAACCTTCAAATTTTAGAGATTTTCGATTCTAACTTTCTCATCGATTGTTACTCTCAATGATATTTTTTGTCATTGATGCTCTCACCTGTATAGGTCAATCTATGTTTCAGTGGTTACATTGGAAGTTTCATTTTACGTGAGCCTAGCCTATTTTGGGTTAGTTTAGGATTAGGGTTAGTTTTTCTTTGTTTGTTCAGTAATGTTTTGTTTTCTATCCTATCCCTTTATTTCCTTTCATGAATAAATTTGAATGGAACTGTCTTAAGCTTTCAAAGCAAGCATGGAAAAGTTCAAATAGGACATTGTGCTACTCTCAATGCTTGGCTTTTTGTCTATTCCCTCTCTTTCCATGGCCCTTGCACCCTTGAGTTGATGATATCCTGATGGAAAATATGTTCTTTCTCGAAGAGAGACTTAGTTTAGTTGCGATGCTTGAATCTATAAATAGTACCATCTTCTCTAATTGGTTTTATGATTGATCAACTTTGTCTTGTCAAATAAGCCAAGTAGAGTAAGGAGTGGAGGAAACTTAAAAAAGTGGATTGTATTTCAAGAGTATATAAATATCCTTCTCTAAAGGGACAACCTCCTATGCTCTCAATAAGTTGGGATCCCTCTTTTACCCCATAAAATCAATAAGTTTTGATGCACAGTTCCATGAATCAAATATAAAATAAATAAATAATAATAATAAATAAAGGGTGAAAGAATATAAAGTCTACATAGGGAGGTGAAGAAAGCAACTTCGCTGGGGTATTATCCAGGCTCCCTGGAAGTGGAGCAATGTTTATGTTCCTGAAGTGGCTCTGTCGGGGTATTGTCTAGGCTTGGTGGCAGTGGAGCAACACTAGAGATCAAAACCTAGACTTTGATAATCTTGTTCCACTTGTATATCTATATACTCCTCGCCCCCAATCGAAACATCTAAATTTGACTTTAATTTGTTAGTATGCCACTAATGAAGAGAATCTTAGGGGCTATATCTATAAATAAAGCTAAGTATGGAAGCTATGGTGATCGATGAAATGAACAATACTTCATGAGGATTTAGACCTAGTTTAAAAGAGATAAGGCCCATACAACAACGCTAGTGTGTCACCAAGTGTTTTAGCTACTACAAAAACCCTTCCAGAAATTTTTCCATGCATTGATTTTGGTGCCTACCTTCAGTCCACACTAACCTATCTTTCACTATCATCAAGTATTCATGCCTATGTTTGAGACTTATCTTTGCATGCAGTGCTTGTGATGTTTTTTCTTGACCCTCATATGAACTTTTTTTAGAACAAGCCATATTTTACCTTAACCTTGCAACATTGTCAGTCTTCCCTCTTAAAATTGTGTAATATTTTGTCTTTGGAAATTGTGATGGGCCTTGAGGATAACAACTGCACAATCATGGAAAAAAAGGTAGTTTTGAGCTCAGAAATTGCATAAGAGCTTCCCTTCCTCTCAGAAACTGCAGAATTCACTAAGGTAAGGAACTATGTAATCCCTTGAGCCTAGGCATTACACAATCCCTTATGTTAGTGTGAATGGGTATTTTTCAAAAAAAGCAGAGTTGGCCTTCCTAAAAAATAGAAGTTTCCAAATTAATGTACATTTAAGTTCAATAAGCTGTTAATTATGACTTTCAGACAAGTGGTGTTTTTCCCTTTATTTTAAGCATGTGCATAAGAAACCCTAACCTGATTATATCTATACAATATATGCCTCTAGATCTCATTTACACATTCGATCTTGGATATCTATCCTTCCTAATGAGATGAAGGAACTTTCGAATAAGTTTGCAACACTTTTTTCGGTAAGTTTTGCATGTGTTTCTTTTTTGGTCTCTTTTGCTTCTATGAGTGCTATTTTTCTTGTTTCTTTTCATAGTAGTTGGCATTTTAACCAGTATTATCTTGTACAAGTGTTGATTCATTCTGTCGTTCAAATTTTCTCTATGTCGCATTAACTTCTTGATTTTTTCCACCAGTAGTTGTCGTGGTTGGGTCACTTAATGAATTTTCATTTTTCCTTTTGCATGTTTGTTTATGGTACTTATTTTTCATTGATCTATTTTTCCTGTAGCTTGATCTACATTCCTTCCTACCCCAACACTCAAATATGATCTTTTCTCTCTCCTTCTCGGGCATAACTGCGCAATCATGATCAACACTTACCTTCCCCAACTACGCAATTCACATTCTTTGGGCTCAAGGCTCGTGCTTGGCCTATGGGACTGCACAATGTGCAATAACTAGCTTTCCAAAATATGAATTATGTAGTGGAAAGCCTCATCCCTTAGCCCTGGCCACTGGGTTGTGCAATGTGCAGTTTCTTCCTTCATTCTTCTTGGTTGGTACAGTACATTTCTCAGTATCAAGCCTCTATTTGTCACCTTGTTTTTGAGACTTCATAATGCATAATTCATGAGCTCAATCTCTCACCCTTATTCTATAAATTGTGCAATCCTTCCCTTCAGTATCTAAGTTCCTACCTTGATCTTGTATAATAAACTACTTTTCTTGAGCTAATTGTGCTTTCCATGAGTGCATCTTGTGAATCAGGTATTGCAACTTTTGAGGTTCTCTCTCTCTATCATTTGTTATCATCATGCCACCAAAGAGATCTACCTCCAAAGTTACCATGAATAGAAGCATTGGTGAAGTAATTGAAAGCATCTTGATCACCAGGCCAATTTTCTGAGAAACTCAACTATTCATTGAAAAATATTCATATATAACATGGCACACGATGAAGGATGCATTCACGACAACTAATTACAAAGCATATCTTGAAGGAAAACAAGTTTACATTAATGTATAGGAGTAAAGATTGCATATTATTGCATGCATGTATCCGAATTTCCCTTGTGTAGACGTTATGAAATGGATCCTATCGCATATTGGTTCAAAGAGCATGATCCTCAATAGTGCCAACAAAAAAGGGCTTGCCCCATTCATGGCACATGGTTTTTAGACTATGTATCCCTTACCTTTGCTAGAAACATACATGGATTCTCACTTCTACGTGGTCACCAACTACCTGAGGACTAAAGATGTCATAAAAGGTTGGATGAAAGAGCCATCCAAATTTTGACAGACACCCAACAACACTTACAAGACCAAATCTCTCAAAAAATCATTCCAATACTTGATAGTTCTATGTTGTTGAATCTATGGTCAAAAGAATACTGAGACCTTTCCCGAAGGTTGGGAATTCTTACTAAATTGGGTGGTGAATGATGGGAAAGCATTCAATTGGTTGGACTTTTTTCTCAACAGTTAAAGATCCATGTAACCAATGCCAAGAATCCTCCCAAGGGTAAGTAAGCTAGGTTCTACATGTATTCTTACTTGCTAGACGTGATATGTGCTCAAAATGCTTTTCCTAGCATGAGTTGGACTTGGTTACCAAAGGAGCCCATTGTACACATTTATTGCAAGTTTCTTTCAGAGTGCAACTACAAAGGAGTCATGGAGAAGATGACTGATCACTTCCTCATACCATTGTACAAAATTATTTTTTAGGAAGAGGTTCCTTGCATGTCCCCTGAGGTGATGGAAGCAGTATCAGAACATGCTGACTGGTTTGCCTCATCGGATGACACTTACCTGAGGGTGTTCAATAGTCATAAGTCTTCACATATGTTACCGAGGTAAGTCATTGAAAAATTGGTCATGCAAGAAGTAGCTTATCATATTTCCATAGATTTATTGGGTGTGTTACAAAGGAATAAGAAAGCACCTTGGCCCACTCTTCCTTCGCAAATTGGATTGTACGAGATCAGGAATTTGAAGGTTGTTGAGATTGAGGGCAAAGAGATAGATAAATTCTCATTCGGTCACATGGAATACCATCCATACGATCCTAGGAGTGTTTGAAAGAAACATTGTGAAAAAATATATTTCACTTGGCCGAGCGAGACTTATTCCAGGCCTGAGAAGGAAATGATAAAGAACTATTATAATGCATATAAGCCCCGTGCACCAGTCAACTTTGAAAGTACATCACAGATCACTCCCCAACAAGAAGCAACTCTAGAAGTAGAACCATTAAAGAGGTACAACATAGTGCCTGGAAAGGGGAAGTGGAAGGTTGTGCATAGTCCAACAGAAGAAAAAAGTTGCAAATGGAAAAGCAAACCCAATCATCTTGAAAGCGGCCATAGCAGTAGAAAGAAAGAGGAAGCAGAAGAAGCAGAAGGAAAAATTAAGGTAGAAGGAAGAGAAAGAACAAAAAGAACAAGAAGAGAGGCATAGACAAGAATGAGAAAGATAGAATAAAGAGGAGGAAGAAAGAACACTGAAGTAAGTCGAAGAAGAGGAACATAGTTGACTACTTGAAGAAGAAAGAAAGTCGTTGCAGGATAAGGAACTTTCCTAGGAAATCAAAGACTTGGTAGTGATCTAGTACATGGAGGTAAAGTCGGAGCAGTAAAATCAAGATGTTGATCTCATGCCTTACACACATTAGATCACCACTTAGCCTCCATCTCCTCCTACGGAAGGACAAGCTCTAGGTGAGGAAGAGGAAATTTCTCCTCTTGATGAAGGTCCAATGATGGATATCTACATTTTAATTTATGATAAGTTGCAAAATAAGATTGTACAAGAAAGAAAGAATAACTTCCCAGATGAACTCACACATCCTACTTTTATTAAAGAAAAGGTGATCGTGATGGATACTAGGAAAAATCCAAAAGCTATTATCGTAGCCAACTTGGCATTCACAGGTGATCAGGTGCTAAAACAATAGCTCAAAATTCAAATTTTTTGGATTAGTGTGGAACATGAACAACCACATAGTGCTTGTCATATTGAATCTGACGCAACTTTTTTCGTGAAAAATAGGCACCATATCCTCCCAAAATCATGTTTTGTTCACTTTCCCAAACAGGTGGATTTTTGCAAAATGTGATAGCCCAGTCAGTAGTCTATATTGCTAACGTGGTGTTGACTATGAAAGCTGAGGTGGAAGGTTTGACTGGGTCAATGTGCCTTCAGTGAATCATGTTGTGCCAAGTGGCACACTCTCATTGGGTGCAGTTGCCAGTTTTTTATTGGATGGTTGGTGGCCAACCACAAGCTGACACGTGGCCTAGCCAAAGCTACCACGCGGAAGCCTGGGGGCCACCAAAAATTTGAGTCAAGGACTAGGCAGCAGTAGCAGGGGTCGAACCCATGACCACCAAGCAACAGAACAAAGGTTTATACCAATGCACCATGCAATAAGTTCTTAACCATATAGAACTCGACATTTATTTGAAGGTTAGATCCATGCCATTCCAGGGAAGGGCCAACCCTTGGACACGCCTCCACATGTGACCACCAACGGAGCGGTGCGAGGGGCTCAGCCGGTGGGAGTGGGCCATTGGCCTTAACCTCGGGCATGTGTCCCCCATATGGCCACGAAATTCAGATAAGGAGTTAGAGGAAATTTAATGCATCTGACAATTTTTCCCAAAATCGGCAAAATTGTCGCTCCGTTAGCACAATTTGGGGCGGAATTGTAGGATGATATCAGATCTTGGGAAATCTGCAGAGCGATTAGTAGAAATAGTTGGGGAATCCATAACTTCTTCAATTTTTGACCAAATTAGGAGTAGAAAGAGGCTACATAGGCGTTTTTGGGCATTCTAGAGCCATTGGAATAGGTTTCATAGCTTTCCAAGCATTGTAAACTGATATATTCACACTTTTGAACATAATAGAGAGGTCCAAGCCATTGGAAGCTAGACCAAGCATATATAGCCCAAGATGGGTGAACTCCTTCATCATGTGCTGTTGTGATACTGTTTTGGTTATGTTCATGTATATTATATGTTGTTGTTCAATCATTTGTTTATGTTAATTTGTACATAAAATTTACATAAAAACACTTAAAAACTCATGTTTTAAACTTGCAATTAACCTCATGAATCCTTAAGCACTTTTAACATATTTTGAAAAGGAATTTAGTACAACAAACTAATTATCCCATTCAAATTAAATTTGGTATCATATCTCTTGGTTTTCTTTGTGTAAGAAGGATTTAATTGTTTGCAAGTGAATGTCATGATTACAAGGTTGAAGCTCAAGAGAGGAGAAGGGAAGTTGGTTGAAAGCCCTGAGGTTGGGTCAAGGAGAAGGAGTGCAAGGTTGCCACAATCTCCACCACTAGTTCTTCCTCAAGTTGTCATTGAGGCTTCAGTGAACATGTCTCATGAAGGAGAGCCTACAAACATGACAGAGGATGAGAAGGTCTTTAGGAAGGCTTTCTTTGATATGACAGAGATGGTGAAGGTCCTCTATGAAGAGAGGAATAACAAACTGTAGGGCGAAAGCTACAAGCCTCCAAAATGAGAAGGTTCTTCAGGAGGAGGAGGTAATGGAAATGAAGGTAAAACTCCACCATCTTCTTCATCTTCATCTTCATAGACACCTTCACCCTCTTCCACTAATACAACCCTTACTCATACTCATCAACATACCTCAAAAGGAATTGGTAAATCACCTCAATTAAAACTTGATGTTAAATTTGATGTACCCATGTATAATGGTGAAGTGAATACAAAGAAGCTTGACAATTGGGTTCTTTAGTTGGAGGTCTATTGCATAATTATAAACCTTCAAGAGGATGATATAAACATTCAGCTAGCTTTCTTAAGGCTGGAGGGTGCATCACTAGTATGGTGGGAATCAAAGACACAAGAAGAGATAAAAAAAACACGATAAGAGCTCAATTTCTTGGTATAATTTAATTGTTGAAATTAAATGGCAGTTTTACCCTCTAGCATATATGCAAAAACCCATCATGAATTGGCAGAACTTTAGACAACTTAAAGGTCAATAGGTGCAAGATTACACCCAAGAATTTAGAAAAAGGTCTCTAATGTTAGGTGTAGATTTGAAATCACGAGACACGTTGCTGAAGTATATAGGGTATTTACATAGTTACCTTAGGCATACTATCTTTATGTTTAATCCCAATAATCTAGATGACGTGTATGTGCAAGCCACCCATCTTGAGGCAAGAGGAAAAATACTTCAAAAGAGGGTAGTAAAAATCCATTTAAGGGTAAAGGAAAAGAAAATGGTTTCAAAGGGAAAGGAAAGAAAAATGAATCCACTAAGAAGGAAGGAGAGAAATTAACATGCAAGCATTGTTCCAAAGAGGGTCATGATGAAGCTCATTATTGGAAGCTTCATCTCAAGATGAAGCCAAAGAAATTTAAAAACAAGGGAAAACAAAAAACAACTACAACCACTTAACAGGATTTGGGATCCGATTCGAGCGATGAAACTAAAATTACAACCATGGTATGAAAGGAAAAGAATCCATTGTTAGCACTAGTAATTCAAATTTACACAATGAAACTCTAAATGAAAAGAAGATGATAGAAATTTTTCACATAAGGGTAATCTAAAAATATAACAAAATTGATACTCTTTCTTATAGTGCCTCTCAAGCCAATGTAATCTTTGAAAACATTGTCAAAAGTTTAAACTTGGAAACCATTCCACATCATAATTCATATCCACTAGGATGGGTGTGTGACAATGCACAATTGCAAGTAACTAGAAAGTGTAAACTGAAATTCGCCATTACTAGAAATTTAATAGATCAAGTGGAGCTTGATGTTGTGCCATTAGATATATGTGGTATAGTTTTGGGTAGCTCGTATCTCTATGACAGAAAATATATCTTCCATAAACATGAAAACAAATACCATTTGTTCAAAGATGGAGTAGAATATATTGTGAGAGCCCATAGCAAGAAACTAAATCTTTCACTTGTTAATGCGGGGTGGATGAAAATACTAGTGAATTCTAGCAAGAATTTTGTGCTTCTAATGGTCAAACCCAAGAATGATATTGATAATGAATTTTTTCAAGGTTGTGACTTAAGATTTAAATTTGAATTGGGTGATGTTGTTAACAAATATGATGAGATGTTCCAGGAACCAAAAGGATTGTCTTCCAAGAGAGGAATCCAAAATGGGATATAGTTGCAGCAAGATAGTCGTCTTCGTAACATTCACATGTACAGGATGTTAGTGATGGAAAGTGCAGAAATTAAAAAGCAAATTCAAGAGTTGTTGGATAAAGGGATCATCAAGCCAAGTTCTTCGCCATGTGGGTCACCTATTGTTTTGTTGCCAAAAAAGGATGGAACATGGCACATGTGTATGGACTTTCATGCATTGAAATAAATTACGGTAATGAACTGTTACCCACTTCTTAGAATAGATGATTTAATTGATCAATTGAAAGATGCATAGTATTTTACAAAAATGGACTTAAGGAGTGGCTACCATCAAATTAGAATTGTTGAAGGAGACATTTGGAAGACAACATTCAAAACAAAACAAGGTTTGTTTGAATGGCTAGTTATGCCTTTTGGTTTATGTAATGCTCCTACTACCTTCATGTGTGTGATGAATGATGTGTTGAGGCCATTTCTTGATGAGTTTGTTATAGTATACTTAGATGACATCTTAATTTTTAGTAAATCTCATGATGAACATGTCATGCATGTGAGAAAAGTACTTGATGTCTTAAAGAAAGAACAATTGTATTTAAAGATGTCAAAGTGTGAGTTTGGAAAAACTTATTTAGTTTACTTGGGTCATATTGTTGGAGGATGTGAGTTGAAAATAGATCCCTCCAAGGTTGATGTCATTTTGAATTGGCCAAGACCCAAGACAGTTACTGAGGTAAGAATTTTTTTGGGAGCGGCCCAATATTGGAGGAAATTCATTGCTAACTTTTCTTCTATAAAAGCTCCTTTTCATGCGTTGACTAGTGTCAAAAATGTTTTTCAGTGGGGAGGCAAACAAAAAAAGACCTTTGATGCATTGAAGGAAAATATCAGTTCAGCTCTAGTACTTGCACTTCTAGACTTGAGACAGTCATTTGAGATCCAGACCGATGCTAGTGACTACGCCATGGGTGCAGTCCTCATGCAACATGGTAAGCCTATCTGTTTTCATTTAGAAACTTTCAATGGTGTAGTGATTAATTATCCTACATATAACAAGGAATTGTATGCATTGGTGCAAAGTGTGAAAAAGTGGAAATACTACTTGGTGGGTAAGGAAACAATCATTCACACTGATCACCTGCAATCTCAATTGAAGTTGCAACAATCAAGGCACTTTTGATGGATGGGTTTTCTTCAACAATTCCACTTGGTAATAAGGTATAAGAAAGGTATCTATAATAAAGTTTCTGATATGATATCTAGGCCTATTATTAGTGCAACTACTTTACTCCAGCATAATTCTGTTTTGCATGAAAGTTATATTGAGAAATATGCATAAGGCAATGACTTTCAGGATGTTTATACAAGCTTGAGTCAGGGTAACCAAGTAGAGGAATTGGATTATCATTTGCATTATAACTTGTTGTACCATCTTAGTAAGCTTTGTATTACATAGGGAGAAAGAGTCAACATCATAAGAGAGGAACATACTTCTCTTATTGTCGGTAATTTCGGTGTAAGTAAGACGGTGGCACATCTATAGAGGTATCATTATTGGCCTCGTATGCTTGAAAGTGTGTCACATTTTATTAAAGGATGTTCATTATGTGCAGTCGGTAAGCCTAGTAGTAGGAAGTTAAGATTGTACACACCACTTCCGGTTCCTTCACGACTGTGGGAGAGTGTTTCTATGGATTTTGTAGGTATTCCATTGCCAAAAATAGGTCATGATTATTTGTATGTAGTTGTGGATAGGTTCAACAAAATGTGTATTTTGATGCCATGTAAAAAGAAAATTACAACTGAACAAACTGCTCAGTTATTCTTTCAGAATGTATGGGTGCATTTTGGATTGCCCACATCCATTGTTAGTGATCAAGATTCTCGCTTTGTTGGGAATTTTTGGTCAAGCTTATGGGAATTCATGGACACCAAATTGAAAAAGAGTACAAAATTTCATCCACAAACAGATGGTCAAATAGAGGTGGTGAATAGGACAATGATACATCTTCTTCATGGGTATTGCAACAAGCATCCTAAGTTGTGGGATGAACATTTGCACTACATTCAACATGCTTACAACTGGGCCAAGCACTCTTCAACTCAAACATCACCATTTGAAGCATGTTTGGGATACTTACCTAAGTCTCCTTTGGATTTCATTTTTGGAAAAGATGTTGCTATTGATGGTCATAGTGACATAGACAAAGCAATAAAGTTCATTGAACAAATCCAATTGGTACACTAAAGATTTCAAGAACAGCTAGAAAAGAGCCAAGACAAGTACAAAGCAGGGCACGACAAGCATCATGTAGATCACATGTTCCAAGCCGGTGATGAAGTTTGGCTTCACATTAGCAAAGAGACACTCCGAGGAGAAGGTAAAAAGTTGAAACCAATTAGATATGGTCCATTCAGAATTCTGGAAAAGATTGGTAGCATTGCCTTCAAGTTGGATTTGCCTTCATATATGCATATTTATGCTCTTGTTATTGTTCAAAACTTAAGTTTGTATGAACCTCCTTTGATTGAAGATCAAGGAGAAAATGTCCAAATTCCTTCCATTTAGGATTTTTCTCCTGAATACCTTGATGAACTACATCAAGACACCATTCTTCATAGAAGAAGAAGGTCTTCAAAACGAGGGAATGTGGATTACCTTCGAGTGGGGCTCAAGGGAACAAATACTTCAAAGGCCAAATGGATCGATATTGGAAAGGTGAGGGAACTATACCCTCACCTGCTGGACAACTGAAAGTGATCTTTTGGGGTCCAAAAGGCTTCCAGTGGGGAGGAATGGTTAGGGGCTCAAAAATAGCTCAAAATTCAAAGTTGTCAAATCAGCATGGAACCTAAACAAACACATAGTGCTCGTCATCTTGAATCTAGTGAATCTTATTTCACGCGAAATAGACATTGTATGTTCCTAGAATCATGTTTTGTTCGCTTTCCCAAATAGGCGATTTTTTGCAAAGTGTGACAGCGCAGTCAGTAGTCTGTATTGTTGATGTGGCATTGATTGTGCAGGCTAAGGTGGTAGGTTTAACTGGTCAACAAGACTTCAAAAAATCATGTTGTGCCAAGTGGCACAATCTCATTGGGTGCATTGGAAGTTTTTGATCTAGTGGTTGGTGGCCAACCATGGGCTGACATGTGGCCTAGCCAGAGGCCGCCACGTTGTAGCCCGAGGGCCACCAAAATTTTGGGTCAAGGTTCGGGCAGCAGTAGTGGGGTTCGAACCTGCAACCACCAAGAAAAAGTAAAAATCTTTCTACCAACGTGCCATGTAAGATGTTCTTAACCATATAGAACTCAACATTTATTTGAAGGTTAGATCTGCGCCATTCCAGGGAAGGGCCAGCGATTGGACATGCCTCCACATGTGACCACCAATAGAGCGATGTGGGGGGGCCGACCAACAGGTGCAGGCCATTGGCCTTAGCCCTGGGTACATGGCCCCCATATGGCCACGAAATTCAGATAAGGCATTAGAGGAAATTTAACGCGTTTGACAATTTCACCTGAAAATCAATGAAATTATCGCTCCGTTATCACAATTTGGGGTGAAAATTGTAGGATGATGCTAGATTTTGGGAAATTTTCAGTGCGATTAGCAAAAGACTTGGGGAAGCCATAACTTCTTTAGTTTTTGACCAAATCAGGAGCAGAAAGAGGCTACACAGGCATTTTTGGGCATTCTGGAGCCATTGGAACATGTTTCAGAGATTTTTTAGCATTGTAAACTGATGTATTCACACTTTTGAGCATAATAGACAGGGCCAAGCCATTGTAAGCTAGACCAAGGAGATGTAGCCCAAGAGGGGTGAATCCTTCATCATGTGTTGTTGTGATAATGTTTTGGTGATGTTCATGTCTGTTATATGTTGTTGTTCAATCATTTGTTTATGTTAATTTGTACATAAAATTTACATAAAAACATTCAAAAACTCATGTTTTAAACTTGCAATTAACCTATGAATCATTAAGCACTTTTAGCATATTCTGAAAAGGAATTTAGTACAACAAACTAATTATCCAATTCAGATTTGCAGGAGCCTCCAAGTCAAACACAAAGTATTTGATGGATGAGGTCAGATAGATGGCAAAGAACTTATAGGCTGCAAAGCAGCAGATTGAACAACTTCAGGTAGAGGTTCATAAAGTATCTCCCATGAGGTGTACTTAGAATAACTCAAGACAACCATACTTGGTGAACTATTGACATTGGGAGACACTATGAGGAACCTATATGAGGAGCCAGTCACTATGCACAAATTAGTTTTCCACCTACACGAAATGTAGCAGAAATATGGAGAGAATGCTAAATCTCTCAAAGTTTTCCACACAACCATCGTTGATGTGCATGAGTGGGGAATTCAGTATAGAGGTACACCTTCTGAGTTGGTAAAGAAGAAAAGGCAGCAAGTCGAGTTGGATAAGGAAGGAGCTTAGATGCTCATCCAAAGAAATAATCAACTCGACACTTTCATCACCAGCATTTAGTCCTCTTACACACAATTGTATAACAAGGTTAGAAAAGAAGTGGAGGAATACTTGGACCAGTTCAAGAAGATTGCTAACAAGGGAGATTTAAAGGTGAACATACATGATATGAAAACGTATATTGGTGGCCTTGCTAAGATACCATGTTGTTCTTGTTAAAGAAGGAAACACAAACTGGCTCCAAGACCGTGTACCCAGATGCAATAGAGGAAAGATTCTGCTTCCAACCTGATACCTTCGCAAAGTTTGGAGAATTCTCGCACAATATAAAGCTTGGCATATCTATGTGATTGAAAAGCTACAAGTTGAATTGGTTGAGTTAGAGTTTCCCCAAAATCAAGCTTGACATGTTGTTTGTCTTATTATGCTAGTCTATTTGACTCTACCCAATTTTGTCTTATATGGGTATGAGCGATATTGTAATATTTTATTTGTAATTAATTTGCAAGTGAAATTCCAACTGTCAATTGTGGGATGTGAAAATTCATTTTGTAAGGAAGTCAAAAGGTGATGGTTGAAATAAGTTAAAGAGTCACGAGGGAAGTCCAAGAGTCATAAAGGGGAGATGGTTAGTCATCTCATTTATTATAAATATACCCTCATAACTCATGTAAAGATATTTTTGGTTGGTCTTTGGCTAGGATCGAAAGCTAGGGATTTTTGTCGAGAGCCTTGGCTTCTCCTTTAGCCTAAAGGGAGTATCTTTCTTCGGAGGAGCAGGTGTTGGTTTCATGTCTCACTATCAGGGCTAGTGGTTTGTCAATTGTATATGTATGTTTAGGATTTTCACTTTAATAAAAGCTTGGAGTTGACACTTTTTCTTACATATGTTGTGAATATAGTAGGACTATTCTTGTTATGTTTGCAATATATGTTATTTAATTTATGCTAAAGCTTATGAACTATTTCGTCTACATTAGTATGAATCTTGTTGAATGTTTGTTGTTATGTATTTCAATCATGGTTATCTTTTGAACTATTTTGCAAGCTAACTTATGATTCCATTTATGCTTGTGTGTTCCTTTCAAGATGTGTACTATTATAGGATTTTAAGGGCTCACTTACTTACCCCTTATTGTGTTAGAACCTCTCATGAATTTCACTTGACTCTTCACAGGGATATACATCATTCTATGCATCATTGCAGCCAAGGCTTACCACTAAAACTCACTATTTCGGCAATCGGGTCATATTCTAGATGGGGATCCTACTCCAAATGGTATGATGTCTAATTGGGACTTCATATTGTGGAGACCCACTAAATGTTGGCGGGTCCAGCACTGTTAATAGCACCTGAGTGAGGGTTTAATGTGAACTTATATTTAATGTAATTAATTCACACGTGTCACATAATTTTAGGGCTTTTAGCTTGAGATCTAGTAATATGACTTTGAAAGGGAGTTTATGATGAGACATGTCTTTGTGCGACTTAACAATATTTTTTCTCAACCTATTTAGAGAGGTGTAATTCTATTACGAGTCCACCTTAAATCCTTTAGGAGAATAGGTTATTAATTAATTTATTTAGACCATCTCTATTAAATAAGGCCCAAAAAGTAGTAGAGTGTGAATTAAATAAATGGAGGATAATGCCAATAAAAGAGGTACTTGACATGTGTCTCATCTTTTAAGATATTACAGTTTGACAGTTAAAAATAAATTTCCAATATGGTCATTGATTATACCTTAGATGAGATACATGGTGCTTAGTTCTTCATTGAACTTGATCTCATGTCTAGTTCTCATCAAATTCACTTCAAGAAGATAAATATTCCTAAAACTACCTTCAACACTAATGAAGGTCATGACAAGGTTTTGGCGATGCAATTGATATGTGGCATCCTTTATGGGATATCATTTCCATATTTAAATATATAATCGTAGCTTGAAATATTTCTTGGACCAAAGGTTTTCCTCTCCATAGTAGTAAAAGTCAGTTACTAAAATGTTAAGTTGGGACTGCAAGATTATATTTAGGAAGGGAAAGGAGAAGGTAGTCATTGGATTTTTGTCTAAGAAGTGCAAAGGAGGATATATTTCTTGTTTGCCTTATTTTTCCTAGATCCATATTGGTCATAAGGGATATGCCAAGAATGGTTATTAAATGCTAAGAATATGCACACGATCCAATATCTACATACCAAGTCACATGTGTATTTGAGCTACATTTGGAAGAATGATGATCTTTGCTAAGGACATCTTTTTTAGTTTTGAGATTCAACATTTAAATCAAGGGTGTATATGTAGTTCTTAAACCAAAAAAGTGTAGGGGTGTCACTTCAAATTCAAGGTACCTAGTTCAATCTCAATCTCAATATGTGGCTTGAGATTCTACATCTCTAACTCTTTGATATATGCGTGTGTAAGAGGGAGTAATAGTTATCATGATTTTTAGCTCATGTAATCAATTTGTCTTAATTGAAGTATCAATAGATTTGTAGTTTTATGCAGACAAAAGAGAAGGGTTACAAATAAATAGAAAATACTCATCCCAACATAGAAGCCCTTACTATTTTGGAAGCTCTTCAGCAAGATATATTTTTCTAAATGGTTTCATTGACATTTATATTCCTACAATCCTTCCTCTCACTAAAACAATTGCTTCGATTTCTTTGTGTAGTTTGTTGGTCTTGAATTTTCTCTTTGCAACTAATAAATAATGAAAAATATATTGCAAACAACTTGGGCTCAAAATTATTTAGCCATGATTACAACTTCAATAATTCTCAATAGCTTCTTAAGAAAAAAATCTTGAGAACTTCCCAATTAGGCTATGACGAGATCTGTAACAGCCCTAGGTTAAAATTTCATGTAATAAAGGATAATAAAGGAAAAATAACACAAAGGTCATGGGACACATATTCAAAGTTGAATGATGGGAAAAACATCCTAGTGGGTGTGACTTTTGGTTTATTATGGCTATGGAAATTTCCAAAGGAAAAGAGGTATTAATTGATATTTATTTATGAGAAATAAAGGAAAACGGGAGAAAAGGAAGGTGAAGAGACACATATTTTCATGCTATGGAAATTAGAAGGAAAATGAAGAAAAAATTAGACATAAATGATAAAAAGGCACCTGAGAATCAGTTGATAGTTTTCTCTCATTCTTTGATCAAGTTCAGTATAGGAAATAGAACAAGAACTTACACAGGAAATCAAAGGAAAGAAAAGGGAGGAAAATGAAAGCAAAGAAAAACAAGGAAAATAAGGAAAAGGTTGGATCAGTAGATTCAATAGGAAGACCTAACAGGTAACAGGGTGGAGACTTCTTGTCTCTGGTGTCCCTCTTTGGAAAAAGGGTGGAGACTCTAAGTCTTTGGAGTCCCTCATTGGTAACATGGTGGATAATTCCTATCTCTCGAGTCCCTCACCGAAAAATGGGTGGAGGTATTTGGCTTCCCTAGACGGTTAATCCCATTATCACTCTGGATCCCCAACATTGGGTGGAGTGTTGAAAAACTACAGGGTGGAGATCAAACCTTTAGAACCTTGGGCTAAATGAGGGTGGAGATCCTCATCTCTAGAGCTCCTCATTAGTTGATGGGTGAAGGAGGATTATCTCTAGAATACCGCTCAAATTATACCTAACATCAATATGTAGGGTGGAGGTGAAATTGACCTCTAGAATCCCTGATCTAACAATCCTTGGTATGATTATTGGAGTAGTTTTCCCAAGTTGGGGGGTGGAAGTTTCATTGTTGGAAACCTACCAATGGTTGGGAGGAAAAACCATGAAACATACCCCTATGCCCATCCAAAGGATCTTAGCAGGTAATGCACTACAGGGCAGGTTCACAAGATGGCAAGTAATTCCTGAATTTCAACTCAGGTAGGGAACAAGTCATAATGTACATTTAACCACCATGGTTGGGATTTTAACCATGTTTAAACCTACAGTACACCATAACTACCTTATATGACATGCATTCATAGGGTGAATGATTTATATTATCTATGAGAAAACTTTGTCCCCTAGGAGGGGAAATAGGCATAAAGAAAGGCATTAAGTTCTTAAAGCTAGGCCACCTGATTTCAAATCATGTGGCACCTACTAATCCAAAAATGACATTGCCTATGTAGAGATTAGACAACTATCTAAGTCTTAATAAAAATCTGACCCAACCCTGTACATACCTCACTCTCTTAGGGTTAACCATGGCTTGTACACATAAATTAATATACCATGTATTCACCTACCCTTTCTGATGGCTACTCACATGAAGGATGTTCTTGTAGGGTCTCTGATTTTGATGGGGCGACTTTAAATCACAACTTGAAGTATCATTTTTCCAAGATTTTCTTTTTAGCATAAGATTAAATGAACTTGTGCAGCCTTTTGTTGTGTTAAAATAGAAGAACCCTTGCCATTAATAGACCAAGTTCACACATAAAACCACTACATAATTATTAATGAAAAAGCAGGTCTAATACAACAACCATGACATGTTAGCCCATAATAATAATTAAAAGGTTTCCATCCCCTATCCTTGAGAATAATGTTACAAGACATTTTGTCACATCTTCTCAATAGGATTGAAAACCATATCAATCAACATCCATGAACACTTTTTCATAATCCCTTTTCAAAGGCCTAAGCATTAATTCTCCGAAAAGTCTGAGTTTTTGGATCTATTTGGTTAAAAACCATATTTTTAGGCCCAATGCAATCTGTGTTCTTTTCCATTAGTGTTGGGTGGAAGTTGCATACCTGAGCATTAGCATTGACCTATGCATGTTGCTCCATTCTCTAGGTGCACTGATTCTAGAAATTCAAGAAAATTAAAAAAAAAATTTGAATCTTCTCCTTGCATAAGGTTCTAAGGCGGTTTTAACTAGGGAAAATTTTAAGGATGGAAATTTATCTTAAATTTTAGAAACCTTGGCGAATCCCACTAGTCCTTAATGTGAAATCTGCAAAATGTTTGGAGATATTTTTGTAAAAATATTCAAATTTATAATATTTTTATATAGTATATATATAATTTTTTGGAAATTTTTAGGGTAAAATAATTTCATTCTATAAAATTTGGATGAGCTAGTTTTACAAAAAAATGAAAATTAGTGAATCTCTTTTTTGGAAAAGGTATAGAAAATTAGCCCATGGGCGAATATTAGCGCCTAAAATTTTCCCTAGTTTTAACCTTTTACCATGGATAGATATCTCAAATTCCTATATGATACTACTCTAGTGATATTATCTCTTATCCCTTGATCTTTCCTCCTTCATAAGTGGATCTCAAGCCTAAATTGCTAAATCCTAAACTACCATGTTTACCCTATAAATTTACTGCCTCCTATGGAGCCTGGGTTGGCTTTTGGAGATTAATGGGTTGGATTTTGGAGATTTCTAATGCCCTCACACTACTACTTTGAGCTTAAGGAATCATCATCCATTTGCAATAGGGTTGATTGTGAATTTTTTCTTTGTGACAAGGAAGGACAAGTCAAGTGGGTGATACATCTACAAAGTTAGCTTCTATATATGGTTATAACACTCCTTTATTTGTTTATACAAAAACGCATCTTGTTTTCCTATACTTGTGTTATGCTTATGCTCTTGCATTTCAATGCCATGTTGAATCATTGAATAGAGATATTGGATTATGTTATGTGGATATTGTAGTTCCTTTGCTTGTTTTATTCATTGTTGCAGGTTCCATTTATAGCATGTGAAGCTAGGATTGGAGCTTACAAGCGAATATGAGAGAAAGCATTGCTACTAATTCTAGTTAGGTTTCTTTTCCGTATTCCAATCTCTATAAGGAAAACATTGTTTTTTTTCCTCTGTTGTTCTAGATCGGACTACTAGATCTAGGGAATTCATTTTTGTCCATAGAAGTTGAAATTTTGTATAACAAATTAGCGACCACACTAGGGGACGATATTTCTTTAAGTGGTTTCCTTGGCCTTAACATATTTTCACCTCTCAAAGCGACCTTAATCGACTTATGCATACAATGACTGACCTTAAGAAAACACATTCTTAAGCTTGGTAGGGTTTCTTGTGTCGTGTTTTGACCAAAACAGCCACAACACTTTCTTTGTTTTGAGATAGAGTGCCCCATCACATTCGTTGCTTCTCTGTATCTGCGCTAGAGTGCATTGGTTCCCGTTTTGTACCTACTTTTCAGTGCACTAGTTCCTGTTATGTACCTGCGTTGATTTTGTAGGATTAAAAAATTTGCATTCCTTTTCCTTGATCTTTGTTCTACTTGGGTCCAACAATCTTTCCTTGAGTCTTTGAGTTTGTCTCTATCGCTGAAAAGCCTTCATTATGTTTGCTTTTGAATTTATTAGCCTTTGATGAGATTTTCTTTGGATTTTTTTTGGATTTTTATTTGGATTTTTCTTTTTTCTTATCAATTAGACCTTTGGTGAACATTCTGCTTGATCGTTGATTAGATTGGAGGAATTTATTGTAGGTTTTAACCTCGTACAGAAATTACCTGCATACGAATTCTAAGAACAGAAAATAAACAATGCGAGAGCATACCACATAAAACACATATACACAGAGATTTTCCCTTGTATCCCAAAACTGAGACTACCAGCTTGATTTTTCATTATGTTCCTTTCAATGTTAATATACATATTTATACATGCCGAAGCTGTTCACACCTAATCTTCAACGGTTGGGTAACCTAGAACGTGAACAGTCATCAAGAAGATGAACTGATCCGTCCATTTTATGTATATAAACAATAGCTGTCTAATGAAATAAACAATCAATTTCTTCTGCCCATTCTGGAGTTACCCTGGCCTGACATGGTATCAGAGCATAGGTCCCAGGTTCTAAAAATAGTTGTAACTCCTGCCTCTGTCCTGAGCACTGCACTGCTCTGTCCTGCGCTGCTCTGCCTCTGTCTGATATTCCTCTGACATAGTCTAATGACGCTGGTCCGTTACGCTACTCCATACTTGCACCCTTGTCAGCAGTTTCCTCAGAAGATTGTCCTGCATGTTTTTGTGCGCATTTCATTTTGAAGATTTTCTCTCAGAAGATTGTCCTGCATGTTTTTGTGCGCATTTCATTTTGAAGATTTTCTCTCAGAAGATTGTCCTGCATGTTTTTGTGCGCATTTCATTTTGAAGATTTTCTCTCTGGCATTATCATTGCCTGGAGGAACCTCCGATAGTCATTCTATCTATCTTCAGATCTTCTATTGACCGAACCAAACCTCTGCTATTTCTGTGTGGCTTTGTAACTGGAACAAACCTCGAGTCGAAGTAATCGTATCAGAGAGCGCATGGCAATGGTCACCGAGTGGTAGTTGCGGAGCTGGTGCTCGCCTCCAAGAACACGGAAGCTGATGACATGGTGCGTGGTATCGCTGGTTAATAACACTGGTTAATACTACGCTGCCTGCCCTACCTGCGCAACACCTGCATCCAGAAGCTCTTCTTCAACGAGAACGACAGCGAAGTATTGATCTTGTGCTCCAGCGAGAGGTCCACAAAACATTAGTGACAAGTGCAACGCAGAGAGGACGTATCAAATGGCTATTCAAATGGTATTGGATGGTTGCCGAGAGATTTAGATTAACATTGCAGCTGTCTGACTGGCCATTCACAGTCAACGTCATAAGTATGGCGGCCATCATCACAATCCACAAGTGATATGCGTAAATCGAGGGCAACGGAATAGTAATATCGGTTTGATTGTATTGCTCAGTCTTGTTTTTGTGGAGGTGAATAGTAATATTGCACAATTCTTTATCATTTGAATGATAATGCTATAGTATTGGGTCGTCTATATAAACAGTTTTTCAAAGCATTGCGCTATTTTTTCAAAGTGTTCATATATATCATTCAAGGCAGTTTTCAAAGCATTCAAAGTTAT
Organism: Pinus tabuliformis; assembly: GCA_031772625.1. Taxonomy (NCBI): domain Eukaryota; kingdom Viridiplantae; phylum Streptophyta; class Pinopsida; order Pinales; family Pinaceae; genus Pinus; species Pinus tabuliformis. The sequence continues at coordinate 121,755,236 of CM062805.1, forward strand.
ATCAGTGAGAGTGTTTTTAGTGTTACATGATAAATTGATATATTGAAGTGATATATTAATACATTGAAGTGATATATTGAAGTGATCCCTTGCGAATTTTTTCAAAACATAGTAGTATTGCAGTGATATGTACAATGAAATGCTGATGCTTTTAGCAAATATCAGAAGGATTTGAAGGCTGTAACGTAAGGTTTTTTTAGCAGAAGTAATTTTTTACAGAATGCATTCAATCATATCTATGGTCGGAATAGTTCTCACTGGCAAGGAGAACTATTCTGAATGGTCTCGGATGGTAAAACACACCCTCATCTACAATGAGTTGTGGAAGGGAGTGTGTGTCGGAGAAAAAGACAAAGACCCTGTGCAGCCTACATTAGATAAATAACTTGTCATTTGGGAAAACAAGAACAGCAAAGCCTATGCATTGATCGCAGCATCTGTAAATGAAGAAGTAAGTCGTCATATTTCATCCTATTCCACTGCCTTTGAAGCTTTACAAAAGCTGAAGAACTCTATGATACACATTCTGCACTTGAAGTTGTTCAGCTCATGATTAAACTCTTCACTCTTGAACTGAAAAATAATGACCCTCTTGCTCTTTCATCTGAAATAAAGTATATAATGCATGATATTAAATCCACTAAGGTTGAGTTGGATATCTCTCTTATTGCCTTTCTCAAAGCACTCTATCCTACCTACTCCAATTATCTTGAGTCATTACAAGCAAATGGAAATCTTAAAGATATAACATTTGACTCTCTTGTGAAAAAGTTTGCTGAAAGAGAGAAAGACTTTGGAAAGAAGACAGTCCCTGAATCTTTTGAAGAGACTGTTTGCCTTGCTCATAAAGAAAAGCATCCTGCTCAAGATTCTATAAGAGGAAGAGGTGGACGAAGAGGAAGAGGAAGATACTTCAGAGGCAGGGGGGGCAGACATTCTCAAGGAGAAAAGGCAGATCTGCATTGCATTCGCTGCAAACGAAATGGATCACATGATGCTTCTACATGCAAGCTACCATGGGAAAAGATTGAGCAGAAAAGAAACCAGCAGAAAGGTAAAATTGATGACACAGACAAAGGTAAAGCACCTGAATCCGCTCACTATATTGAGGCACAATGTAACATTGGAGTAAATGAAGATTTGTTTAATGCTTCACTTGCTTCTTCAAAAAATGATTGGTTGCTTGATTCAGGAGCAACCTGTCATATGACTCATAGGAAAGATTTTTTTGAAGATTTCACTGACAATGTTGATGGAGCAGTATACTTTGCAGATCAGTCAAAAATCAAGCCATCTGGGCTTGGCATAATCAGGCTTAAACTGCCTGGTCTTCTAGACTTTCTTCTGGATCATGTTCTATATCTCCCACAGCTCAAGAGAAACTTGTTGTCCTTGGTCCACATCCGCCAGCAAGGTCACTCCATTCATATGTTTGATGGCAAGCTTGAGGTAAGAAAAGCATCTGACCACTCACTTGTCATGAGGGGAATAGAAGAAGAAAGACTTCTTAAACTGCAAGGAACCTCTGCTCATGCACAACATTTCTCATATATTTCTCATCATGAAGAACGTACACTTCCATCAAGTTTATTATGGCATGCTAGATTTGGAAATTTAAACTATGACAGTCTTCGCTTATTGAAGAAAAATGGTGTTGCTAGTTTGCCTACAATTCCTAGGAAACATAAGCAATGTGATGCTTGCATTCTAGGAAAGCATAGCAAACAGTCTTTTCATGATTCACATTCAAGAGCACATAGGAAGCTTGAACTCATTCATTCAGATTTATGTGGTCCAATGCCTGTTCCTTCTGCAAATGGAAATAAATATATCATGACATTTGTTGATGATTACACCAGAATGTGTTGGGTTTATTTATTGAAGAACAAATCTGATGCTTTTCAAACATTCAAGAATTTTCATAAGTGGATTGAAAATGATGCTCAATCTCATATTGGGTCTATTCACACTGATAATGGAAAAGAATATACATCAAATGAATTTGAAAACTATCTTCGCCAACATGGGATCAAACATCAAACAACTGTACCTTATAATCCCCAACAGAATGGTGTAGCAGAAAGAATGAATAGAATAATTTTGAATATGGTACGATCCATGCTTTTCTTCAAAAATGTAAAGATAATGTTTTGGGATGATGTTGTTCTATGTGCTGCATATATAAAGAATAGATGTCCATCTAGTGCTATAAGAAACAAGACTCCTTATGAATTGTGGTATGGACATGTTCCTTCGGTAAAACATCTCAGGATTTTTGGTTCCACCTGTTATGCTTTAATACCAAAGGTACATAGAAACAAACTTGGTGCTAGAAGTCGTAAGTGTATCTTCCTGGGGTATTCAAACACCTCTAAAGCATACCGTCTCTATGATGAAGTACATAAAAAGTTTGTTGTATCTAGAGATGTCATTTTTCTTGAATCATCCAAATCTAACAGTGTTGTTGAGCGGCAACTTGATCGCTTGGATAAATTCACAAAAACGAAATCATTTCAAGAGTTTGATAATCAGATTCCACATCTTGAAGGGGGGGATTCCTATACTAGATCAACATGTGGAATCTTCTTTTGAAGAACAATCTCCCGTGCATGAAACTCCAACACCGGATGATCCTTTAAGTGATGTAATTGATAGAATTGGGAGACTCAATCTTGATTCAGTCCCAACTCAATCAATAGAGCAGCCTGGACCATCTCAGAAAGGTCCCCCAAAGTGGCTGACAAAGACACTTGAAAGTGTTCATCCTGATGAAATTGGAAAAACAGGAACCAGAAATACAAACCGACAAGATGGAGGTGATGTAGATAACTCTAATTCACCTGTTGATATGGATGTTACTTATGATTGTGAATTGAACTTGTCTACAGATTTTTAACCAGCTTCCTTCAAAGAAGCTACTTCTCATGATGAATGGAAAGAAGCGATGCAGAAGGAGTATGATGCCCTCATAAAGAATGGCACTTGGAAGCTGGTTGATCCTCCATTTGGAACCAAACCAATTGGCTACAAGTGGGTCTACAAGAACAAGTACAAAGCTGATGGCTCACTTGACAAGCACAAAGCTAGGCTTATGGCAAAAGGTTTTGCACAGAAGGAAGGGGTCGATTATGAGGAAACTTTTGCCCCCATAGCAAAATGGGCCACCATCCAGACACTATTTGCACTAGCTGCTCAGAACGGTTGGAAAGTCCATCAAATGGATGTAAAAACTGCATTCTTGAATGGAGATCTAAAAGAGAATGTTTTTATGTCCCAACCTGAAGGATTTGCTGTGAAAGGACATGAACACAAAGTATGCAAACTTGTGAAGTCCTTGTATGGCCTCAAACAAGCACCACGAGCCTGGTATGAAAAACTAACTGAGCATCTTCTGAAACTCAACTTCAAACATTTTGATCTTGATGATGCAACTTTATTTGTCAAGAAAGTTGGCAAAACAGTTGTATATCTTGTGGTATATGTAGATGATCTTTTAATGACAGGGAACAATGAAAGCTATATTGCATCCATAAAGAAAGAATTAGGAAAAAGTTTTGAAATGACTGATTTGGGCTATGTTCATTACTATCTTGGCATTGAAGTAACCCAACATCCAAAATCCATATTTCTTTCTCAAAAGAAATACATTGGAGATTTGTTAAACAGATTTGGCATGTCAGAGTGCAATCCTCTTTCTACTCCAATGGAACAAAACTTGAATCTCACATCTATTGAAGGAAAGGAATTTGAGGATGCAACAAAGTATAGACAGTTTGTAGGAAGTCTCATCTACCTCACTACTACCAGACCATACATTTCATTTGCTGTTGGAATCCTCTCCAGGTTTATGCAAAAGCCTTGTGAGGGACATTGGTCTGCTGCAAAAAGAGTTCTAAGGTACTTGAAGGGAACTCAAGACCTTGGGATCAAGTATACACAGGTGGACGACTTCAGCTTGATTGGATACTCTGATTCAGACTTCAATGGAGACAAAGAAACTGGGGTATCTACTTCAAGATATGCTATGAGTCTTGGATCACGAGCTGTCTCCTGGAGATAACGCAAACAATCAGTTCCAACAGATTCCACAACAGAAGCAGAATATGTGGCAGCAACTGAAGCAACGAAAGAAATTGTGTGGCTCAGGAAAATTCTTGAAGATTTGCAGGTAAAACAATTACAATCAACTCCACTCATGATTGATAACACCTCTGCAATAAATTTGGCCAAGAACCCAAAGTTCCATGATCGTACTAAGCACATCAATACTAAATATCATCTGATCCTACATCATGTTGAGGCCAAAACAATCCATCTCCGTCATTGTTCCACAAATGAGCAAATTGCAGACATCTTCACCAAAGCGCTTGGAAGAGAAAAGCTTGAAAGATTCAGAACGATGCTTGGACTCACCAACATCCCTTCAGATTAAGGGGGGGAATGTTCACACCTAATCTTCAACAGTTGGGTAACCTGGAACGTGAACATTCATCAAGAAGATGAACTGATCCGTCCATTTTATGTATATAAACAATAGCTGTCTAATGAAATAAACAATCAATTTCTTCTGCCCATTATGGAGTTACCCTGGCCTGACAGAAGCATCCAATACCATGGACCGAAAAACCATCGCATCCAAAACCATGTGATAAAACCATGCACAAAACCATAGGTAGGTTCATCCGACCTAATATAGGGTCCCAAAAACATTTCCCCAGTGCGCTGCCCCGGACCCCATAGAGGGGGACTACCCACCCCCCTCAAACCCCCTGTTACCCCTCCCATTGCACAATTGGCACAATGAAGGGGGGCCTCCTCCCCCCCTCTAACCCCCCAGTTAACTACGTCAACTAGTCATGGAAAGAATATAACAGAACCCAACATTCTCCCACTTATTGCTTTCTTTCCAAGGGGGCCACAGGAGAGCTTAGTCATTTATCTAGCCCTGTAATGTCCATTGTTTCTCTACATCAAGAGAAATTCTCAGAGCTCATAGATTTTGTCAATGCATCTACAGTATTCTTCAAAGTGTCCACCTTTACCAACAACACCTTTTTGTCTTCTATCATATCCTTTAAAAAGTGATACTGAACATCAATGTGCTTTGTCTTTGAATGATAAGCAGGGTTCTTTGCCAAGAAAATTGTACTTTGGCTGTCACAGTCTATCCTTATATCTCCCTGTACTAACCCCATACTTGAACACAATCTCTGCAGCCAAACTTCTTCCTTTCTTGCATGAGTGTCTGCCATGTATTCTGCCTCTGTAGTTGATAGTGCCACTACAAATTGTTTCTTACTCATCCAACTGATTGTACCTCAAAATAGGTTAAACACATACCCACTTGTAGATATTCTTTGATCTAGATCTCCAACCCAGTCTACATCAACAAAGCCACTAATATCCAACACTCTGTCCAATCCTGGTCTTCCTTGGTAGCACAAGCCATAATCACTAGTGCCACGCAAATACCTGAAAATGTGCTTCACTGTTGTCCAGTGCTCCTTCCCTGGTTTTTACATAAACCTGCTCAATACTCCCATTTCATGTGAAATGTCTACTCTAGTATAGACCATCGCATACATCAGGCTACCGACTGCACTTGCATATGGAATACGGGACATGTCCTTTTCCTCTTCTTGTGTCTTGGGACACTGTTTAGCAGATAAATTTACACCTACAGGAATAGGAACCTTCACCGATTTACTATCCTACATATTAAACCTCTGTAATATTGTCTCAACATACTTCCTCTGGTTTAACCAAAGCTTCCTCTTTTCCCGGTCTCTTTTAATTTCCATGCCCAAAATATATTTTGCAGCACCAAGATCTTTCATGTCGAATTTGGAGGACAATTGGGTCTTCAAATACTAGATAATTTCTTTGTCATTTCCAACCAGCAACATATCATCCACATACAAGACTAGATAAATAACATGGTCACCAATTAATTTAAAATACACACAGTGATCTGCTTTGCTTCTAGTGAAGCCAAGTCCCCGTATAAATGTATCAAATTTTTGATACCACATCTTTGGTGACTGCTTTAACTCATACAGAGACTTCTTTAACTTGCATACCAATTCTTTCTTACCCTTCACTGCAAAGCCTTCAGGTTGCTTCATGTAGATCTCCTCTTCCAGATCCACGTGAAGAAATGTTGTCTTCACATCCATTTGTTCTACCTCAAAATCAAAAGCAAAAACAACAGATAAAAGTAATCTAATAGAAGCTACCTTGGAAACAGGAGGAAAAATATCATCAAAATCAATTCCTGGCACTTGGGAATAACCTTTTGCTATCAACCAAGCTTTGTATTTCTCCACCTTTCCTTCTACATTTGTCTTCTTCTTGAACACCCATTTTCTGCCAATGGGTTTCCTTCCAGCCGACAACTCCACCAGATATCATGCCTCATTTTTGTGCAAAGATGCGATTTCATCAACCATGGCATCTTTCCATAGTTTTCCATCCTCTGAATCTACTGCATCCTTCACACTTCTGGGATCATCATTAGTAATAGATAAAGAAAAATTTGAACAAAAATCAGATGGACTATACCTTTTTGGCTGCCTTCTTTCTCGAACTGATCTTCTCACACCCGGATTTTGTGGTTCTTCATCTTTTGATTCCTCCTCTGCTGTAGAGTATGGTTCTTCCTCCTTTAGCTTAAACTCTATCTTCTCGAGTTCTTTTGATGGGAATTCATGTTTAATAACATCTTTCACCTATCTGAACACCACATCTCGGTTGTACACAACCTTCCTTGTTACTGGGTTCCAAAGCTTATAACCCTTTAAACCATCCTTATACCCAATAAAGATGCACTTTTCATATTTACTATTCCACTTGGTTCTTTTCTCCTTTGGAACATGTACATATGCATCACATCCAAATATCTTGAAAGAGAGGGTTTCTTACCAGTCCATACCTCTTGTGGAGTCTTATACTCCAACGCTAGTAAAGGTGATCTGTTGACCAGGTAACACGTTGTCTCCACCGCCTCTACCTAGAATTCCTGTTCTAACCCGACACCACTGAGCATGCTTCTTGCCCTTTCCATCAAATTCTTGTTCATTCTTTCTGCAACTCCATTTTTCTCAGGTGTATATGGAGTAGTCTTCTGTTGTGCTATACCACACTTCTTACAAAATTCTTCAAATTCCTTACTGCAAAACTCTCCACTGTTATCTGTCCTAAGCACCTTTATCTTCTTCTCTGTCTGGTTTTCCACCAAAGCCTTAAATTCTTTAAAACTTTCAAAGACTTCAAATTTCTTCTTAAGGAAATATATCCATGTATTCCTTGAGAAGTCATCTATAAAGTACACAGACTTACCCTCTAATGGAACCTTCACAGGTCCAAACACATCACTGTGTACAAGCTCTAATATCTGTTTCGCCCTCTTACCACCAAAGGGGAAATTCACCCGATTCTACTTCCCATATACACAATTTTCACAGAAATAAAAATCCAGAGAGTTATTACTCATACCTTCTATCATACCTTTACCATGAAGTATTCGAAGGCCCTTCTCTCCAATATGTCCAAGCCTTTGATGCCACAACATGGTCTTCTCTCTAGAGACCACTAGATTTTCTGCTCCACTTTCAGGAACCACAGAATTGTTGCACCCATCAACAATAGTGCTACCTTGCAGCTTGTACAGAGTTCCAATCTGAACTCCCCACATCAATACCAGTGCTCCCCGGACCATCTTGCAGGTATCCTTCTCGAACATTGTTTTTACACCTGCATCATCCAACTTGCTTACGAAAATAATATTTCAGGCCAATGCAGGAATATGTGGAACATCTAGAAGTGTTCTAACCCTTCCACCTTCCAATTTAAACTTTACTTTTCCGCGACCAACGATTCTATCCTTCCTATCATCCCCTAAGAAGACATCACCACCATCATATTTCTCATACTCGAAGAACCACTCTCAATGGGGAGTGAAGTGAAAGAATGCACCTGAGTCAATCAATCATGCCTCATGATCTACATGTGTACTTGAAGAAGCCAAGTACACATCCCCACCTTCATCTATAGTGCCCTTCCTTTCCGCATTTCCAGCACACCACCTTTACAGGTTTTCCTAGAGATTTAAATCTCCCTCTAGATTTAGATCTCCCACTCGATGAATTATTTTTGTTTATGTTCTGGGACTATCCTTTTACACACAAGGCATCACCATTCTGGCTCTCCATATTTTTCCGTCTCATATCCTCCATCAGTAAGAATGAGACTATTTCATCAAACTGCAAGGCAGATGCATTGCTACCTATTGCAATAACTAGACTATCCTACGAATCTAGTAGAGAACACAACAAACTAATGCACTTATCTTCATCTGAAATTTTAATATCAATAGAAAATAATTGACTTACCGTAGTATTAAATGCATTTAGATTCTCTGTCACCGAGTCTCCATCTTTCATCCTCAGGGTATACAGCTTTTTATGTAGGAACAGTTTATTCACCAGAGACTTAGATTGGTACAAATTCCCTAACTTTTCCCACAAAGCCTTCGTCATAGCTTCCCCTGATACATTCAAAAATACTGAATCTAAGACACACAATCGTATTGTGCTCTTTTCCGTCTGATCCAACTTCTTCCATTCTTCATCGGACACTCTCGTTGGTTTAGTACCCGGATCTATTGCGATCCACTAATCCTTATCCACAAACAGATCCTCCATCTTGAGTTTCCACAACTCAAAACTATGACCATTAAATTTCTTAATCTCTATCTTTCCAATGCTTGCCATCTTCTTTCACCACCAAAATCGATCCCGCAGATCTCCCACTGAACAGGGTCTACCACAGGCCCGGGCGAAACCCCTCAGCAACAAAGGCATCCCCTTGAAGCCAAAACAATTTTTATACCAAATGTAGGTTTTAACCCCATACAAAAATTACCTGCATACGAAGTCTAAGAATAGAAAATAAACAATGCGAGAGCATAACACATATACACAAAGATTTTCCCCTGCATCCCAAAACCGGGACTACCAACTTGATTTTTCATTATGTTCCTTTCAATGTTACAATACATATTTATACATGCCAAAGCATCCAATACCATGGACCAAAAAACAATCACGTCCAAAACCATGTGCTAAAACCATGCACAAAACCATAGGTAGGTTTATCCCACCTAATATAGGGTCCAACCCCCCTCTAAACCCCCGGTTAACTACGTGGGCTAGTCGTGGAAAGAATATAACACAACCCAACATTTATGATTTCTTTTATCAGTGATCTAGCTGCATCTTAGTTTTTATTGCAATTGAAGATTAAGAGGAAAGAAAAAAATTTCATTATTTGCATCATATAGGGTTTTTGAATCTAAATTGGAATAGTTGCATTAAAATATCTACTTAGGAAGATTTGTTTGCTACATTTTGTCTCTTCCCCCCTAGATATATTTTCATTGAAAATGAAAGAGTTCTTGTTATCATGTTAGATTGCATTGTAGGGAATTCAGGTGAACTCATGGTGAGCCTTGAAACTGAAACATAACCAAAGATGAACTATAAAAGATTACTGAAACAATCTAAGGAGGGTTTATAACATGTAACAATAAATATAGAGGTCTAGGCTAGAGATGTGGTTTGAATTCTTTAAGCGTAGGAGTAATCATTCTTTGTCTGCTTTACATTTTGCGGGTAGTCGGTATTCCACATATGTAAGTATATCAAATCATTATCCACACACCTTTATGTAGATCAGATGGTGCTCCACATATGAAAAGTATACCAAAATACTTCCTATCATACATGATGCATTACAAAACACTACCACGAACTTTTCTTCCACGTGCCTCCGGATATATTTTGAAATTCCCCTATAGGTTGCTATCCCACCATAGTAATCGAGTCGGCTGCATTGTATATTGTGATACATCAAACACATAATTCGGGGAGATTGCCTGCACATACTGGAAATGGTATTTCGTAGTTCACAATTACTTGGTAAAACCTATTTCCTAGTTACCCCTTTTGATTTATTTTTGTTGTTAATTTCTAAAATTTATTAAACCATCATGGAAGAACAACCTCAACAACCTCGACGTTCGTGTAGGATGCAAAGATTTCCTCCTCTACCTCTAGAGGCAACACTTGGTCATCAAAAGAGAAAAAAGATGCAAACTATCGAATGCATAAGTACTGACCCCGAGATCACCTCTTTACTAGTTGGTGAGTCTGACGCAGTTGAAACAAAAGCCCTTGAAACTTTACTACCTAAGGTCATTGAAATGGGATTTTTCTTATTCATAAATAATACAACTTGAAGTTATACAACCTAAGAAACCTTAATTAACTACACTTGTTACTTTAGGGCCTTCTTCATCTCCTCCTATGTCTTTGACTCAACCAAAAACTGTAAATCTCGGTCTTGATGGTGAACAACTTCTACCCAATATTTTTAGTATTTAGGAAATTCCCCAAGAGGAATCTCAACCTTCTTCTCTTTTCCATTTAGGAGGGATTCATCTTTACCAAGTCCCTACTCCTAAAACTCTGATACAATATCCTTTGACTGATACTCCTTGTTTTAACCCACTTTTGAGTTTCCCTCGACAACCCTCTTTGGGAAATTTAACCATGACTGAGTTTGCTAAGGTTTCTTAGCCAAAATCTCCCATTAAGAGTGAGACAACTAATGTTGCAACTACTTCTATGTTTGCAACATCACCAGAAACACATTTGTATGGTGGTCCATCAGTTCCACCTAGTTATCAATCATTATCTAGGACCTTTTCTACTGCATCAACTAGTTCGTGGACTTATCCTTTATCATACTCCTTTGGAATGCTATTTGGTACTTCTTTGATGAATGCCACATAGTCTATCCCTCCTATTGCACCCCAACCTTCAGTGGAGTAGAAATATGGTTCGTATATCATTGGATTTGGGCATCTACAACAACCCACTCCACCCTACACTGGGTACCCTCCTTCAGGAGGGAATTTCCTCCATATTATTCTTACCTTTCACCATGGAAGCAAATTTTTGCTAGAACGTTCCAATCTACTGATCAAATACCACAAGATGGTGCTCTATCTTATCTGATTCCTCCAGTTTCAAGAATGGCTACTAATCCTTGGCATCTTACATTACCTGTTCAACCCAGTTTGGTTTTTGAATCAATTCCAAACTTCTCAACATGTTCTAGCTACACCCCAGGTTCCTCCTTTCAAACCTATTTCCCAACCTGCTCAAGTTATATCTCAAGTAAGTCAACCTATATAGGCTTCACCTTAAACACAACCTATTTCATCGGTATTCGGGACCTCTCAAATGCCAATTACCCAGCCTATTTAAGGTGCCTTACAAACCCCATCACTTGGTTAGGATATACCTCAAATGCAAGTGAATCAACCTATACATGGCATGGAAAAAATAATGACCAGTCAACCTAAGTAGGGATGATGAAAAATCCCTTGGGGGAACCATACTAAGGTATTTTTTAAATGCCTTACCAAGGTTACAAATTCAAACACATCCATTTCAACATTTTCAACATTATCTTGGAACCAGGAAATCTGGTTATGTTACTCGAGCTATCAAAATCCTCCTTATCTCAGGGCACAAATACCTATTGCTAAACTCATTCTATCATATCCAGGATACCCTCCACTAGACTTTAATAGGCAAATGTCATTTGTGGAAACTCTTGAATTGCCAAATTTAACCTGGCTGATGATGAATGATCCCATTTTTCATTCTCCTTATTGATCAATTATTCCTACTAAATTGTCGAGCGATTTCCTAAAATTCAATGGAAATCCTTGAGAAGACCCGTCTACTCATGTAATGACCTATCATTTATGGTGTTGATCCAATTCCTTAATAATGATTCGGTCTGTTTAAAACATTTCAAAAGAACAGTTACGGGTACAACAACAAAGTGGTATGTCAAATTTCCATGAGCTTCATTTAACTATTTCAATGCATTAGCAACTACATATCTCACCCATTTTCAACTACCCATTTTCTATGAAATTGGAACCGAACTTTTGACTGCGTTGAAATAGTTTGATTTCAATCACATTTTTTATCATATTCATGAGTGGTGATGTCAATGTCATTTGGTCAAAACCTTCATCCCTAATCAATTATTGGTTGAATTGTTTATCAAATCTTTTTTACCATCCATAAGTGAGGATGTTGCTAAAGGTGGGGTTGTTACCAAAGAGCAAGCCATTTCTCGTGCCCAATATCTTGATCTCATTTACACTCAATCTGGCATTCTCTATGACAAAATACCCAATGCTCTCAGACCTCAACACATTTTTCTACCAACTCCTACCAAAGAATCTCATGTCGTTAATGGCATGATTGGTTATGCTAGCCAACAAACAGTGAGTAAACTATATGTTTCATCTCTTGCTATAGCTACTCTAAATCCATCCTTTGCTACTCATGTGACTAATTCCATGATTAATGTCGTCCAATCTACAAAAGGAAAATCATAGCAACCCAAAAGTAAAAAGAAAGAAAAAGGAAAGAAGAAGAAATATATTTCTTTGTAGGACAAACAAAATAAGCAGTCTCCTAAAGACAAATGGAAACCTCGTTATCCTTGCTTAATCTATAATGAGTAACGTTTTACCGGGGGGTTGTTCACATTAAGTGGAATTTAATAAATTCCTCAAGTCATCATCTATTAAGCTTGTTGTGTTAACATATTTATTTCCTAACCAGGAAACGAGCATGATTGCACGGGATTGAGCTTCCTCTTCCTCGATTATGATGATATCTTCCACCAAGAAGAAAAATTAAATCATGGTGGCTATGAGAAATAATGAATATGGTGACCTGAATCCCTCGACTGGTAAGGCTACCAATCAACCTACTAGTTATACCTCATCTATTTTGGATCCTTCTCCAAATGTGGTTCCAACCGAATTAACTATTAAGCCTCCCAAGGGCATTATTCACAAATCAACATTTAATCCTTGTGTGAGAGCTACACAAAATTATAATATAGTAGAAGACCCAACTCAAGCTCCTTCTGCTATGTCAACTCTTGAGGTTTTGTAGAATTTTCCCACCCAGAAGAGATCTTTACTTGTCGAAATTGGAGGCATAGATCCTTTGGATTTGACTCTTATGGTCTTTAGTCACAAGAATCATACACCCAAACTTCCACCACAACTGGCGTTTATGATTCAATTTGTTGTTCGAAGTAAGACTATCCATATAACAATTGTGGGTGAAGGTGCTTTGATCTATGTGATTTCACTTTCCTATTGGAAGGCTATTGGTTCTCCTCAACTTAACCAGTCACCAACTACTCTCAAAGCCTTTAATGGAAGAAGTTTCAAGCCTTGCAAAATTTTGAATACGTTGCAAGTAGAATTAGCTGGAAAAATGGTTTTAGTAGAAGTTGAAGCTATAGACAGACTATTGGATTAAAACTTTTTACTAGGTTGCATATGGATTTATGCCATGAACGTTGTCGTTTCGACCTATTTTAGGATGATCGCTTTCCCTCACCAGGGGGCATTGTGGCCATCGATCAACTTACCTTTTTTTTCTAATAATTCTTACACTACTCGGAGCATCCCTCTTGTGGGTGAATCCCCACATCTTATCAACATGTCAGAGCTAGCTTTCTTAAAGATTCCTCTTTGATGGGAAAATTTTCCCTTCCTCCTCCTGACATTTCAAATTTAGTTTCCTTCATCAATATTATCTCTTCTTTTACTATTCCATCTGATCCTTGGATAGTGCTAGATACTTCTAATGTTGATACATTTGGTGACTACATGCTACTCAATCCTGTTTAGCTCAAATATGAAGCTATACATTTGGCCTGTTTGACACATTCTGCTTTTTGCTCCTTGATAGATTGGGCCGATCATTCTCAATATTATGGTTCATGTTTTGATTCATTCTCTGGTACATTCTCTATGATGAAAGCATCATGGAAATCATGATGTAAGATGATGCATTGTGGGACGATAGTCATTAAGGAAATTTTGAGGTCTAAAATGTGTCCCCTAAGAAAAATGTACAACCAAAATAAAATTTATAAGAACCAATAGGATCAATATGATGATGTCAACCATAGGGGATGATTCACCATTTTTGTAGTAAAAAGGTAAAAATATTAAAAAATAATAAAATAATAAAACTACTTTTTCAACTCGTATTTTCAACTTATTTCGCTAATTTTTTACTCAAATTTGGAGCGGGAGAACTCATTGGTTGAAAAATTTAATTCCTCATCCAAGGAGTACCCATGTTCCATACTTTCGATGCACCTTGCTACATGAAAAATGAGATTACATGAAAAGATGTGATTGCAGTCACGTTTTTCATGTATTTCTCATTTTTCATGTAGCAGGGTCCATCAAAAGTATGCAACATGGGTACTCCTTGGATGAGGAACAAATTTTGCATCCAACGTGTGTTTCCACTTGAAATTTGAATAAACCCATAGGGAGATAAGTTGAAAATACGAGTTGAAAAAATAGTTTTTTCTTTTTTCCCTCTAAAATTTGATGATGTAATCTAATCTTATTTTATATTTCCACTATTATTTTATAATTTCCTTAGAAGGCCTATTTTAGACCTCAAAATTCCCCTAATGCATTATCATTCCTCCTTACCTGAGACCTCTGAGGATAATCTTGGAGATATTTATTCACCCAATATTGTTGAGATATCTATAGATTCCCTTTCTATCCGTGACATCGATTTTGAAAAATAATTATAGAGTATTGAAGAGACTATTCCTCTTGATATTTCGATTAAACCCGGAATTGTCGAAAATGTACACATTGGTGCATCTTGTTCTCCTGATGAGGTCAAGACCTATAAAGACCTTTTTCAGGAATTCCGAGATGTTTATTCCTGGACATATGAAGAGATGCCAGGTATTGATCCAAATATCAGTGTACATGAAATTAAAAGGTATCTGGATGCTAAGCCAATTCAAAAATGCTTGCATCTCATTCATCCTAAGAAATTTGTTGCGATTAAAGCAGAGGTTGAAAAACTTCTGCATGTTGGTTTCATTTAACCAATTCCTCTTACTGATTGGATCTCGAACATTGTTCCTGTAATGAAGAAACAAGGTATGGTTTTTGTTTGTGTCGATTATCGAAGTATCAACTGTGCTTGCCCTAAGGACAACTATCCAACCATGTTTATCGACCAAATTTTTGATTATTGTGCTAGAAGCGAAGTTTTTTCGTTTATGGATGGTTTTTCTGACTACACCCAAATCAACATACTCCCATCAAACCAAAACAAAACAATATTTATTTATCCACGGGACACGTTTGCCTATCATAAGCTCCCTTTCAATTTGAAAAGTGTTGGTGCAACTTGATAAAGGGATATGAAGTATTCCTTCCATGATATTAAGCACATTGTACAAACCTATTTGGATGATTTACCTTCCCAAACATTGTGAGGATCATCCAATGCATCTTAGGGCTATTTCTTACATTGTTGGCATTATAATATCAAGGTAAATCCACACAAATGTGTGTTTTGTGTCTAATCCAGTAGACTTCTCGACTTCACTATGTCAAAACAACGAATTCATATTGATCCACTTAAAGTGCAGCCAATCCTTGATTTGCATGTGCCTTCCTCACTTGTTTAGTTACAATGCTTCCGAGGGGAGGCTAACTTTGTATGAAGATTTGTTCCCAACTATGTTGAATTGACCAAAGGATTTACTCAATTGCTGAAGAAGGGATTCCCTTCCATTGGGATGATACCTCCCAAAAGGATTTTGATGCTTTGAAAGATTTTCTGGTTCAAACATCATTGTCGTATTCCCCCAATTATCAACATGATTATTTCCTGTATCCCATTGTTGTCATTACTACAATTTATATGGTATTGGTCCAAGAAGATGGAATCATGTATGACCACCCAATTTATTCTTTGATTCATAATTTGAATGACACAAAAATAAAATATACTCACATTGAAAAGTTAGCTTTGGCAGTTATACAATTTGTCCAAAGGTTTCACCACTACATTCTGCTTCACAAGACTATGGTAGTTTATGATTGCAACCCAATGATGTATATTCTATCAATACAATTGCTGGGGGGTAAGTACTCTAAATGGATTTTTATTCTCCAGGAATTCGATTTGGAATTCATCAAGTCAAAATCTAAGAATTCCTTAGTCTTTTCTGAATTGATATGCGACCTTCCCTCATCTAAGACTGAGTCTACATTTGACAATTCTAATCCTGACGAGTCATTATTTCTAATTGATTCATTTGATCCTTGGTATGGAGATATCATCATCTATCTGCAGACCCAAACTTTTTGGCCTACTACCTCTCACTCTAATCAACGACATATTTGATACCAGGCTAAAAATGGCATTATAATTAGTGACACCCATTGTCGATATGGTATCGATACCATATTTAGAAGGTGCCTCATCCATGAGGAGACCAAGAAATATCTAAATGAATTCCATGATGGATCATGTGGTGAAAATATGTTTGGATATGCCATCACCCAGAGGATTTTGCGTGCTAATTACTTTTGGCCTACTATGTTTCTAGGTTGCTTTCAGTCCAAAAGTGTCACGCTTGCTAGATATATGATCATAAAACATGTGCTCCACCTCTCCTCTACATCTTTTTATTGTCGTTGGGCCTTTTGCAAAATGGGGCATGGACTTTATGAAATGTAACCCTCACTTGGCCGGGGGGCATGGATACATCATTGTGGCAGTAAATTATTTTACCAAGTGGTCTGAGGCGATGCCTAAATATAATAACACCGATGGAACGACTGCTTTATTTATTTTTAATTATGTCATTGCAAGGCTTGGTGTACCACAAGCCATTTTTACAGACCGTGGGAAAAATTTTCGAAATTACATGATGTTTGAGCTTACTTCCAAGTTGGGCCTTCAACATGATAGATCAACTTCCTATTAACCACAAGAAAATGGGCAAGTAGAAGCTATTAACAAATTTTTGAAAACAATGCTACAACACATGACATGGATTCAAAAAATGAATTGACACCTCATCCTTTATGTAGTTTTGTGGGCATATCGAACCTCTATGCAGACTGCAATTGGATTCACATCCTTTCAATTAGTATATGTTCTAGAGGAAATTATTGCAATCGAATGCGAGATTCCATCTTTGAAGCTTTTCATTGAACTTCTCCCCGTAACTTCCACAAAATAAGAACGTCTCTTGCATCTAGCATGTTTAGATGAAACCTGATGCGATGCCACGATGGCCAATGAGGCCCATAATAAATGCATAAAATAAAAATATGACAAGAATGTTAAGCCTCATGCCTTCTCGGAAGGTGATCTAGTCCTTATGTATGATCAAGAATTCGATAATTTAGGGGATGGGAAGCTCGAGCCAATGTGACTAGGCCTATACATAGTTAAATGTGTTCTTGTGAAAGGGGCTTACAAACTCATTGATTTTGATGGAATCCACTTGGTGCAACCCAGAAATGGGTTGTACCAAAAAAAAAATATATGCTTAGATAATATTTGTGCAGTCACTGTGTACATACTGTATAGATGTGTTAGTGTGTTTTCAATGTGCTTCCTTCAAAGTTTCCTACTATCTCTTTTAATCTTGGATTACATTTGATTTGAAGATGTTGATGTCCCTTCAGCCATATGTTGGTTATGCTGATGGAACTAGCCATAGTACCTAAAATATTTCCTCCATAGCGTGGTCTATTTATTCTTTGAATGGAAAGTTAGTGATTTTACAAACGATTTGAATCGGTTGATCTACCAATAACATCGTTGACTATAGCGCAGTTATTGAATTATTGTCTGGTGTTATTTCATATGGCATTCACCATTTGATCATCATAATTAATTCACAACTCGTAGTACTACATCTAAACAATGTCTATTTAGTACGAAGTCCAACTATGCTTTGCATGTTTTTGAGGGTTTTCCTTCTAAAAAGACATTTTGATTACATTCAATATCAACACATTCTTAGAATTATATATACATTAACTGATGCATTGGTAAATTATGTTTTAGGTAGACATTTGTAGCATATGTAGAAATTTCAATTCAGATCACACATTAAACAAGAATACAGTAAATAGGAAACATCGAAGGTAATTGTATATATAAATGTTTGGTTTTACACAAACTTTGTCTAAGACACATATGACCACACTATGGATTTTTAATGTAGATTCAAATTTCTTATGTGAAATGCTAAAACAAAAGACTTGAATCTACTCTATTCATCAACAGAAACAAAAATTGATTGATGAAATCATGAAGCAAAAAATGAAGAATTTCAATCGCACATAACACAATATTTTTCTTGGGAAAGCAACAACTAAAAACCTAGCTATCTATATATTGAATTAACCAGAAGATCTGAGAATAAAATACAATTCTTGTTCAACCTGAACAATCTCTACACAAGTACAAACTATCTCACTAATTCACAAACCAGCTCAAGCCAATACTTAGCCAAATCTATTGTCTGCCAAGCTTCTACTTCATTGCGCAGTTTCCAAGGGAATTAGTCCATATTTAATTCATAAATTCCTCACTCATAATTGCACAATCCATCCATAGGCCTTCTATTGATTGCATGCATCATTAGTTTAATTTAGATGAATTTACAACTAATAGTACATTGTCCCTGAACTCTAATCTCAATAGGGTCTTCATCTGAACTAACATGCATGAGTTATTTTGAGTGAATTATCAATTATATGATTGATCACTGCATGTGAATTAAATAAAATTTAATTCACTTGACCACTCACTAGTTCCTCCAATAGTTAGAACTAGTTTAATTGAATTTAACTTAGTTAAACTGAATTAAATAATTACAACTCAATAAGGACTCAACCTGGGCCCCTAAAATTTAGGGATCACTCTACATGACTCTAGATAAACTCCGAACTCAAATTTACTGAGCCAAATAAGTCAAGTGAACTTAGTTAATTGTTACAAGTTGTTATAAAAATAGAATTACAATTTAATTCCTAATTTAATTCAAGGACAAATTAAATTAGGATTTTTCTTGATGTTATTTTTAACATTTCTTGTTGTTATTTTCAACACGCACAACCTATATTATCAAAATACATGCAAACAAAATATGGCTCTATGGCCTCCTAGTAGAGTAGTCCCTATGATGAACGTGATAAGAGACAACTGCGCAAGTAACCTTGCACAACAATTGACTGATGCACTCTGGTACTCCAATAGTGTATTGTTGTAAGTGCATGGAGATCTCATTGACCTTGGTCTTTGGTACATTGTGTCAAACCCTTGAGATGGTGCTCAAACTTGACAAGGGTCTCGTCCATGTTGAGATCATAAATCTCCTCCTTTGCCCCTGCAACAACTACAACTCCTATTGGTGCAAGTTCTGTCTCTCCTTTTCATTAAAGATATGAAGAGTAAACTAGTCATTCTAGCATGTGAAATCAATAGTTAATCTCTGATTCATGAAAAACACAAACAAAAAGCAATTTGTAAAATCTCAAAAAATAAATCAAAATGACATTGTTTTACCTATATTACACTATTAATCACCTTCAGGTAAAATGAGCTCTGGATCTCCTCAGAAGTCACCTCCAACATAGGGATAACACTTGATCATAATGAGTTTCACCCACAACCATAATAAGAAGTTAGGTGTGAAACCCACTAAATATTCATCTACATGATGATACATGAGATCCACCCATTGCCTCATATGTGGAACTCTAGGATCTAGAAGCCCAAGATCAATATGCGGAGGTCGAAGTAGTGGAATCCTCTCTACAGAAAATGATATTAGAATGGAGCCATATCCAAATTTCTTCAGTCTCCCATCCTTTTCCCTATTGAGTTGTTCTTTTATATGTGTCAACACCCCATCACTCAAGTTAAATATAATAGGTTCTGTGCATTTCAATGCATATTGCATGTGAGACTTGCTGGCCAAATGAAAAGTGGCATTGCCAGGCAACCGAACAATGATAAAAAGGATCATCCTGATATGTAGTCAAGTCACATCCTTAATCTCTATATTCCCATCCTTTATTGGTTGAGAACGAGGTCTACAGCGAGCAGCTATATAATACTTGACGATTTCATTGCCTCTTCTCATCCTAGGAAATGAGACAAGAGATCCTCTCCAATATAAGCCTATCAAAAAATAAATATCCTCAACTTATATCCTAATAGTATGTGCTCCAATTCTAAAGCACTACCCTTAAATATCCCATGACCTAGCCAAATATTATAGTAACTCATGTTGAGCTCTCATTTGTGGAAGCCAAAAAAACTTAAGGATTCTAGATTTCCTTAACGCTTGTATTGTTGTTGGATTATTGGAAGCTTCTATATCTTGGGACTCATGTTCTCTTTCTCTCCAAATTAGAACCTTTTTTTCTTCGGTAAATACCCACAATACCATGAGAGAGACACTTAGAAATAATTTTATGCAAAAATTTGAGAGAAGTTCAAATGAAAATCAAAAATACATTTTTTGAGTTGTGCCTGACGCACTTGATTTGAAGAGGATGGAGTGCCCAGACGCACCTCCCCCTCTTGGAGGGTGAACTAAGGCGCTCTTCCCAGTGTTAACTAAGAAATCCTAGCACACTTTTTGATACAATTGGGGTGCGTTGGACCTAGGGTGCAAATATAAGACTCTAAATCACTAAAAACTTCCAAAAAATTTGCATGAAATAAAAAAATGGATACCATGAAATGAAAGAGAAATAATAGAGCTTCTACCTAGAGTTGACGACACTCGAAATGGTCCATCAATTTGGTTGTAATCACTTGTTGTAGATCTAGGATAAAAAGTGATGAAAACTTGACTAAATTGGGAGTGGGGGGTGAATTAGTTTAGTATATTCATGGACATTAAAATTCTTTTCCTTAGTTTCTTTAACTGAAACATTGCATGAGCAGCTTAACAAATAATGACCAACATATTGAATATGTGAACAACAAGTAATAAGTTAATCAAAACATCATGTCACCACATAATAACAACACATATGGACACCATATATATGTGGAAACCCACAAAGGGAGAAAAACACAATTTTATTATTATTGTGATGCAAAGGAAAGCTCCTACTCCTTATTACATCTGATTTTCTGTAGGCTCAAACCTACAGGAGGCTGCTACCTCAAATTTCTACAAGCTACAATATGCAAGGAAGCTCCAAATCCCTTATGTTTTCTATAGGCTACAACCCATAGGAGGCTCCTACCTCAACAAGCTCCAACCTGATATGTATTAATCCACTACTCAAAAGGAGACTGCGATCCCCTTAAGCAAACTAGAAACAACAATGTGTTGGTTTACCTAGTCATAAATTCTGCATATCTCCATATTCATCTCTACCCGTTCTTCCCTTCAAATATGCTTCACGCATATGTGTCAGATAACTAATTCATAACCCCTAAATCTTATCTCACTCGTACTCCAACTCTCTAGCATCATAATTCCTTGCAAAATCACATATTTTATAAAGATAGTTTGCTGGTTGTTTGTATCCCACATAGGAATATGAAGTGAATAGGCTTGACTCTTTTCCTTCCACTCATTTGTTTCCAAATTATTCATATCTTGAATATTAGAGCACAAAAAGAAATAATTCATCCAATATTAATTTCAGCCACATGTAATGATTAAATGCATCAACCTAATGCCAACATCAAAAAACAATATTTATCATTAATACATCACAACAATATTTGCACCATATTTTCCTTTGCTTTGTTCTCTTTCCTTTGCATCACAACAATTTAGCTTAACAACAAATTAGTGTCACCACAAATTCTTCATTAAACAATCTCTGCAACATTATCCAAGCATCAATCCATCAACATGCTATCAACATGAGCATCAATGTTCTATCAAACCATCAATGTATATGTTTCTCCTTTGTCCTTGCTCCTGCATACCTTTCCTTCTTTTGCTACTTGCTACTCCTTGCCTTGCTACAACTTCTCTGCTCCTTTTCCATCACATCTTTGCTTCTTTGCTTCATCTTCACTACACATTTTTCTTCTTTGCCTTGCTTCTCCTCCTTGCCTTGATGCTTCTTGCTACTCCTTGCATTCATTCAATGTTCCTTTTCCATCAATGGCAATAATGCCAACAATATCCCCCTTTGGCATTGATGGCAACACATTCATCCTCCCCCTTTTTTCCTGACAAATACTTCTCATTGTTGCCCATAACCTTTGCTTACCTCCCCCTTTGACGTCAATGGCAAGGGGTTATGATAAAATACTATACAAATATCCAATGATTGAATTCAATATTTTGTTCCGAGGAGAATCTTGCAAGTATTCTTCACAATCTTCTAAAGCTTTAATTCCAGCATTATATTTAATTCTAAACATGAGGCCAAAATGTTGCTACACTCTCATACTCTTGAATATACACATTGATAACTTGATGTCGATACATAAATTATGCAAATAAAAAATGATTATCAAAGATAGAAGTATTGATATGACCACTACATACACAATTCCAAGCATAAATTATTGTTGCAATTGAGGAAGTGCTTCTAAGAAACTGACACTGCCAGGATCCATGGCATTCTCCTTATCCTTCTCAGTCTTCACCAAAAACATGTCCTTCAGATGGAAAATGATTAATGGCTTCAATCAGAGAATTTTACCAGCAATTCTAGCCCATCCATCAACCATGATATAAGTAATGAAAAAGGTCTCTTTCATTGCTATTTAAACTCCAATAGCCTTCTGGAGGCACATTTTTGACCAATGAATTGATATGTACATCAATATTGAGAAATGCAGTCTCCTGCTTGTTATTTTGTCATATTCTATGAAAAGCACAAAAAACATGTCCATGTTGAAAGCACATACACCATCAATATATGAGCCCAATTTCATTTATTTTTGCCAATATTACAAGCTCACAATCCATATTGGACCATGAAACTTTCAATGCTTAAAGAACAGCTGCAAAATCCTCCTTATGCTAGCCATTGGAAGCTTGGTGGTATTACTATCTTCCTTTTTCTCAATGCATATCATTGTTTATGCCCAACGTGAAAATGGGAAGCATATCAACATCTATATGAAACTCCTCCAAATCAATGCCTCCAAAATTGTTCTTGTGGTTATTCTAGTTGTTACTCCAATTCATTGTAATGGTCCCCAGCCTCAACATTATCAGTCAAAAATGTGTCCATCAACTTCTTATTCAGTGAAAAACATTTTTTCCTCTTTGTGATTTCGATCACCTCCAATTATATAGAGTTAAATAATGTCACAATATTGACTGATATCGACCATAGTATCTCCACGTGTTACTATAAATGCATGCACTTCATTTGGTTTAAAGACAACCATTTTCTTGTGGTCTGTTATTTCTCACACCATATTGTGAAATTTTTCGACAAGTGAAAATTGGTTCGACTTCTATCACCAGACAAGAAATTGTTCTTGAGAATAATCTCGGGAAAGAGCCTAGAGGGACAAGAAAGTTTTTGTGATGGAAGTGAGTTCCAAATAAGAGCATTGGAGATTGGAGTGAAGCACTAAACCATAGTCAACTGTATAATGATACCTTTTTCACACAATTCATTTTGTTTTACCAATTTTTATTGGTTAATGATCCCCACTCCAATGTTAATATGCATGTCGATCACTGTTTCACTTCCATAATATTACACTATGATTGAATTTTGTAAATGGCCAAGCTAGCTATCTCCTGTGCTAGCTTCTTTACACTTTCCTTAGACCTCGAGTCATTAGAGTAAGGCATGACTTCTTTCATTTCACACATTTTTCCACTTTCGTTGTTGAAACCAACATACACATGCCATTGGTCTCTCTTCCCAACAGTTTCTCCTTTTTCCATCATTTCGTAGGGTGTGCAGGGTTATCTTTATCACCGAAACTTCATGAAGATGTGGTAGAGTTGGTGAAGGGTGAAGAAGTAGAAGGGGACCATGGCAGTAGTGGAAATCGATGATCTCCCACTTCCTATCTGACTTTTGGAGATTTGTTTCTTAAACCAATGGCTGGAAGATGAAGAGGATCAGAGACACTTCCACTTTGACTCATGAATTTTGACCTAGACTCCCCATTTTTGGACTTGGCATGGAAAAACCACCCATGTTCCATTTCTGAAAGGAGTTGTCGCACCATGTCTCCACCTACGGATTTTTGTTTGAATAGTAAATGTCGACTTCACCATGGTAAATGAAATTAAATTCATTGCATAGACTTTCTTCATATCATTAACAACACTTTAATATATCATTGATAACCGTGTTGGTCATCACGATAGTTACTGTTACACAGTAATTTGTCACCATCCCTGTTACTCCTCTTGTCGTACCTTAGAGGACTCATTCCGGGAGTTATAAGAAGTGACAAGGGCTAAAAACACTTGCATTATGTTCCCCTGAGTATGTACTCCATGTTCCCTGAAGACACCTTCTGCAGATCATCCCTAAAAAGTGCTATTTTTCCATTGGCGCAAGTCCACAGTATTCTACCCGCGCCAATGATGGAGATCCTCAAAAGAGGGCGCGACCATTGGCGCTCTGTCTTAGAACAACGGTCGCGCCAACCAAATTTAGTCGTGCTTTTTGCCTTAATGCACGTCCGACTGTTGTTTCCTTCATTACATGGAGCTTTTCTGAGGATAGAAAATCAGTTTTTGTCGAGCTTTATCCATCTTTATGGCTTTTGCTAATTCCACGAAAGGTGTCCCGGTTCATCGCATCCTCCTCCCTTCTTCATCTATATAAGCTTGTCATTATGCATTGGACAATAGCTAGATAGAGAGAGTGCTAGAGTGCTAGAGTGCTAGAGCAAAATGGAGAGAGTGTTGGTGTTAGTGTTATGCTAGTGATTTGGTGATTGAGTGATAGTAGTGATGATTATTGGTCATGGAGTGTTAGATGTTGAGTGCTAGAGAGATTATGCTGCTGGAGAAGAGATGCATGCCAAGACACATATAGTTACTCGCCCAGCCAGGAGAAGGGTCGACGTCAGAACAATGGTTGTAACTTTTCCTGTTTATTAATTGATGAGCGACTGCTATTATAGTTCCAATCTCATTATCTATCATGGTGATATGTTGATTTATTTCCTTTCTGACTGAAATATAGTTGTGCCTTGGTAGTTTTTATGTTGGTATCTGTCCCTTCCTTTGCATGTGCAGGTATTCGTTATGATCTGTTGGAGCAAGGGAGCGAGGATATCAACTCTGCTTCAATCATAACGTTGGACTCCAGGTTAGTCTTCTTGATTCACCTTTGATGCATAACTAGGAACTTGCGTAGCAGCGTGGTTTTTTTGTGGCTAGTTCTGTGATAGGCTAGTGGGATCGCCTCTGTCCGCAGAGGGGATTTACCTTACCAACAAATTGGCGACTCCGCTGGGGAGTAACTCTTTGATTTCTATCTTGCATGTTAATTTTCTTCTGCTTGCTTGAGTGCATGAGCTTCCTGAGTCAGTTTTGAGTTGATTCTTTACTGTTTGACCCATCTGAGCACTGTCAACCCGACCTGAGGTCGTATCATTCATCTTTTTAGTTGGCAAGCTTAATTGGCACGGTTATTTCTCTGACAGTCGCGCCAGTTGGCGCACGTTGCTCAAAAGAAACTCGCACCAATTCTGTGGTAGCGCAAGTTGCAGGCTGACAGTCGCGCCAGCTCTGTAAATTTTGCCTGGGTGTGGGTGGAAAGCTCATTCAGTCTCTTTATATATCTCTTTCAGCCTCTGGAACTGTGTTGAACCTCTGCTTGACTGGTCTTAGCCTGTATCCCTCAGCTGTTTGCTTATTTCCAGTGACTTTGCATGTCTAG
The DNA here is from genome assembly GCA_031772625.1 of Pinus tabuliformis. Taxonomy (NCBI): domain Eukaryota; kingdom Viridiplantae; phylum Streptophyta; class Pinopsida; order Pinales; family Pinaceae; genus Pinus; species Pinus tabuliformis. Next base: position 121,781,067 of record CM062805.1, read on the forward strand.
CCTTCTGTGGGAAGTTTCGATCTCTTGATCATCCAGTCAGCTTGTTGATTGTTCTACACCTATCCAGTGCTTTGTTAAAGCTTGATCTTCTATACTCTGAATACTTCACTTCTAGCCTCTTTGAAGTTCACTAGTTTTTGTGTTTTTCCTTGCTTGCATGGTTCATTTTGTGTTTTAGAATTGGTTCTATTTCATTGACTGAACTTGGATTGTGCATATCTCTTAGAATTTGTTTACATGCATCATGCCATCTTAACGGAAAGAAAAAAAAAAAATCTCTTGCATTATAGTAGTTAGCATTTATTGTTATTTGTTGCTATTGAAAAGAAAAAGACAAAATTTCGTTTCTTGTTATTAGCTGCATTAGGATCTTTGTTCTTTGTTGAAGTGATCATTTCGTTTGTGAAAAAGATCTCAACCCTCCTGTAGATAGAATTCATCGAATCAAATGATTTAATTTCGGCATATAGTTTGCATGTAAGAAGTTTTTGAGATATCACATACAGTAGGACCAAAAAACTGAAACATAATCAAAGATAAACTTTAAAATGAACTCAATGAACATAACAACGCATTGGAACATAACGCAAACACTCTAGAGGTCTAGGTTAGAGACGTGTTCCGGCGTCGTTAAACCTGGTAGTTTATCGTCGAGTGGTTGGGTGATTCCTCCACGGTGAAACGGTAGCTGCCAATACGGACTGTGCTCCCACGTACCGTCGAGTATATATTGGGAGACCCCTATAGGAATAAAGCCTTTATCCATAGGAAGCCGTGTCAGCCGCCCTACGATTCGCAATGCAGTGAACACAGCATTCACGAAGATCGACCACCCGTACCCTAAAAAGTATTCTGTGGTTTTGCGAAAAGTTTGGCACACCCTCTACCTAGAATTCCAGAGTAGTCACTTTTGATCCTTTTCGGACTCCCTAAACGAAAAGGTTCCTATGAGCGTCTTGTCACTTCGTGCTCATTAAATATTCGAAGGAGACTAGAGTCATCTTTTACCCTTTTCTCGACTCTTAAAAAATGAAAAGGTTAAGTTCAGTGTCTTAAAATTTATTGGCCACGATAACATCTACCCAATTAGATTTTGTTTGCATTAGCTTGAGTAGGGTTATTCCTCGTTCAATGGCAGCCTTTCCGGTGCCCACCGGCCAAGGTGTTCCTCCTGATGGGTACCCTCGCCCATTTCCTTCTGTTGGAAATGTTGGTGTTCAGTATATCGCAACATTGTCTTTGCCTGGGTTGACCATTGGTTTACCTGTATGGTTGTTTTCAAACTCGGTGGTCTCAAGTGTGATGAATCCTGTCCCACCACCACCTCCTCCACCCGAACAACACCATGTTGATTCTAAGGTGGACCCCTTCCCTTCTTCACCTATTGTTGCATCCTCATCTTCTACTTCGCCTGGTGAAACCTTGGATTTCACTAACCAAGTGGCTAAGAAGAAGAAGAAAAAGACCAAAAAGAAGAAGTCTCCTAAGGGAAAGGTCGTATCTACCACGAAGCTATCAGAAGTGGAACCACCTTCTGCTCCTCCGCGGAAGCTCCGGTCTCCTTGTCGATTTTGCAAAGGGGACCATTTCCTTTCTGATTGTCCTGGCATTCCCAGGATCCTAGATATATGGTCCCGTGACCCGACTCGCCCCTTGCTGTCGCAAATTGACGATACCTTACTAGTTGGTAACAGAAAAGGGAAGGTTTGTTTCCCTTGCCGACTTTGCGAAGGTAATCATCTCCTTCGCCTTTGTCCACTTATGGATGAAGCTTCCCGTCTTTTGGCAAGTCTGTCGGATTCCTTACCCCAACTACCCGCTGGATATCAACGTCTTTTTACACCTGCAGAGCGTCTCTCCACTAACCAAGTGATCAAACATGATTCCTCTTTGGTCCAGCTTTCTCTTCCTGAACCTACCTGTGCTCATCCTGCTCCAGACCAGTCCCTGGTCGGAACAAGTGATTTATATTCATCATCTACGCACTACTTGATCATCAAAGATGAACTCCCTGAGTCCAAACCAACCGAAAGTCCACAGTTCAAGCTTACAAGTAACCCGGTCTTTCAAAAGGTCCAGCTTACAAGTGACCCGGTTTTGCCTACAGAAGTTCCATCTTTAGCTGCTCTTACATCTGAATCTAAACCAGATGAAAGTCAAAAGGTCCGGCTTACAAGTGACCTGGTTTTGCTTTCAGAACTTCCACCCCTAGATGATCCTACATCTGAATCCAAACCAGACAACAGTCAAACGGTCCGGATTACAAGTGACCCGGTTTCGCCTTCAGAAGTTACCTCCTCAGATGATGTTATCACTGCCAAGAATGACGAACCTACCGTCCAAATTCTATTCATTGACGTAGACGTTAATGATCAAGTGAGCATCCCTCTCATTTCTTCACAACAGGAAGAAAGTCCATTAGAGGCATATCCGGCTGTCTATCCAGTCCCACCTCCGAGTGACCTAGTTATTTCCTTTAATTGGGATCAACTAGTCAATCCTCGGTTACCAGCCTCCATACCATTTCGAATTATAGTTCAAGTCTATCGCATGGTTATGGCTGGTACAATTATTGATGAAGGATCTCCTGTGAGTATCCTTTCTTCAACAACCTGGGAAGCACTTGGTTCCCCACTACTTCTGCCTGAGATGTGAAGCCTTGTAGGTTTCCATCGAGAAATCACTCGACCTTTAGGAATTCTTCCAATGTACCTATCACGTTAGAAGGGAAGACTATCCAAATGGGTCTCATGGTAGTCCAAGGTCCGTTAGATTACAATTTACTCCTTGGACGAGACTATATTTATCGCATACGTGCTATTGTGTCCTCACTCTTCAGAGTGATGTGTTTTCCGCATGAAGGAAGAACGATCAAAGTCGTAGACCAACTTTCATTCCCCGGTTCACACTTCACATATAGCCATTTTCCATTCCTAAATGGTCTTATTTCCACAGGAAATGCCCCAGCACCCACCCCGTCATTCTGATGACGGCAGCTCACCCGGGCGCGTGACTGAAGCCCGGGGGCATCCTCCAATCGAGTCTTTCCAAGTAAACCTTCATTCCATCCACTCCGTGAATGCCATGAAGCTTGGGGGGCATGTACACCTCGATTGGTATAATCATGCTGGGGGCATGCAACAAATTTTTTTTCAAGCATAGTTTTTCGTTTCAAGCTTGTGTAAAAATGAAACCGAATCCAAGCAAAGTTTTTTTTAACAAGCATAGTTTTTCGTTTCAAGCTTGTGTAAAAATGAAACCGAATCCAAGAAAAGTTCTTCATGGTTCAAGCTTGTTTAAAAATGAACCCAATTACATCCCGTGATTGCCTTTTATCCGCTAAAATTCTGCTAGATGAGCCTTGGTTGTTTCATTCCATCGCCACCATCTTTTTGGCCGATCATATGCTTTCACTTGGTTGTTTCTCCTTTCCTGAGGAACCGCAACGATGAGTGGTCTTATTAGCCAGCCTCTTAACCTTTACGTGTTTCAAGTAAAGTTCCACCATTACCGGAACCAGTTGCTATCCCTTATACCACTCGTTCCTTCAGGACGAGTCGCCTTTACGCTCTTTTCTGACTCGTAAAATATGAAAAGATTGCCGAGTATTTTTCCCTTTTTGACTCGTTAAAAAAAATAAAAATGGAGGTCCGCTTTCAGCTCTTTTCTGACCATTTAAAGAAGAAAAGATTGCCGAGTCGCTCCTCTTGACTCGTTAAATGGTGATAAGGGGCGGTCGTGTTAAGTTCTTTTTGTCGACCGTTAAAACATAAAAAGATTATCGGGTTTTTGTCGTTTCAAACTCGTTAGTGGTTACGAAACGACGTGGTTTTGACCGCTTTTTTACTTTTTCAGGTCGAAGTCATTAATCATGAAAAGTACTCCTCGATCGTAATGATTGGGTGGTTCTTTCGGGTATTATTTTATACTTTTTCGGGCCTGAGAGACACAACTTTACGAAAAAGGACATCCCTGGAGTTTCCTTTTCTGCTGTCTTTTCAAACTCTCTAAACAAGAAAAGACGCCGAGTTCTTCCTTTGTCAGACTCGTTAAAACTTAATGACATCGGATTTTGTCACAACACAAGCATATGCTATCCCCATCAAGCTTGTTAAAAATAACTGGGGTACTCGCCAGAAATGGTGGGGGAAAATAAAATTTTTTGAACCATAATTGTTACCGTAACGGCAGTATGTCGCTCTTGAACATGGCGCTTTTTGCTTTCGTGTCCAGGGTGGGGATATTTCATCTCATATCTTTCACTTGCTTCCATGGATTTGGGTACCCTATTTGACCTCTCATTCATTCATTGCCTCGTCATAATGACCTTTGATACATCGATGTCAAATACTGCCAATTCCGTTAATGTGCCGCCGATATGTTCAAGAGAAGTTGACCTCTGCAAATAAACAACCTCCCTCTGATAGTTCGCACAATCTTGATTCACGACATTATCTCTCTGTCTCGTGTCGATGATGTGGGAAACATTATGGCCCACCTTCGATCAAGGTCACTCCCTGTCGACTTCAGCTCATTATCTAGGAAGTTGACCTAGAGACTCCCTTCCGGTGCCTTGGAGCCTGCATGCCTCAATGGCAGGTTCTTCGTGTTCGACGTGAGGTTTTCATCATTGGCCTCCGATCGAATGATTCTACGGGTGTTCGACTTCAGCTCATTAATTCACACGCCGTAGATTGTACCTATAGTACCTTGAGGGCCATTATCATTATTGGTGGTACCTCTCGCGTCTGTTAACAGTTTCCATTATTGACTGGTAATCAGGCGATGTTCATGCATGTTCGACTTCAGCTCATATATTCACATGCTTGGACTTGTACTCTTGTTCGGGTCGAGATGGAGCGCAAGACCCTGGATTGTGTCTGTTGTAATCCAGGCGTGATTCTTGGTACTTGACTCATTCACTGGATGGTTGCGACCATACCTGAGTCAGTTCATTGATCCTAACCATATGGCTGCGTCCATACTATGGATCCAGATTATTTATGTACTCTCTTATGGATGGCTGCGACCATGCCACATACATCATGTAATTGAACTATCAGTCATGTCTCTTAATACAGCTCCTCGGCGGCAGTAACTATATGTGCTCTTGTGTGCTCTTATGTGCGTTCTGGTAAAGAATTTCACCCCTCTCCACCTCTCGGACTTCATGCTTTAGGGGGCATCTGTTACACAGTAATTTGTCACCATCCCTGTTACTCCTCTTGTCGTACCTTAGAGGACTCATTCCGAGAGTTATAAGAAGTGACAAGGGCTAAAAACACTTGCATTATGTTCCCCTGAGTATGTACTCCATGTTCCCTGAAGACACCTTCTGCAGATCATCCCTAAAAAGTGATATTTTTCCATTGGCGCAAGTCCACAGTATTCTACCCGCGCCAATGATGGAGATCCTCAAAAGAGGGCGCGACCATTGGCGCTCTGTCTTAGAACAACGGTTGCGCCAACCAAATTTAGTCGTGCTTTTTGCCTTAATGCACGTCCGACTGTTGTTTCCTTCATTACATGGAGCTTTTCTGAGGATAGAAAATCAGTTTTTGTCGAGCTTTATCCATCTTTATGGCTTTTGCTAATTCCACGAAAGGTGTCTCGGTTCATCGCATCCTCCTCCCTTCTTCATCTATATAAGCTTGTCATTATGCATTGGACAATAGCTAGATAGAGAGAGTGCTAGAGTGCTAGAGCAAAATGGAGAGAGTGTTGGTGTTAGTGTTATGCTAGTGATTTGGTGATTGAGTGATAGTAGTGATGATTATTGGTCATGGAGTGTTAGATGTTGAGTGCTAGAGAGATTATGCTGCCGGAGAAGAGATGCATGCCAAGACACATATAGTTACTCGCCCAGCCAGGAGAAGGGTCGACGTCAGAACAATGGTTGTAACTTTTCCTGTTTATTAATTGATGAGCGACTGCTATTATAGTTCCAATCACATTATCTATCATGGTGATATGTTGATTTATTTCCTTTCTGACTGAAATATAGTTGTGCCTTGGTAGTTTTTATGTTGGTATCTATCCCTTCCTTTGCATGTGCAGGTATTCGTTATGATCTGTTGGAGCAAGGGAGCGAGGATATCAACTCTGCTTCAATCATAGCGTTGGACTCCAGGTTAGTCTTCTTGATTCACCTTTGATGCATAACTAGGAACTTGCGTAGCAGCGTGGTTTGTTTGTGGCTAGTTCTGTGATAGGCTAGTGGGATCGCCTCTATCTGCAGAGGGGATTTACCTTACCAACAGTTACCAATATGAATCACAACCGAAGGGGTTATATGAAAATTATAATGACAGGTATTACACATACAAAGGAGGGTGAATTTAGCCATCAAAGCATTTATGGGAAACTTAAGGACATAGATGGAACCACTCGTGTGTTTGGAAAATATTGATATGAGGGAATCCTAGGTCGCTATTGCATGGCATATAGGCATATAGAACTTGTTGGCTCAACATCAAGGAAATCCGAAACAGATCAGTTTATCTGTAGATTGGGAAGAATAAAGAGCTAGGTCGATAACATATGGATACTAATAGGAGGAGTCGAAATTGATAAGAAGGGGTTTTTCTCCACACCACAGTATATTATAACTACTGAAAAAAAGCCACCGAAGCAAAATTAGCTACCAAACATGTTGTTATTGAAGGAGAGAGAAAAAGTGCGTGGTTAATATTCCAATATACAAGCTGATTGTACGCTATCAATACTGAATTTTTCTATTACAACATCATTACAAATATTTTTCTGCCATTATTCTTGAGTATTAAGTATATATTATTGAGAGGAAACACGTTGCTCATATATTGTTCAAGGGTAATTTTTTCAACGCAATGACGATTAGAATCACAATATGATAACATTCCAGCTATAACGATTGAGAAAATATTAACATATATTCTTGAGACTTGTTAACCAATGCGAATGGATAAAGAGCCAATGTGTCATCCATGGTGACTTTTACAGTAACTGGTGCAACCATAATTCTCATAACGTATACTGTCACATCTCTTTAGGTCCTTGAATGATTGCTTTCAAGTTGGTTACTATAGTATTATTTTGATGGTCACCTCTAACACATATTATGAACATTGGGCAATGGACCAATATATTAAAAAAGCTTCTGCAACATCACCATAGTATTTTTAATGTTGATTGTATCGGGCCATCTATGCGAATCAATGCCAATGCACTATGCACATCATAACATCTAATATATACAAATCAATGCAATTTTGTCACTGTTGGTGTCCCTGTCACCTAGGCTAGAACGACTAGGTAGCATTCATATTTAGATTGTAACGCATTTTCCTGACATCTGAATTTCAAAGTAAATCTAAATTCCAACCTCAATTTCTCCCTTGCTTTGGAAATCTCCTTTGCCACTCAATTTTGTTCCAAGCTTCTCTGTAACTGATCAAATCTGGGCCAATTCTTCAAATATGGATGATATATGAAATTTGAAACACATGCTTCACCGCTAGCTTACCCTTTTGTTTCTTTCCAGGCTTCATTCATTGTATTATGCTCTTCAATAAGAATATTGACAGCACCATTCTATCCTCCAGTATCATATAGCGAAAGGTCTTTAAATCCATAGCATAAGTTTTTTGCTTCTTTCATTCTAGTGACATGGTGATGATTTCAGCACTTTCAAAGTCCAAGGCACATATCTTTCTGGCATCAGTGAAATGATTAGGCTCATGCAAAAATTCTTGTGCAATTCTGTCGTATTCATTGGATTGTTCATTCTTGGCCATTAAGGCATAGGAATCATGCTTATCCTCCTCATGTGTATCATCCACATGTTCCAGAGATTGAAGAAAATGTTGCGTGCCATTTTCATTGTTTTGTATACATTCAACATCATAAAATATTGTATTATTATCTTCAAAGTTCTCTTTGATGGTGGCTTCAACAATGTCGTTAGCGGTGTTATTCCCTTCAAATTACGGGCACAAATCCTCACCTGCAACTGTATCAACAACATCACAACTTGTGGGAGGGTCAAATTCAGGCCTCTTCACTTTCTGGTGATCATTTAAACACAACATATATGACTTTCTTGTGTTTTGTTCAAGGAAAGAATCCAAATCTAGGTATATATTAGGGTTGTTGTTGTATTTCTCTTTAGATCTACAATACCCTCTTCAGTTAGACCACCCATGTTGCATTCCTTGGAATCTCTATAAGGATTCAAAATTGTAGCGTTATCTTTAATGGGGCAGCCAACAATATCACCATCAAGATTTCATCAAGGAACTGTTGGAGTTGCTCTCCCCCTCAAATATTACTTCTTTTCTATTATTGACTGGATGATTGCATTCATTCCCTCTTGATGCCTTCTCTTCTATGTACAGAAGGATGTTTCTTTCAAGTTCACCTCATATGTTTCCATGCCTTTCATTTTATTGAGAGCTCATCTTACATCTTCAATGAAATATTTTCAAGACATACCAACCTTCAAAACCAACGTTATTAGGACTACTCTCCCCTTGAGATGTTGTTGCTCTTTTATCACTGATAGGATGGTTGCTTTGCTTCTTAGAGAAGCTCCCCTTGAAACTACGATGACTTGTTCATGTTATTAATGTAACAATATGCTCATTTTTCTTCCTTTTCCACACTTCAGTAGGTTTCTTTCTAGTGTTTCCATTTATTTTTTATCCATTGTTTGGTTTACTTTGATTAGATTTTATCATTTGTCTAGAGTCCTTTAGGATATTTGGCAGATTGCAGTCTTTGGTTTTGTGGACAAAGTGGCCACAAAAATAACATTTTTTGTTGCCAAGAAATGCAAGAAATTGTGTACTCGTTCTTGAGTTCATGCTTTTCTTTGCGTAAAATTTTCATTCAAACACTTTATGTCCAAATTCATAACACATATAACAATAACCATAGAAAGAGCTTATGTACCTGGTGGCTGATGTTCTCCTTTGATTTCTCGCTGGATATCACCTTCTAGTTTGTTGCATGTTTTTCTAAACAATTTTGATCTTCTTGTTCTTACAATCAAGATCCTTATTATGAAGATTGTAGGGTGGTTTAATGGTATGTTAAATCCCTTGTCATTTTAATATGTCAAGCCGAGGGTTTCATAAACTTAGAAGAAAACCAAAATATATGGGACCTCAGATGAAACTATAGTAGAAATTTTGTTGAGGATAGAAAGAAATAAAGGAAATTCATATTACAAATAACTTCTAAGTTTAAAGAAACTAAAAAGTTTCTGATTCAAGATGCAACAAGCAAGAGAAGAGGCTCATAACTTAGGAGGTCCTGGTTGTCCTTCCTCACAGTTCTACTCCAACAACATTACCATTGCATCTAATCATAAACTGGAATTCAAGAAACAATTAAATCTTCACATAACAAAACACACTCGTGGAAAGTAAATCACACCTACATGAAAGGAAATAACATAGATTAACTATGTTACAAATGTATGCAAATTATGGTTGATGGGGATCCATCAATTCCTCAATGAACACACATGAACAAGTATCACTCCTTAAGAATCAAGGAACATTCATAACTCATAATTGCAAGAAAATAATAGTATTCAAGTTGAATGAACAATCATAAATATGATGCTAGTGAATAACTGATAACTGTTCACCTTCCTTTGAAGGATGTTCCTCTTATTTATACATGAATTAGGGATATATACTCAATAAATGTAGATACCTTAAATAACTACTAGATCCATACTTGTCTCAACTTATCCCTAAATACTAGATACAAATCCCTTGACACATCAAGATCTCCATGATCTTTCTCCTTGGAATATGGTCCACCTCTTGAGTTGAAATTCGAATTTGATCTTGGGAGGCCACATAAGGGTGCCTTGGAAGCTTCCAAATGACCTGCACATGTCATCAAACTCAAACCACTTTTAGGTATAAGAAAATACATGTTATTTTTCTAACTTTTAATCATAAATTCACTCTAAATACATGAAATTAATAACTTTGAAAAATGTAAATGTGAACTCATGTAGTAATAATAATGTAGGGTTATGTAATGATAATGTGATGGAATGAGGTGAAAAAATGAGGATAAAGGTGAAAAATAGAGTGAAAGTGAATGTTAATTTGGAGGCCCAACATACCCCCCAACTGAAGTTATTGCATGCCCTCATGCAATCTATTGCATTGATTCACTTAATCATGATTTAATATTTTTGAATTGTCTTGCTTGTATATGAACTTTGACTGATATCGATTTTTTTAACTTCGCATAATTTTTTTTTTTTGACAACTTTGTTCTTTTTGCAAAGTGTTCTTTCTCAAAAACATTCCATTGCAACATATTATTTTGGTTGGTTCTTGTGTGACAGCCAAAATTTGATTAGTATTGGTTCTTGTGTAACAATATTTTTGTTGTTTTTGTGTTGCATAAAAAGACTGTGAAATCATTTAATCAACCATTCGTTCTTCAATCATTATTTGCAAACCATGTAACGTTTGAATCATAATGCAATAATAGTTGTTTGGAAAAGTATGTTGGTTAGGATGACATGTGCATAAAGGACATATGAAAGGCGATAATATAATATGAATGTGATATATATCAAGAAATGTGAATATGAGGTATGAACATGAATATGGTGAAGAATTTACCAAAAATTATAATTTCAGTATTAAAGGAATTATATGATAAAAAGCTATAAAATAACATACCTTTACTTACCTAAGTGGACAAACTGTGTATATGTAGAAAAATGTAGCTCCTGCTGCTGAATCATGGAATGAAGAATACAAGAATGTGATTTGCGTCTTGGTTGCATACATGATGGATGAAGTCGTGAATGTGGATCCTTTATTACTGCTACTGAATCTATTCCAAAGTATTGTTGAATCTGCTACTGAATCATATAGTCTTCATGCCGTCTCATATCGTGGCACAATTCTTTCCATTTGAATAAATGTGTTGATGTCAAACATGGAAAGAAGCCATTGGATTACTGGCCATTGATGAATGTCATTAACCAATGTGAGGCAAACTCATCATTAATGTCAATGAGTTCCAAGGTACCTAAGTACATCTTGCGAAGTGTGAATAAATGAGCTGAAGTCGAGCCACTTGCAAGATCCAAAAAACAAGGGACATTAATGTATTCCCATTATTTGTTGGCGAGAAGACTTGCCATTAAGGCATGCAAGCCTCAAGGTACTAATAATGACTCTATTCTTTATCCAAGATAAGGTGCTAAGGTCGATGGGTCAAGACTTGTTCAAAGGTGGTCCCTAAGGAATCCCACATCAGTCAATGTGAGTTCATACAAAATGATTGGTAGGACTATAGATAAAAGGTGTCATGATAAAATAGTTTTTATGGCAAGGAAAACAAGGCAATGTAGAGAGCTGGATGGTTTTATTTGTAAGGAAAAGTATGAATTGAAACGAAGGAAAAAATGTATGTGACTCAGAAAAATGGCTATGTGTGAAGTCGGGATGGATAAGACAATGAATCGCTAGACTTTAACATGGATGACTAATGAGCTTTAAAGGAGAACTGTGGGTAAACATATCATGATGCAAAAGGTTTTTGTGTAATGAAAAATGTCATGACATATGTAATGAAAAATTAGTTTCTCCAAGCTTTCAATGATGCATGATTTATTTTGATTTCTAGAGATCATAGTTGCATGGACTTGGATCGTTTGTGCACCTGTAAATGAAAACTTTGAGAGATTTTTGAAAGACATAAAGTGTAAGAATGAGTATGAATGCTAGCAACGAAATAAAATAGAATGAAAATTTTTTACCTGTTGCCTTTGCGCGCAAGTTCCTTTGAAGTAACTCTAAGAAAGAAAGTGAGCATAAATTATTTTTGAGAGTTATGAAATGTCCATTTGAAAATTTTTAAAATTTTATTTATTTGTTTTTTAATTGTTTTTTTTTATTTGTTTTCAATTGTTTTTTTCTTTTTTATTTGTAATTAAAAAAATAAATTTAAAAATAAAATTTATTTTGTATTGTTATTAAAAAAACTAAAGATAAATAAATAATAATAAAATCAAATCATTAACCTCATCTTAACGCTTTTGAAAACAAAGTGCAGTGAGCACTATCCATCGATTTCGATTTTTATTAATCAAACCATGCCTCCATTAGCACGAGCAACCTGAGAATTAACCCATTCTCCTTCGTTTCTCACCAAGAAAACAACCATCAGAGCCACATCATCCACTTACCCAACCTACTCAAGCGTACTACATTTGGTCGGGGCCTCCACCTTGACCTCGCTCCTCTCGACAAAGAACATATCAGTGGCAACAACTCCCAAGGACACACAATTTCCTGAAAGTTCTCAAAAGGCTTATTTGCAACAAGATCCCCTTTTGCAAAGACTACGTCCCCACAACCATCTTCTTTAGAAAGAATGCGTTGAGAACAATGCTCTATTTTTATGAGGACGTATCACAGGATCTGCTTTCCCTAAGATATTGTTGCAGAAAAGCAAGAACTTCAATTTCAAACAAGACACAATGCCTCTCCTAAACAAACCCTAATTTATGGCTGGTTTGACTAAGGAGGTGATTGAACCTGAAGTTATCATAATGACATGTGTGTAAAAGGGTGCTGAGAGTGCCAAATATGATACTCATCTACCTCATCTTGATCCTTCCTTAGCTTCTATAGTTATGCCACCACCCTTAAGTAGTGCGGATCATGCCCATTCTAGCAAGACCAGTACGCAATCAATCCCTGCAATCAAAGTTCGGCAATGAATTTCCCTGCCCTGGCTTTCAATTGTTCCAGCGCTAGTGCCCCCCTGTCTATGATTTATTTGTTGAGTGAAGCTTCGTTGGGTGGGTGTCGAGATTCGGTTAGTATGCTTGGAAGTCTGAAAGTAATGTCAATACTAAAAAGAGGATTTTTTTTATTGGTTTTCCTTCAAAGCTTGTACAATGCTTCAGATGGTGGGATGCATTTTACAAGTCACTTGGATAGAATTCAAACTGCACACATCCCCAATGCCTCTTATAAAATGATCTCATTTGTACTTAATATGATGTTTCTTACGGAATATCTGGTAGTGCTAATCTACGGATCTACTGCATGAATAATAGTTTTCAAGACCCATACCTGAGTTATGCTGGACAATTATTTTATTTGCCACGTAGGAGTTTCAAAATACCTTTGATTTACGTTATACAACATAGCCCAATGCAACGAAATTGGGATTCTTCGATCATGCTAGAGAATCTGTGGCGTGATCTCTTCCTTATTCTATGAGCAAATGCCTAATTTTCCTCACTGGCCAATTTGACTTCTAAATATATCACTCAATTGAATCATATCTTAGATCTTTCGAATGAATGATGGACTGGGGCAATCGAGATCCTAGAGAGAAATATCATAGGAAATCACGTTTAAGATAGGATAGCTTTTAATTCAAATAGAGAGGACAACTTTTCATGGATTTTGGGGATATTTCTCTGACCAAGTTTAGAAAATTATAAGGGGTGAAGTTTTTTTTAGGTGAGAATATTTTTTTATTACCTAGATGAGTGGTATCGGTGCATTTTTATGAGTGGCCAGGCTAGCTCCTCTTCTTTTGATATTTAAATCAATTCCTCAAAAATAGTCTTTAGAAGCAAAAACTTCAGATGATAACACTTTACAGCACTACACAACACCCAATTTTCTTCATTGATGTCACATCATTCTTATTGTCAACATGTATCTTCTATCCTTTACTGGGCATGACTGCTAGGTTTTCCCAAAAGCTTTCTTACTCACAATCCTACAAATCTCGCTAATTACTTCTGTGAATGCATTCTCAACATTTGTTGATTCCAAATATGTATTTTCTCATTCTGCAAATGTTTTTCCATCCTCTATAGAAACAGCTCTAAGATGGCGCAAATCAGCTTTGTTACCAACAAGCATTATCACAATATTGGCATCAGTGTGGTCTCTAAGCTCTTCAAGCCATCTCTCCACGTTCTCAAAGATTACATGTCTGGTTACATCATAAACTAGTCAGTGAACCAACTGCTCCTCAATAATATGCACTTGTTATGGCCCGGTATATTTCTTGAGTAGTTGTGTCCCAAATCCTTATCATTGAATGTTATACTCTGAATCATGAACTTCATTCTAATGGTGGATTTGGACTCATAGTTGAACTCGTTCCTTGTAAACCTAGACAGTAGATTGGACTTGCTCACACCAGAGTTCCCAATCAGTGTTGCCTTCGATTTGCCTCTCCAATCCTCATGGGTAGGAGGGATATTACGTTGTGGTAGTTGAACAATTGCTTCTTTTTTTTAACTAAATTTAAAAAAAAAAATTGATTTATTTTTGTATTGTATAAAAAAAACTACAACAGAGAAATTAAATCCTATTCTTAATTTTTTTTAATTTTATGTTGTTTTAAAAAATTAAAATCTTTAAAAAGAAATTATATTTTTTTTATTTGTTTGTTTTGTATTTTTACTAAGAACTAAAATTTTAAAAATAAAATTTATTTTGTATTGTTTTTTTTAACTAAAATTAAAAAAAAAATGATTTATTTTGTTTTGTTTTTAAAAACTAAAATCTAAAAACTAATATAATGCACTGCGTAAATCCCCCATACTTAAATTCAAAAAGAGTAAGGGATCTCTACTTGAATGGTTCATGAGGCACAATACTTGCTAAGGTTTTGCAAATGGGGTAGCAAGCTAAGTGGGCTTGATTGTGGGGAAAAACTCCACAGTTAAGCGCGCTTGAGCCAGAGGAGTTCTGGGATGGGTGACGTCCTGGGAAGTCCTGGTTACCGGGTGCAAGCCCCGGAAGTGATGATTGATGCTATGTGATTCGTTCTCCACATTTCACTAGTTTCAATCCCACTTCTTCACCCCTGTGAGCATCACCCGATGCAATGAGTGCTAAGTGAACTATTCAAAAATCATGAGAAATTAGTCAGTTACGACTACCTCTCATGGAAATGGTCATACGTTTGAATGACTTACTTAACGCAGTTGAATCCCAAAAATGATATCTAACAAATTAAATAGTATCCTATCCCTAAAACACACTAGAAATTTTTTATTGATTTATGATGAAATTTTTTAGCAAATGGAGACAAGAATATTGCAAACCCTAAAAACATTTATAGACATCCTACTTTTTGATCCTCGAGATCGTGCGAAGATGTAGGAGGAGAGAATACTTATTCGAAACTGAAAATAACATCCTACCTACTTCATGCTATTTGGAAATTACAAACCATTACATGTAATTAAATTTCCAGTGTAACCATTCACACAATAGTAATAAAAATATATTCATTTTCAATTTTGCAATTTTAAAATGAAAATACACAAGAATGATTGAATCTAGTTTTTGCGACTGTGATTTAATGAAAAAAAATTGATCTAACCTGGTATTTTCTTAAAACCATCGAAACCATCTTTCGATAAGGCTTTCATAGGCGTGATTTCCACTCTGATTCAGATCATGCTGCAACTTCTCTTTGTACTCCTTAATCTCCTGTTTGAATAATTGTTCCTCATCAGATGTACAAGATTCTTCAAATGTTGATTCGTTGTTTTCTTCTGGAGGAGTAATTAATCTTTTGGCTACTGTCAAGATCTCTTCTTTGCAAGAAGAGGAGATCCTGACTCTTTCTAGGATCTGAGTGAGTTGTTCCAAACTTATATTCATCGTTCTTACAGATATACAGATGGATTTTTATTGTGTTTTTGTTTTTGTTTTTTTTTTGTTTTTTGTTTTAGTGAATGGGGGTTTTTGATTTGTGGATGTTTTCTATATGAAAATGCAAAATAAACTTAAATGGAAATTCCTAAATGTAGTTAACCCTAAATGAAAATGACCCTAACTGAAAAATACTTCCTAAACAATCCTCCTAACTAGCTTACATCTAATTTTGATTCCCCGACAATGACACCAAAAATGTAGCGTGGTTTAATGGTATGTTAAATCCCTTGTCATTTTAATATGTCAACCAGGGGTTTCGTAAAATTAGAAGAAAACAAAAATATATGGTACCTTAGATGAAACTGTTGTAGAATGTTTTTTTAGGATGGAAAGAAATAAAGGAAATGCATATTACAAATAACTTCTAATTTTAAAGAAAATAAAAAGTTTTTGATTCAAGATGCAGCAAGCAAGAGAAGAGGCTCCTAACTTAGGAGGTCTTGATACTTGTCCTTCCTCACAGTACTATCCCCAAGAAGTGAAACTAAAGAGAATCAATTTTTGATGTGTAGATAGCAATCCCCTAATGCAAGCCAGAAACAATAATGTGCTAGTTTACCTAGTCATGAATTCTGCATATCTCCATCTTCATTTCTACCTATTCTTCCCTTCAAATCTTATTCACATAAAATTCATATGTGTCAGGTAACTAATGCATAAGCCCTCAATCTTCTCTCACTCATACTCCAACTCTCTAACCTCACAATTCCTTCCAAAATCACATATTTTATAAGGATAGTTTGTTGGCGGTTTGTATCCCACATAGTAATATGAAGTGAATAGGCTTGACTCTTTTCCTTCCACTCATTTTTTTCCAAATTATTCATATCTTGAATATTAGAGTACAAAAATAGATAATTCATCCAAAATCAATTCTAGTCACATGTAATGATTAAATTCATCAACCTAATACCAACACTAAATAACAATATTTATCATTAATGCATCGCAACAATCTTTGCAACATCTTTTCCTTTTGATGCAGGAGCATCCGGACTTAGCCAACAATGTGAAAGTTTGTTCACATGTTGTGGCTAAACAAGTTGAAATTCATTGACCTGATGGGTCAAAAAGGTATTTTTATTGAGAGGGTTTGATCTCTCAAGAAATGAGTTGTATTTCATTATTGTAATGAGTTATAAATTGTCTTATTTTAGGCTCAAAGATAAGTTGTTAGCATAGGTGTGAGATAGAGCTAGGAATTAGAAGATTTGCTGTTAGATTTATTAAAAATAGGGATTGATTTGTTAGAGACAATTAGAGTGATATCCGCTTGATAAAAGGAAGGAAAAATGTAATGAAAATACAGAGGATTGAAGATAGGATTGAGTGGAGCGAGAGAAAAATAGTGTGTGGATTGCATTTTGAGACAGAGGACTTTATTTGTGTAATTAGGCCCAAAGCCGAGACTCTGTAACTCTTTTATTATGAATAAATTGGTGTTGTGTGCATGATTATATATACAGCCTGTGGAGATCCTCGAGTGCTTGTTTTCTTTGTATTCGGATGATATTGATGCTTGCTCTGTTTTCACGCTTTACAATAGATAACATAGAGTTAAAAGAATAATTGGCCAGTTTATTATATTGTTTTGGTTCTGTAAGTGTAAAACCTAGTTTACACTAAAAATCAGTGCAAAACACAGTCAGATTTGGAATCCAGACTTCAAATATTATGGATGGAGTTTTTTAATGTTATTGGGTCCATGGACCTCAATCGCATCGCTTCAGTGGAAAGGAACCGGCTTATTGAATTGCCGAACTCCGATATCGCGATACAACCAGATCCAAAATATTATAAGAAGGACTTATAATCTATTGAGTTCGTGAAGCATTATCGCATCGTCGCATTGAAGCATAAGGAGTCTGGCAGAGAGGAAATTGCGATTGTGATTGTGCGATTCAATTGCAACCATTGGATCGCAATCAACCACGACTGTTGGATTGTGGAAGCGATCTCGCTACAGTGGACGGTATTTCAGGTGCGTTAAAGGTTGTAAGTTGTTTTGAAGGGTCAGCACGCGATCCCATTCACCCTTCGACACGTAGAAAAGGAGGAGGGGTAGAAAACCATTTATCAGGTGCTTAAACCCAGATCTGTTGTCCCACCTGAAATATCCGACAACCGTCAGATCTCACAGATCCATATCGATGGTCACCAAAATTTGGTGCGTTGACTTTCGGTGTATAACGAGTGCGCCAATATAAAAAGGTAAAATCCCATTATTTCGATTTGTTTTCAAAGCATTTCAATTTAAAAGAAGAACAATTGGGTTATAATTAAAAGGGAATACGCGGGGTGATTTGGTGTTTTCTTGAGTTCTACTTGCACACTGTGTCATTTGTGGTATCAGAGCAAAAGAAAGGCCTGTTTGCGGTGAAAATGCCACCAAGGAGATGCATTGGTCGAGGAAGACCTGAAGCAAATGCAATTCTACTGGAAGAGGTCCGGAGTCTGCATACAAGAATGGAGACAATTGAGACTGCTCAGAGAAGAGCACCTGATGAAGGAGATGATAGTTCTTTAGAAGAATCTCCTGAGGAGGAAGTAGATGAAGACAATGAAACTACCAAAGTCATTAAGATGTTAGCGAAAGTAGGAGGAAAACCTAAGGTGGAAATCCCTATGTATGAAGGGAGTTTGAACGCAGAAGAGCTAATGGATTGGATCAGATCCTTAGACAAGTACTTTGACTATGAAGAGGTTCATGAGAAGAAGATGGTGAAGTTTGTGGTTACCAGATTGAGGGGTCATGCAACTATTTGGTGGGGCAAGGTAAAGACATCAAGAACGAGGAAAGGGAAGTCCAAGATCAAGAAATGGGACAAAATGGTAATTAAAATGAAAGCCAACATTTTGCCTAAATATTATCAGTTAAATATTTTTAAGCAATTGCAAAATTTAAGGCAAAAAGGAATGTCTGTTAAAGAATATACAGAAGAGTTTTATAGATTGAGTATTAGGGCAGGACATGTAGAGGATGATATGGAAAAGGTAGCTAGATATATCAATGGTTTAAGGTATGACATACAAGATGAAATTAGCTTGTTAAGTCTAAAAACTATTGAAGATGCCTATCAAGCAAGTTTGAAGGTAGAAGAGAAGATATTGAGGAAACAGAGTCAAAGGAATAGAGGAAGAAGCTTCATAAGAGGTAGAGGAACTACCAAACCAAGGGGACAACAACATCAGCATGAAGCAGGAAGCTCAAGTAGTAGACCACCACAAAAGGGGGAATCTAACAAAGGAAGATTTGTGCCCAGAGGAAGAGGGTGAAGAAGAGATGTTCGGTGTTATACATGTGGAGAATGGGGACATATTTCATGGGATTGTCCTCATAATAAACTAGCAAGTCAGAGGAATGCGAATGTGGCTGAGGCAAAGCCAGAACCACCTTGACTTATGGAAAAGGAAGAACTCCCTGAAGAAGGTGAATCACTATTATTGAGAAGGACTTTTCTTAGGGCAAAGCAGGAGATTGGAGAACCACCACAGAGGAAGAATTTGTTTAGAACTACCTGTAAATCAAAAGGTAAGTGTTGGAAAGTAATAATTGACAGTGGAAGCACTGACAATCTTGTTTCTACAGAGATGGTGGACAAGCTCGGACTAACAAAGACCATGCACCCTACTCCTTACAAGGTAGCATGGTTACAGAAGGGACATCAGATTACTGTGACTAAACAATGCAAGGTGGAGATACAAATTGGTACGTATAAAAGATGTCATATTATGTGATGTAATGCCCATGGATGTATGCCATGTACTGTTGGGAAGACCATAGAAATTTGATCAAAAATCTATTCATGATGGAAGGAGAAACACTTATTCTCTGGAGAAGGATGGAACTAAACATACACTGCTGCCACTGAAGGACGATGCTGACAAAGGATCACCTGGAAGTAGTATTATGTTGATAAGTGGAAAGGAGCTGCTACAAGAAGTAGTGAAGAACGAGGAGTTGCATTTTTCTATTGTGGGAAGACCAAAGGTAATTTTGACTTCCACAAACTTGGATGATTTGCCTGAAGAAGTTAAAATGATGTTAGATGATTTTTCTGATATTATTGTGGATGAGTTGCCAAATGCATTTCCACCGATCAGGAGTATTAGTCATCATATTGATCTAATACTAGGAGCAAGTTTGCCAAATAAAGTAGCATACAGATTAACACCTCAAGATAGCATAGAAGTTGGAAGGCAAGTGCAGGAGATGATGGATAAGGGGCTAATAAGAGAAAGTCTTAGTCCATGTGATGTACCAACAGTACTCAGTCCAAATAAAGGAGGAGAATGGCGTATGTGCACAGATTCCAGAGCTATCAAATAGATCACAATCAAGTACAGATTTCCATTGCCACACATGGATGATTTAATGGAGTATTTGAGTGGATCAAAATACTTTACTAAAATATATTTGAAGTGTGGATATCATCAAATAAGAATTCGAGAAGGTGATGAATGCAAGACTGCATTTAAAACAAATAGTGGGTTGTATGAGTGGTTAGTGATGCCTTTTGGACTCACTAATGCACCTAGCACATTCATGAGATTAATGAATGAAGTCTTAAAGGAGTATGCAGGCAAGTTTGTTATTGTTTAGCTTGATGATATTCTAGTTTTTAGTAAAAGTAAGAAGAACATCTAGAGCATCTTAAGTTGGTCCTAAGAACTCTGTAGAAAGAGAAACTACTGATAAATATGAAGAAATGTAGTTTCATGAAGGAAGAACTGGTTTACTTGGGATTTGTAGTTTCTAGAGAAGGCTTGAAGATGGATCCAGAGAAATTCCAAGCAATTTGGAACTGGCCTACTCCCAGAAATATATTTGAGGTAACAAGCTTCCATGGTCTTGCAAGTTTATACAGAAAGTTTATCAAAGGCTTTAGTCAGATTTTTGCACCAATTCTTGAAACAATCAAGGAGATCAATCAGCCATTCAAGTGGAAAAAAGCAGCAAACAGAAATTTTAATTTGCTGAAGAATAAAATCACAGAGGAGCCAATTTTAGCTTTGCCTGATTTTGAGAAAGTATTTCAAGTAGAAACAGATGCTAGTGGAGTTGTAGTTGGTGCAGTTCTGAGTTAGGAGCAAAGACCAATAACATACTTCAGTGAGAAATTGAATGATGCAAAGAAGAAATATTCTTCTTATGATAAAGAGTTTTATGTTATTGTGCAGGCCTTGAAAAAATGGAGACATTATTTGCTGCCAAAAGAATTCATATTGTATTTAGACAATCATGCCTTATAGTTCATCAATAACCAGCCGAAGTTGAATCAGAAACATGCCAAGTGGGTAGAATTTCTGCAACGCTTTACTTTTGTAATAAATCACAAGATTGGTAAGTCAAATAAAGTAGCAGATGCATTGAGCAGGGTAAGTTTTATTGTGCAAGAATTCAAAGTGGGTGTTGTAGGATTTGAAGAAATGATTGAAATGTACAAGGATGATGCAAATTTCAAAGATATCTATATGATTGTTCATAATCCAATAAGTCATAACAGAAGTCAGTGGTTGGACTACCTCATTCAAGGAGGCCTATTGTTTAAAAGCAACAAGTTGTGTATTCCCAAATGCTCCATGAGGGAAAACATAATAAAGGAGAAACGTAATGGAGGATTATCTAGTCACTTTGGCCAAGATAAAACCTTTTCTTAGGTGAATGCCTTTTATTATTGGCCAAAAATGCAGACTGATGTTAAGAAGTTTGTTGAGAAATGTAGGGTATGTTAGCATGCAAAAGGAAGGAGCCAGAATGCTGGATTGTATCAACCATTGCCAATACTAGACCGACCGTGGGATGCAGTTAGAATTGATT
Source organism: Pinus tabuliformis (assembly GCA_031772625.1). NCBI lineage: Eukaryota > Viridiplantae > Streptophyta > Pinopsida > Pinales > Pinaceae > Pinus > Pinus tabuliformis. Next base: position 121,802,619 of record CM062805.1, read on the forward strand.
TTGTTCCTGGATTACCAGAAACCTAGAGAGGGAATGATTCCATTTATGTTGTGGTAGATAGATTTGCCAAAATGGCACATTTCATTACATGCAGGAAGGCTAGTGATGCAACACACATAACTAATTTATTCTTTTCAGAGATTATAAGATTACATGGGTTACATGTAAGTATTGTGTCTAATCGAGATACCAAGCTTTTAGGGAATTTCTGGAGAACTCTTTGGAAGAAACTGGGAGCTAACCTCAGTTTTAGTTCAGCATACCATCCTCAAATAGATGGATAGGCCGAAGTAGTAAATAGGATCTTGGGAAATATATTGAGAAGTATAGTGTATCAAAGTCCTAAACAGTGGGATTTAGCACTAGCTCAAGCTGAGTTTGCTTATATTGATACTCCAAACCGAAGTACTGGAATGAGTCCATTTCATATTGTTTTTGGAATGAATCCAAGAGATGTGTATGAGCTCAGGAATTTGGGAAAGCAGGAGACCAGAAGTGCAAAAGCTGAAGAGTTTGCAGAACAGATGCAGAGACTACAGGAAGAAGTCAAAGGCAAATTACAGGAAAGCAACAAAAAATACAAACAGAGGGTAGATCTGAAAAGAAGAGAAAAATAATTCCAAGTGGGAGATATAGCGATGGTATATATGAGAAAAGAAATATTTCCTGCTAAAACTTACAATAAACTGAAAATGAAAAAGATAGGACCATGTAGAATTGTAAGAAATTTTTCAACCAATGCATATGAAATTGAGTTGCCAGAAGGGGTTCGAATATCACCCATTTTTAATGTTGCAGATTTGTATCCATACAAAGAGGTAGAGACAAAGCTCCGGGAGGAAACTACAGGAGATGAAGTTCAAACTGTGAACTAGGAAGAACAAATGCCAAAGACAGCTAAGAAAGAAGTGGAAGATGTATTAGAGAAAAGAGTATCTAAAAGAACTAGAGGGCAGACTTATTCCCAATATCTAGTCAAATCGAAAGGACAGCCAGTGGAGGATGCTAGCTGGTTGACAACAGCAGAATTACAGAAGTATGGAGTAAGTCCTGAAAGTTTGAAGGACGATTCTTTTCTTCCTCGGGAGTCTAATGCAGGAGCATCCGGACTTAGCCAACAATGTGAAAGTTTGTTCACATGTTGTGGCTAAACAAGTTGAAATTCATTGACCTGATGGGTCAAAAAGGTAGTTTTATTCAGAGGGTTTGATCTCTCAAGAAATGAGTTGTATTTCATTATTGTAATAAGTTAAAAATTGTCTTATTTTAGGCTCAAAGATGAGTTGTTAGCATAGGTGTGAGATAGATCTAGGAATTAGAAGATTTGTTGTTAGATTTATTAAAAATAGGGATTGATTTGTTAGACACAGTTAGAGTGATATTCGCTTGATAAAAGGAAGGAAAAATGTAATGAAAAGACAGAGGATTGAAGAGAGGATTGAGTGGAGTGAGAGAAAAATAGTGTGTGGGTTGTATTTTGAGATAGAGGTCTTTATTTGTGTAATCAGGCCCAAGACCGAGACTCTGTAACTCTTTTATTATGAATAAATTGGTGTTGTACGCATGATTATATATACAACCCGTGGAGATCCTCAAGTGCTTTTTTCCTTTTTATTCGGATGATATTGATGCTTTCTCTATTTTCATGCTTTACAATAGATAACATAGAGTTAAAAGAATAATCAGCGAGTTTATTATATTGTTTTGGTTCCGCAAGTGTAAAACTCAGCTTACACTAAAAATCAGCACAAAACACAGTCGGATTTGGAATCTGGACTTCAAATATTATGGACGGAGGTTTTTAATGTTATCGAGTCTGTGGACCTCAATCACATCACTTCAGTGGGAAGGAATTGGTTTATTGAATTGCCGAAATCCGATATCGCGATACAACCGGATCTGAAATATTATAGAGAAGGACTTATAATCTATTGGGTCCACAAAGCGTTATCACATCGTTGCATAGAATCATAAGGAGTTTGGCCAAGAGGACATTGCAATTGTGATTGTGTGATTCAATCACAATCGTTGGATCATGATCAACCGCAACCGTTGGATTACAGAAGCAGTCTCGCTACAGTGGACGATATTTCGGGCGAGTTAAAGGTTGTATGTTGTTTTGAAGGGTCGGCACTCGATCCCATTCACCCTTCGACACGTAGCAAGGAAGGAGGGGGAGAAAATCGTTTATCGGGCAGTTAAACCACAGTCTATTGTTCCAGCTGAAATCTTCAACAACCATCAGATCTCATAGATCCAGATCGACGGTCACCAAAGTTCGGTGCGTTGACTTTCGGCGTATGACGAGCGCACCAATATAAAGAGGTAAAATCCCATTGTTTTGATTTGTTTCTCAAATCATTTCAGTTTAATAGAAGAAAATTCGGGTTATAATTAAAAAGGGATCCGCAGGGTGATTTGGTTTTTTCTTGAGTTCTACTTCCGCACTGCATCACCTTTGCCTTGGAGTCTTGCCTTTGCTTCACAAAACTTTAGCTTAGCAACAAATTAGTGTCACCACAAATTATTCATTAAACAATCTCTGCAACATTATCTAAGCATCAAGCCATCAACATGATCATCAATGTTCTATCACCATCAATGTATCTATTGCTCCTTTGTCCTTGCTCCTGCATACTTTGCCTTCTTTTGCTCCTTGCCTTGCTACATATTCGATGCTCCTTTTCCATCACATCTTTGCTTCTTTGCTACCTCTTCACTACACTTTTGCCTTCATTCCCTTGCTTCTCCTCCTTTCCTTGCTACTTCTTGCTGCTCCTTGCATTACTACTCCTTTCTTTGCTACTCCTTGCATTTCTTCAATGCTCCCTTGCCATCAATGACAATAATGCCAACAAAACAACTTAGAACTCACTCACAAGAGGTAAAAATGAATTTACTTTTGTTATCACCAAAAAAAAGATCATCTAACCTTAATTTACTAGATGGATCGAAGTACACCATGTAAGGCCAATTTTACCATAGTAAAATTGCTTTCATTGTGAGAAATTACTTAATAAACCACATTTGTTAAGTAATTTATAATTAAACTCATGAAGAATAATTAAATAAATCGTTATTTATTTAATTATTTTCTAGGAATAATTAATTAAACCATTGATTAATTAATATTCTTTGTCACATTTGACCGAGTTATGAAAAATAAACAGATAAATTATTAATTATCTTATTTTTCTCTAGGAATAATTAATTAATCACTAATTAATTATTATTCCTTCTCAAGTTTGACTAAATCCCTCAGGAATAATTAAATAAATCATTATTTCTTTATTATTCCTTAACGATATTTCTTGAGATGATAAATAAATCATTTATTTATTTATTATTTCTAAATAAAAGTTTAAATACTTTTTCCCTCCTAACCAAATATAATAAAATATTCCAAGTGGTTATTTTTGAAATGGGGTTAATAATATTTTATTATTACTCGTTATTCGAGGATAAATCAGTATTTTGTTATAAATAGAAGGGTTTTCCATTCATTATTCACTTTCAATTATTTTCATTGTTGCACTCACTCTTGCGGCTCTGATTATTATCACTGTCGCTCACCATTTTTTTTCCATTTGAGTTCCCATTGAGCTCAAACATTTTATTTGTTGGGTTTACACATTATAGAGGAGAGAGACTCTACACAAGTTGAAGACATTTGAGGATAGCCAAGAAACCATCCCATAGAGGGGGACTAGTAACATTTATTTGTTCGCTTCACAGGTGTTGTTTAATAAAATATATTCTTTATATATTTGGTTTCCATTGGATTCTTGGAGTTACCCGCATTTATTGCTATTTCATTTTGTTGTTTAACTATGATTGTGGCGTAGATTAGGGCATTGACAGGTTTTTTTCTATCATTTGCTACAAATCTACAATGTTTAGCAGCCATTTATATTGTTGAGATTGTTTTTCATCCACAGTCTTAGGTGATTTCTTTTCGTACACCTTTGAGAAGAAAACACTATAACAAAATTGGCGACTCCATTGGGTTTTTACTTTTGATCCAGAAACCTGGGTGACCTTCAGTTTTTAGCTTAGGGTTTCTTCTTTTTTCAGTCTCTTAATGTTGTTTACTAGCATTCTAACCCTAGATCTATCAAATTTCTAACTTCCGTAAGTTTTCTGGTCTTTTCCACAGGTCATAGGAACCAACCATGACAGAGACAGCAAATTTTTTTGAGACTTTCTGACCATGAATCAAGGAGCATAAATCACACTTTTCTGCCCCAAAAGTGCGATCTAGAGGTCCAAAGCACACCTTCTGGCCCAAAAAGTGTGATCTCCTAGGAATCAGGTCAGTACCTGCGATTTTTAGGGTTTTGGGGATTTTTTTCAGATCTGTTTGTGGGTTATGCCAAGAGCTATTTGTTGGGTTTCTTGACCAATTTCCTATCCAACTAAGGTCTTTTTCTACTCTCTCTTACTCATTGAAGTAGAATTTAGCCCCTTAGGGCTTCTAGTATGCTTCCAACTTTATAGGCGGAGTTTAGCTGAGTAAGAAGTCTGAGTTTCTGCAGCGTTTTCAGCCATATTTTCCAGATCTGTACCCTTTTGTTTTTTGATATTCAAAGATAGGTTTTTTCCATCCAAAGTTTCATCTTAAACCTTGTTTGGTCATTTTCCTTAGGGTCCCATTGGTTTCCCTAGGTTTTACACCCATCTCCCTATATTTTTGCAACGACTTTCCTCTCTGTTTTTTTGCTTTTGCTGCACCACTTTCCAACAACATCGTTTCATTTGATGCCAGTCACACCGATGCTTAGATATCTTGGCCTTTTTAGTGTGTTTTCAGTTGATTTCGCCACCAAATAGCATAATGTTTGCAAACCTAGTTTGGGTGGGGTTTAGCTAATTGATTTGTTGTTCATTTTCTATTTTCAATTTCAGTTTGTTTTTCAGGAATCCTTTTTCGTTTTTCAAATGCAACCTGGGCTTAATTAATAAACACACTTGCACACACGATCACACCTTAAGCGAAGGGTGATTGGTTTACACTGCCAAGCCAAGACTTAACATAATTAATTTATCTCCCCACATAGAGACAAAAACATCTTTTTGATCTCCCTTCACCATTTCCATGTCACTTGTGTCTTACCACCATTGTGCCACAAAGGCATTTGTCGAGGAGACTCTTAGGCCTTCATCCCCAGTTTTTGCATGGGCACATTACTCCTCCCCACAAGGTTCGAGTTCATAGTCCCCCGAGTCCCCATACCGACTCTTCTCCTGGTTCATATGATCTTGAGTCTCCTTCATCGCATACCGTCACCATGTCTAGACCCACTGCTGGTGCAGGAACCCAACTTGGTGTTAGCTTCGGTTTTGTCCTGGTAGTCACATCTAGCAAAATCATCTTAGGAACCAATCTGGTAGCTCCCATTCTACCTTTTATGGTTGGGTTAAGCTTCCTAGATTTTAGCCAGTTAATAAATGACTATATACACCATGATGCGGGTTGGCCATCTATGTCAATTAAGCTTCCCTCCGACATTCCCAAGTTTGAGGGAAATTCTAGAGAGGACCCTACCGATCATGTCCACTCCTTCCATATGTGGTGTTCATCCAATTCCATCACCGATGACTCCATTCGTCTTCGATTGTTCCAATGCATTCTCACTGGAGATGTTGCAAAGTGGTATGTTGACCAACCTACCGCCTCACATTCCATTTTCACGATGCTTTCTAAAGTATTCCTCTCATATTTTTAGTTACCTCTCTAATTCAACACTGGTACTGAGCTCTTGACCGCATTCCGTCAATCCTCTACCACTCGCCTTTATTATCATGTTCAGGAATGGCATAGAAGGAGGAGCACTTGGCATGCCTCGCCCTTCAAAGACCGTGTCTACCTTGATTGGTTTCTTAGGAGCCTTCTATCGCCCATTGCCAAAGATGTCATGTCCCATTTTCCTCAAACAAAGGAAGAATCTCTCCAAACCGCTCTGAGATATGCTTGATTTGTGCACAATCCTGTTATGTCTATACTGTCATTCCAAACCTCCCCTGTCCTGGAGGTTCCAATGCACTAAGGGAATCTCATGCCATTGACGGTATCGTTGGATCCATTTCACATCCTTCGCCATATACTCAGAAAAGTTATGGCTATCCGCAGGGGGCACCAGTTCCTCCAACACTTATTCCCCTCCGGCTAGCAACATGTTTTCAAGGCCAACTAATTCTCAACCTATCTATCAAACCATTGCTCCTCCACCATCTTATCCCTATGCATTGTCAAGCGCTCTAACCCCTCAAGCATTACCACTGTAGCCTCCCACGCATCCTCAGCCCTAGTAGCCGCCACCCCCTCAGGGTCAAGTGTTTGCACAATAGAGTGCGACCAATCCCCAAAATTCGAAGAAAAAGAATAAGGGGAAGGGTAACAAGGGTAACCAGGGTAATTAAGGTAATCAACCTAGTGAACCCCATGGGAACCAGCCTAACACCAACAACCAGCAACAGGGCAGTTAGCCCAAGCAAAACAAGGTTATTTGTACGAACAAGCCTTGTGCCTGTTGTGGTTTACATGGCCATTATACACATGAGTCTCCTCTCTTACCCCAGATGTGCTAAATGTGGGAAGCTCAAGCAGCTTTTAGAGGTCAATCGCCCATCTAGCATTCGCCTCAAAATCCTGTGCCATCTCAATCGACAGTGCTTAAAAATCATTTCCCTAAGAAAGTATTTTTTGTTGCTCAATCTCAACCAGGTCAAGCAGCCCATCCCCCCCAACCTTTTGGTCCTGGTGACTACCATATCCTCATGATGAATTCTAATGGGGTTATTCCCTCTAATATCAACCCGCAAACTCGGTCGCGTCAATATGACAAGCCATCAACTTCATCTGCCACTGAGTCCAAAACTAAAGCATCTACTGAGCCGCTTACAACACCAAATGGTCTACTACATATCCCTCAACCTAAAGTTGAGTTAATTCCTAAGATCCCATTATGATGTAACGCGTATTCTAACCGAGTTTCCCATATATACAGTATAGTAGACAACTTGGCACAATCATATGCTTCCATGTCAATGCTGGAAGTACTCTAGTTGTGCCCATATCAAAAGAAAGCTCTACTAACTTATTTTGGCACAGTAGATCCTTCTAATGATCATTTGATTGTCTTCCTAGTTGATACATAATAACATCCCCCATTAGCTTCATCTGTTGCTTTCTAAATACCAGTCTGAGTTTGTAATGCCATCATCTCCTAATGCATTATTGACGAAGGTGCATCCACCTGTGTGATGTCCATTTCCATTTGGAAACAACTTAAGTCACCTGAGTTTTCCCCATCCACCATCACTTTGCATGCTTGGGACAGTCACTCTTCCCAGCTTCTTGGCATGTATCGCAATTGTCGAGTGACCCTTGCAGGCAAGATTGTTCATGTAGACATTGAGGTTATTCATGCCCCTATAGATTACAACATTCTTTTGGGTTATAGTTACAAATATACCATGTTATCTGTCACATCTGGGGTTTTCCACAAGATGTGCTTCCCCCATGAATGGAATATCATCACCATCGATCAGTTGACATACTACGAGCAGATATACGTGACCTCCCCTAAGTCCATTATCTTGTCTATGTTTGATAAATAGTTTTCCACTCCTCCCATCAGTGTTTCACCTAGATTTTACAAAGTTTCGTCATTGTTGGGTGCTTTCCATGGTCCTCCCCCTCTCATCTCTGAGCCTAGCTCTTTGAGTGTTTGCATGTGACAAGCATGATAGGCTACTCACAAGGAGTCTGGTACATCTAATCAACAACCAACTCCTCAATACTCTATTGTTAACCTCTCAGGTGAGCCATCCGAATCCACCCTCCAAGACCTTCTTCATTTGTGGGTGCCTCTCCTATGTTCCCAATAGGAGCTATTCCATTGGGACATTACCTCGCAGTCCAGATACCTTTCTTATTTCCTCCCCCATGAATCTTTTCTGCCCTTGTCATGGCTTCGTTGGTCCTCCCTAATATGACTTTGGGGATCCCAGTATGGTTACATTGATCCCCCTACAAGCACTCTGCCTCGTCAGCTAAGACCTTATCATGTGTTGACCCTGGTTCAATCGTTCCCTATGGCCCCTGCCGTTGCTCAAGTTCCACCGCAACCTCAATAGGAACCCACCCCTATTGTGAAAGCATCTAGATAGGGGGGAAAAGCCAAGAGGAAAGAACCTAAGGACAAGGCTCTCTATGCTCCTCCAACCCCCATGTTAGATCCTAGATTGACCTCAGGTTGAAGGGAGGCAATCTTATGATAACCACAAATCAAGCTTAACGTGGTAGCTAACCCTACCAGGTTGGGAGAAGGCTCTCTCCTTGTCAATCTCAGTTGAGATGACTAAATTAAATATGGATTTTAGGCTAGGTATAGTAGCTCTAGGGTTTTTGGTTGATTTTGAAGGTTTTGTTGCTGGATCAAATGGAGCAGGCAGCTTTGGGTCAGGGAAATCAAGTCAGAATTGTAGGGTGTTCTATGGGGTAAGGTAGGTAAGTGTTTTAGCACTTGTAATCAAGTGAGATGGTAGGTCTAAGACTGATGAGGAGCTGAGGAGGGCATGCAGAGATCATGTATCCTCTTCAAACTATAGAAAACATAAAAAATTAAATGGATTTCTAAGGCAGAGCACTGTAACCATTGTATTCCACCTATCTATCTTGATTTCATTTAGTTTAGAAGAATGATTTAGATTTTGGCACACATAAAACATGAGAAAAACTAATGACAGAAGGAGAAACTATGCAAAACAAATTACCACAAGAATCCCACAAAAATAGCTGCAAATCCTGGTTTATTTCCTTACCAAACTGTTGTAGAGATGTGCAATGTAGCTCAAAGCATCCACAAGAGTCCAACCTTTGCTAATGATTGAAAAAATACATAATATAGACATAAAACCACCTATGCTAGCCATCAGGGGTCGAATCCATGAGAAGAGGGGTGGTTTCAACCATTTCTAAACTAGGAATAGGAATATAGGCAGTGGAATAGATTACCTCTATAACCATGGAAACTGATTCATTTACCCCTCAACCACCTCAAAATGATGAATCTACCCTCTAAGGTCGTTTTTCACATTTACATAGCATAGCATCATTTACAATCATAAATTCATCCATGATGAGAGAAAAAGTCAATTTATAAAATAACTAGGCAAAAACTGGATTTTTGAGCAAAACTAGCAAAATTTATCCTATGCGCAACGCCACTGTTCCTATGCACAGCACCGCTTTAGACCCAGTTTTCGAGGTCTTCCCCTTGACCAAATTGATCCCAAGATAGCTCGTTGGAAAGGTATTCCTGTCTAGTTTCTAGAACATCTCGAATTTTTTTCATTTTGAGGTCATTTGCCCCCTCAAAAGTGGGATCTCCCAAGGCTGCTTCCTGTATTTCCAAAAAGAGGCAGAGAGGTCAATTTTTGATGGTTTTTTGACCTTTAGGTGACCAAGATTTGCTCCAAATTTTCTTAAACTTTCAGGGATTGACATTCTCATCATTCTGAATCTGAATATGCAATCCATTTCTCCAAAAAGTGTCCCAGTCAAAAGCATAGCGCCACTTTCCTATGCATAGTGCCACTTCAGATCCAGTTTTGGAGGCCTTCCTGGTGTCCACATTGAGCATGTGATAGCTCATTGGAAATGTTATCGAGTCTACTTTCCAGAACATCCTGAATTTTCAAATTCGGAGTTCATTTGCTCTGTCAAAAGTCCAATCTCCCAAGACTAGTCAAAATGTGCTGAATGAGGCTGCCAAAATGCAAAGTGTTGTTGCAGTCAACTTTTGAAGGTCTTCCTCACCTCCAAATTGAGCTCATGATAGCTCATTGGAAATATATTTATGTCTCGTTATCATTTGACTCATTAAGCAAGTCACTTGGCCAACCAGGCTAGGAGAAATCTTGATTTTACCAAGGTCACTCTAGAGGTGCAGCAACCCTCATGAGGCAAGTGATGTTTTCAACAGTTCTCCCAAACCGTGAAACATGTGTAAAAACTGAAAGAGGTTTTTCTTCTTGGGCCAATGATGGACAAAAGCCTCTCTCTCTTTTGTCAAATTCCGTTTCTATTTCTCAAAAACATCTTTTGAATAAAACCTATCCCGATATGTGGAACAAGGGATTTGTAGAAATGAAGGGAAATGAAGGGGATAAGGGGTTTCTAAATTCTTGAGAAAATTTTTTGAAAATAGGGAGGGATGTTAGGAAGCAAGAGAAAGTGGAATTTCAAATATTGAGTGAGGGGAAGGGATCCAAAAGGGAAAAACACAGGCCTAGCCTAGAAAATTGTCAAATTGTAGCAAGAAGCTAGGGTTTGTGGGAAAATGATGAGTTTGAGGGATATCAGTGATGGGAAGTGCTTAAGAAGGTATATTAAGGATAGGGGAAGGTGTATAAGCATCAGGATATAATTTTTGTTGATGATTTGACCATCCAAGAAAAATTACCTTCAAAACGCTAGGAGAGGGAAATGAGCCTTACCTAAGTACAACTGAAGCACGAACAGGGTGTAAAATGACCCATTGGAACCTGAAATGATGATGAAAACTTTTTGGATGATGGTACACTCAGCCGAAGGGTGACATGGACCAACACTTGGAAAACTTTAGAAGGAGTGAAAACGATCCTCGACCTAATACCTAGTGACCAAATTTTACTTGAAGACTCACTGAAATGACAAAATTTGACTTTGACACCCTAAGACTACCTTGTAAGAGCATGTTTGATTGCTGGTGGAAGGCTTCAAAGACTGACACTAACACCCCAAAGCCTCAAATCTGTCACCTCTGTGTGCTTTGTGTAAATTTGTTGGGCACGCCACCAATAATTGTCCTAAACTCTCTCATCTCAAACCTTTGGTTCATGAAATGTTCCCTGAGTCAAATATCCCTGAGGTCCAAGTTACCTTACCGGGTCCAACGAAGAAACTCAGAACGTTACGAACAAATCACCCTTGTGCCTTGTGCGATCATCATGGTCACTATTCCCATTGTTGCCCTTGTCTCGACGAAATTCGTGATTGCCTTCAGGCACTTCGCGGATACGAGACCACTCGTAGTGGATCACCTACTCCTCTACCTATGTATTCTGGTACCACTAGTAAACCATAATAGGGAGACTACCATCGTGATCCCTCCCCTTAATGTCAAGATGACGGACTCCACGGGCCATATCCTTTACCTGTCGTAATCCTTGAATTCCTTGCAGGAAAACGTTTTTGAGGTTTCTACGTGCGCTTCTGTCGAACCTCTTTTGGCAGAATCCCAGGTCTCAACATCTATAGATCTTCCATCTACTATCTCGTCGTCTAGCATTCTAGATGATGTGTATGTGAACCTTCTTCTCAGGATGATATGCCAGGTACATTTGCCGCATCATGTAATCAGTCTTCCTCTCGTCCTCCCATCTTCCATTCTGATGAGGACATCATGGAAGATATGTCTACCCCTGATTACAATTGGAATGTTATGCACCATCGTGTGTACTTCCTACCATAGTAGTCTCATGACCAATATGTTGTGGAATCAAAAGACTTCATCCATGGTGAAGTCGATTGGTTTCGAAATCCCATCCCTACCCCAAATGCTTTCGAAGAAGGGAATATGGCCAACATCTCTCCTACTATCAAAATCAACATTTTAGATAAACCAGGGGTCGAAGAAAACATTACCTTGGGGGCACAGTGCACCCCGGAAGAAATTGAAGCTTACACCAAGCTCTTCAAAGAATTTTATGATGTTTTCACCTGGTCTTACTCTAAGATTCCCAAACTTGATCCCACCATTGTTGAACACCATATCGACACATGGCCCAATGCCACTCCTGTCTGTCAAAAGTTGAGACCCATTCACCCTTCTCATCGTGAGTCCATAAAAGCTAAGATCGACAAGCTCAAGCAGGCTGATTTCATCTATCCCATTGAGTGTACCACATGACTATCCAACTCGGTTCCTGTTCTCAAGAAGAAAGGCACCATTTGTGTCTGCATGGATTTTCATGACCTGAACAAAGCCTGTCCAAAAGACAAGTTTCCCACACCCTTTATTGACTAGATCATTGATGAGTGTGCAGGGCACGAGGTTCTATCCTTTATGGATGGATTCTCTAGGTAAAACCAAATCAGTATCCATCGTGCTGATCAGTTAAAGACAACGTTCATTAGTCTGTGGGGAACATTTTCATATAGAGTCATGCCATTCGGCTTAAAGAATGTTGGAGCCACATTTCAGTGGGCCATGTCATACTATTTTCATGACTTGGCGCACCTTATCTTTTCTTACCTTGACGATCTCACTTCTCGTTCTAGTTCTCGGGTGCAACATATTCATGATTTGCACACCATTTTTTATCCGATGTCGCTAGTATAACATTCATCTTAATCCGTTGAAATGTGTCTTTTATGTTCCTGTAGGGCATCTATTAGGATTCATTGTGTCAAAAGATGGTATCACTCTTAACCCCCTGAAATTTCACGCAATTCTTGAACTGCCACCTCCTCGTACCTTGCGCCAGTTACAAAGCCTTCAAGGTAAAGCCAACTTCCTTCCCAGGCTCGTGCCTAACTATTCGATCACTACGCATGGATTTCTTAGACTCCTTCACTCAACCATTCCATTTGTTTGGGATGATCATGCTCAACAACCTTTTGATGCCCTAAAGCATGCTCTCACTTCCACTCCCTTGATCAGTCCCCCTGACTTCACTAAGGATTTCATCTTGTACATCTTAGCTTCTACCCATTCGAGTGCTAGGGTCCTTATTCAGGAAGATGATGATCAGAATGAGCACGTTATCTACTATGTCAATAAGAATCTCGTAGGTCCCCCTGTGAACTACTCTCACGAAGAGAAATTGGCATTGGCTATCGTGTTCTCCATCCAAAAGCTTCGTCATTATATCCTTACATGTACCACCAGGGTCATAACAAACTCCAACCCCATGACCTTCCTATTGAGTCGATGGATCATCAATAGGAAGTATGCACATTGGATCGTCATCCTCCAGGAATTCGATCTTGAGTTTGTTACACCTAAGAGTAAGAAAGGTTTGGCCCTCGCCGAACTCATTTCTAAACTACCCACTAGTGCATGTGATCCGCTGGTTAATGATGAGCTCTTGGATGAACACTTGTTTGTCATCACTTTGGATGATCCTTGGTATGGAGATATTCTCACATATTTTCAAACCCAAAAATTTCCCCCCATCTTACTCGTGATGATCGACGATCAATTCGATACTAGACCCCTTACTACCTTCTCATCGATGATGACCTTTATCGTCGTGGTGTGGATTCTATCCTTCGTTGTTGTCTCACCCATCCTAAAGTAGACCAAGTGCTAAATGCCTGTCACAGTGGCACTTGTGGTGGTCACCTCTCCGGTATGGCCACTGCCCAAAAAGTCATGTGCACTGGTTACTTTTGGCCTTCTCTCTTCAGTGATTGCATTGAGGCAGTCAAACACTACCCCAATTGCCAACATTTTTCCCCAAAGGCAAGAGCCCCACTGGCTCCCCTCCATCCTATCATCACTGCTAGTCCTTTCTGTAAATGGGCCATTGACTTTATGGAGTGTCAACCACCATCTATTCATAACCATAAGTATATTATCGTGGTGATTGACTATTTTACCAAATGGGCTGAGGCCTTACCAATGTTCAATAACACGGTGGCTACCACAGCCTTTTCTTTTTTAACCATGTTATCGCTCGATTTGGGGTTCCAAGACAATTGGTCTCTAACCATGGCCGACATTTTGAAAATGAGGTATGGCGTGAGTTATCCTCACCGTTGGGCTTCAAACACCAGTATTCATCATCTTATTACCCCCATGGTAATGGACAGGTTGAAGCAGTCAACAAGATTCTCAAAATGATGCTTCAGCGGATGGTGAATAAGCATAATACCAACTAGCACCTTATGCTCTTCCCAGCTTTGTGGGCCTATAGAACTTATGTCAAAACCGCCATTGGGTTCACTCCTTTCCACCTTATTTTGGCGAGGAAGCAATCTTTCCAATTGAGTGTGAGATCCCTTCCCTTCACCTAGCTGTCAAACTTATCCCTGACACCCAACCATTAGAACAAATACTTGTCATGCTTGAACGTGCCTCTGAAGATTGTCGTGTTGCTTTACAAACCATTGAAGTGGCCAAAAAGCGCACCAAAGCTCAATATGACCGAAAAGTCAACGCTTGTGCCTTCCATGAAGGTGATCTTGTTTTGGTCTATGACTAGCCCCATGATACCCTGTGTCATGGGAAGTTCGAATAATTATGGCTAGGACCTTACATCATTTGTAAGGACTTAGGCAAAGGGGGCATATCTCCTAGAAGATTTTGAAGGCCAACTCCTTCCTAATCCTCGTAATGCACTTTACCTTAAGAAATTTTACCCATAGCATATCACATTGATTTGCATGTACTTATTTTTATCATGTGTTTAGGTAGGTTGCATCATTTACTTTGATGATTTGACACTTCACAAGGAAGTCATTTTTGTAAGAAGGGTCACTTCGTTGCCTCTCAAAATAAAATTTCTTCATATGTGACACTTGTACCTTAGGAACCACCTCCCCTTAATGATTTTCATCTCACGCGTTATTTTTCTTCATGAGTAACCATCATGTACTCATGTTTTCAGGGTCTCCACAGGGCCTATTCTGTGTGGCAACATCATTGATTTACCCTTGTTTAGAGCATCCACGACGAGTCACCGTTGCATCCATGGAGTCTGTTTCATATCCCATTATATCATGTCATGGTATTCCATCCATCTTTACATATCATTCATCCCGTGTTGCCCATTTTGGCCCCCATTCATACTGTCCCCCATCCCCTCAGGAGTCGAGTTAGTCGCTACCAGTTCAACCGTGCACTTTATGCTCTAACAAGGGAAGTCGTATGTTTTTCCCTTAGTCCATTTTCTCCATTGTCCCTGGTGTCAATCCATCAGTCACATTACTATTTTCCCTCGTGCCTTAGTTTAGGATCCTCATTGCCTCACCTACCACGGGCCCTATTCTGTTGACAACAGCTCATTTATTCCAGAAGAACGACCTAGAGGGTGGTGTATCTTGGTTCCAGCTTCCATTCTTGTTCGGTAACTTGGATTGAACAAAGGGACTCATTATTTCCCTTTGACTTGGTTGTTTCATGCTCCTGATTCATACACTTAATGGTCTAGTGATGCAGCAGATTGTACCAACAATTTTTGGGTATGTGTGAGATGTTTTAGCCCTCGTGAGGGGGTGACCCTTCAAGTAGCCCCCCACATGCCTGGATGCCTTCATATTATACTAAATCCTCAGATTTAGTTCCGCAAATTTCATTGGTTCGGTTCCTACCGATCATAGTGTTCATAGCATGTGCATCTCCTTTAGATGATCCATTCAGTTTTGCAGAGCCCTTCGTTGTTCAACAGGGCTTCTTCAGTTGTTCAACCCTCCCTCCCACCCATTTTTTGAGGGAAGGGCCATCATATCTCATGTACTCAGATGATAATATATTCAGTCCTGGCTCATGTTTTTTCCAGGTGAATTATGTATATGGGACACATTATATTATTTTTTGTCTCAGTTATGCCAGCGTGTCATGCACCATTCAACATGTACTTCATTGCTCGGTTTTATGTTTTTGGGCACATCATTATTTTTGTACTAAGTTATCTTAGCGGGTATAAGTATGCCTCCCCCGCCTCACTGAGATCTAGTACCACAACATAAAAGGAGACTTGCATTGGTCTTGCCCCCTCTGTCCCTATCCTCTTTCGCTTCAGCTCTATTAGTCTCTCTCTCTCTCTTTATGACTCCACTTTGTTGTCTAGTGATTGTGTCTTTACAACATACTTCAGTCACACATTTTTCTCCTAATACTCATATGTTGGGGGGCAATATGTTATCACCAAAAAATTTATCATCTAGCCTTAATTTACTAGATGGATCGAAGTACACCATGTAAGGTCAATTTTACCATAGTAAAATTGATTTCACTGTGAAAAATTACTTAATAAACCACATTTGTTAAGTAACTTATAATTAAACCTATGAAGAATAATTTTAAAAAATCACTATTTATTTAATTATCTTCTAGGAATAATTAATTAAACCATTGATTAATTAATATTCCTTGTCATATTTGACCCAGTTATGAAAAATAAACAAATAAACTATTAATTATCTTATTTTTCTCTAGGAATAATTAATTAACCACTAATTAATTATTATTCCTTCTCAAGTTTGACTAAATCCCTTAGGAATAATTAAATAAATCATTATTTCTTTATTATTCCTTAACCATTATTCTTGAGATGATAAATAAATCATTTATTTATTTATTATTCCTAAATAAAAGTTTAAATACTTTTCCCTCCTAACCAAATATAATAAAATATTCCAAGTGGTTATTTCTAGAATGAGGTTAAGAATACTTTATTATTACTCATTATTTGAGGATAAGTCAATATTTTGTTATAAATAGAAGGGTTTTCCATTCATTATTCACTTTCAATTATTTTCATTGTTACACTCACTATTGCAACTCTGATTATTATCACTATCGCTTACCATTTTCTTTTCCATTTGAGTTCCCATTGAGCTCAAACATTTTATTTGTTGGTGTTAGGTTCCTATACCAATAGGTTTCATTTTTCATGATTGACCTGGGAAGTGCTAAATATGTTCATCTTTGATGCTGCAAAGGTTCCATATTTTTATGCAGAGAGACAGAATTAAAAAATGTGAAGAGGGTATGCCCTAAAAGAATTATCAAAGGGCAAAAAGAGTAAATTGGTCAAAAAGAAAAATAAAAATGAACCCCAAAGAAAGACTAGGAAAGTGGCCAGTCAAAATGCCACTGCTACCTTATTTGCAAGTCCACAATGTGCAAGTATTGTTGTTATCACACTTAATGGGTGGCCCAACAGTGCAACCTAGACCATGCCATGTTTAAATTGTTGTAGTAGAATAGAGAATGAATATCTGTCCAAACAGTTCAAGCTTGGCAGATCACTAGCTAGGTATAGAAACGAAGGAGCCCAAATGCTCAATCTGGGCCCTTGGAAGAGATAAGGGTACATTTAGATAGGAGGGCAGTCAAAAGAAAAGAGGATAATTAGGGTCTGCAAGTCTAAGTGCACCCATTCAAAAGGAAGAAAAAATGTTAGGTGTATTAGGCTGGGTAGGTAGTTTGACGTTGCAGAAGCAAGCTTTGGATCACCTGATGTATTATCAATCAGAGCTTATATCATCAATGAAAGAAATTTCAAAGCAGATGTTTAATGGCAGAACTATGGAAGCATGTCTAACTCCCTTTCACTCTCCCCCTAAAAAATTTCTTACTAACACCCCTTGAGGACTTTGGGATCTGCCCAACCAGTCCTACTTGTACTTCATTCTTGAGAAAATCGGGTCAAGTTTTGGCTTTCCTCAATGAAAGGAAGCCACATTTCTTGTGTAAAAGTCATTTCTCTACGTTCCGTTCATCCCTATGCTTAAGTTTCATTGCATAAAACTTAGCCTTTTTTACTACACTTTCACTCCACAAAACCATATTAACTTCTAAATTTACTATATAGCTCCCTAACCTACGTCCTCACCCCTATTTTCTACAAAAACTATGTAAAAATCCCAAAAAATATACTAAATATCCCACCCTAAAGCACTATAGCTTTATAAATTTAGTCTTGGGGAATAATAGTCCATTTGGGACTATTATGAACCCTTTCACGTCCCAAACCCAGGATTAATCTAACCTCTGGTCAGGTTAATAACCTATACCTACTCCTCTACCCATCAAAACCTTATGGTTCTGTCCCTCAGCAGTCATTTGCCTAAGGTTTAGTGTTTAAATGTTTCAAATAAACATTAAACGTTACCCCGACGTATGCACGCAAACCCACTTAACCAAAGTTTCCCCCCACTATATTCTAAATAATATTAAAATATACGGGCGGGTCCCCGTGCCGTATCACCCTGCCATGTTCGCGTCCCATCAACTGTTGATCTGTGCCCTACAGATCCAACGGCCCAGGTGGATTTCGGAGCGCCCCCGACGTATGGGAGTTAGCTTCCGATAGCACGAGGGTTTTCCCGTCGTACAAAAGACGCGTGTCTGATTTCTATTGCATCAGGAGGCCTCTGACATTTATCGCCCTCGTACAGAAGGCGATTCGATAAAACCACAAATCGCCTTCTATCTTGTACCACGTCCTCCGGGTGATGTCACCTCCGCGTCACCTGCCGCCGTGCCGCATCACCGCCAGCTCATCTGCCTGCGTCCCCACCTTGCCACCGTTTCCTGTGCCACGTCGTCGCCTGAATCACCTGCCATGTCACCCTGCCGTACCCGGGACCCGTCGATGATGTCATGCTGACGTCATCACAGAAAAGCCCCAAAAGTGCCAAATATGCCAAATTTTCATAAAAACATGTGTTTCGACCGTCTTGTTCATTTTTATTGGACAAGTTGGAAGCACCAGTGCATGTCATTTTACGTCATTTGTCCGCACAATTGCAAATTTGACTATCCCAGCCGCTGTCACCTGCAACTTCAACTCAATTGCTCGCCATTGAACCAGCTCGACACCCTCAGCTCTATAAAAACCAGGTATTTGCCCAAATTCTACCCGTTTACCCCTGTTTTCACCGATTTCTCTATTTTTCTTACTTAAGACTCTGTAACTATCCAAACCAAAGACATTTCCACACCTAAATGTGGCCTAAATTTACTCAGTAACCCTCTGTTCACCAGGAACCCTCCGAACCCGCGACAACTTGCAAATTCGCCATTAAAAAACGTTTTTAAGCTCGGGTTGCCAGCAAAACTCCATACAGCTCAGCATTCTCCCCTTTTACCACATTCCACTGTAAAAACTCCAGTAATTGGGCTGAGAATTATCTCCATTTCCCTCTGCAGTTTGCCCACAGTCTTTTTAATCCCTGTGAATTCATCAAAGAAAAGAAAAAAATTTCAAAAACTCTACAAAGTGACCTCTTTTATAATAGCCACAGACCTTGAAGGTTATTGCCTCATTTGGACTCATTGTATAGCTCTTTTGCAAATCCTCAAAAGCTCTTTCATCAGCCTGTTGTTACACTAATCCTGTTTCCAAGGATAAGCACATATAAACCTCAAAATGGCCACTCCCACAACATTAAATATTGCTCCCTTGAATGCACCACATAAGAACCTAGAATGGCTACCCCTTACTGACAGAGATTACCAAATGAAGGAAACAGTGGAACTCACCAACAAATATCACATTGAAACCTTTTGTGAGTTAAGAAAGAGATACAGGAGCAATGCTGATATCCTTGGTATTTGGGAGTCTAATCTACCAATTTATTATCTCCCACAAGTTAATGTATTCCCTGACCTTATCCATCAATGCTGTGAGAATTATGAGCCCACTCAAAGGGTATTTTTGGTCCCATCTGGGACTATTTTGTTTCAAATCACCCCTCAAGCCATAAACAGGATGCTCAATTTTGAGCCAACAAAGCCTCTGGTTCCTCTCTCCATGAAACTTTTGTTGGACTAAGGTGCCAAGCTACCTAGCTCAGAGATCACAAGAATTGCCCAGCTGTTCATGCAACCAGATTGCCAATTCCAGCAGCCTCCTCCTTATCTTCATGTGTGATTTAATGAAACAGGAAGAATGCTGGTAGATATCATATCCTTCATCTTGGGATTCAATACCAGTGAGTATGTGGATGAGACAGTTTTAGTAATGTTGTCCATGTTTGCTCCAGGACAGCCCCCTGCTGTCCAATATGACTATGCCACCTTCATAGCTGATAAGATTCATGAGCAATTCATGAACCTAGAGAGAGAAAGGTTGTTCAAACATACCTCCTATATATATCACTTGCTGATGTACTATCAGCCTGATAGTTTCCCTGTTTTCCTCAGAAAATTAGATGCTAAGGGGGAGCGAAGGTCTGTAATATTCTGGTCACCAGTCTGCCACCATGTTTATTACTCCCCATATACATATTGTGAGTTCATTGACCTTTTTGTCTATCCAACTACCTTCTTATTATCAACAAATCCTCCTCCCATACTTACTGATGAGATGCAAAAGATTCTGCAACTTTCCAAAAGCTACAACATTGGTGACTGGTATTTTTACCAAAACCACACAGTAATCAAGGTTTATGGCTGTGAATTGGCCCCTTACAGACTGCCCAAATATGTCCCCATGAGACTATTTGCCTTGGAATACTTCCAGCAATTTGGTAATGCAGATCTGATCCATTTCTATGGCAAAAGCAAAAAGGCACAGCTGAAAATCAGACATCAATTCAGCCCTTTCATTTTCAATAAGAGAGAAGAAGCCTGGGTGGAGGCAGACAAAATGTTGAAAAATTTTCTGTTACTAAAAACAAGTTTTTATTGGGCACCATATGACCCCAATCACTTTATAAGCCTTAGAAGAATCAAATACAGGCTCGCAGCATATGAACACTGCACTATCCCTCAAATTGAGCAATTTGCTAATCAACAAGAATGGGTAAAGGGCACTCTAGTTGAAGAATTTTCTGAGGAAGAAATAGCAGAAAAAGAAATCAAATATCTCGAAAAAGCATTTGACTTGGAATCTTTTGGACAGGTGTTTTTCACAGCCCCTCGGCATCTTGGAGAAGGCACCTCTTCTGCCACAGCTCCCCAGCAACCTGCCCAAGTAAGTGCCCCACCTGCAGCAACAGATAAAGGAAAAGCAGTGCAGCATTCAGAAGAACAAGTGCAAAATTTGGAACAACAAGAAACGATGGCAGATCGGCCTACTTCTACAGATGGACAGAGTCAAGGGCAAGACCCTGTAACTCAAACAAAAGTGACTGAAATTCCTGTGTTGCAGACACCTCTAAATGAGGAAAGGGCGAAGAAGAGGGATAGACAGGAAGAGACCCCTCCAGGGACATCCACAGAGCAGCAAGGAGAAAAGAGGCAAAGGTTAAATCCTTTTTCAGAGGAAGAAATGCCAGAGGGGCCCACAGAACAGCAAATTCCCCCAAGCATGGAAACATCGGCCAGCTCCTTTCAGCAGGAGCAAGAGAGACATCAGGGGATGGAAGTAACATCCACCAGACAACAGGGCTGATAGGCCTCTGATATTAAAAAAGAATTTACTGATATCAAAGCTAGGAATGAGCCAGTGAGACTACAGGTGTACAACCAGCTAACAAGGATGGCCCCTACCAATCAGCAAAGGCTAATGGTAGCCTATGACATCCAGGAAGGAAGAATGACCATCGGTCACTTCAGACCTACAACTCAACAACCCCAATCAGCTGCTGATTACATTAGAACCAATCTGGAAGTGTTCACCAAGGATATCCATCCAATGGACCAGATTGAATTGCATAAGCAGACTGGGGAGATGGTATATTCCACTTTAGCAGATAAAACATTGTTAGCCCACAGATTGCCAAACTCTTTGCACAATACTGCTGCCCAATTAGAGTTGGAGAAAGCTTCATCACAGGCCAAGGACAATAGAATCAAGTCCTTGGAGGAGATCATGGTAGAGCTGGGACATGATCCCACTGATCCCAAGGGTGTGCAAGATTTGATAAGAAAGAAAGATGAAGACATAGCTGCCCTTAGAAGACAAATCAAGCTGTCACCCACATTGCATCCTCAAGCTACAGAGGTGGCACAACAAAAAGAGGAGCAGGATGTAGTAGCTTTTCTTACAACCTTACATAAAAGGTTGGTAGAGACAAAAAGTGCCTTGGAGGCATCATTACAGGGAAGACAGGGAGAGTTGGCCTCTCGGCCAATTCAAATAGCTTAGATTCTCACAACTGCTCCTCCCACGGCCACCACAACAGTCCCTCTCACTGTTACAACATCAGAAGCAGGTGCCTCAAGCTCAGCACCAATTTCAACAACTACTTCAGCACCTACAGAGCAAGGCACCAGCTTGAGAATGGACAACATGATGAAAGAAATAGAAGCCTTGGAATTGAAAATGGAAGAATTGAAAGAAACCAAGGAAAATCTGGCTAGAATTGAGGAAAAATATGACAAATCAAAACAAGAAGTGGCTGAGAAGACAAGGGAAGTCAAAGCCTTAGAAAGAATAATAAAGGAGCTGGAGAAAGAGCTCACTTTTGATAGGACTCTAGCAGATATCAAGAAAATTTTGTGGGCCAAGATTGGCCAATCCATTACAGACCAATGGCAATCCATTGAAACTATTCATGAGAAAATGGATTTGATAAGCTTGGCTCAGTTTGAAAACCAAAGGCTAGAACATCTCTAGCAAACATGCCCGAGCAAGCTAACAAAATGATCCAATTTTTGAATACTCGCACCAAAGGGCAGTTGGCCGAAATGGGAGTCAAAGGGAACAACCTGAGTGATAACAGTTGGGTTTATACATTATAGAGGAGAGAGACTCTACAAAAAGCTGAAGACATTTGAAGATAGCCAAGAACCCATTCCATAAAGGGGGACTGGTAACATTTATTTGTTCCCTTCACAGGTTTTGTTTAATAAAATATATTCTTTATATATTTGGTTTCCATTGGATTATTGGAGATACCCGCATTTATTACTATTTCATTTTGTTGTTTAACTATGATTGTGGCATAGATCAGGGCTTTGTCAGGTTTTGTTTCTATCATTTACTGCAGATCTACAATGTTTAGCAACCATTTATATTGTTGAGACTATTTTTCATCCACAATCTTAGGTTATTTCTTTTCATACACCTTTGAGAAGAAAACACTATAACACTTTTCGTCTATTTATGGTCAATTTCATTATTATTTTATTATATTTTTATTATTTTGACCTAATTTTATCATATTACATGTATTTTTAATCTTTTGATGATGTTCTAAGCAGGTTTAAAGTTATTCAAACGATATTATGATTATTTTAGATTCAATACAAGTCATTTTGATAAAAGAGCATACTTTTATCACTTTTTCTGGCTTTGTAAACTCACAAAAAAGGAAACCCCTAGAATTCGCTTTCAACTCTTTTCAAGCTCCCTAAACATGAAAAGGTTGTCGAGCACTTGTCTTTTAGAACTCGTTAAAGTAAATGAAAAGACATCTACTCAGTATAAGTTTAACCCTTTTCTATACTGAGATAGAATATTTATGAAAAAGGAATACTTTATTCAAATAGGACTAAAGGTTTCTCCTGATTATCGTTTTCTGCCTTTTTAGACTAACGAGACAAATTTATGAAAAGGAATCTTTGGAGTTTTCTTTTTCAAGCTCTCTAAACATGAAAAATAAGTCAAGTTACACATTTAATGGACTCATAAAATCATCAAACAACGTTGGACTCGTTGAAAATGAAGGGACCTAACCACTCCTTAGGATTAGTTGAAAATACTCAGAATATTTCATTTGAAGGGTGAACTTATAGATCAAGCATATGTTGTCCTCCTCAAGATTGTCAAAAATAAAGAGGTACCAAACAGAAATAGTTGGGGAAATTGGGAAAACAGGGTACTTAACCTAATAATGGTACTGAGTCGCTCTCGAACATGACAATCTTTCACTTCATCTCTGTGATTGTTGGGTTTTAAAATTTTCTTGCCTCTTTGGTTAATCATACCATGTTAAAATCCTCTGCATTCAGTTTTGGGTCAATGTTTCCAACCCCATAAAGTGTCGTTGATATGTTTAAGATACATCCTTCAGTTGATATCTGTTACAATACTGAGCCTTCATTGATGTTTGCCATTCCTGAACAAACTCTTCATCAACATCATCCTGTCTCAAATTTTGATACCTGTTTCATGTCGTTTATGGGGGATACATCAAGGCCCTCCTGGGATGGGTCACTTCCTATCGACATCATCTCTTTATCCAATAAGTTGACTTATAAACTCTTTTTGGTACCTTGGATCTTGCATACATCAATGGAAAGTTTCCTCACTTTCGGTGATGGGTCCTCATCATTGGCCTTCAACCATAACATTTTGTGTGGTGTTCGACTTCAACTCATTCATTCAAACCACATAGATTATACTATATTACCTTGAGAGCCATTAAAATCATTAGTGGTTTCTCTCTCGTCTGTTAACGGCTTATATCACTGACCATTAATCAAATTGTGTCTACCATGTTCGACTCCAGCTCATTTATTCACATGGTTAGACTTGTACTATCGAGTGATAAGGCAGAAGACCCCAAATCTAGTTCGATCCATCTGTGTTGTTATTTCAGGATTAATACAATATTACAAAGTATGATGGATATGATAATATATATAGTCATCCAAGCATGGGTCCACACGTTTTCATCAGTGGACAAGACTTCTTGGTCATTGTACATGTAATATTGGCTTATATGATGAGCACGGGTATGCCTCCCTAAACAATAATATCATGATGATAATATTTATTGTAATATAGGATGATCTCAACCAATTTGTTCTTGATACAAACTTGTCACAAGGTAAAGCACTTCAGTCCTCAACCACTGCTTTTGACTTTGTACTTTAGGGGGAAATATGTTACAAGTCATTTTGTCACATCTGATCAAAAGGCCTAAAAAACAGATCAATAGACATCCATGAATACTTTTTCATAATCCCTTTGTAAATCCCTAAACATCAATTCTCCGAAAAGTCTAAGTTTCTGGGTCTATCTACTCAAAAACAATATTTTTAGGCCCAACACACTGTGTGTTCTTTCCCACCAGTGTTGGGTGCAAGTTTCATACTTGAGCATCAAAACTGGCCAACACATTTTGCTCCATTATGTAGGTGCACTGATTTTAGAAATTCAGGCAAAATAAAAAATAATTTCAAATCTTCTCCTTCCAAAGATTCTAAGGTGTTTTTAACCATTTACGATGGATAGAGATCTCAAATTCCTATGTGATCCTGCTCTAGTGATATTATCTCTTGTCCCTTGAGCTTATCCTCCTTCTGAAGTGAATATCAAGCCTAGATTGGTAAATCCTAAACTGTGATTTTTTCCTAAAAAATTATTGCCTCCCATGGAGTCGAGGTTGGATTTTGGAGATTATTGGGATGGATTTTGGAGATTGCTAGTGCCCTCATGCTACTACTTTGAGGTTAAGGAATCATCATCCATTTGCATTAGGGTTGAGTGTGAATGTTTTCTTTGTGACAAGGAAGGACAAGTCAAGTAGGGAAACACATCTACAAAGTCAACTTCTATATATGGTTGTAACTCTTTCCTTTATTTATTAATACAAAAAGCATCATGTTTTCCTACACTTGTGTTATGCTTATGCTCTTTTATTTCAATGCCATGTTGACTCATTAAATAGAGATATTGGATTATGCTATGTGGATATTCTAGTTCCTTTGCCTATTTTAGTCATTGTTACAAGTTCCATGTATAGCATGTGGAGCTAGGATTGGAGCTTACAAGCAAAGAGGAGAGAAGGAATTGCTACGAATTCCAAGTAGGTTTCTTTTCTATATTCCAATCTCACTAAGGAAAACATCGATTTTTTTTGTCCTCTATTGTTCTAGATCAGACCACTAGATCTAGGGAATTCATTTTTTCTCGCAGAAGTGAAAAATCCATATAACACATGTCCTTCTATGTCAATTTATGGAGCTATTAATTTTCGTATGGAAAAAACAAATCAATAAGTAGAGTTGTTAGGAATGTTCTGAGTAGAAATTTACTTCCATGGACCTTAAATGTGCACTAGCAAGGTAATTGATCTTCAACCCTCTCCTCTAGGAGAAGAAAATGATGAAGAAATTAATTTGCATATTTATATAACTCCACTTTAGGTTATAAATGCTTAATGACTAGGTCAAAGGTTTATGATAGTATTATTTGCTTCTATGTCACCAATATAATCAAACACGTTCACCTATTTCTTATCTCATTAAGAGCAAGAAGGAAAATCTAGGGCTAAGTAGAGGACTGGATGAAGATCAATCTGGGACTAAGTAGAAGACTGGGTTATTGTTGTTGCTCATATTCTCTTGATGGTTGTCATAGCTCCAATAAACCTTATTGTTATTATGTCTTTGACATGGCCGAGGTAGATGCTTACTTGAACTAATACAACCTCCTATCATATCTACTGAGGTTCTATACTGGTAAGAAACATTAAACTAACCCAATACATATAGTAGCAAAATATCAGTTTAGGAACTCTGCTCATTCTATAATAACATTGTCATATTAAGTTTATCATTAGCTATAAAATTTTGTGAATTGTAAGAAGATATTCAAAGATACCAATCCACACACTTGTGCATAATTAGATCAAGAATTCTATCTTGAACTGTGCTCACTACTGAGGAAAGGAGTGCTAGTATGTTTACAAAGTGTACAATTCCTACACATTTGAAAATCCTCTAACCCCTGCACTATCTCCTTCAAACGCCCAACTTAGATCCTTTGGATTAGTTTCTGATATGATTACTTATACAAGTTCCAAATATGATTATAACATAAATTGGATTAGGGTATGACCTAAGCAACCATGTGATGCAAATTTTCAGGTTCCTCAAGATTGGACCACCAAGTACAATCACCTGACATATAAAATATGTTGGAAATAATACTGAGAGGGGGGGTGAATTAGTATTATCAAATCAGATAAAACTTTTCAATTTCATACTCAGATTCATACAAGCAGCTTCAGTTAAGGATATCAGCGTATATACGCGACTTAGTTAAGGGCAACTAGCGTACATGCAGTAATCTTATGATTCAGTTAGCTCATCTTTAGTAAATGCATCAGAACATTATTAACCATATTAACAGTAAACAGGTGCAGTATAACAGAACAGATCATCACACATAAGGCACACACATGAACACCATGATATAAGGTGGAAACCCAATGTGGGTGAAAACCACCTGCTGCAATTTGTTTCTATCTTCCTTTAATAAGAAACTTCTTTTACAATGTACTGGTGCAGTCCTTTACCAGCACGCAGGCTACAACCTGCAGAGGGCTACAACCCTCTTAGCTCTTGTACTAGCCGATCCATTTACTAGTACGTAGGTGCCTGCCTACAGAATGCTCCAACCTTTACTCGTTCTCCAGCTGCTCCTGGAAGGGAGCTACAACCCTCTGGCTCTTGTACTGGCTGATATGTTTACCAGTACGTAGGCGTCAGCCTACTGAACTCTACGATCTTCCCGGGACCATGTTTTATACATTTTCATACTGGATCCATAAAACAACCTGCATCATCAATCTCTGAATCACCCAATACTGAATCACTGAAACCCTGTCAACAACATAGACAACATAACAGTAACCAGATCCAACTTCATCTTCAAATATCATTCATCACATTGTATACGCTACTTGGACAAACCCAACCTGCTTGTATACGCTCTTTTGCCAAAGACAACCTGCGTACAGATCTGCAAATCCTAACTTATAATTCTACAGCTATACCAGACATCAAAACATACCCAGATCATAACAATAAACATGCGTCAATAGATGAAGATAATCATTCCAAGCCTTGAGATCTCATTCCATAGTTCATCATCCTCCACATGAGTGAAACCATGGTTCAGATCACCAACCCATAACCAGCATTTGGATCTCACACTTCATCAGATATTCATTACTCGCACTTCCTCTTTGGCCTAATGATCTTCTCCTTATATAGGTTTAGGCCTTTCATAATACCACGGTCCAAAACCATAGTAAAACGATACCATCAACTCAATACTAGGGATCAACACGTCTGTCGAGATACTTTGGTCCAAAAACATAGGCTCAAGTACCGAGGACTAACTACCACGGACCAAAAGTAAGCTTTCCGACACGTACGCTCTTTTCCGTTCATGAACCTGCGTGTATACCCTACTTGGTATATAGCGAACCTGCATATACGCGACTTGGTATATAGCGAACCAGCGTGTATACGCGACTTGGGCTTAATGAACCTGCGTATATGAATTTTCTCTTCTTCTTATAGTCTGATCATCAATTCCTTGCTGCTGACCTTCTGCACTATGATTTGTCATCAGTGTGGTTTTCCATCAAGGACAACACTTATCTCGTAATGCCAACAATCTCCCCCTTTGGACTTGATGGCAAAGCTAACTTGTCACACTTAGAACTATCATCTGATTCCTTTGAGCTGTCCTCCATCAGTCACATCTGATATCTCTTCTGAAGATTCATCCAGTTATACATAAGTGAGATATTCTTCTATGAGAGGGTTGCCATCAAGTACAACACATGCATCATAATGCCAACAATCTCCCCCTTTGGACTTGATGGCAACAACAAACAACACCAAATCACTCTCCCCCTTTGACATCAAGGGCAAAGGGTGGACCAAGATGTTCTCTTCCTTTGCTGAACATTTCGCTGTCCATACTCCCCCTGAGTATCTGTTAAAATCTCTGAATGATCTCCCCCTTTGTATATGCCAAAGTGTACCAATCTGTCAATGCTCCCCCTGAGTACATGCCGAGTCTCTGTACTGCTGAAGTGTGTTGTTCATGCTCTTCCTGACTGTAGGCAAGATCTGCAAAAGATGTTCTTCAAGAAGAACATGACTCTATACATCATAAAAGACCTTCCTATCACCAAAGACTCATACATACATCCATCTCTCAACTAAGTGAGGATATACAAAAGTTGACTCATCCACCCAACCAAGTGGGGATACATCAAAAGTTTACATATGACAATCAATCACATTGCATCAATCATCCCAGGCATAGTGGGGAAACCAAAATAGGCCGTTACATGACCTTGACACCATGAAAGAGATACCACAAAAGAGATATATGACATAGGGACGAAATATCTAGAGAAAGACTTATGAATGTCATCAATAACTGATATTGGCAGCATCTATCAATCACCATTCAGATCAGCAACCAAGAGATCCTTCTGTTCTCCTTCGCCCTTTGTTCCACCTGAAACCAACAATGAATGTGAACTAGAACCAAAAGCTTCTAAGATAATGCCAACAATGCATCATTGGAAGATTATCTGTTCCCCCTGAACCTGTGCCAGATGGTCTCTGTCAGACCCATATCAGACTCTCTGTAACCAACATCTGTCCCTGCTGATTTCCTTCAAAACTCCATATACGCGTCTGCATCCACATAAACAAGCGTATATACGCGGATAGGCCTTATGAAACTCGCGTACAACCATTTCCATATCAGCAACCTGTAAAATGTCCTGCAACAAGGTATGTCTGGACATAGATGTCAACTCCTCCTTTTTAAACATCATCCTGAAATCATTCACATTATGTGTGAAACCACCATAGCCATTACATCAACGTCAAGATCTACATGATCCAAGTATCATTACTTGGGAACATCTGCATCAATCAACATATGTAAGTATCAACCTATCATCATATAGATAAGAACTCATCACCATGTCTCCAACAAAGCAACTTTGAGTAGTCATCCATGTATCAGCATTATGTATCTTGAGCTCAAGCTCATTTGACAAAGCTTCTTGATATCATCAACAGCAACAATCCTTATCCACAAGAGTGCCTGCATCATAACTGTATGATCTTTATGCATATGACGACAACAGCATATGAGTGACTCATCATCAAGTGAGGAAGATGTGTATTCAAGCTTTGTACTTCTCCTTATCCTTATGAAGATCACCATGTAAGCACCATATATGCATCATCAAAGAATCAACCATAAATCTGATCTGAACATCAACTAAGAATCATACGAGATTTTATCATGGACAACTCATAACCACATCATAGCAAGATATATCATTTAGCCATATAAGCATCATCACCAAGGACTAATAACCATAATGCCAACAATGAATTATTAAAGGCATATGCTCCCCCTCAACCTGTGCCATCTGTTTGCTGTTAGATCTGAACATGCATACATCAGTAGTAAGCATCAAGACATCATCATCATCAAGTTAGGATTAAAGCACTTCTAGCATCTTACAAGTATCAAGACATTTCAAGACATTCTCAGCAGACTGTAACTGTTAACCAATAGAGCAGATACTGGATTGAATCATATCAGACTCCTTTTCTGAGCCTGTCCCCACTGCTTTTCCACAGACTGATATATACGCGACTTTGCAGTGTATAACTCGCGTATATACGCGACTTCAATTTATGAAACTTGCGTATGAGTTTCAGGACACTGAAGTTTTACACCTTCAGCTCCCTCTAAGATTATTATGTCTGTGTTGTGTTGAACCTGAGTATTTTGTGTTGTGCCACATCTTTCTGGCTGAACTTCCTTCTTCTTCCATATCTTCATGTGTGATGTTGTTTTCTATTTTTGGTGAGATGTTCATCCTTTGTTCCTGCATTCCTTTGCTATATGTCCAAGCTTGTTACATGCATAACATCTTACATGTTTCATATTCCTCCTGTAGCAGTCAGCAGATTTGTGACCAAACATATTGCAAGCAAAGCAATATCCATTAAAGTGCCTTGAATGTGGAGATCTTTCTTCATGATGGTCTTGAACTCTTCTTCTTCCACATCTGGCTGCAACATGTCCAAGATTATGGCATACATAACATTCAACATTATTCATAGGAGGAGTAAAAGATTTTCTTTGAAGAATTTCTTTCCTTGGTTGATGATGAGATTGACCTTTCATCTCCTTGTTGATCATTTTGGATTTCTCTTTATAGTCCCTTGCCTCACCTTGTGAACTAGATTCACCTTCAACAGATTCATGAAAACCAAGACCAGTCTTGATAATAGGAGACCTTTGACTACTAAGAAGATCATCTAAGGCTTTAGTACTATCTTGAAATCTCAACAGTTTATCCTTTTCTTCTAATTTACCTTTCAAGATATTTACCTCAACTTGAAGTTGTTCCTCCTTTTCTAGACATTGCTTCTTCATGTCTTCTTCAGCTTTCCTTCCTTCTTCCAACTGATGCCTTAGTTTGAGAATCTCCTTTTCTTGCTCTTCATTCAGATCCTGCTGCATTTGACGAACTTGGAAGGCACATTCCAGCTGGGATTTTAAGCTGATGACTTCATTGTCTTGTTTTTCAATTGCTTGATGTAGATCTTCATTCTGCTTCCTTGATTCTTCAAGATCTCCCTTTAGTGAGAGGATTGTAGCTTCAAGATTTTCATAGTAGCTGCATCTATCTTTGAGTTTCTTGATGGTTGTGCTTCTTTCGTTGACTTCTTTTCTTAATGATGTCACTTCATGCTGCAATTTTTGACATTGGGCTTCCTTGTCCCTGAGTAGTTTTCTTACCTTGTTTCCTTCTTCAAGTTGGGCTTTTAGTTTAGTAGCTTCTTCTTTGAAGTCACATTCCCTTTTGTTCAATAGATCTTGTTGATCTCTAATTTTGTCTGTCAGCCTTTTAAATTCTGCCTCTATTTGATATCTTTCTTGTTCACCCATAAGAGCAAGTTCAGTAGTTTCACTATCACTTCCATCTCTTTCACAAGGAAATATAGCTGGAACATCAGAGGATAACACATTCATACCTGATAATGATTCTGAATCTGATTCTGAATCTGAAGAGCTTCTTATACCTAATCCCCAATCGATTCTCCCACTGTCATAGTCCTTCTGAGATGTTTTCTTCTTCTTATGAGATTTCTTCTTAAGCTTCTTTCCCATTGTTCCACGGATCTCCTTCAAGCGATCAAGCTTCTATCAAAGGACCTGCTCTGATACCAATTGTTGGAAATAATACTGAGAGGGGGGGTGAATCAGTATTATCAGATCAGATAAAACTTTTCAATTTCATACTCAGATTCATACACGCAGCTTCAGTTAAGGATATCAGCGTATATACGCGACTTAGTTAAGGGCAACTAGCGTACATGCAGTAATCTTATGATTCAGTTAGATCATCTTCAGTAAATGCATCAAAACATTATTAACCATATTAACAGTAAACAGGTGCAGTATAACAGAACAGATCATCACGCATAAGGCACACACATGAACACCATGATATAAGGTGGAAACCCAATGTGGGTGAAAACCACCTGCTGCAATTTGTTTCTATCTTCCTTTAATAAGAAACTTCTTTTACAATGTACTGGTGCAGTCCTTTACCAGCACGCAGGCTACAACCTGTAGAGGGCTACAACCCTCTTAGCTCTTGTACTAGCCGATCCATTTACTAGTATGTAGGTGCCGGCCTACAGAATGCTCCAACCTTTACTCGTTCTCCAGCTGCTCCTGGAAGGGAGCTACAACCCCCTGGATCTTGTACTGGCTGATATGTTTACCAGTACGTAGGCGTCAGCCTACTGAACTCTACGATCTTCCCGGGACCACGTTTCATACATTTTCATATTGGATCCATAAAACAACCTGCATCATCAATCTATGAATCACCCAATACTGAATCACTGAAACCTTGTCAACAACATAGACAACATAACAGTAACCAGATCCAACTTCATCTTCAAATATCATTCATCACATTGTATACGCTACTTGGACAAACCCAACCTGCCTGTATACGCTCTTTTGCCAAAGACAACCTGCGTACAGATCTGCAAATCCTAACTTATAATTCTGCAGCTATACCAGACATCAAAACATACCCAGATCATAACAATAAACATGCGTCAATAGATGAAGATAATCATTCCAAGCCTTGAGATCTCGTTCCATAGTTCATCATCCTCCACATGAGTGAAACCATGGTTTAGATCACCAACCCATAACCAGCATTTGGATCTCACACTTCATCAGATATTCATTACTCACACTTCCTCTTTGGCCTAATGATCTTCTCCTTATATAGGTTTAGGCCTTTCATAATACCACGGTCCAAAACCATAGTAAAACGATACCATCAACTCAATACTAGGGATCAACACGTCTGTCGAGATACTTTGGTCCAAAAACATAGGCTCAAGTACCGAGGACTAACTACCACGGACCAAAAGTAAGCTTTCCGACACGTACGCTCTTTTCCGTTCATGAACCTGTGTGTATACGCGACTTGGGCTTAATGAACCTGCGTATATGAATTTTCTCTTCTTCTTATAGTCTGATCATCAATTCCTTGCTGCTGACCTTTTGCACTATGATTTGTCATCAGTGTGGTTTGCCATCAAGGACAACACTTATCTCGTAATGCCAACAAAATACCAATCTTGTCAAGATAAAATCTTGCCATCACAAGGAAAACACCTAATGACCAAAACCCTCTAGAGGAAAAATAATTTATGAAGTATAATTGATATAAGATACTAATGTGGTTTGTCATAATTCTACGAATATGTGTGGTGGATTATGAGTTAGTGCAAGTGCTCCTTGCATATATATTGTTATTACTGCCAAGATTTCAAAAAAATAACTCATGCCCTCTTCATGGACTACACAATTGTTTAAAAATATTCATTTTCATACGTATTAATTCAGCCTACACATGTGTTAGGTTTCCTTGTAGGAACTGACATATACCTTTACCTAATTCATGTTGGGTGGGTGACTGCCTCTAGGCTTGTGCCAATGCTGAATAAGATACGCTGCAAATAAGGATCTAAATGTTGCACGTGCCTACCTAAGAATATATATACACACACACACTAGAGACATGAACAAATGTAGGGTAGATTAAAATGCATAGTCCTAAGGATGTGGTCCAACATTTAGGTGGGGAGGTTTGGTTCCCACAGGTCTCATGGTCCAATCCCAGGTAGGACTATGTACACCTGAGAGTTGATCCAACCACAATTTCTTCTGTTGAAAAAAAAACAAGGGGGTTTGATATAGGATCCTTAGAGAAAGGCATTAAACTCTAACTTAATGTCCAATGCCTTGATATTCTAACAAATAATGTGTTATATTTTTCATACATATCATCATTTAAAAACTTCTATTATCAATGATATACCTTATAGACTTTAATTTCTTTGTAGGTTCTTATGGAAACATTTCATAATTTTTCTTGGTTTTTTGTGTGATTTGTCTTCTACTACAAACATGTATATGCTATTGGTTATCTCAATCCAACTACATTTGATTTTTTTCCACACTTCCCTATATTTCATCACCATTCTTAAATTTTCTATATCATCCCACCATCCAAATGCAATAAAGATACTCGACAGAAGAAATTTCTGGCTCTAACACAAGAAGTTGTACCATAGAACATCAACCAATATCTGCATGTGTTTAAAGAGTTGGAGGACTCCCTTCTCTTATCCATTTTATCCATGTCCTATAATTATTGTATTCCATAAAACCACATTAACATAGTTACCAACTTGATGAGAAATCTCTAGAGTTCTTTTTTTTTACAGTTTGCATTTAATGGTTATTTTTACTTTTGTTCCAAAAAAAAGTGCTACTGGTAACACCCTATTTTTCAAAGTAGTGTTTTGACATTATCTTTTTAGTTATAAATTGTCATTTTTTTAAGTGTTATGTTTTCCATATTTTTTTTTTTTAAATATTTATTTTTTTGTTTAATGTGTTTTCTCCTTGTTTTATCATTTTTTTCAATCTTAAGAACCAAAGGGGAAAATACATTAAAAAAATGTCATTTTAAACCACATTAAGTTTTTTATATATCATTTAATTTATTTCAAATTCATGATTTAAACCATTTTTATATGGTCATAATTAACAATAAAAAATAAAGAAAAATAAAATTTTAAAATTATTTATATTCATAAAAGATGAATAGACATGTTATCGTCATGTATTAGATCATGGCTTTTGAGCCCATCTTTATAAAGAACAAAAACTCATTGTTATTGCTCCACTATTGTGGATAACACCTCATCTATTATTGCATTGGATCTAGGTCCTCAATTCTTCTTTGTTAGATATGAACTATAGCTTCATATACAAAATTGTTTACTTGCATAAAACATCACATAAACTATACCAACAAAAATAGATTACATTAGTTGTTGCAAATCATTAATTGTTGAAAAAATTTGAAGTAGAAATCCATTGATTCATGTTCTTCTCCATCCACAAATATTGTGTTACCAAAACAAACCAACATGGAGCTCTAGAGCTTCCTTATAGAGAGTATCTACTTTTGCGTTGAGATCTCTGAGCACATAATTGAAAGATAACCATTCAAACGAAAGAATAGTCTCTTGAATGTCCTAAAGAAGAGAGTGCAAGAAGATATTTTCAACTTCAACTTTCTTGTTTGTCAAACCAATCACCAATTTTGAGTCCCTTATCATTTGTATTTTTTTAATATTTTCAGGGAGGCAATAGAGAGGGGCATTCTTAAAGCTACAATTTTTTCTTGATTATTAGTCCCACGACCTATAGCATATCAAATATGCATGATGTGAGAATGACTATGATATAAAACTACATTGATCCTACAAATAGAGGGGTGGCCCTGAGAAGCTCCATCATAGAAACCCATGGAACACCATAATCCAATGAAGGAATTACTAGATTACTCTTGTTCTTCTACTTTCGATCCACTTTGTATTATTTATAGAGCTTTAGAATCAAAACAACTAAAATTTTGACTTGGATATCTCATGAATTGAAAACACTGGAATTTATTTCCCACCAAATCCCATAGAATAGAATGTACATAAATTCTTCAAATTGGGCTACAAATTTATCCCCACTCCAACCCTTCATATAATATGCCAGGATCTACTGAGTCCATCTAGATTGAGCATAGAGCTCAATGACTACCTTTCCAAACACTTGCACTATATATGGACATGAAATAGAAATATGAGAAATAATTTCTTCAAATACTTTACATAGAGGACATCTATTCATGCCAATCTAGCCCCTTCTCAACCCAATGTTTGAGGTAAGGAGTTTGTTGTTTAGAGGAAGACATGGGTGATTTTAATTTTTAATGGGGAATGGGGCTTCCATAAATATCTCCACCACCACTTTGAATTCTCTATAAAAAAGGATTCAAGTTATGAAGAACATCCAAGTTTCATTGTGAAATCACTATTACTTAGGTTCATTGACCACACAAGGTCATCCTTGATTTCATATATCATTCTAATAAAGTTGGATACACATGATTTAATCATTCTCCCATTCTAATTCTTTTGGTCCTACAAGCATAAGAAGGATAGAGGATTTCCATTCTACGTGAACCCATAATTAGGGAGATTGAGCTTTGGTATCAGAGAGAAAGGAAATCCCGAGTTGATTTAAACTTAAACCATATATTATGGAATAGAACATATTAAAATAAATAAACATAAAACAAAAAAAAAATAAAGAAATGTATTCTCAATGAAAAATCTCAAAAGAAAAACATTATAATATAAATTATCCAAAATTTATCAACTGATCCCTTTTCAATCACCTTAAAACTAATCAATAATATCAATTAGGCCAAAGTAATCATTCTGAATGTGAGCATCATTTTTTTCTTCTATTGGATTTTCTATGTTTGTGAGTTGTCTAAAGTGATCATTTCCAAACAACCCTTTCAATGATGGTTGAAGCTTTGATCGGCCCTTGCAATGTATGCTTAAGAGGCCCATCTACGTCCTTTGCCACCTTTTTTTTGTCAAACGAAAGATTATATTAATTTCTCAAAAATTGATTACATCGATGCCAAAATTTCTTTGCTATCCCGACCTCACTCCAACTATATTTGTTGGCTAGCATAACGAAGCAAAATATGAAAATATAAAGCCACTTTTTACATGACGCCCATAAACATACTAGTTGTATTTCCCAAGAGATAGACAAAAAAAAACCAACAACAACCATATTATATTGGAGGGTTTGGTGCCTGATCATTTGCAAGGACAACATGAGGAACTCTCCCCTCATGCACATGATAATCAATATTAGCCAATCTCACTTCAATTTCATCCGACCTTTCATCATACCTTCATTGGATGCGACAAACTAAAGTGAGGTGTTCCATAGTTTCTCCCTGTGAGAATTGCATATCATTTATATAAGTTATGCTCTAATTTCTATCATCATGCCTATGCTCACAAAGAATGTCTATAATAGCATGTATATCATGCAATTGGTCTACAATAGAGGCCAGCGTTAGCGGTTGCACCACATTCCTTGGCAACAGTGCACAAAACTAACCGACCTCCCCCTCTGGCACTGCACCCTCCTCTGCACGCTCCTCCTTTCACTCGACCTGATCCCCAGGTTGAATACGACGACCAACTCCTTGCCTAGCCCTCCCTCTCTATCGTAGCATGACGATAGTCTATGATAAGTTCACAACAAATGGCCCACTTCGGCCTTTAGGCTAGCCCAAGAGAGGGGCCACCCCCACCCAACAAACACATAATAAATAGATAGGTAATGTGTGCCACTTCTTGGTATTGATACCCCAACTCACTAAGGGGAAGCCTTCCACTAAATGCACCGAAACCAAAACCACCTGGCTCTCCAACCCTATCGTTTCAGAGTGACACCGACTCCAAAAAATAGGTTGGTCAAGGGGGACCTGTAATTTATACAATCTAGAGACCACCAATAAGAAAAAGAGGGTAAATTGAAACAACGACACAAAATGCTAACACCCAAACCCCATTTACCTCTTGAACAAAGAAAAAATTTCTGTATGTAGAAGTCAATGGCGACACCCGCTTAGATGTGGTTGCAATCCTTATCCCCTGGATCCCACACTAATATAACTTTCCCTGAGACCAGACACACAAGAGACTCATTCCATCCCTCACCAGTTCCTCCAGGCCCAGCTGCACCCAGACCAGCGAACATGCACAGGTGAAAGGCATATGCACACTCAATTGTCGCAGTCCCTTTAAACCTCACTCCCATACCCAACATCCACATGCATCACAAAAATAAAAAATCACAATTTACATAAAACTCAACCACCTTCTCAACACTTTGGCTCCATCCGGACCACTTAGGTTGGGCATCTCCCTTTCCATCTACATGTGTCATTTCGCCCAGTTCGAGTCACTTGAACCCTGGCCCCGTACTTCATTACCTTCTACCTCTCACGTGCTTTTCACGTTGCACACCCTTGTTGGGGAACATCCTCTACCACCTTGAAAAACATGAAATCCTGGCCTTTTTCATTACACATTTTGATGATTTATATGTTATTCCTTGTGTTGAGTGAATGCTTAAGTGATTTAATCATATCCATGATTTTCATGACCTTTGGTAGCCTTAACACATTAATTTGGATAGGCTTTTTAGAGCTACAAATCTTATTCCAACATCTTACTAGTAGCCTACCATAAAGATAAGGACCCTTTCCCATTATTTTCTAGTGTGAACCTCTAGGATCGCTTGAATCTAGACTTTATTGGTGGTGGGAATGAGATGTGGCTATGCAACAAATCGAAGGAGACAATCTGCCAATAATTTAGGGATTTTTGGAGGGAAATCAACCTAGGTTGTTCCAAATTCTTTTTTGTATAATAAGGGGACTTGAGGATATGTCTATGGATAAGAAAAATAACATTTTTTGAATATATTGTAGCTCTATAACTCTTTTCATTCAGTCTTATGTATTTTTGTTTTAAACTAATGGAAAAATAATCTTTCTTTCCAAGTAGCTAGTGTTGGATTTTTATCAAGTCTTGGAGCACCTTGGGGAGGGCCCAACCATAGGAACTCAACAAACCCTTATGTACCCTTATGTGTCCCATTTTCCATGTTTATTTCTTATACTATCCATGTATTTCATTTCTACTATAGTTAGTTTAGTTAATGATGTACTTTGTAATTTCCTGTAGGAACTTAGAAATTTAATGTTTTTCATTTACTAACTTGTTCTCATGAGTTATCATAAGGGGACTCAAGGATATGTCTATGGATAATAAAAAGAACATCGCTTTTAATACATTGTAGCTCTATAAGTCTTTTCATTCAGTCTCGTGCATTTCTTATTTAAATTTATGGAAAAATAATATTTCTTTCCAAGTATCTAGTGTTGGATTTTTATTAGGTCTCCGAGTGCCTTGGGGAGGGACCACCCATAAGAACTCTACAAACCCCTATGTACCCTTCCTTGCCCAATTTTTCATGTTTATTTCTTATACAATCCATGTCTTTCATTTCTATTATAGTTAGTTTAGTCAATGATGTACTTTG
Source organism: Pinus tabuliformis (assembly GCA_031772625.1). Classification (NCBI taxonomy): domain Eukaryota; kingdom Viridiplantae; phylum Streptophyta; class Pinopsida; order Pinales; family Pinaceae; genus Pinus; species Pinus tabuliformis. The sequence goes on from CM062805.1 coordinate 121,841,610, forward strand.
TAATTTCTGGTAGGTACTTAGAAATCTATTTTTTTTCATTTACTGACTTGTTCTCATGAGCCATATGTGTTAGAAATGACTTATTTTACAACTTGGGGGAGGAACACATTGATGTTATACATTTAAATCAGATAGAGTATGTGGATGAGAATTAACAGAGTGATCTAACTACTTTTAAGAGTAGAGAACCTATTGTCTTGCAAGCTTCAAAGCTTTAAATACTTGAATTTCTAGCCTATAACAAATAAGAATTTCCACGGGGTGGACCAATTTGTTTCCAAATGTGCATGTTGAAGTTGGAGATTATTCATTTCATGTTATAGGTAAAATATTTATTTTGAGCGATTCAGATATACTTCAGGTCTTTCTGGGAATGTTTTTCCATTTCCACCAAGAGATCTATGTGGTTCAACTCACACCAATAGAAGATTGGGCTTTAGAATTTTGATGATTCCATGTTGAATTAAACTTGAGAAACAAGATCAAGAGTAGAGGTTGACATTCAATGAGTTGCACTTTCACCCTATCCACTAAAATTGAGGCCAATAAAAAGCAAAGAGTCAAGACAATTGAGCGATGTGACCAATTTGAAGAAAAACTATTCACTTCCTCCCCATTGGTTGTAGAAAGTATAGGCATGAGGTCATCCATGCAAGAAAGATCAACATCGTTGTTGGGTGTAGCTTTTTACCTATTTTTTGCACCTTCTTTCCCCAGTTTTGATCCTTTTATCCTCCAGGCCTATGAACTTTATATGATTAATTCCCCTTTTTCTCACTTTTATAACATATTTAATGTTATGTTATTTTGTCGTATTTTAATGAATAATACGATACTTTATTCCTTTTTGTGGCTAACTAGGGGAGCATTGAAGGATTATTTTGGGAAGCTCTTCTCCTTTTCAGGTGTTGCTCACGGGAACAAGGTTATGGAGTAGACAGACAACATTGATTAACTACATAGCAGGGTAGAGCAGTTCATTGTTACACCTTGTATGTTGTTACAAGTTGTTGTTACAGGATGTTGTTACACTACGGGCTAATATAAAGGTCTGTTGTTACACCAAGGGTGTTGTCGCCAGTAATTGTCATAACATCCCGAACCGTTATTCATTTGCAAGATGTTGTTGCACTGGAGCTAGCCAGTGTGGGTACTATTCCACATAACAGCTGTCGGCATTAGGAATTGTTTATTTTGGAAGCAACAAACCCAAGCGGTTGCAATCCTAACTAATGTATATTTGTATTTAGAAATAGGTTGTAACTACTTTTATTTTTTATCAGCATGAGAATCGTGAGATTCTCATGACTGGTCTGTTTCTAATTTCAGGTATGTAATAACTATAAAAGAAACTCAATTTCGTATGTACAAGGACACGGCATATAGAAGAGTATTGTTACTCTACTTCTATAACTCTGAATTATTTTTAATATTAATCATTACAGTGATGTTGTTACTACTCTTTAGCTAATTTGTTAATTACTTTTGTGTTATTCCTGCATCCTACTAAGGAGGAAGGGCCCTCCTCTTTGGTAGGGACTGCAATGATAGAGGTAGTGTACATCCTAGTTTCGCTAATTGTTCTATGGTTTCTTGTTGTTGTTGTACAAATTGTGATTACATTTGTTGCTGTTCTAATTTATATTATGCTATTACATTGAATTAATCAACAAAATGGTAGTAACTAGATGGAGTAGATATTAGTCACTACGTGGCGCGCCCTTAGTTTGATAGTTGCAAAGTTTGATTCAATTATGTGGAGTGTTTTTATTTCTACAAGAATGATTTGATTCAACAATTTGGTTCAACAACATCTTTTAATGTTTTCTCCATTTTCTCATTCTTAGTTGGAGTGTATCGACACAAACAATGCGAACTCCACTGAAATAGCAAGACCTACCCTGGGATGACAATTAAATGTTGCAGTCTCAGTCACTTAGGAGTGAGTAAAACAACACTACATTTTGGCATTGTTGTTGGGGATGGCAGTTGATGATACAGTCAGCCAAGTTGTCTGTTTGATGATTGAGTGTTCCTTGTCCACAATCGTTGGGCGGTAAGACGAGAGGTAAGAACCTACGCATCGCTCTAACATACCTGGGTGGGCTCACCATTGTGACCACTGGGGCACTTAGGGAATTTTGGTGTTTTGTTTAGCGTGTCTTTAGCTCTTCAGTCGTTGGGCGGTAAGACAAGAGGTAAGAAACTGCGCATCGCTCTAACATACCTGGGTGGGCTCACCACTGTCGAAGACTGAGACACTTAAGGTGTGAATTAATACACATAGGGTCCATGTAACATAGTTACCGATGAAACGAGAACTATTACCTCAAAGCGGGTACTCGAGCCCAAAAACCCCAAAAAAACATGAAAAACAACCCAGAAATGAAAATTGTTTATGCGAGAACAATGTTTTTTTTGGGTAAATTTTCAACTTCTTTTTTAAATGAAAGTAAAAACCATTTTTTTTTAAATGGATGAAAAAAACACCCTTAAAAAAATTGTTTATTCTAGAATAACAAAGAAAAAAATCGGGTTACAATTTTGACATTTTTTAGCAATGGAGTTAAAGAGAAAATATCCGGACTTTGAAAAACTGTAAAATTCCAACAATTCTCGGACATGATATTAAAAATAAAATATCATGTCTCGAATCCTGATAATTCCAACTATTTCAATCAATGTTGTTAAAGATAAAATATCTTGACTCTAAAAAACCTTGAAATTGTAATTGTTTTCGACCATAGCATTAAAGATAAAATATCATGACTTAGAAAAACATTAAAATATTGACAATTGTTCAACCATGCAATTAAAACCTAAGATTATGACTACAAAAAAGTCTCAAGTTTTCAAAATATTTCAAGCATGACATAATGGAAAAAATTTATGACTTAAAAGACTTAAAAAATGAACCCTTGAATGAAAGAGTTATTATACCAAGACTAAATTTTTTTTAAATGTTAAATGTATAGCGATTTTAAAATCTTAGCCTAAGACAACTTGAAACATTGCAAAAAAATTTAAAAATCGACTATCAAATTGCAAATAATGGGATTGGGTCGCTAGACAAGCATCGACACAGACCCTACAATATATATATATATATATATATATATATATATATATAACAAAACAAAAACTCAAATATTGAAAAAAAAAAATAATATGTAATAAAACATAAAAAACATAACAAAAAAAAATCAAATATAACAAATATATAGAAATGCAAAAATTCAAATATTGAAAAAAAACACAAAATACAAAAGAAAACAAAATTTCAAATATTGAAAAAAAATAAAAAATAAAAATAATAACAAGTAATAAAACATACAAAAAAAAACATGACAAAAAAAATCAAATATAAAAACTATAAAATAATGACATAAAAAAAAACTATAAAATGTAAAAAAAATTAACCATACCAAATAAAATTTAAAAAAATAAATAAATAAATAAAATAAAATAAAAACCAAACCGGCGAGGGGTGGCAAGGGGACAACTCATGACAAAAAATAAATTGAATATCAAAACATATATTTAAAAAAAAAAAATCAGAATTACCTTGAAAAAATGAAAAAATTTAATAAAAAAAATTAAAATATATATATAATTTAAGAAAAAATAAATAAAAAACCATTTTTTTAAGTTAAAAAAAAACATCATTTAAATAAAGGTTAAATGATTACCAAAAAAATAACATTAAATAAAAATAAAAATAAAATAAATTCAAAACAATTAAAAAATTTAAAATTAAAATTAAAAAATATTTAAATTAAAAAAAAAATTAATATATATATATATATATATATATATATATATATATATATATATATATATATATATATATATATATATATATATATATATATATATTAATGATAAAATTTAAATTATAAAATAATAAAAATAAAAATTATAAGAATTTATTGACAATAGGAAGAGGGAGGGAGCGATGGAGGAGCCGGCGAGGGTTTGGACGCAGGTGCATAGGATGGAACCAGGGCCAGCCAGGCCGAGGGCTTAGGGCAAACAGCAAAGGATACCGGTTTGCGTTGAAGCGAGGACCAGCAACCCGGTGGATAGCGACAGGAAGAAGGGCAGCTGGAGGTTGGGATCAGCGCAGGGTTGACAGCTGGGAGTCATAGCGTTGAACACAGTAACAAGGGTTTTACTGAGGATAGGAGGCAGGATCATTGTGCTGGCAACAAAAACGAACGGCGAGTAACCTCATGAACCCTCACAGTAACCATGGTTAACCCAAACGAACTCGTGGACCTAGACCCGACAATGGAGGATATCCTATCGGTCTGGGGGAAAGACCCAACAGCCCAGAACATTGAACGATACTTTGGAGCACCAGAAATTTTAGTTTCAGTCCCTCTTTCACCGGAATCACTAAGGATCAGCCAGTCCTCTCTTCATTCGATCAAGAAGTTGGAGGGGAATGACTATATTTACCAGGAATCCCATGATCTGCAGCAGTCAAGCAAGGCGGGTAGAAATGAGTTGCATGCAGCAGGCCCTCGACAATTCCTCCAAGGCAGCAAAGGGAAACCCCCATCCATCGGCCCGGTTCTCTCTGGAGGCTTAGAGGATATCGTAAATTTTGGTTCAAGCACGGGGCAAAATACCGAAGGACGTTTCGAAAGGGTTTCGGCTATTACTAGGGCATCTATAGCCAAAGGTCAGGGCAGTCCCAAAAGGATTGAAGGACGGAGGGAAGACGGGCCTGAAGGACCTCCAAACCCTCGAAAGAACCCTTCTGGATCAGCATTGGGGTCTCAGGTACAAAATCAATCCCTAGCAGAGCCTTTCAATAACTCTATAAGCAATTCGCTTCTAGCCCCTTTCGAGCAAAGGCTTTCCCCCTTGAATCCCGGCCTGGAATAGCTAGAAAGGAACGAGAAAAACAAGGAATCAAGGGAGGAGGACGTCGGGACAAGGAAAAAAGGGGAGAAAAGGAAAAAACAGAGACCAATCAACTCGCAGGATTTGTAAGGGAATCTGGTTTTGGGCATGGACGTGCAGATTGAAGAGGCACTAGAGGTGGCTGAATGCACCTTGGTCAGCAGGGCGAGAGGAAAAAAATTCTCTTCCAACTTCATTAAAGCATGGGGGAACAAAATTGGCAAACCGACCTCATTAGAGAGTTTGAGGTTTCAACCCTAGCAAAGGGTTGGTTCATGGTGCGTTTTGAGCATAAAGAGGCGGCCGATTGGGTGGTCGAAAAGAATTGGGCTTTCGGGAACATCCCTGTTCTTTTAAAAAAATGGAGTCCGTTGTTCGATGTTGTTCATGAGAAAACAGATGTCTTTCCGGTTTGGGTGAGGGCACCAGGGCTGCCTTCCTTCCTGTGGGTTGAATCAGTTTTCAAGGCAATAGGGAACAGGCTGGGTACTTTCCTGGAAGCGGACATGTCCTTCAAGCAAACTCAGAATAAGGCTATGGCGCGGATCCTTGTCAGCCTAAATCCAAGCGGAGGACTAGCAGAGAAGATCAATCTCCAGTACAAAGATTTCGTCTTTGAACAGATCCTGGACTATGAATATTTGCCCTTCAGGTGCCATAGATGCCATGTCTATGGTCATTTGGCTAAGGAATGCCCCTTAGGAAGGCGATGGAGACGATTCCAGAGGACATTAGCGCAATTGGAGAAGGCTTCCCGTCACAACCAGAATTTCCAGAGGAAGGAGGCCTCAGTTCACCAGACAGAAGGAGAAATGGAGATGGATTATCAACAGGGGGGGTAGACACCGAATGCAGTAATCCAAGATCCTCAGCTCAGAAGGGTAGACAAAGATCTCGAGCTCGAGGGCGCAAGAGCAATAATGGAGACCACTGTGGAAACGACAGCAACCCAAAATCCTACCGAGAGCAAGGACGCAAAGGGTATGTGCTTAGATCCAAAATTTTCCCCTATTCTCAATTCACAAATAAATGAAGATTGTCTGGTCCCTGAATCTCCTTCAAAAAATTTCATTTCTAATATCATTGCATTTATTGAAAGTCATGAAAAAAACACAGTGGAAAACTGCATTGAAATCATCTCGGCCGCAATCCCCTCCTTAGATCTGAATTGTGAAGGTGTTTCCTCTAATCCTATCCCCCCGGTCCATCATCCTACTTGCCCATATAATCTTAGATCCCTGGACAACAAACTGGAACCCTTAGATACTGTGGGTGGTATAGGACTGTCCCCTCCTCTGAGTCTGAAAAGAAAAAAAGGGGAAGGAAATCCAATCTCTCCATGGCCCAGATAAAAGCAAAACATGATGTGGTAGATGGGAAGCAACAGTCAATCACTAGGGCACTTAGAGCGGTGCAGGCCCTTGAAAACGTTCCGAAATGATTCTTACATCATGGAACTGCAGGGGTTTGGCTAGTAAACCCAAAAAACTGGCTCTCAGGGAGATGGTCATGAATTCAAAATCAGATATCATTCTACTTCAGGAGACCTTAGGGAATGGAGCAGAAGTAGAATCGGTACTAAATTCCCTCCTTCCAAGATGGAAATTCTCGGCTATGGACTCAGAAGGAAACTCAGGTGGACTGGTGTTTGGATATAGGGAAGGGAGAATTAAGACAAGGAACCAATGGGGCATGAAGCAGGTGATGGGTATGGAAATTCAATCCCCTGAATTCGAATTTCCTCTAACAATCTTAAACATATATGGGCCATGTCAAGGGAGGATGGCCTTTTGGAACGATCTGATGTCAAACTCGACTCTGAAGAGTAACTACATGGTGCTGGGTGGAGACTTAAACTTCTCAATAGGAAGAGCGGAGGCCTGGGGACCTTCGGCTAGGGAAGATCCACTGACAGATTTCTTCCAAAATCTCTTAATCGCCAACAACCTAATTGATGTTAACCTTATTAAGTTAAAGCTGACCTGGAGGAACAGGAGAGTAGGAAAAGAAAGAGTGGTAAAAAGACTGGACCGATTCCTCATTTATGAAGATCTATCCTCCACGATCCCAATGTTTCGGCAATGGGTTGAAGAGGGAGGGCCTTCAGATCACTTTCCAGTTTACTTAGAACTCTCTAAACCTCCTCCAAAGCCGCCAACACCCTTCAAGTTCAATGCATCTTGGCTGCAAGAAGCTTCCTACATCAAATTATTTAAAGAAACTTGGAGGCATCCTGACTTTAGCACCACAGAGGACAAAGGGTTCCTGTTCATGGAAAACCTCAAAAGGCTGAAGAAAGAAACTGTAATATGGGCGAAGGACAGGAAGGTAAAACAGAACGAGGAGATAACTCAGATAAGTGAGGAACTTCAAAAGCTGGAAAGTATAGAGGAGGACGGTTACACAACACAGGAATCAAAAGAGAGGATCCTCCACCTTGAGAAACTCAAAAATCAAATCCTTCTGGCAAAAGAAGAGGAATGGTGGCTCAAAAGCAGAGCGATATGGCTTAAAGCAGGGGATGAAAACACAAGTTTTTTCCACAACTACGCAAAAGGGAGGAAGTCTGCAAACACTATCTGGAACCTTAAAAATGAAGAAGGAAGGGAGGCAAAGACATTTGAATCTCTGTCAGCATTAGGGCAAAGTCATTTCCAGAACTTATTTGCAGACCAAGGAGAAATCACCATTGCCGAGGTTATCAAAACAGCGCAATGTTTCCCAAGGTACGTGGAGGAGGAAGAAGCAGAGGATCTGATAAGGCCAGTTACAAAGGAGGAAGTTGAAAGTGTCATAAAATCTATGGCAAAAGAAAAAAGCCCTGGGCCGGACGGATGGACCATAGAACTCTTTCTCCATTTCTTCGATCTGATTGGAGCAGAAATAACTGAAGTAGTAGAAGAGTCCAGGAAGAAAGGAGAGGTTTATAGTCCTTTCAATGCAACATTTATAGCCCTCATCCCGAAGAAGGAAGTTCCTAAAACCTTTGAAGACTTCAGACCAATTTCATTATGCAACAGTATATACAAGATTATTGCAAAGATGATCGCGATCAAAATAAAGTCAATTTTGTCTAGGCACATTTCAATGGAACAATTCGGGTTTTTAAATGGACGACAAATACATGAAGCTATCGGTGTAGCACAGGAGGTATTGCATAGTGTTAGGCAGAAGAATAAGAAGGGTGCAGTTATAAAAATCGACTTATCCAAAGCTTATGACCGGATAAATTGGATATATATCCGTCTGCTTCTAACTCATTTAGGTTTCAAAACAGATTTCATCAGTTGGATCATGGGGTGTATTACAAATGTCAGCTATGCAGTCCTCATCAATGGTGCAGCCACTCCATTTTTCAAAGGACAGAGGGGACTGAGGCAAGGCTGCCCCCTGTCCCCTCTGCTTTTTCTTCTAGTAGCAGAAGGGTTAAGCCAGCTGATTCAAAAGGCCAAAAGGGAAGGCAAGGTAAAAGGTCTCGAAGTAGCTATCAACTTGTACATTTCTCATCTCCTTTTTGTTGATGACATTTTGGTTTTCACAAATGGAGAGTCTAATGAAATAAAGGAATTAAAAAACATTCTTGATCTGTTCTTGAAAGCAACTGGAATGCAGATAAACTCCAGGAAATCTCAGTTAATAGTGGAAGGACTAGACAGACAAGAAAATGCACAGATGCATTCGCTCTTTCCTTATCAAACGAGTAATATGGAATCCCCTTTCAAGTATCTAGGTTTCTGGCTTAAACCAAATGCATATAAGAAAGAGGATTGGAACTGGTTGATCGCCAAAATAGAAGCCAGAATCTCTCATTGGAGCTACAAATGGTTGTCCAGAGCCGGGAGATTGACACTAATCAAATCAGTACTACTGGCCATCCCAGTCTACTGGGCAACATTAACATGGGTTCCTAAAGGTATCTTGGAGAAAATAAGGAGAATTTGTAGCAGATTTTTATGGGCTGGCTCAAAGGAGAACTCTGTCCTTCCATGGGTTGCCTGGGAGAAAGTGGCAAGGCCAAAAGATTGGGGAGGATGGGGGATAAAAAGTCTTCCTGACTTCAGCCTCTCGCTGGCTGCAAAATCTGGCTGGAGACTTATAAAGATGGAAAATTTATGGACAAGAGTAGTGAAAAGGAAATATATAGACCCAGCTCCTTTAGAAGAATGGATTAGAAACCCAGCAAAGAATAAGAAGAATGTCTCGGTGATATGGAAAGCAACTGTGGAGTCCTTCAAAGTAATCGAACAAGGATTGGCATGGAAGATCGGGAATGGAAGGAATTTGAAGATAGGAAAGGACCCGTGGGTAGGATGCAATGAAAATTTTGCTTTATCCCCAGGGTTAATCAGGCACTTAGAAATCAAAGGCATAATCTTCTTAAATCAGGTGGAAAAAGTTGGTCACTCAACTATGTGGGGACAAGCTTGGAAAAATGGAGAAGATTTAGAACTAGAGCAAAGATGGTGGAATGAATGGAATCCTTATACTCAAGAAATCTCTAGATCAAATGTCAGAATAAAAGACAGGATGGATTAGCTGATCTGGGCCCATGCAGAAACCAGAAATTACTCTCCAAAAAGTGGATATAAATTCATCATGTCTAGGAAAGGATGGGGTACTCCGGAATGGTGGCCGAAGCACTTATGGAAGCTCAAATGTCCGGCAAAGGATAGACTTTTCTTTTGGTGTACTTTAAAAAGAAAAATACCAACTTGGGACATCCTACAGTCAAGATACATGCATGGTCTAGGGAGATGTACCTTACGCAAGTCTGAAGTGGAATCCATCAACCATCTTTTCCTAACATGTTCAGAAACCAAAAAGATATGGAGGGAGACAGAGAAATTGATGAACAAAAGGTTTGAATGGGGAGGTGAAAATCTAACAGAGGTTTGGGCAAAATGGTGGCAACAATACCCAGAAGGGAATATGTGGAACCTACCCCTCATTATCTGTTGGGGGGTTTGGATCGCTAGAAACAGGAGCATTTTTCAGGACAAGGAAACTTCGGTAGCTGTCACAGCAATCCAAAGTGTCTCTATCTACTCGAGTATCCCAGAACCAGAGGAGAACAAATCTCAAAGACTAGACAAAGCTGTACACATTAAAGAGGGCACTCCCTAGGCTTTTTTTGATGGTGCCTCACAGAACAATAGGGCAGGAGCTGGAAGAGTCATCCATGTAAATGTAAACCATATCCTCAAAGCCTCAGTCGGACTAGGGACAGGATCAAACAACTTTGCAGAAATGTCAGCTTTGAAGCTTCTTCTCTGTTGGCTCATTCAAAGGAACATCTTCACAATTCATATCTTTGGAGACTCACTTAACGTTATCAATTGGGTCAATGGGAAAAGTACATGCAAAAATCAAATTCTGAAACCATTGTTGGAAGAAATGCTGGTATTAAAAACTTTCTTTAATAGTTTCTCTTCATGTCATATTTACAGGGATAGAAATGATATAGCCGACAAACTTTCTAAGGAAGGTTTGCAGCAGAATCTAGGAAACTGGAAAATTGTAGAAGAAAACCAGGGACAGACTCAAACAACGGATCAGCCGCCTCATACTTTTTCTCAGTGACAGCTTTACAACATTTTTGTTTTTATGTCATACTTATTATACAGACTTTATAATGGAAATTTTGATACAAAACTGTTTGTTTGGACACCTCAGAACTTATCTATTTTTGTAAGGGTTGTTTTCCTCATATGAGGAGACCTGCTTTTATGATGTTTTTTACTGCCCTCTTTTTGAAAGGGTTGTTACGGTACATGGCTGGACAGTTTAAAGCAGCTGGTCTATATTGTTTTCAGCTGTCTTTTTTTGAGATCAGATGGTCCCTCCTGAAGGTAGGACGTTTTTTGATTGCATGGGCAGTCAAACAGCAGCAACAGAAATGCACAACATATGCAATGTAACTTTTTATTTCCTTAATAAAAAGTTCGCTTTTTCTTCGGAAAAAAAATAAAATTATAAATTATAAACATTAAAAAATAAAAATAAAAAACATTAAAAAAAACAAAAGTAAAAAATAAATAAATTCAAAACAATTAAAAAATTAGAAAACAAAATTAAAAAAATTAAAACAAAAAAATTAAAACATTAAAAAAATTAAAATTAAAAAATATTTAAATTATAAACAAAAACAAAAAAACAAAAATTATTAAAAAAACAATTTTAAAAAAATTGACCCCTCCCCAATCACTCCACCCAACCCCAACCCCACCTCCTCACTCCACCTAACCCCAACCCAACCCCGCTCCCCCTCACCTCCGACACCCCAGCCCCCCTTCTCCCCTCGCTTCTCCCCCTCCTCTCCTCCCTAGCCTACCCACTCCCTCCCCGCAAGCCTCCCCTCCCCCTCCCTCCCCCACACTCGTCCCTCCCCCCCTTCCCCTGCCCCCCTCCTCTCCTCCCTAGCCTACCCGCTCCCTCCCCGCAACCCTCCCCTCCCCCTCCCTCCCCCACACTCGTCCCTCCCCCCTTCCCCTGCCCCCCTCCTCTCCTCCCTAGCCTACCCGCTCCCTCCCCGCAACCCTCCCCTCCCCCTCCCTCCCCCACACTCGTCCCTCCCCCCCTTCCCCTGCCCCCCTCCTCTCCCTCACCCCTAAGCCCTCTCCACCCGACCCTCCCCGCCTGCTCGAGCCCCTGGCCTATGGCCAAGGCTAGGCCTCTTGGCCGCTGGCTAGAGGCTCGGGCGGGCGGGGAGGGTTGGGTGGAGAGGGTCGAGGGGTGAGGGAGAGGGGGGCGTGGGGGTGGAAGAGGGGGGATGGGAAGGGGAGGGGAGTGATAGGGGGAGGGAGCAGGTGGGGTGTGAAGGGGAGGAGGGGGAGAGGAGAGGGGAGGAGGGGGAGCGGGGTGGGTGAGGCGAGGGGGAGTAGGGTGGAGTTGGGGTTGGGCGGAGTGACGGGGTAGGGTTTGTGTTAGGGAGAGCGAGGAGGAGGGGTCAATTTTTTTAAAATTGCTTTTTTTAATATATATATATATATATATATATATATATATATATATATATATATATATATATATATATATATATATATATATATATATATTATATATATATATATATATATATATATATATATATAATTATTTTTATTTTCATTGTTTATTTTTTATTTTTTTTAATAAGTTTTTTTAAATTGTTATTTTTTAATATATATCTATCTATATATATATATATATATAGATATGGAATGAGGGGTGGGGTTGGGTGGAGCGAGGGGGTGGGTTTGGGGTTGGGTGGAGCGAGGGGGCGGGGTTGGGGTTGCGTGGAGCGATTGGGGAGGGGTGGCCCAATCGCTCCGCGCAACCCCAACCCCGCCCCCTCGCTCCACCCAACCCCAACCCCACCCCCTCGCTCCACCCAACACCAACCCCACCTCGCTCCCCCTCCCCTCCGCCACCCAACCCCCGTCTTCCCCTCTCCTCTCCCCCTCCTTTCCCCCACATCCTACCCACTCCCCCCTTATCCCTCTCCACTCGACCGTCCCCACCCGCCCGAGCCCCCATCCAGCGACCAAGAGGCCAAGAGGCCGCAAGCCAATTGGCCTCTTGGCCACTGGCTAGGGGTCCAGGCGAGCGGGGAGGGCAGGTGGAGAGGGTCGTGGGGTGAGGGAGAGGGCGCGGGGTAGGGGTGGGAGCCGGGGAGGGAGTGGATGGAGTGTGGAGGGGAGGAGGGAGAGAGGAGAGGGGAGGAGGGGGGGTGGGGTGGGCGAGGCAAGGGGGAGTAGGGTGGAGTTGGGGTTGGGTGGAGTGAGAGGGTGGGGTTGGGGTTGGTCGGAGCGAGGGGGAGGGGTCAATTTTTTTAAAATTAATTTTTTTAATATATATTTTTGTAATTTTTTTAATTATTTTTATTTTTATTTTTAAATTTAATTTTTTTTTTATGTTTTTAATTTTTATTTTTTTTTTTTTATTTTTACATTTTTTTAATGTTTTTTTATAATTTTGTTTTTAAATTTTTATAATTTAATTTTTTATTTTTGTTATTTTCTTCTAATTTAATTTTATGTTATTTCTTAATTTTTTATTTTTTATTTTTAATTTAATTTAATTTTATGTTATTTCTTTATTTTTATAATTTTAATTTAAAAAATAAGCCTTCTTTTTTTTAATTTTGTTTATTTAAATCATTTAATTTAAATATTATTTAATTCTTTATTTTAATTTTTTTTTGGTACTATTTTTTTTTTTTCGGAAAAAATCACTTTTTATTTATTTTTTTGATATTTTTTTATTAATTTTTTGTTGTTTTCCGTTAATTTTTTATTCAATTTTTTGTATTTTTACAAGTTAATTTTGGTTTTTTTTAGGCTTTTTTTTTTTAGTTTTTTTTCATGTTTTTTAATTTTTATTTTTATGCTTTATTATTAACATGAAAATCACCAACATTTAAAAAAATTATCCACACTTAATTCAGTAGAAAATTTAAAGAGTAAAAACTAAGCCATCTAAACAAAAAGGGTTGATGCTCAACACTTTTCAAAATCAAGATGAAAATCACTAACAAAAAAAAATGTTCACACTTATACATAAAAAAAATTAAAGTGTCAAAAATAAGCCCTCTATAAAAATGTGTTGATGCTGCATCAACACTTTTCAAAATCAACATGAAAATCACTAACATTTTAAAAAATGTATTGATTTTGCATCAACACTTTTCAAAATCAGCGTGAAAATCACTAATATTAAAAAAAAAAAAAAAAAAAATGTTCATACTTGATACATAAGAAAATTTAAATGCCAAAAATATGCTAAAAAAAAAGTGTATTCTGGCATCACCACTTTTCAAAATCAAATGATTTTTTGCTACCTCAAAAATACGGATACTAGTTCACTTTCTCATTTGATCGGTAACTATGTTATGTGTGCAACTGTAGGAATTACAGAGATACCAAAACTACCCCCACTATAATTAGTCATAGGAAAAACGAGTCGTAAAAAGGAAAGGAAGAGTGTAGATTTGGGAAGGAAAACATTTATCCAGGAACTAATCTCTAAGGCAGAAAAAGAACAGTCCAACTCTCAAAGAGATGCAAGGAAAACAGGGCCACAGAAAGCTGTTACTCCCATAGCAAGGGAAGAAACCTCTGATTCCTCTATCTCGGGACCACATCATTCTAAAGCTAGCACCCACAACCCCAAGATCAAGAATCCAATTCAAGAGCAGGGGGGGAAGCTAGTAGCTAGAACTTGACGACTGAGGGACAAGGGGAAACTGAGGGGGAACATCAAACACTTGAGACGGAAGAGCGCATGTTGGTTTATCAATTCCCAGATACAGGTAGTGCAGTGAAACAACCAGCCCCAAGGATACCTGAGCCATTAATCACACCTGCAAGACCATCACAAGAACAATTTGAAGGACGTCTATTACAACAAGGGTTAGAAGGATTAGTCATGGGGGACAACAATGACAACAATGCTAAAACATATGCTACTATCACCACTTTTGAGTTCCCAATTGGGGATATCAGAGGTGAAGCTCCTATGAAAAATATTCCTCTATCATCCTTACCATCCTTCCAGGGGATGACTATGGAAGATCCAGACACCTTTCTATTTGAGTTTGATGTCTTATGCAGAAGTTATGATTATACCTTAGATGCTCAAAAATTGAAATTATTTCCTGCTACTTTAAAAGGGGCAGCCTTGAGATGGTTCATGGGACTGGGCTCCACCTCTATTCGAACATGGAACGATATGAAGGAGACATTCTTATCAAAGTACCAAGAATATTGCAGAACCAGGGACTTAAGGGAGGAGGTATTTAGAATGAGATAGAAGGAGGATGAGAGCCTCGAAGACTATGTAGAACAGTTCCACTATAATCTGCAGAGGTCTAAACATAGCGATTTAGACCATGAAATCTTGAAGACTATATTTATCAGAGGAATGAGGGACGACTGCCTTGACACCCTAAACCTATTAGGGAAGGGGGATATATCGCAAGAACCATTCGCTGAAATTGTAAAGCTCTATCTAAGATGCTCTAGAGGATCGTCTAAGGGGAGGAGCACAATTTGAGATGCCTCTGCTTGAATATAAAAATTTGTTGGAGAAGGAGTAACTAGAGCAGACATTGGGAATTAGTTCAAGAATTTCAAGACCAGTATCCTCAGTACTCTCTCTGCCCAGATAATGAAAGCACAGATCAAGAAGTCACAAGCAGAAGCTGACACACCTCTTCTTGTGTTCTGTTCGAATTACCAAAGAAACATCCTTTGAGGAAATGCGAATTGAACAACATCAACTTGTGTAATATTTGCGAGTTGGAACATTTGACAAGGCAATGCCTGGAGCTTCCTAGACTGAAGGCAGTACTTAGAGAGTCAAGCGAGGAATTGTCGTCCTCTTATTTCATCGCACAAAGGAGGCCATGGCAACCACAACCTCATGGTATGTGTCAATATTTTTCTTCTTTCAATTCGTGGAACAATGCATATAATACTCAACAATATCCATGGCAATATCCTGCTCCTTCTTCAGTGCAATTTCCTTCACCCTAGAACCAGTGGTCTCCATCTCCCTCTATCCAATATCCTCAATCTCAACCATATCCTTGGAATCAGAACTGGAGAGGAAATTCCCAGAATTCAGCTTTACCTGGATTACCCATGCAACAACAACTGCAGTTACCTCCTTTCCAAACTCCTGCTCCTCCACCGCCTGTGCGACCCCAACTACCTGTGCAACCTAACCCAAACCCGAACAATAAAGCAGCTCAGGGCATAGAGGCTCCGACTACCTTCCAGACCTACCTTATTACCCCCGTGGGGCTTAATGAAATACAATTGCGATCAGGCAAGGTAATTAAACCAAGTCACTCCCCTATCATTACAGAGGAGGAATGTGAACCATCCAGAAGAGATGTCGGAGGCTCTAAGGTGGCTACTGTGCCTATAAAAGCTGATATAGAGGAAGTTGTTACATTTGTAACAGCCAACCCACGAAGAACTGTTACTGCTGTAATAGCCAACTCAGGAAAGGATGATACACCTGTAACAACTGATTCGACTGTCATAACTCAGGACCCTCCGTATCCTTAGAGATTGGCTGAACCTGGGATGACTTCATAGCCCAAATCTGATTTTCTTAGGGAGTTGCAAAATCTACATGTACGAATTCCTCTGCTACAAGCCCTTAAAGAAGTACCTATTTATGCTAAAACAATGAGAGATTTGTGCATCAAGAAACCTGGGAGGAAGCCTAAAGACCCTGCCACCATACATGTGATGGGGAAATTATTTGAATTAATGTCTGCTCAGCCTCTTCTAACTAAGTATAATGATCCAGGAAATCCTACGGTTACTGTCTACATTAATGATCAGCCCATATCTAACACGTTGATCAATCTCGGGGCTGCCATTAATGTAATGACAAAGGACCTCTTTACCACTCTTGGGTTACAGGGACAATTAGCGGACAGGTCCCATGTTAAACTCAAGGGGGTGTTAGAGGATATAGTGATTACAATAGCTTCCTAGAGGTATCTGGCTGACTTTCTTATCTTACAGCCCAAATCCAATTTGGGGGGACATCCTTTGATCTTTGGGATACCTTGGCTGGTCATTGCAGATGCATTTATAGGCTACAGATTTGGATCTATGGTTATCTTGGATGGCCAAGCAACAAATAACCTTAATCTTTACCCCCCCCAGACCAAATGTGGATGTGTACAACCCTTGGTGGGATGAGTTTGAGCCTAAGTCAAATCTTTCCCTGCCACTCCTCACTCTAGGGAAAGCCTAGTATTTCAAAGATGAGACAAAAGATGATGTCATTAATGGTTTTATTAGTAACTCACTTTCTATCACTTCTTTCAAAAATTCGAATGAGGAAGAAGAGGTGGAAGATATAGATTTTGAACAAATGAGAACCACTCTGAATATTGACAACAGTCCGATTGAGATAGAACTTGGAAGGTTTTTGAATATTAAACCTAATCTTACTGTTGAGTAAAACCAACTGTTGTTACAGTTGTTATAGAAATACAAAAAGGCATTTGAGTGGGACTATATGAATATGAAAGGGATCCAAACTGACCTATGCACTCACCGTATTTATTTGAAGGAGGCTGCAAACCAGTTAGAGAACCACAATGTTGCATGAACCCTGCACTAAACAAGGTGGTGAAGGAAGAATTACAAAAACACCTGAGTGCTAATTTTATTTATCTGATATCTGACAGTTAGTGGGTGTCGCCACTTGTCATCATTCCTAAAAAGAATGGCAAGTGGAGAGTCTGTGTAGATTACAGATAACTCAATAAGGCCACTCAAAAGGACCACTTTCCTTTACCATTTATAGATCAGGTCCTTGATACCCTTTCCAGAAAGAAATTATTTTCATTTTTGGATGGATTTAGTGGCTACAATCAAATACAGATTGCCCCATAGGATCAGGATAAAAAAACCTTTACTTTCCCTTGGGGAACCTTCGCATACAAAGTACTTCCTTTTGGACTCTGTAATGCGCCAACAACCTTTCAAAGGGAAATACTGGGAATTTTTTCTAACTTGTTGAATGACTACCTTGAAATCTTCATGGATGATTTTACACCTTATGGAGATGCTTTTGAAATAGCATTAGTTAATCTGGAAAAAGTGTTGGAACAGTGTGTACAGACTAATGTTGCTTTGAGCACTGAAAAATGTCACATGATGATGACTGAAGGGATCATGCTTGGACACTACATTTCTGCTGAAGGAATCAAGGTAGACCCTGTAAAAATAGAGGTAATTCTAAAAATTCCAACCCCCAAAATGCAAAAAGAGGTACGTAGTTTCTTGGGGCATGCAGGGTATTATAGGAGATTTATAGAAAAAATTTCAAAAATTGCATCACCATTATTTTCCTTGCTCATGAAGGATGTCGACTTTTTATGGACAGGGAAGTGTGAGCAACCTTTTTAAAGCTGAAATGTTGTGTATTAGCAACTCCGGTCTTACGAGGACCTAATTGGGAATTGTCATTTCACATAGCTATAGATGCATATGATATTGTTGTAGGTGTTGTTTTGGGCCAACTGGAGGATAAGAAACCTTATGCTATTTACTACATAAGCAAAAATCTAACCCTAGCTGAGCTCAACTACACAATGACTGAGAAGGAGTTCTTAGCAGTCATACACGGCATCAATAAATTCCGACATTATATCACCAGGTATCAAGTATTTGTACACACTGACCATGCTGTCATTCATTTTTTAATGAATAAGCCAATTACCAATGGTAGGATCACACGTTGGTTATTGTTGTTACAATAATTTTATATCACAATTGTCAATAAACCTGGAAAATATAATGTAGTAGTTGATTTTCTTTCGAGGTTAACTATTGATGACAATTGCATTCCTACTGAGAATTCTTTCCCGAATGAATATCTCTTTGTTATTTCTACTTACTCACCTTGGTATGTAGATATAGCCAATTATCTTACTGCAGGGAAGTTTCCACAATATTTTTCCTCCAAGGAGAAAAGAAATATCATACAACAAAGTGCTACATATACCTGGATAGATGGGAACCTCTATCACACTGGACCAAATTTCCAGATCAAACGTTGTGGTAGAGAAGATGAGGTCTTTGACATCCTTAAAGCTTGTCACGAGGAACCTTGTGAAGGGAACTTCGCAGACAAACGGACAAGATACAAAGTCCTTTCAAATTACTGACAACAATATTTCAGGATGCTAAGAAGTTTGTGAAGGGATGCAATAGTTTCCAAAGGATGGGCCAACCACTGCAATCAAATGAGATGTCGTTATAGCCCCAAATCGTCTTAGAACCTTTTGAGAAATGGGCCCTAGATTTTGTGGGACCAATTAATCCTTCATCTAGATAGAAATATTACATCTTGGTCTACACTGACTATGTCACAAAATTGGTTGAGGCAAAGGCTCTAACCAGAGCCACAGAGCAGGTTATTTCAGACTTTCTATTTGAAGACATCTTTATCTGATTTGGCATACCCAGGGAGATAGTCACAGACGAAGGGCCCTAGTTCACATCTCATATGACCTAGAAGTTGGTTGAAAATATATAAAATTCATCATAGAATCACAACAGCTTATCATCCACAAGCAAATGGCCAAGTGGAAAGCACTAACAAATTCATTGAGGGGATCCTTACTAAGACTGTGGCTAGTCACCGAAGAAATTGGGCGGAAAAACTTCCAAAAGTGTTGTGGGCATACATGACTACATGGAGGAATACTATAGGATTCTCACCATATGAACTTATGTATGGTAAAAACCCCTTATTCCCCATTGAGTTCAAAATCAAGACACTAAGAACAACATTTTAGGTGCATTTGGATCTGGCTACAACACAAAAGCAGAGATTGAACCAACTCAATGAATTGGAGGAGAAACGGTTAGCTATTATCTAGCAAACAAAGATTATCCAGCAATATAGAGCTAAGTGGCACAACATATTCATCAAGAAGAAGAAGTTATAGAAAGGAGATTGGGCTTTCTTATACGACTCAAGATTTAAAGACTTCAAGGGTAAGCTTTGCACCAGATGGCTAGGTCCCTATGAGGTAGATGCAGTCTTTGATAATGGGACTGTAAATTTGGTGACCATTGACAGTGCGAGGACACCATTGCTTGCAAATGGGCACTGTCTTTGGTTATATCACAAACCTGCTTCAAGGGATTCATTCGTCAACATTGTCACAAATTCGGATCTTCAGATTACAGGAACAAGGGAAAGCCCCCCTGTGCTGCAAAAATTATAAATTTTCCAATAAGTGTAATAGATGAAAATCAAATACGGTTGGCGGCTATTACACCTTCAAACTTTAAAAAAACAAAAACAAAAACAAAAACAAAAAACAAAAAACAAAACAAAAACAAAACAATCAAAAAAAAAAAAACAGAAACAAAAAAACAAAAACAAAAACAAAAACAAAAAAAACAAAAAAAAAAAAACAAAAAACAAAAACAAAAACAAAAACAAACAAACAAACAAACTATTTGTGAAAAACTTTCCCAAGCGCAAACAGACAATTTCTGTAGCAATTGAAAACCACCTTGTGGCAGCTGTTACACACTCTGTAACAACATTTGTTATTTCAAAGCAAACCTTATGATAGTGTTGTTACATGATCTTTTCTTCTCTATTTTTGTAACACTGTAACAATTGACGACTTTTAGAAATAAGTGGAATAAGATATTTTATTGCAATAAACAGGAAGCATCATCATGGTTCTTGTCATCAGAGTTAAGTTTGCGCATCTCTCCACCAGAGCTAGGTTCACGCATCTCGTCACCCAAGTACATCATACAAAGGTAATATTGTTATTTGCTTTATTCGGTAATTATGGAAACTTAACACGACTTTTGACAGTCGAGGATGGTTGTCACATTTAAGCTGGGGGGGAGCGAATCATATTGTGACATGATATTCACATGACCTATCATTATTAAAAAAAACCTGCAATTAAAGCATGGTGACCTGGTAATTATTGTTACTTAATGCCTGATCATACCAAAAAGGGGAAGTGTACCTTCGACAAGACCTCCCATAACCCAACATTAATAAGGCAATATTACTGTGCAGTATGAACCATGATTGCAAAATCCTAATTTGAAATCCTCACCTGCGCCACCCTACCATTTACCCCTGCTGGAGCATTGCATCCCCATTCAGAGTGCTCAGAGAGGTGGGAAAAGAACAATGCAGGCTGAAACAGCTAAGTAGTGTGTCGACTGCCTCGGAACTTTTAAAGGAAAGGAGAAGGAAGAGAAACATCATTGAATTTGCGTAGCAATGGGTGGAGCAGCAATTCGGCATGAGCCAGGGTCCACAGAAGCCTTGGAGAATTTCCCCGAAGCATGCCATATTTTCAAGGACGCAAGCTAGTTTGAGTTCTTCCAGAGGTTGGAGGGATCACACGACGGTGTTGCCATGGAATTTGCAAAGAATTTAGAGAGAAACCAAACAAAGGTTAGGGGGTTGAAGTTGGAGGTTACAGAAGAGGTGATTGCTCGAGTGATGGGATAACCAATGAAAGGAAATAGGTGGTTTAACAGGAAGGTTAATGACCCCTCCCTGAAGGGGGATTTCTTCCAAGAGGAAGAGTTGTTGGTAAAGAAAGGTAGGGGGATCGATTGTTGGGTTGTGTTATATTGTTTCCATGACTAGCCCATGTAGCTAACCAGGGGGTCAGAGTGGGGGCATATACCCCCCTTAGTTGCGCCGATTGCGCAGTGGGGGGGTCACAGGGGGTTTAAGGGGGCGGGTAGCCCTCCTCTACGGGGTTCGGGACAGCGCCTCGGGGAAAATTTGATTTTGGACCCTATATTAAGTTGGGCGGACCTACCTATGGTTTTGTGCATGGTTTTCGCACATGGTTTTGGATGCGATGGTTTTCGGTCCATGGTTTTGGACGCGATGGTTTTCAGTCCATGGTATTGGATGCCTTGGCATGTATAAATATGTATTGTAACATTGAAAGGAACATAATGAAAAATCAAGCTAGTAGTCCCGGTTTTGAGATCCAGGGGAAAATCTCTGTGTATATGTGTTTTATGTGTTATGCTCTCACATTATTTATTTTCTGTGTTTTAGAATTCGTATGCAAGTAATTTCTCTATGGGGTTAAAACCTACATTTGGTATCAGAACTGTTTTGGCTTCAAGGGGACGTATTTGTTGCTGAGGAGTTTCGCTCGGGCCTGTGGTAAACCCTGTTCAGTGGGAGATCTGCAGGATTGATTTTGGTGGTGAAAGAAGATGATGAGTAGTGGAAAGATAGAGATCGAGAAATTTAATGGTCAGAGTTTTGAGTTATGGAAACTCAAGATGGAGGATCTGTTGGTGGATAAAGATCAGTGGATCGTGGTAGATCCAGGTACTAAACCAACAGGAGTGTTCGATGAAGAATGGAAGAAGTTGGATCGAAAGACAAAGAGCACAATACTATTGTGTGTCTCAGATTCAGTATTGCTGAGTGTATCAAGGGAAGCTACAGTGAAGGCTTTGTGGGACAAGTTAGGGACTTTGTACCAATCTAAGTCTTTGGTGAGTAAACTGTTCCTACGAAAAATGTTGTATAACCTGAGGATGAAAGATGGAGACCTGGTGACAGAGCATCTGAACGCATTTAATACTGTGGTAAGTCAGTTATTATCTGTTGATATTAAAATTTCAGATGAAGATAAGTGCATCAGTTTGGTGTGTTCTTTACCAGATTCGTGGGATAGTCTGGTTATTGCAATAGGTAGTAATGCAACTACCTTGCAGTTTGATGAAATAGTCTCATCCTTGCTGACGGAGGAGATGAGACAGAAAAATATGGAGAGCTAGAATGGTGATTCCTTGTCTGTACGAGGATGGTCCCAAAACAAAAACAAAAATAAGTCATCGAGTGGGAGACCTAAATCTAGAGGGAGATCAAAATCTCCAGGAAAACCTATAAAGGTGGTTTGCTGGAAATGCAGAAAGGAAGGGCACTACAAAAGGGACTATAAATATAAAGCTCCTGACAAAGGAAAGGGATCTAATGATGCTCCTTCTGCAGAGGCGAAAACCACCTCAAATGAAGGTGGGGATGTGTACTTGGCTTCTTCAAGTACACATGTAGATCATGAGGCATGGTTGATTGACTCAGGTGCATCCTTTCACTTCACTCCCCATGGAGAGTGGTTCTGTGAGTATGAGAAATACGATGGTGGTGATGTCTTCTTAGGGAATGATAGGAATGTTAGAATCATTGGTCGTGGAAAAGTAAAGTTGAAGTTGCAAGGTGGAATGGTTAGAACACTTCCAGGGGTTCTGCATATTCCTGCATTGGCCAGAAATCTGATTTCTATAAGCAAGCTGGATGATGCAGGGGTAAAAACAGTGTTCGAGAAAGATACCTGCAAGATGGTTCAGGGAGCACTGGTATTGATGCGGGGAGTTCAAATTGGAACTCTGTACAAGCTGCAAGGTAGCGCTGTTATTGATGGGTGCAACAATTCTGTGGTTCTTGAAATTGGAGTAGAAAATCTAGTGGTCTCTGGAGAAAATACCATGCTATGGCATCAAAGGCTTGGACATATTGGAGAGAAGGGCCTTTGAATACTTCATGGTAAAGGTATGGTAGAAGGTATGACTAATAGCTCTTTGGATTTTGATTTCTGTGAAAATTGTGTATATGGGAAGCAAAATTGGGTGATTTTCTCCTCTTGTGGTAAGAGAGTGAAACAAATATTAGAGCTTGTGCACAGTGATGTGTTTGGACCCGTGAAGGTTCCATCAGTAGGTAAGTCTATGTACTATGTATCATTTATAGATGGCTTCTCAAGGAATGCATGGATATATTTCCTCAAGAAGAAATTTGAAGTCTTTGACAGGTTTAAAGAATTTAAGGCTCTAGTGGAAAACCAGATAGAGAAGAAGATAAAGGTGTTGAGGTCAGATAATGGTGGAGAGTTTTGCAGTAAGGAATTTGAGGAATTCTGTAAGAAGTGTGGTATATCATGGCAGAAGACTACTCCATGTAACCTGAGCAAATTGGAGTTGCAGAAAGAATGAACAAGACGTTAATGGAATGGGCAAGAAGCATGCTCAATGGTGCTGGGTTACGACAGGAATTCTTGGCAGAGGCAGTGGAGACAGCATGTTACTTGGTCAACAAATCACCTTCATCAGCATTGGAGGATAAGACTCTACAAGAGGTATGGATTGGTAAGAAACCCTCTCTTTCACATCTAAGGGTTTTTGGATGTGATTCATATGTACATGTTCCAAAGGAGAAAAGAAACAAGTTAGATATTAAATCTGAAAAGTGCATCTTTATTGGGT
This sequence comes from Pinus tabuliformis, assembly GCA_031772625.1. Classification (NCBI taxonomy): domain Eukaryota; kingdom Viridiplantae; phylum Streptophyta; class Pinopsida; order Pinales; family Pinaceae; genus Pinus; species Pinus tabuliformis. Next base: position 121,865,324 of record CM062805.1, read on the forward strand.
ATAAGGATGGTTTAAAGGGTTATAAGCTTTGGAACCCAGTGACAAGGAAGGTTGTGTACAACCAAGATGTGGTGTTCAGAGAGGTGAAAGATGTTATTAAACATAAATTCCCATCAAAGGAATGTGAGAAGATAGAGTTTGAGCTTAAGGAGGAAGAATCAAACTCTACAACAGAAGAGGAATCAGAAGATGAAGAGCCACACACTCTGGGTGTGAGAAGATCAGTTTGAGAAAGAAGGTAGCCAGAAAGGTATAGTCCATCTGCCTTCTATTCAAATTTTGCTTTATCTATTACTGATGATGATCCCAGAATTATGAAGGACGCAGTAGGTTTAGAGGATGGAAAACTATGGAAAGAGGCCATGATTGATGAAATAACATCTTTGCACAAAAATGAGGCTTGGGATCTGGTGGAGTTGCCAGCTGGAAGGAAACCCATTGGTAGCAAATGGGTGTTTAAGAAGAAGACAAATGCAAAAGGAAAGGTGGAGAAATACAAAGCTCGGTTGGTAGCAAAAGGTTATTCCCAAGTGTCGAGAATTGATTTTGGTGATATTTTTTCTCCTATTTCCAAGGTAGCTTCTATTAGATTACTTTTATATGTTGCTGCTGCTTTTGATTTTGAGGTAGAACAGATGGATGTGAAGACAACATTTCTTCATGAGGATCTAGAAGAGGAGATCTACATGGAGCAACCTAAAGGTTTTGTGGTGAAGGGTAAGAAAGAACTGGTATGCAAGTTAAAGAAGTCTCTATATGGGTTAAAACAGTCACCAAGGATGTGGTATAAGAAATTTGATACATTTATATGGGGACTTGGCTTCACCAGAATAAAAGCATATCACTGTGTGTATTTTAAATTAATTGGTGACTGTGTTATTTATCTGGTCTTGTATGTGGATGATATGTTGTTGGTTGGAAATGACAAAGAAATCATCCAAGATTTGAAGACCCAATTGTCCTCCAAATTCTACATGAAAGATCTTGGTGCTACAAACTATATTTTGGGCATGGAGATTAAAAGAAATCGGGCAAAAAGGAAGCTTTGGTTAAACCAGAGAGAGTATGTGGAGACAATACTACAGAGGTTTAATATGTAGGATAGTAAACTGGTGAAGGTTCCTATTCTTGTAGGTGTGAAGTTATCTGTTGAACAGTGTCCTAAGACACAAGAAGAGGAAGAGGACATGTCTCGTGTTCCATATGCAAGTGAAGTCAGTAGCCTGATGTATGCGATGGTCTGTACTAGACTAGACATTGCACATGCAGTGGGAGTATTAAGAAGGTTTAAGTCAAAACCAGGGAAGGAGCATTAGACAAGAGTGAAGTGGGTTTTCAAGTATTTGTGTGGCACTAGTGATTATGGTTTCTGCTACCAAAGAAGACTAGGATTGGACAGAGTGTTGGATATTCATGGCTTTGTTGATGCAGACTAGGCTAGAGATATAGATCAGAGAAGATCTACAAGTGGGTATGCGTTTAACCTATTTCGAGGTGCAGTCAGTTGGATGAGTAAGAAACAATCTATAGTGGCACTATCAACTACATAGGCAGAATACATGGCAGCCACTCATGTAAGCAAGGAAGCGGTTTGGTTGTAGAAATTTGTTAGGTTGTGTTATATTCTTTCTACGACTAGCCCACGTAGTTAACCAGGGGGTTACAAGGGGGCGGAGCCCCCCCTTCGTTGCGCTGATTGCATAGCGGTGGGAGTCACAGGGGGTTTGAGGGGTGCAGGTAACCCCACTTTATGGTTTTGGAATCTATGTTAGGTTGGGCCGATCCACCTATGGTTTTGTGCATGATTTTCACACATTTTTTGGACGTGATGGTTTTTTGGTCCATGGTTTTGGACGCGATGGTTTTCGGTCCATGTTATTGGATGCTTCGGCATGTATAAATATGTATTATAACATTGAAAGGAACAAAATGAAAAAATCAAGCTGGTAGTCCCGGTTTTGGGATCTAGGGGAAAATATCTGTGTATACGTGTTTTATGTGTTATGCTCTCACATTGTTTATTTTCTATGTTTTAGAATTCGTTTGCAGGTAATTTCTGTACGGGGTTAAAACCTACAAGATTAGGTTCAAGTATGGGGTTAGTACAGGGAGCCATAAGGATAGACTGTGATTGCCAAAGTGCAATTTTCTTGGCAAAGAACCCTGCTTACCATTCAAAGACAAAGCACATTGATGTTCAGTATCACTTTGTGAGGGATATGATAGAAGACAAAAAGATGTTGCTGGTAAAGGTGGAAACTTTGAAGAATACTACAGATGCATTGACAAAATTTGTGAGCTCTGAGAAGTTCTCTTGGTGTAGAGAAACAATAGGCATTGCAGGGCTGGATAAATGACTAAGTTCTCCTATGGCCCCCTATGGAAAGAAAACAACAAGTGGGAGAATGTTGGGTTGTCTTATATTGTTTCCATGACTAGATGACGTAGTTAATCGGAGGGTTAGAGGGGGGGCAGAGCCCCCCCTTCATTGCACCGATTATGCAGTGGGGGGGGTGGCAGCCCCCCCTGTCCAGGGGGTTTGAGGGGGTTCGGGGTAGCACCTCGGGGAAAATTTGTTTTTGGACCCTATATTAGGTTGGGCGGACCTACCTATGGTTTTTTGCATGGTTTTCGCATATGGTTTTGGATGCGATGGTTTTCGGTCCATGGTTTTGGATGCAATGGTTTTCGGTCCATGGTATTGGATGCTTCAACATGTATAAATATGTATTGTAACATTGAAAGGAACATAATGAAAAATCAAGCTGGTAGTCCCGATTTTGGGATCTAGGGGAAAATCGATGTGTATATGTGTTTTATGTGTTATGCTCTCGCATTCTTTATTTTTTGTGTTTTTGAATTCGTATGCAGGTAATTTCTGTATGGGGTTAAAACCTACATCGACAGGTTGTCACTTCCCCATCCACGGGTTGATGTTTCCCTATGCCTCATCAAGTACATTACTTGCGAGGGAAGGGTAACAATTGTGTTCAATTACCACTTTCCATTCCTAAATCACCTTCGACATTGGTAGCTCATCAATCTTCCCTACTTCTTGTTGGGAAACATTAGGCATATGGTCGCAACCGTGAAAATAACTATGCATCTAGAAACATGCATCACCAACCATGGCCTCATCAAGCTCATTGTTCTAGACGACTTAAGCCACCACGGAAGGAATTGGGAAGAATTCATGAGGAAGAAGGCCAGGACCACTCATAGGAGGCAAACTAGGACATCTGAGGAAGCTCCAGCGGTGACAAAGGAGAAGCCCCAACCTTCGATAATAAGGTTTGGTAAGAGGTCAGACGAAAACCAATTGGTGATAGGCGGCCAAAGCAGAGGATAAGGGTTAGTGGGCACCCAGAGTCCCCATCCATGTCAAAGAAGAACAAAGAGGTAGTAGAGCAGAAGGATGAGGAGTAGGCTCAACTAGAGGAACCTTCTTCACCTAGTAAGAGCGAAACTCAATCCTTGCTATTAAGAATTGAAAATTTAGAAAAAGAAAATAGAGAGCTAAGGGAAAAACTAGCAGAGGGGAAGGCAGAGGCAAGAGCCCCAAGGTTAGACACTTTGGCTGAGGCCGTGGACAGGGCCAGAAGGGGAGATGTCCCGAGCACTGTGTGCACGACCTGTGCTGAGAAGCTAGTGACAACAAGGTTTAGAGTCTGTGCAACAAACACCACCTCGAGGGAAACACAAACTGAAATCTGGGAGGCTGACACATAAGAAACCATTGAGGACGTTGCTGTTACACAAGAACCAACAACTGAGACGACACAATCCACAGAAAGTGATCTGGTAGCGGATACACAGGAGCCCTTGGATGACATTGCTATTACACAAGAACCAACAGTGGAGACAGAAGTCAGCCAAGGAAAGGAAGGAGAAGATAACATCCATGAGCCTGTGGTTGACACTGTTGTTACACAAGAACCAACAATGGAGATAGAAGCCTACCTGGGGAAAAACGATATACAAAAGTTTGTGGATGACACTGTTGTTACACAAGAACCAGTAGTGGGAATGGAAGTTGATCAGGGAGATAAGGAAACTATAAAAAAATCCATTGACGAAGCTGCTGTTACACAAGAACCAGCAGCCGAAGTGGAGCAGTTTCACCCTCAGGAGGTTGTTACACCCTCAATTGATAGTGCATGTGGGAGAACACTAGGTCCTGATGAAGGATGGTGTTCTAAAAAGATGTTGTTGTTACCAGAGCTACAGAAATGGAAGCAGTAGGCGCTCTCTCTACAAGAGGGGGTGATCTCGCTCAAGGCACACAAAAGGATGATGGATTCCCTTAGGGAGAAGTGGTTAAAGGAAGAATGGGAGAGAGAATGGGAAGCATGGAGGCACAAGGAAGCCATGAAGAAGAAGGATGAACAGTTGTATCAGTTACATCAATAGGTCTCAAACCTGATGAATGACAAGACCAAGCTCCGTGACCTTTCCCTAAACCTGCTAGCATGCAGGCGGTCGTCCCCATTGTATCTAGTGTTCCTTTGGGAACGATATTATTTATTTCAATTAAAAGCAGTTTTTGAGAATAGGTCTTATTTGGGTTCTTCAACCCAGACTTTTCTTGAGATTTTTCGCTCCTGCGATTTTGATGAACAGAGCTTGCTTTGCGAGCTATTTTTGCATAATATCATGTGTGAGTATGTCAACACGAAAATGGTAGCAAGTGTCTTCTCCTATATGGGATATTTGTAGTTGTGAGCCTTCCTTTCATTTATGAGGAACCAAATTGAGTGGCATCTGGCCATGAAATTAGCAGAAGCTAACAAAGAAAGGACAACATTGTGGGTCAGAGCCAAACCAGGGATGGTTTATGAACTCAAGCGTGAGTTTAAGCTATTCCTGAGCACTCCAGAGATCATGGAACAATTGGCCGTCTATAGGAAAAGGATTGTGAGGATCTGCCTCAACCTGTATGCACATATGAAAAGTCAAGTGCTAGTAGGATGTCTTAAATGCACCGAGGCCTATAGCATTGAGTTGCAAGAAGGGGATCCTTTTGAGTACAAAAATTTTGTGGCTACTGTTACACGGGTGCCTGAGTATGCTCGGATCGTGCAGACATTGGGGGCGTTCTAGATTGGGCTCAGATTTAAATTTCCTTTGATTTGGTTGCCAGTAGAAGAGTATCAGCCAGACTACCACCTATGTGATTATGAAGAAGAATCCTGGCCACGTCAGTTGATGGCCATTCAAGGGTACAAAGCTTCGGGTGAAGACACTGCTGGTGCTTACAGTTTTACAGACTTGCATTGGGGGTATAACAGGAGAAGCTGAGATTCTGCATGGGGACATGTAGTTGCTTCAGTCAAGGGGAGATGTTGGGTGTGGCTTTTTACATATTTTTTGCACCTTCTTTCCCCAGTTTTGATCCTTTTATCCTCTAGGCCTATGAAGTTTACATGATTAATTCACCTTTTTCTCACTTTTATAACCTATTCTACTGTCATGTTATTTTGCTGTATTTTACTGAATAATACAATACTTTATTTTTGTGGCTGGAGCATTGAAGGAGTATTTTGGGAAGCTCTTCTCCTTTTTAGGTGTTGCTCGTGGGAACAAGGTTATTGGGTAGACATGCAGGACTGATTAACTACTAAGCAGGGTAGAGTCGTTCGCTGTTACACCCTGTATGCTGTTACATGTTGCTGTTACACATTGAATGTTGTTACATGTTGCTGTTACACTAAGCCTTGATACAAAGGTCTGTTGTTACACCAAGGGTGTTGTCACCAACGATTGCCGTAACATCCCGAACCATTATTCACTTGCAAGATGTTGTTGCACCGGAGCTGGCAAGTGTGGGTACTATTCCACATAACAGCTGTCGGCATTAGGAATTGTTTATTTTGGAAGCAACAGACCCAAGTAGTTGCAGTCCTAAGTAATGTATATTTGTATTTAGGAGGTTGTAACTACTTTTATTTTTGATCAGCATGAGAATCGTGAGATTCTCATGACTGATCTGTTTCTAATTTCAGGTATGTAATAACTATAAAAGGAACTCGATTTCCTATGTACAAGGACATGACATATAGAAGAGTATTGTTACCGTGCCTTTGTAACTCTGAATTATTTTTAATGTTAATCATTATGGTGATGTTGTTACTGCTCTTCAACTGATTTTTTAATTACTTTTGTATTATTCATGCGCCCTACTAAGGAGGAAGGGCCCTCCTCTTTGGTAGGGACTGCAGTGATAGAGGTAGTGTACATCCTAGTTTCGCTAATTGTTCTATGGTTTCTTGTTGTTGTTGTACAAATTGTGAATTACATTCACTGCTGTTCCAATTTATATTATGTTGTTACATTGAGTTAATCAACAGAATGGTAGTAACCAGCTGGAGTAGATATTAGTCATTGCATGGCGCGCCCTTACTTTGATAGTTTCGAAGTGTGATTCAATTCTATGGAGTGTTTTTATTTCTACATGAATGATTTGATTCAACAATTTGGTTCAACGACATATTTTACTGTTTTCTCCATTTTCTCATTCTTGGTTGTAGTGTATCGGCACAAACAATGCGAACTCCATTGAAACAACAAGACCTACCCTGGGTTGACAATTAAATGTTGTAGTCTCGGTCAATTAGGTTTGATTAAAACAACACTACAATCCTTATTTTGGATTGGATTCATGACATCATATCAATTGTCTACATCATGAGCACATGTTGAGAAGAGTATTGAAGTAAAAGCAAGGGGACAGGGAAATGTGTGCAAAGGTGGTAGAGGGTTATGTTTCAATGATTACCAATCTTACCTTTTGTACATGCATACAATGGTTTTTCCACTTGCCAAGTGGCGCCTGCCATCCTTTACCATGATCAAGGGATTGGGGAATAAAGGTCCTACTCATTTACTCTTAAGGTTCCTTTGTCATAATTTGTGACATAATTTTCTAGATCATCCACCTATCTATTGTTGTTCCTCAACACTTGATGGGCTTGAAATTCCTGAACATGATTCAAAGCAAGATGAATCACTTTGAAGATTGACTTGAGCCTAACATCTACAAGAAGATAATTAAAATAAATATACTTGATTATAAGTGTTGAGTCTCCCACCATGATTAATATGTTAATGTTTAGTGCTGAGGCTTGTTTGATTCCTTGATATACTACATAGGCCTTTGCATAATTATTCGAAGCTTTGCCTAGGCTCCATGAAAAAAATATTTCTTCTTGTCAATTGAAGTGCACTGACACCCCCAACATATTATTGTAAATATTAAATTAGAGAAAGTAACTCATTTTTATAATCCAATTTTGATATTTATGTGGTAAATTGTAATGGATTGATGGTTGTAAATATTAAGACATAGAAGCAACTAAAAATGAATGAAAAAATATAATTTATGGCATTAAAGTTATAACATAGTATATATATATATATATATATATATATATATATATATATATATATATATATATATATATATATATATATATATATATATATATATATATATATATATATATATATATATATATATTTTGTTAATATCTTTTTCGATCAGTTTTCATGAAATTCGACAAGGATTCTTTAGAATCATAAGTTTGAGCTGTATAATCTGCAAAATTCAAGTGCCCTAAGGGTTTTCTAGGGTTTTTCAAGGTGTTCATTGCATTTATGCATTAAAAAACACATTTTAAACAATAAGTAATCACAATCTCGCTCAAAATTGTATTGTCAAATTCCGACCAAAAAAAAGCTTCTAATAATTAAACTAAACGTTAAATTTATTGATTTCATTATAATAATAACTTTTTTATTTAAAAAAATAAAATTATTATCATATTTAACTTTAAATTGATTAAACTAAAAAATAATAATATTTTTCTTTACAATTAAAATTAAACTAACAATTTAAATGCCTTATTGCTCTGAGAGGCACTCTGTGGCTAGTATGGAAGAAATGTTGTAATGTTCTATCATGTTTTTTTTTCTTTAATAGTGGAAAAACCTATCATGTTATGTAAACATTTGACTCAATCAAATTACATAACAATAAAATAAAATTATTAATTAAAATAAAATTAAGGTAAAATAATTAGTTGTTTTTTTCCATTTCAGGAAACAAAAAACACTGGTATTTGTATTAAAACAAAAAACGCGTTACATAATCTGATCTTATGATAGATCTAATCCATCCTATACATCTATAATGTAAATATACTAAACTATAAGCCTGTTACATAAACTTTTCTTTTGATAGATTTGTTCCATCATATAGATCTATATTGTAAAAATTGCACAAATCAAGTCAAATATATCTATACTGTCCCATAAAAGGAAAACCTTTTAGTATTACGTATCCTTTGAAGACATATATAAATTGAAAATACGTTATATACCACTAGCGGGTATTCCTATCCCAAAAATGGTATGAAAATTTTTATGTATATGAAATTTTATTAGTCCTTTGTTTATTACACATGAAGTAGATAACATAATTGATCTCCCCCAACTGGTAAGAGTGTCCCTATTTTGAAAGGACATCAACAATATGATTTTGTTCTCTGTAAAGATGAGAGAAACACACTTGTTGAAATAATGTTTTGATTCGCCCAATTCTATGCATCCAATGTATAAGAAGTAGAGGATCAAATGTAGTCAGTCCATTTACCCAGTTAATAGCTACTCGGGAATCCCCATAAGCATCCAATATATCAATGGAAAACCATCTAACACATAAGAAGATGCCCCATAGGGTAATGATATCTACCTAGGTGTTGGAACCATATCCACTGTTCCAACTGAAACAGAAATAAAGGCTGGGGTTCATAATAATGTAAGCCCAACATCCACATAAATGCAAAATTGATGCCCCATTAAAAAAAAAATTGGATATTTGGGAAAGAATTTTTAGGCTTAATACATCTTTGCAAATTCTTAGAAGAATCCATTTTATATTCATTGAAAAACAAAACTATATTGTTGCAACAACAAACAATGTCAAAAGGATGTTCATCAAATATGAGCACATTCCGGCTTCTCCAAATGCCCCAAAATATAAAGAAAGGATGTTGCCTATATTCCTTATATTTCTTTCTCCACACCTGTATACAATTAATGATGGAGTTAAAATCCCATTGTCCAATGATGTCCAATCTCTGTAGCACACCAATCCATATTGTTGCCGCAAACAAAATTTGAGAAAAAGATGAAGTGTATCTTCTTCTGCAAAGCTACACATGTAACATCTGTCAGTTCCAAAGAAACCTCTCCAGCATAGATTGTCCCATATCAGTATTTTGTTTCACCAAACCAGCATTCTAATACCAAATATTCCAAAAAAAAATTGCTTGTCCACTTCCACCGGATTGTATAAAGAGATAAAATCGTATATCTCATTAGCTGAGATTTGTCTCATCAATGATTTTCCATCCCATTTGAAAACATCATCCTTATCCATCAAGGAGATGCCTAACATATATAAGTTTTGTACATAAGTACCCCAAATCACTACCACTTCCCCAATCAATCCCAAATCAATGGAAGATCCAAGTAGGATTGAGAAAAATCAGATCCCTAGCAAGCATAATTTGGTTTAGGAAATAAATATCTAGGTTATGAAGAAATCTAATGATAAAAACTAGCAAAATGTGATTTCCATGAAACCCCCTTATAGGATCAAGGCCTATCTCCACCACAACTCTTGATCCGACCTCTCAACACATATTACCAATAAGCCAGTGTTTAATCTTCATGAGGCTATTCCATATATAAGAACTAGTACCAAAATAATGCATCCCATCTTTGAACCAATTTTGGAGCAGATTTTTCGTAGGTATTTTTCTTTAATAATTTCTTGCCAAAGTCCAGAACCATATAAAGCACTCCTAAAAATTTTAATTGTTAGTGTCCACCCAAATTTCTCCAATTTTTTAAAATCCCGACCACCATCCTTTTTGGGCATTGAAATATCTTCTAGGCACACAAGATGTATCTTGTAGCCCCCATTTGTTCCTGACCAAATGAAATCAGAAATAATAGAATTGTTGCTATGCAAAATATGCTTGGGAAAAATATACAAGTGCATCCAATACATTGAGATGCTTTGCAATACTAATTGAGCAAGAGTCAATTGGCTACCAAGAGAAAGCCATTTATGGGTCCAAGGCATTACACATTGTTCAAATTTTTTGACCATCCAAAGCCAATCATGAATGCCATATATGTTCAAATTGATTAAAAAACCTAGATATTTGAAACTCATTTCCATATGTGTCACTTCAATTGAGAATATATATGCAATCTCCGAGACAATGTTCTAATAACAAGATGCATGAATGAGCAACAATTTTGCCTTATTCATATATAGTCATGTAGCTTCCCAAAAGTGAGTGATAATTTGATATAAATGCATCCATTTCACACGAGAAACCCTTCCAAAGAATAGGACATCATAAAAAAACATTAGATTTGTGACAAAGTTCTTCAGTGTAACATGTATGCTCACGAATAGACCCTCAGACTTAATCACTTGAATACCCCTACTTAATCCCTTAATCACCAGAAGGAAAAGTAGAGGTGATAAGGAGTATCCCTGTCGCAACCCCTTTGTAGCCTTAAAGAAATGAAAGGGAACCTCGTTAATTAGTGCCACATATTGTATTGTAGTGACGCAAGCCGTAATTAATGAAATAACCCCAACCAAGAGTCTAATCTTATGTAACATTAATATCAAATAATCCTAATCCACACAATCATATGCCTTATCCAAATCAAGCTTGAATAATAATTCCTCCTTTTTTTATTTTGATGGAATGCATGCATTCCTAAGCTATGGCCACTATATCCTAAATCTGCCGATGTTTAAGAAATTTGAACTGTTCCTAGGTGATGATTTCTAATAACATGTCCTTTAGTCAATTTGCAATAATCTTAGGCATCAATTTATAGGCAATGTTGTATAGGGAAATTAGCCAACAGTCCTAGAAAGTAGTTGCCTCCAATACCTTAGGAATGAGGGCAATAAAAGTCTTTAGGTGATTTTGGGCTCAAGGTTTAGACAACCCATGGTTTTGCTCATAATATTCTAACGTAGCAACACTAAATCCATCTTAACTTAGGATTTACCAATTACCCAAAAAAATAAAATAAAAATTACATGTCAAAAAACTTGATCTATTAAAACTTGATAAATCCCAAATTAAAATAAATATAAAATTATCATATTTATTTTCAATAAATCCCAAATTAAAATAAATATAAAATTATCATATCTATAAACACAATTATGAAAATAATTTCACCACCAAAATTTCATTTAAAATCTCACTAAAATTCAGGGTTTAATTACATACACCCACCCATTGTTAATGAAAATTCCTTTTGGAGTCCACAGACAATTCCAATCATGATTCAAGTTTGGCTGCCAGTTGAACCTCAAAATTTTCGTAATTCCTGAATTGATCAACATCAACAGGTGTTTTTGAAATTCTGTGGATCTACGCGAACTGTACCCGTAATTGTTCATCCCGATTTAGGTTTTTTTACTGTGTGTTGAACACTGAAATTCTCCTCGACTTTTGATGTCACTTTTGACACGAGTCGATCCAGACATCGCTCCTCAATGCCAATCGTCTTATCGACCTCCATGTCAGAATCGATTCAACCTTCGACATGTCGACATATGAATTTAAGGATCTGCCGTGGTTATTTTGGTGATGGCGCAGGCACTAAATAAGCAGAAGAATAAGAATATTGGCGCATTTTGTAGCCTAATGCTTCTCCATCGTGCAAAGTTTTCATCTTTTCCTCTTGGTAAAGAAGTTGACTACAATCATAACTGGCATGACGATTTGAGTTCTGTGTGTAACCATGGAAGGCTGAAAGAGGCTAAACTTCTTCATTCCCACATCATTAAAGCAGTGTCTAAAAGCCAAGACATATCTCTGGAAAATAAACTAATCAATCTTTATGCCAAGAGCGGGAAACTATTTGAGGCTCGCAGAGTCTTGGAACAAATGCCCAAAACAGATGCTATTTCCTGGACTACGGTGATTGCTGCTTATGCCAAGCATGGATATGGGGAAGAAGCCTTGACAGTCTTTTCCCAAATGCATCAAACCGGTATCCAGCCTGATCAATTTACATTTGCCAGTGTTTTACCCGCATGTAACGATTTTGCAGTACTGAAGGGTATCCATGAGCAGATCATTGTAAGAGGATTTATTTCGGATGTATTTGTGGGAAATGCCCTGATAGACATGTATGCAAAATGTGGAAATATAAAGGATGCATGCGAATTGTTTGACAAAATGCCTCAACGAGATGTGGTTTCGTGGAATACAATGATGGCGGGATATGCAAAGCATGGACATGTTGCTGTGGCTTCGGAACTGTTTGAGAAAATGCCTGAACGAGATGTGGTTTCATGGAATGTGATGATTGCCACCTATGCTGAAAACGGTTACATCGCCGAAGCCTGGGATCTCTTCAAGATAATGACTGAACGAGATGTGGTGTCATGGAATGCAATGATCGCAGGATATGCAGAGAATAGGTTGTTTGATAAAGCCCTAGAACTCTTTGAACAAATACCCGATCAAAATTTAGTTTCATGGAATGCAATAATTGGAGGTTATGCACGAAATGGTTATTATAAGGAAGCCCTAAAATTTTATCAGCGAATGCAAGTGGTAGGTGTAAGGCCAAACCCACAAACCTTTGCCATTCTTCTTCCAGCTTGTGCTAACCTGACAGCTTTGGAACACGGCAAGGAAATCCACGCAGCCATAATTAGATTGGCATTTCAATCAAATGTTGTTGTGGGTAGTGCTCTGGTAGATATGTATGGTAAGTGTGGAAGCATGGAGAATGCACGAAATGTGTTTGATAAAATCAGTCAACGAGATGTGATCTCATGGAACTCCATGATTGCAGGGTATGCTCGTAATGGACATGTGGAGGAGGCCCTAAAATGCTTCCAGAAAATGCCCAATCAAGACATAATGTCGTGGAATTCGATGATTGGAGGATATGCACAGAATGGACATGTTAACGAGGCCCTGAAGTTATTTCACAAAATGCCCAAAAGAAATGTGGTTTCATGGAATTCAATCATTACAGGATATTCTCAGAATGGGCATGCCGAACAAGCCCTGGAGATTTTTCAACAAATGCAATCTGTAGGTTTGAAACCGGATTTGCAAACATTTGCTTCTATTATCCCAGCATGTGCAAACTTAGCAACCCTGATACAGGGCAAGGAGATCCATGAAGAAATAATTAGAGACGGATTTGCAGTTGATGTCTTTGTTGGCAGTGCCCTCATTGACATGTATGCGAAGTGTGGGATTATAGAGGATGCACGGTGCGTGTTTGATAGAATGCCTCAGCAAAATGTGGTTTCATGGAATGCAATGATTGCAGGATATGCCATGCATGGTTTTGGCAAGGAGGCTCTCTCGATTTTTGAAGGAATGCTACAGTCTTGCTTACACCCAGACCGTGTCACCTTTATTGGCATTCTGTCTGCTTGCTGCCATGCAGGCCTGGTAGACGAGGGATGGCAATACTTCAATTGCATGATTCAACATTATCATATCACACCTACAATGGAGCACTATGTTTGCATGGTTGATCTTCTAGGTCGTGCTGGGCAGCTGGCTGAGGCACAAAACCTTATAGATAGGATGCACATAAAAGCTGAGGCTACTGTGTGGATGTGCTTGCTTGGTGCCTGTAGAATCCATTCCAATGTTGTACTAGGAGAACAGGCGGCAGAACACCTTTTGGAGTTGAACCCAAAAAATGCTGCACCTTATGTTTTGCTGTCAAACATCTACGCAGTGGCTGGCAGGTGGGATGACATCCAGAGGTTGCGGAGAACAATGAGAGACATGGGAGTGAAGAAGGAACCTGGATGCAGTTGGATTGAGGTGAATAGGCAGATGCATGCTTTCCGTGGAGGAGATAGGTCACACCAAGAAATGCAAAGAATTTATGCAAGTCAGAAGCATTGACTGGGTAGACATGAGCAGCGGGTAGGTCCAAAAAGAGTAGAAAATACTGCAATAATCAGGTATGAATTGCATTTGGGCTTATTAGCATACTTCTTTGGGAGAGTTAACTTGGGCATCAAGGGCTTTTTGATGGTGTGGTGAGTACAATTATGCCTTCAAAAGTTCATTTTCACTATTATTGCAGGAGAAATTGGTGAGAGATGCATAACAGTTCCACCATTTGAATTCTGAAACATAGACCGTGCTTTTATGCATATTATTCGTGATGCTATGTGGAGCTTGCGTAGTAGCAAGATCATATTTCTTTATTATCCTAGCATTCATTGATGCGAGTCTACATATGGTTCTTTGCTTGTCATAAAGTGTAGCGTCTAGAAATTTGAGTTATCATGTTGGCCTAAATAAGAAGAACAGCAGTATTAAATATTATTCATTGTAAGGATGATGCACGTTCCTCTGGGGTCACCCTCAGCTCAAGGCACACACAGGCAAACTAGTTGAATTGTACCATCAATGTTCTTGCAAAAGAGAATGATTTAGGGCATGTTGGAGGTCATGGGACCATGCCATCGCTACACACAACTAATGCAGACCTTCTAAGCAACAAAGAAAAGATAGGTACCTAATAATTTGGAATGTTATGGTCAAGTTCTAAGTCAGTATTTCAAAATTGAAAATAAAAATAAAAAATCATTTGATTTTCAAAAACAAACAAATTGATAGTTCATCCAATTGTCATAAGACTAAGATATTTGACATCTTTTTAATATATTGTTAGAAATGCTTTTAGTTTTAGGCAATGAGCTACCACTTACAGTTTTTCCCTTTATATCTCTCCTAATATGTTTGAGTGGATTACAGACGATGCTTCGACTCTATTGGCATATGATCTAGATTCTTGAAGAATTTTATGGCTTGGAGTTTGTGGTATGTTTTTGTATCCTTGATTGACTGCCTCTTTAGATTGAATAAGTTTCAAAGTGAAAAGGGGTCATAATTCATGCATGCCTATGTTTGTTTATCATGCTAACCAATTTTGTAAATTTGTGGATTGGCAGGGATCCAATAAAATACGATAGAGAGAAAGAGCAAGGGAAGTACAATACAAGATATATGAGAAAACATTCACTTTATTGAAAACGCCAAACAAAATTGCACATTCTTTTTCCTATTGAATAATAGGCAAATATTGAATTTGCATATGAATAACATGCCAGGCCCAACAAGTCAGCAGAAATTACCACAATAAACAGGTAGGAATTGCATCTGAACCTGTTATCACAGTTATTAGAAGAACTAACTTAGTTATCAAGAATCCTTGATTTTGTGAATGTTATTCTGCCTTAAAGCTTCTATTGTCTTTGAGGAGAAATTATTGAGAGAGATTGAACTTGAAATATTGAGAGCGCTCTTATAGGGATAAATGAGGATGCTAAGTGGAATGTGCATAGTAGCAAGATGACATCTCTTTCTTATTTTCATGTGGCAGGAGATTAGATATGCTTATTTGTTTATTATAAAGTGTAGCGTCTAGAAATCTTGGTTATTGTGGTAGCCTAGTTTGGAAGTGAAAATTGTTATTTCATTGTAAGTTTACTGTATATATGATTAGGGTATGCCACTCCTCAGGAAATGCAAAGCTGAACTTATGAGATTTTGTCATTTGCCTTCTTATGAAATGATGATATAGAACATCCTAAGTGTCATTACTACCATGTCCTTGATACATAACCAGTCAATGAAAGCGTTTTAAGTTATTAGGATATTGTGAAAACCTAAAGAGTTGCAAAATCATGTTGAACCTCGAGTCTCAACATAAACATTATGTAGTTGAAAATAGAACTATAATTCCACACAACCTTGATAAGATGTTATATATTGTAGTTGAAAATAGAACTATAATTCCACACAACCTTGATAATGATAAGATGTTATATATTGTAGTTGAAAATAGAACTATAATTCCACACAACCTTGATAAGATGTTATATATTTGAAAATTTGTTAATATATTGTTAGAAATGCCTCTAAATATTAGTTAATGAACTTCCCATAGTTTTCCCTTTATACATTTTCCTAATTTATGTTGAATAGATATAATTGTTCGAGGAGTATGCATTATGTATGTACTATGTGGCGTATAGTTTAGATTGCTGGATAATTTCTAATGTCTTGGAGAGTGAGTTGTTTTTGTTTTTGTTTTTGTTTTTGTTTTGTTTGTTTTTTTTTTTCAAATAATTTTGTAGTTGAAACTCAATTCCTAATAGGAGAATAATAAACGAGTCATAGATAAATTAAAGGAGAATTATTTATATGTAAAATTTTCCAGTTTGTGAGAGATTTTTCGGCGAAAATCACATGGAATACCATTTGTCGACGCGTTTCGAACCAACTAGTGTGGTTCATAAAATTTTCCAACTTTAAGCGATTATTGTCTTAAATATTTTGTTAATTAAGTAATTCAAAATTGATTTCTAAATATTGCAACAACTACGCAACGGCTAGAAACAATGTATAGTGGAAGCATAAATTAATTACACCTATACATAGATTTTTTTTTTTTTTTTCCAAATTAATGTATCATTCAACTAATCAAAACTTATTAGGCAACCTTCATAGCTGCTAAAAACTATTAGTTCTATAGTTCATAAATTCATCCCATCCTGTACATGTTGAAGAGAGGTACAAATTACATGATGAGAAAAACATAATTATCAACTTAACAAGAACCTTGACTTAAAAAACAGGTCACAAATACCAAATTAACTCTCAAATTGGTATGTGGTGTTACTAGTAGCACATTTTTTATTTTCTAAGTTAAAATTACTTTCGTCTGTAACCATGACATTAATAACCTCAAAATATTGTCAATGGAAACTTTAAATTCAACATTTGAATTGAAAAGTGGTGCTTACAATAGCACAATTTTTTATCAAAGTCAAAAATACACCTACTTTAAAACTGTGTAGTTAACAACTAGTATTGTTGCAATTAAAATATTAAAATCAACTCTCGAATATTGTCAATGGAAACTTTAAATTCAACATTTGAATTGAAAAGTGGTGCTTACAATAGCACAATTTTTTTATCAAGGTCGAAATTACACCTTTAAAATTGTGGAGTTAACTACTAGTATTGTTGCAATCAAAATATTAAAATCAACTCTCGAATTGGAAAAAGGTGTTTCAACAACACCCTCTATTTTCTCTGAGGTGCAAATCACATTTTTTTTTTTTTAAATCATGATATTGAAAATTGATATTCTTACACTAAAGATCTCAAAATTAATCCTTGAACCAAAAAGAAATGATATTAATAGGACCATTTCTTTTCAAACTTGAATTACATTTTTATTTTTTAGCAATAATTATGACCTTAAAGCTTAAAACAAATGCATATAAAATCATAAGAAAAGAAAAATCATTTAAGAAATAAATAAAGATATATTTATTTTTTTCTTATAATCTTGATGGGCCTAAAACATGTATGTTTCTTTTAATTAAAATTAAAGTAAAAATAATTTTAATATATTTTATGATAATGACGGTGACAATTAATGTCTACTAAGACAAAATGATTTATCAAACTGTAAATGTAAAATATTATTTGAAATTCATTTGTATTCTTGAAAGCATTAAATAAATGTTTTAAGTTCACATAATTTCTAAAAGGATTAAAAAGATTGTTGGTGCGGAAAATAGTTTGAAATTTATGTTTAATTTGAATATATATATATATTAAAAAAAATAAAAAAAAGTTAGAAATTAAAAAAAAAAACATTAAAAAAGAACCATAAAGCAAATGGGCATCGTTCCCTAACCAAAGGCTACCTACCTCCCAAGTCCTCTAAGTGATGGGCAAGGGGCATGATGGGGGACTAAGGGCTTTACTTGACCCTACCCGCTTCTTTACTATTCACCCACGTACTACCACGGCCCAAGCGTTCTTGTCTCACTCTACGTAACATTGTTGCACTAGATGGTTCTGCCTTGACAATGCCCTCGATGTTATACGAGCACAACACAACTCTCTCAACACTCCTTGACAACGTGGTAGTATGCAACACTTGTTGGTGTCTTATTTTGGCAGTGCATAGGGCCACCACTCGTCGACACAACGTAGCCCCATGTTACAAGCCATTTTGTCACATCTATTCAATAGGCCTGAAAACCGGATCAATCAACATCCATGAACACTTTGTCATAACCCCTTTGCAAAGCCCTAAGCATCATTTCTCCAAAAAGTCTGAGTTTCCAGGTCTATCAGCTAAAAGACCATTTTTTTAGGCCCAACACACCTTGTGTTCTTATCCACTAGCGTTGGGTGCAAGTTGCATACCTGGGCATCAACGCTGACCAATGCATGTTGCTCCAGTCTGAAGGTGCATTGATTCTAGAAATTCGGGAAAATTAAAAAATAATTTCGAATCTTCCTCTTCTAGAAGCTTCTAAGGTGGTTTTAACCATTTACCATGGATAGAGATATTGAATTCCTATCTAATCCTATCTTGGAGACCTTATCTCTTATCTCTTGAGCTTATCCTCCCTCATAAGTGGATCTCAAGCCTAGATTGGTAAATCCTAAACTACCATGTTTACCCTATAAATTTACTGCCTCCCATAGAGTCTAGGTTGGCTTTTGGAGATTGTTAGTGCCCTCATGTTGTTGCTTTGAGCTTAAGGAATCATCATCCATTTGAATTAGGGTTGAGTATGAAGGTTTTCTTTGTGACAAGGAATGACAAGTCAAGTGGGGAGACACATCTACAAAGTCAACTTCTATATATGGTTGTAACTCTCTCCTTTATTTATTAATACAAAAAACATCATGTTTTCCTATACTTGTGTTATGCTTATGCTCTTGTATTTCAATGCCATGTTGACTCATTGAATAGAGATATTGGATTATGCTATGTGGATATTGTAGTTCCTTTTCTTGTTTTAGTCATTGTTGCAAGTTCCATTTATAGCACGTGGAGCTAGGATTGGAGCTTACAAGCAAAGAGGAGAGAAGGACTTGCTACGAATTCTAGGTAGGTTTCTTTTTCATATTCCAATCTCTTTAAGGAAAACATTGATTCTTTTTTTCCTCTGTTATTTTAGATCAGACCACTAGATCTAGGGAATTCATTTTTGTCCGTAGAAGTGAAATTTCCACATAACAAATTGGCACTTCATGAAGGAATCGATATTTTGTTTAGTGGTTTCCTTGGCCATAGCATCTTTCCACCTCTCAAAACGACCTTAATTGACTTATTTAGATAGTGATTGACGTTAGGAAAACACATTTTTCTTAGTAGGGTTTCTTGTGTCGTGTTTTGACCAAATTAGTCCGGACGCACTCTTTGTTTTGAGACATAGCGCCCCAGCGCCCACGTTGCTTCTTTATATATATGTTGCAGAGCACTATTTCTGTTTTGCACCTGCGTTGATCCTGTATGATGAAAAATATTGTATTCCTTTTCCTTGCTCTTCATTTTGCTTTGGTTTAGAAAGCTTTTCTCGAGTCTTTCAATTTCTCTATGTCTCTGAAAAGTTAATCCCTTGTGTGAAATTGCATGATTTTGCTTGTATTTTTGCCAAAAAAATTCTTCCCTTAATTGTCGGGGGGGGGGTTGAGTAGGGAGAGCTAAAACTGTGTATGATTGTTAATCACCTTTGAATGTCATCTCTTTTGATCTTTGGAATTTTCACCCCAATTTCAGTTTGAGTCCTATGTTGATGAAATCTAGGAGTACATTTGATTTCATTGATTAAGTTTTACATAGTTAGAATTCTCGTTTTCACAATAGGAAAGGAAATTGTGCATAGATTACATTTGCATAGTTTTTAAGGGAATTGTGCATAGATTACATTGCATGGTTTGGCAACTTTTAGGGCTTTGAATTGAATTGGAATAGTAAAATTGAAAGATCTACTTAGTAAACTCTGTTTGCTGCATTTTGTGTGTTGTATTACTCTTTGTTTCTTACCTCCCATAGATATATTTTCATTGAAAATGAAAAAGTTATTATTATCACGTTAGATTGCATTGTAGGGAATTCAAGTGAACTCGTGGTGAGCCTTGAAACTAAAATATAATCAAAGATCAACTTTAAAATTTATTGGATCAACCTAAGGAGCATTTGGAACATTAACGACACACATTGAGGTCTAGGCTAAAGACATGTTATGGCATCTTTAAATGTAAGAGCTGTCATTCTTTGTTTGCGTTACATTATGGGGGTAGTTGGTATTCCACGTACGTAAGTATATCATATCGTTCTCCACGTACCTTCGGGTATATCAGATGGCGCTCTACGTATGAATAATATATAAAAATACTTCCTGTCATATAAGATGCATTAGACAACATTACCACGGATTGCGCTTCTTCGTACCTCCAGGTATATTTTGGAAGTCCCCTAGGTTGTTATCCCGCCATAGGTAACCGAGTTGGCTGCCTTGTATACTATGATACACCGAACACAACATTCGGGAAGATTCCCTACAGGTACTGGAAACGATATTTTGCAGTTTAGAGTTACTTGGTAAACCCTTTTGCCTAGTTACCCCTTTGTCTTATTTGTGTTATTAATTTCTAAATTAATTAATTGCGGAACAACATCCTCATTGTGGAATAACTCAGTATGTTTTAGGTTGAGACTAATGACAATAGTTCCTGAGTCCACCAGTCAAGGAAACTTCTCTGACAGGAATCATAGTCCTTTTCCTTCTTTTAGAAATATTGCTGCTCCTTATATGGAAACATTGTCCCTTCCTGAATTTACCATTGGTTTACTTGTTTGGTTATTTTAGACCTCCTTAGTTCTGAATGTCCAAATTGCTTCTCAACCAAGTAGTTCTCCACCTGAACAACATCAACCTTAGGTTGATCCTAAAGTTGACCCTTTGCGTTCTTCACCTATTGTTTCTTCATCCCTTTCTTCCTCCTCGCCTAGTGAAATTCTTGATTCTAGTAACCAGGAAGCTAAGAAGAAGAAGAAAAGGACAAAGAAGAAGAAGCAAAATAAGCAGGGGGAAACCTAACAAACATTGTTATGAATGCAACTAATGTTGAGAAAATTTCCAAGAAGCCCCGTAAATTTAGATTCCATTGCATGCTTTATAAAGGTGATTGCCTTCTTACAGGTTTCTCTGGTATTCCACAGGTATTAGAATTGTGGTCCGCAGGCTCACATCAGCCTTTGTCACAGCCTCTAGAGATCATGTTGGTGATAAACCATCAACTAGTGATAATAAGGTCCACAAGAGAAAGGAGAAAGTTAAGTTTCCTTATAGGTTATGTGAAGGGAATCATCCTATTCACCTTTGTCATTATATGGATGAAGCCTTAAAAGTGTTGGAAAACCTTACGACTTCTCAGCCAGGACTTCCGACTAGTTACCGAAAGATTTCTCCTAATCCTCCACTAGTTGATGAAGTGACTGATCAAACTCCATCTTCAATTAATCCCACCTTCTCTGAACATGGCTCCTATGAGTTTTTGTCCGACCAACCATTGGTTGAGAAAGTGGATAAATCAAGTCTGTCTTCAACCAATCCCACTCTATCTGAATGTGAATCTCATAAGTTCGTTCCCAACCAACCATTGGTTAAGAAAGTGGTTGACCCGATTCCACCTTCAGTTGATCACACTTCTTGTAGAAAGTGATGCCCATACCGCTTAGGTTCTTCTAGTTTCTTTAGATTGTATCGAACATGGGGTCATTTCTCCCGTTCCTACGGGCCCCCCTCCGAGTAACATGCTTGTTTCCTATCATTGGAATCATTTGACATGACCTTGTCTCCCTTCTTGCCTTCCCTTACAAATAATAGTGGAGGCTTGTAATAGGCAAATACCTCACATTGTTGTTGATGAGGGAGCTCCTGTTAGCATTCTATCCTCAACTGCTTGGCAAGATTTGGGCTCCCCTCTGCGTGTGTCCGCCACTTCAAATTTGTTTTCTCTTAACTAAAGAACCAGTCAATCCTTAGGGATCCTTCTTCGATTTCCTATTACCTTGAGAGAAAAAACTGTATGTGTTGATGTTATGGTTGTCATGAGCCCCTTGGACTTCAATTTTCTCTTGGGGCGAGACTATGTTTATGCTATGAATGTTGTTGTGTCCACACTCTTTCGAGTGATTTGCTTCCCGCATGATGGAAGGATTTTGACTATTGGTCAAATTTCATTTGTTGGTCTTGATTTCACTGCCAATCACCCTACTTCCCTAAGAATTTCGAATATGCAACTGGTATCTCCCTAACCACAGGTTAATTATGTGGCAACCTATCCCATTATCTTACCCACTATTGAAGAGGAGCCTCTCATTGTTTGCTCAAATTATTTTGACCTAGATCTAACAACAGATATGGTGAGCCATTTACTGTGGGCATTGGAGCCTGATCTTTCCATTGGATCCCTTGATATGTATCCCTCCCAGAGCATTGTTCTTCCATTTGATGAAAACACTTTTAAGCCATGGCCCACTGGAGGTCATGATCAAGTACCCAAAGCAGAGTTCATTTTCTTGTTTCAAGCTTGTTAAAAAGTGAAATAAGATCTTGTGTCAAGATTGTTAAAAAATTAAACAAGGTTTTTGATCATAGTTCTTTTCCTATGTCAATCTTGTTAAAAAATGAAACAAATCCCCTTCCAATTCGAGTCTTTGATTTGATCTCGTAAATTCCCGGTTGAGTCTTTCACTTGATCTCATAAATGAACCTTCATTCCATCCACCTATTAGTAACTAATATCTTACTTAGGTGAATTAATTGAAGCTTGGGGGGCATGTCCCTAGAATTAAGTCATTATGTTGGTGGCATGAAGACCAATTTCAAGCATAGTTTTTCTTTGTTTCAAGCTCATGTAAAAATGAAACCAATTTCAAACATAGTTTTCACATGTTTCAAGCTTTTGTAAAAATGAAACCATTATCATCATATCTCTCGTGATTTCCATTCTTATCAGCTTATTTCTGTTAGATGAGCCTTGGTTTTCTCATTCCACACTCACCATCTGCTTGGCCGATTATACACTTTCACTTGGTGTTTTACCCTTTCCCAAGGAACCACTATGATGAGTGGTCTTATTAGCCTGCTTCTTGACCTCTACGTGTTTTGAGCAGTTCCATCATGACCAGAACCAATTGCTACCCTTTATACCACTCGTTCATATAGGAGGAGTCCTCTTAGCTCTTTTCAGACTCCCAAAACATGAAAAGATTGTCGAGCACTTGTCTTTTCGAACTCGTTAAAGTAAATGAAAATATGTCTACTTAGTACAAGTTTAACTCTTTTCCTGATCGAGATAGACTATTTACAAAAAAATAATACTTTAGTCGAACATGACTAAAAGGTTCTCCTGAGTATTGTTTTTTTCCTTTGCAGACTTCAGAGACTAAATTTACGAAAATGAATCTTTCAAGTTTTTTTTTCACCTCTTTTTTCAAATTCTCTAAACATGAAAAAGAAGTTGAGTTACACCTTTGCTGGACTCGTAAAATCATCAAACAACGTCGAACTCATCGAACACGACGGGACCGAACCAATCCTTCTCATGGTTCATTAAAATTACTTAGAAGGATTTATTTGAAGGATAAACTTATATATCAAGCATATGCTATCCTCCTCAAACTTGTAAAAAATAAAGAGTTTCTGACTAGAAATGGTTGGGGAAATTTGGAAAACGGAGTACTTAACCTATTAATGAAAGTGAGTCGCTCTTGAAAATGACACTCTTTTACTTCATCTCCGTGACTATTGGGTTGGGAAATCTGCTTGCCTCTTTTGTTAATCATACCATGTTAAAAGCCTTTGCATTCTATTTGGAGTAAATGTTGTCAACTCCATAAAAGTGTCGTTGATATGATCAAGAGAAGTCCTTCAGTTGATATCTGCTATAATACTGAGCCTTCACTCATGTTTTATGTTCCTAAATCAACTCTTCATCAACGCCATTCTGTCTCAAATCTTGATAACCATTTCATGTCATTGATAAGGGATACATCAAGGCCCTCCTATGACGGATCATTTCATGTCAACATGAGCTCATTATCCAGGAAGTTGACTTAGAAATTCCCTTTGGTATCTTTGAACTTGCATACATCAATGACAAGTTTCCTCTCTCTCGGTGACAGGTCCTCATCACTAGCCATTGACTAGAAGATTTTGTGTGGTGTTTGACTTCAGCTCATTTATTCACACCACATAGACTGTACTATAGTACCTTGAGAACCATTATCATCATCAGTGTTTTCTCTTGTGTCTGTTAATGACTTACATCATTGGTTGGTAATCAGATGATGTCTATTATGTTCAAATCCAACTCATTTATTTGCATGGCTAAACTTGTACTACTAAGCGATCAAGTGAATGAGGTGGAAGACCCTGAATCTAGTTCCATCCATTCGAGCCGTGATTTAGGATTCATGTAAGATCACAAAGTATGATGGCTATGATAATTCAAACGGTCATCCAAGAATGGATCCACACATTGTCACCAGTGGATAAGACTTCTTGATCATTATACATGTAATATTGGCTTATATGCTGAGCATGGGTATGCCTCCCTCAACAACGATATCATGACGGTAATGTGTATTGTAATGGATGATAATCTCAACCAATTTTTTCTTGATCTGGACTTGTCACAAGGTAAAGCACTTTAGTCCTCAACCATTGCTTCTGACGTTGTTCTTTAAGGGGCAATCTGTGACAAGCCATTTTGTCACATCTGTTCAATAGGCTTGAAAACTAGATCAATCAACATCCATGAACAATTTGTCATAATCCCTTTTTAAAGCCCTAAGCATCATTTATCCAAAAAGTCTGATTTTTTGGGTCTATCTGCTAAAAAACCATATTTTTAGGCCCGATGCACCCTGTGTTTTTGTCCACTAGCATTGGGTGGAAGTTGCATACCTAGGCATTAGCACTGACCAATGCATGTTGCTCCATTATGAAGGTGCGCTAATTCTAGAAATTCGGGAAAATTAAAAAATAATTTTGAATCTTCCTCTTCCAAAAGCTTCTAAGGTGGTTTTAACCATTTACCATGGATATAGATTTTGAATTCCTATTTGATCCTATTTCAGAGACCTTATATATTATCTCTTGAGCTTATCCTCCCTCATAAGTGGATATCAAGCCTATATTGGTAAATCCTAAACTACCATGTTTACCCTATAAATTTATTGTCTCCCATAGAGTTTGGGTTGGCTTTTGGAGATTGCTATTGCCCTCATGCTGCTACTTTGAGCTTAAGGAATCATCATCCATTTGCATTAGGGTTGAGTGTGAAGATTTGCTTTGTGACAAGGGAGGACAAGTCAATTGGGGAAACACATCTACAAAGTCAACTTCTATATAGGGTTGTAACTCTCTCATTTATTTATTAATACAAAAGGCATCATATTTTCCTATACTCGTGTTATAATTATGCTCTTGTATTTGAATGCCATCTTGACTCATTGAGTAAAGATATTGGATTACACTGTGTGGATAATGTAGTTCTTTTTCTCGTTTTAGTTTTTGTTGCAAGTTCCATTTATAGCGTGTGGATCTAGTATTGGAGTTTACAAGAAAAGCAGAGAGAAGGAATTGTTAGGAATTCCAGGTAGGTTCCTTTTCATATTCCAATCTCTCTAAGGAAAACATTGATTTTTTTATCCTATGTTATTATAGATCAGACCACTAGATCTAGGGAATTCATTTTTGTTTGTAGAAGTGAAAATTCCACTTAACACCCCAACTCCTCTTAAGTCCCCTTTAGCTCTAGGGATGTATCATGCTTCCACTGCATGACTGTGCTTAGAACTGGGGCTTATTGGTCTCTCTCTAGTCGACCTAAAACTATGTTATAGCCCTTCACTCGCTGCATACCACCCCGCTCTGATAGCCTTGTTGACAACCATTTTGTTTAGTGCAAATCTCCTATTTCCCATTTCTTAATAGATCCCCCTGAATGGTGGGTTGTCGGGCTTGGGTGTTGGTTTTCTATTGTGCTTGCCACACACCTCTAGTCTGAAAAATGTTAGCCCATCGTCATGTCCATCTCGACCTTCTATTAGGTCCTGACACTGCTACTCCAAATATGTCGCAGTATTTCTATCTAACAATGAGATCTTGGGTCTCCCTTACTTTCGAGCTGGGGCTTGACACTTTTCTCCATGACTTTGCACGGTCTCGAATCTTAATAGTACGATATCAGTCTCAACCACTCCTAGTCTTGACACATACCACGATTACCTGTAGACCCGGTGGGGATGCAATTGTTGATAAGAACACTTCTCATTTATCGAGCCCATCAGATGACAATGCCGCTCGATGGTTTTTCTATCTTGGTACTCGCAGTATCACACTTAAACAATTCTCTAACACTTCCCCCCTCTATCAATCGATGGTCAATGGTTGTAGAATGGGGACATAGATTTCTCCATTACCTTTTCTACCCAACTAAATGGAAACTTACATAGGCAAAACTTCACTTTTGTTGTAGATGTTGGCGTCATACTTTGCAATAAGGGGAAAAATCCTCTATGTCAAAGTTTCGGGGAATGTATCACACTTATCAGAAGCCAAACTTTAGCTTGTCCATACTATTGCAATTTGAACTCACCTCTTTCACTTACTCAGGTCCTTCACCATTTTAGACTTGCCACACTCACTCAACACATACACATATATATATAGGCTTAGAGGAATTACATGCACACCTCCGCTTGACAATGGGGCTCAACTATCTAGACCCACAATTTTGCACTTGCCCTAACACAAATTTTATAGGCACAATACTCACGTGAATGACTTAATAGTTCCAACATAGAGATTAAACATGATTGGAGGATGATTCACATAGTATTCATATTAACCAAAATATTTATACAATCAGTTGGATCACATTGTCATTCTCCTTCTTGGACCTCTCTTGGTCCTTAGTTGCTCTTGGATCTTTATCCTCTATCCTATCCTCTCCTACCAACTTCTACTCTATACAAAAAATATCCATTACATTATGGGGTTTGTTCTATAACTGTCCCTCTTTAGAAACCACAAAATATCTCAGCCTAATTGGTTGGCTCTTTTAAAATGAGCCACACGGCCAAGAATACCAACTCACCAAAGCTCCTTAACAACCTAGATTCCTTCTAGAGCTAGGACACTTTCCTTCACATGAGAAATCCTAATTTATAAAAAGTTATAACTGAGGGACTTCGCTCCCATTTAGGAATTTCAAGACCCCTTAGGTCTAGGAAATGGTGATGGATTTGGGGTTTATGCTCCTGCATCAGACTCCTAAAGTTAAAAAAAATTCATGAGAAGATTATGTGTAGTTGTAAGTTGAATCATCCAAGGTCCCATACTTGGTTGTCACTATCCGTTTGCTTGGCTACTTTGTAGTGGTGTTGCTGCTACTTCTTGATACCTTTTAAGATCCCACACTTTGTTGTGCAACATTTCACGTTCCTTTCTTATGTAAACTCATACAACCAACTGATTGTTGATGCTCATCTTCCTCATTTTAGGATGTCCATTCTAAGGAAATTTATCCATTAGCATACATATCTCCTTGATTTCAATATGTAGTGTGCTCCTTCGCTAACCCATGTTGCTGACACTACCCCATTGCATCTTGACTTCAAAATTTAAAAATATTATGGCATCCATTTCCATTTCACTAGGAATTTCATTAAAGTTGTTTAAGGCATTTTGTTGCCTCCTCCATAACTTCTCCACGAAGGATTATATTTCACCTTCTAATCCTACATTTTTTCACATGAAACAAATATACCACAACAATTATTAATTTCCAAAAATT
The DNA here is from genome assembly GCA_031772625.1 of Pinus tabuliformis. Lineage (NCBI taxonomy): Eukaryota > Viridiplantae > Streptophyta > Pinopsida > Pinales > Pinaceae > Pinus > Pinus tabuliformis. Next base: position 121,893,121 of record CM062805.1, read on the forward strand.
TATTACTAGTCTTAAGAATGCAACTGTCTACGAAAATGTAGTATGTTGCATTAGTTCCCAATTCATCATTCGCTTCATCTTTCACAGTCCGTTGGTGACATTTATCGCTATCATCCTTATCATTCTTCTTGATTGCAATCTCTATGCAATCTTCCTTATCAAATCCCATCAACATTGTATTTAAATGTTTCCCTTTTTCTCCTTTTTCCTTTGTTTGGTTGTTCTCATAAGCTAATTTTATCCTACCTTTTGCACTAGCAGGTCCTTACAACTGCTCTCCCATGGTTGCATTTATTAATCGTGTATGGGTCTCCCTTCAATTACCTTTGTGAGGTAGCACTGTCTCATCTCCCTTCAAAACATAATTCGAGTTCTCTCCTTCAGCTCTCTCGATCTTTATGACAACTATAGATGGCTATCCATCTTCATCATTTTCATGACTTGTAAATATACACAAAATATCCGTCTTAAAAACAGAAGGCTCTCTAGCCTCATTTGATGCTTCTGGTATCAATTATTAATGTTGATATTCACTCTCCGAACAATCTATGAAACTCTCATTTAGTCTATTATCAACATCTGTATCCTCCTCATAATCCTCTCCAAGGATATTTCATTGCTCTGGTTCACAGTAGTAAAATTCCTCTTCCTCATGCTCTTACTCAGCTACTCTGAGTTCTTCTCCCTTCAACCAGGCTCTCATTATGCACCTCATGCTCTTCCTCAACTTTCTTGCAAACAACTTCTTGACAGACCATTTAACCCGCTTCCTCATTCTCCATCCACTTCTTTGGTCTTCTTTCACCTCCTGTAGCAACATCCTTAGCACACTAAGTTGTGCCTTCAACTTTTCAACTTCTCAATCAATTTCCTCTTGACTCATCCTTCTTCTCACTATGCCATCTTCTTTGGCATATTTCTCTATTCTGTTGTGCCTTCCACTCAAACCCTTGTCATGATTGTCAACAATCATCTCTCTTTCCTTCTCTATGAGTTTCTCCATGCTCAACTGTGAGATTCAAACAAGCCTCTATAGACACATCAACAAGTTTCTCTCCTCTGAACTTGGTCTTTTGGAATTATTGGTTCTTTCCTCTATAACCTTCTAAGCTTCCTTTGCTCCTCTCAGGGTTCTACATGCTACTCACCCCATCTAGAAAACTCTACCCACATTCACACCATGGATCTGTCACAATAACATCTACCCAACCTCAAATTGTAGTTGTTCTCCTCTTTTTGTTGCGAGGGTTACCAAATTTTTTTCCTCTCCCTACTATTACTTGCACAGTAATTAAATTTCAAAACAATTTAAGACTAGTTTCCTGCCAGATCTCATCAGATTTTCTCTTTCAAGAACTTCTCTAAGTCCTTTCTTCACACTGTTGCAAGATGTTTCATCTATCATTCTTCTCTGACTCTCTTTGACAATTCTCCCTAGCTCTTCTCCTTGGCTAGAATTGTCTCCTCTCTTGTACCATATCCTCTATTTGATATCTCTTTCTAAAACCTCCATAGGTCCTCACTTCCACTTGTCAACATACACTTAGATATATCATTAAAGATAATAAACATGTTACCTTTGTGCTTCCTTAAGAAATTTCTTATGCTTCATTCTTCCTGCACACTCTAGACATCCCTCTGATTTCCTATATTATTTTATCCTCCTATGCTAGTCTCCTTCCAATGCTACTAAAAATTCTCTTTACTCTTCTTTGATCTCTTGCTATGATATCTTTATCTTCCCAAAAACAGCGTTGTGCTCTTTGAACGTGCTCTGATACCACTTGGTGGGGGACTAAGGGCTTTGGATTGACCATTCCCCCTTCTTTACTATTCACGCACATACTTCCATGGCCCAGGCATTCTTTTTCACTTTATGAAACATTGTTGCACTGGATGGTTCTCCATTGAAAATGCCCTAAATGTTATATGGGCACAACATACAAAAAATAACACTCTCAACACTCTTTGGCAACACGCCCACATTATGCAGTGCATATGGAATTTTATCTTGGTAGCGCATAGGGCCACCACGCCTCGACACATCATAGCCCCAAATTCTCTTCAACCCCCTTAAGCTCTAGGGTTGTATCATGATTCCATTGCATTGCAGTGCTCAAAACTAGTGCTTACCGATCTCTTTCCAGTTGGCCTAAAACCATGTTATAGTGCTTCACTAGCTTCCTGGCTCCCCACTCTGAAAACCCTTTCGGTAACCTTTATTTTTAGTGTCACTCTCCTATTTCTCATTTCTTAACAAACCCCCCTAGATGGTGGGGTCTTAGGCTTGGGAATTTGTTTGCTACAGTTCCCAACACACACCTATGGCCCGATAGATGTTAGCCCAATGTCATGTCAGTATTAGCCTCCTGCTAGGTCTTAACACTACTACTCCAAATATCTCGTGGTCCCGCTATGTGATAGTAGGATCTCATGTTTCCCTTGTCTCCCCGTTGGGCTTGGCCCTTTGCTCTACAACCTTCCATGGTCTCGAATCCCGATAGTGGGATATCAGTGTCAGCCACTGTTCATCCTGACACTTACCATGATTCCCCGCAAACCTGGTATTGTCGACAAGAACCCTTCACATCTATCAATCATGTCAGATGACAGTCTTGCCCAACGGTTTCTCGATCTCAATGCTTGCAGTCTCACCCTTAAATAATTTTCCAACACTTCTCCCTTGGTCATTCGATGGTCGATGAACATAGAATGAGGACATAGATTTCTCTATTAACTTAGCTACCCAACTAAATGGAGCCTTATGCAGGTGGAACTTCAGTTTCCTCTCTATCAAAGTTTCATGGAATGTCTCACGCTTGTTAGAAGCCAAACTCCAACTTGTCCATATATTGCGATTTGAACTACCCTCTTTCGCTTACTTGTGTCCTTCACCACTTTGGACCTGCCACAATCACTCAACACATACACATTATATAGGATTAAAGGAATTACAAGCACACCTACCAATTGATAGTGGGGCTTGACTATCCACACCCACAGTCTTAAACTCACCCCAACATGAATTTCACAGGTACAATACTCACAGGAACGACTTAATAGTTCCAATAAATAGAAACTAAACATGATTGGAGGATAATTCACACAATGTTCATATTAACGAAAAGATCTATACAATTGATTGGATTACACTGTGATTGTCCCTCTCGTTCTCCTTCTCGGACCTTTCTTGGTATTTAGCAACTCTCAACTTTCTATCCCCTATCCTATCTTCTCCTATCAAATTCTACTCTATACAAAAAATATCCATTACATTATGGGGGTTGTTCTATGTTGTCCCTCTTCTAGAAACCAAAAGATATCTCAACCCAATTGGTTGGCTCTTTTAAATGTGTTACATAGCCAAGAACATCGAATCGCCAAAACTCCCTAAAACCTAGATTCCTTCTAGAACTAAGACACCTTCCTTTACATGAGAAATCATAATTTATACAAAATTATAACTGAGGGACTTCACTCCCATTTGGAAATTTCTAGACCTCTTAGGTCTAGGAAATAATGATGGAATTTGGGTTTATGCTCCTGCATCAAGGCATTGTCCCCCAGTCAAAATTTACCCACCTCCTAACTCCTATAAGTGATGGGCAAGGGAGATTTGGGGACTTGGGAGGTGGGGTTAAGTTGGTGTCACTCCTCTAAGTGGTGGGTTGGGAAGCTCGAGGGAGTTGAGAGGGGTAGAAGGGGGGCGAGAATAAAGTTGATGTTACTCCTCTGTGACTAGTGAGAACCGCAAAGGGCTTTGGAGGAATGAGGGAGAGGTAAAGTTTGGTTGGGATGATATCCATATATTCTGTAATTCTCTTTTTTTAATATATTTTTTAAACTCATATATATTTACTTAATTTTTTTTAATATATATTCTTTATTAATTTTGTTAATATTTTTAATTTCTATCGCTTATCTAAACTTTGAGTGAGTAAGTTCAAGGGGCTTGGGAAGGACAAAGGGTAAAGTTTAGGTTGGGGCATGAACATCATATGCTATGTGAATCTTTTTTTAAATCTATTTTATAAGTTTTTATCCTTTGGTTTCTGTGTTTTCTTTATTTTTTTTTAATTTATTTTTAAAATTATTTTTTTACTATTTAGCTTTTAGTTAATTTTATTATATATTTTTTTATTTCTTATTTAATTTTTGTTTTTAAATTGTTTTATTATATATTTGTTTATAGATATATTTTATATATGTATATGTTGGATGATGATTAATAGCCATATTTTTTCCAAGGCTGTAACTTTATTTATATAATAAGAAAAATTACATTTTGTATATACACATCAATGTGTGTATTCCAGAAGGATCTACCCAGATCCTTTCTATAGAAAGATGCGATGATATAATCTATCAGTACAAAATCATCCAATACAATTTAATCCACATGGGTCAACATATAGACCATAAAAAAAATTATTGCCACACTATACATCCTAAAAATTTTTATATAGTAATAAGTTAGAAAGGCTTGTAGCACAGAGTAAAAAATAGATCTAACAAAAATATATTTCCCAAAAGTATATATAATTGTCATGGAATCAAAAACTAAATCAATGCATCAGGATTATCCATAAAAGGACGGTGGTAGAACTGGAAGTGATCAACATTCATCCTTTCTTTAATTGACCATAACCCAGAGTCAACTGAAGGCCTTCCTTAGAAAGCTAGTTTGCCTCATGGTTTCATTAGAGAAATTCTGAGGTCTAAAATGGGTCTCCTAAGAAAAATGTACAACCAAAATAAACTTTATAAGAACCAATAGGATTCAAGATGATGATGTCAACCATGGGGGATGATTCACCATTTTTGGAGTAAAAAAGAAAAAAGATTAAAAAATAATAAAAATAATAATATTACTTTTTCAACTCGTATTTTCAACTTAACTCTCTAAGGTTTTACTCAAAATGTTGAGAAGGAGTACTCATTGGATGAAAAATTTAATTCCTCATCCAAGGAGTACCATGATTCACACTTTCGATGGACCCTGTTGCACGAAAAATGAGAAATACATGCAAAAACGTGATTGCAATCACATTTTTCATGTATTTTTCATTTTTTCGTGTAGCAAGGTGCATGGAAAGTATGCAACATGGGTACTCCTTAGATGATGAATCAAATTCTGCATCCAACGAGTGTTCCTACTTGAAATTTGAGTAAACCCATAGGGAGATAAGTTGAAAAAGTAGTTTTTTCTTTTTTCCCTCTAAAATTTGACAGTGTAATCCACTATTATTTTATAATTTCATTAGGAGGCTCATTTTAGACTTCAAAATTCCTCTAATGCATTCCCTGCAAATATGAGAGCAAGAAAAAACATCATAGGTAACACCTTCCTCTAACATCTACCCAAGTAACCAACCAACGGAGGTAAACATGTGACAAGAAGTTACCATGATATGATTCAACCTCCTATGTGTAGGTTTTAACCTCGTACATAAATTACCTGCATATGAATTTTAAAACACAAAAAATAAACAATGCGAGAGCATAACACATAAAACACATACACACAGAGATTTTCCCCTGGATCCCAAAACCGAGACTACCAGCTTGATTTTTCATTCTATTCCTTTCAATGTTACAATACATATTTATATATGCCGAAGCATCCAATACCATAGACCAAAAACCATCGCATCCAAAACCATGTGCGAAAACCATGCACAAAACCATAGGTAGGTCCGCCCAACCTACTATAGGGTCCACAAAAAAATCCCTCGGGGCTCTTCCCCGAACCCCATAGTGGGGGGCTACCTGCCCCCTCTAACTCCCCAGTTAACAAGGGGAGCTAGTTATGGAAAGAATATAACGCAACCCAACCTTCTCCCACTTGTTGTTTTCTTTCCATAGGGGGCCACATGAGAGCTTAGTCATTTATCCAACCCTGCAACACCCATTGTTTCTCTACACCAAGAAAACTTCTTAGAGTTCACAGATTTTGTCAGTGCATCTGCAATATTCTTCAAAGTGTCCACCTTTACCAGCAATACCTTTTTGTTTTCTATCATATCCCTCACGAAGTGATACTAAACATCAATGTGCTTTGTCTTTGAATGATAAGCAGGGTTCTTTGCAAAGAAAATTTCACTTTGGCTGTCACAGTCTATCCTTATAGCTCCCTACACTAACCCCATACTTGACCACAATCTCTGCAACCAAACTGCTTCCTTTCTTGCATGAGTGGCTGTCATGTATTTTTCCTCTGTAGTTGATAGTGCCACTATAGATTGTTTCTTATTCATCCAACTGACTGCACCTCCAAATAGGTTAAACACATACCCACTTCTAGATCTTCTCTGATCCAAATCTCCAGCCTAGTCTTCATCAACAAAGCCACAAATATCCAAAACTATGTCCAATCCTAGTCTTCCTTGGTAGCACAAATTATAATCACTAGTGCCACACAAATACTTGAAAACACGCTTCACTGTTGTCCAGTGCTCCTTCCCTGGTTTTGACATAAACCTACTCAATACTCCCACTGCATGTGCAATGTCTGGTCTAGTACAGACCATTGCATACATCAAGCTACTGACTGTACTTGCATATGGAACACGATACATGTCCTCTTCCTCTTCTTGTGTCTTGGGACACTGTTCAACAGATAACTTTACACCTACAGGAATAGGAACCTTCACCAGTTTACTATCTTGCATATTAAACCTATGCAGTATTGTCTCAACATACTTCCTCTGGTTTAACCAGAGCTTCCTCTTTTCCTGATCTCTTTTAATTTTCATGCCCAAAATATAGTTTGCAGCACCAAGATCTTTCATGTCAAATTTGGAGGACAATTGGGTCTTCAAATCCTGGATAATTTCTTTGTCATTTCCAACCAGCAACATATCATCCACATACAATACTAGATAAATAACATGGTCACTAATTAATTTAAAATACACACAGTGATCTGCTTTGCTTCTGGTGAAGCCAAGTCCCTGTATAAATGTATCAGATTTTTGATACCACATCCTTGGTGGCTATTTTAACCCATACAGAGACTTCTTTAACTTGCATACCAGTTCTTTCTTACCCTTCACCACAAAGCCTTCATGTTGCTTCATGTATATCTCCTCTTCTAGATCTTCGTGAAGCAATGTTGTCTTCACATCCATCTGTTCTACCTCAAAATCAAAAGCAGTAGCAACATATAAAAGTAATCTAATAGAAGCTACCTTGGAAATAGGAGAAAAAATGTCACCAAAATCAATTCCTAGCACCTAGGAATAACCTTTTGCTACCAACTGAACTTTGTGTTTCTCCACCTTTCCTTCTGCATTTGTCTTCTTCTTGAACACCCATTTGCTTCTAATGGGTTTCCTTTCAGTCGATAGCTCCATGTGGAGGTTTGCCGTTACACCAAAACCGGCAGGTCGTGGTAAACATTACAAGCCAGTAACTAGGATGCCCAGGGTGGAAATTACGGATTCTATAGAGGTGCGGTGATTTTTCCAACACCAGATCCCAAGCCTCATTTTTGTGCAAAGATGCCATTTCATAAACCATGGCTTCTTTCTAGAGTTTTCCATCCTTTAAATCTACTACTTCCTTCACAGTTCTGGGATCATCATCGGTTATAGATAAATAAAAATTTGAACAGAAAGTAGATGGACTATACGTTTTTGGTTGTCTTCTTTCTCGAATTGATCTTCTCACACTCGGTGTTTGTGGCTCTTCATCTTCTGATTCCTCTTTTGTTGTAGAGTCTGATTCTTCCTCCTTAACCTCAAACTCTATCTTCTCAGGTTCCTTTGGTTGGACTTCATGTTTAATAACATCTTTCACCTCTCTGAACACCACATCTCAGTTGTACACAACCTTCCTTGTTACTGGGTTCCAAATCTTATAACCCTTTAAACCATCCTCTTGCGGAGTCTTATCCTCCAACGCTGATGAAGGTGATATGTTGACAAGGTAACATGTTGTCTCCACCGCCTTTGCCCAAAATTCTTGTCTTAACCTGGCACCACTGAGCATGCTTCTTACCCTTTCCATCAACATCTTGTTCATTCTTTCTACAACTCCATTTTCCTCAAGTGTGTATGGAGTAGTCTTTTGTCGTGCTATACCACACTTCTTACAGAATTCTTAAATTTCCTTGTTGCAAATTCTCCACCATTATCTGTCCTCAACACCTTTATCTTTTTCTTTGTCTGGTTTTTCACTAGAGCCTTAAATTCTTTAAACCTGTCAAAGAAATCAGATTTCTTCTTGAGGAAATATATCCATGTATTCCTTGAGAATTCATCTATAAATGATACATAGTACACAAACTTACCCAGTGATGGAACCTTCACAGTTCCAAACTCGTCACTGTGCACAAGCTCTAATATCTGTTTTGCCCTCTTACCACTAGAGGGGAAACTCACCCAATTCTGCTTCCCATATACAAAATTTTCACAGAAATCAAAATCTAGAGAGCTATTAGCCATACCTTCTACCATACCTTTACCATGAAGTATTTGAAGGCCCTTCTCTCCAATATGTCCAAGCCTTTCATGCCATAGCATGGTATTTTCTCTAGAGACCACTAGATTTTTTGCTCCACTTTCAGGAACCACAGAACTGTTGCACCCATCAATAACAATGCTACCTTGCAGCTTGTACAGAGTTTTGATCCAAACTCACCGCATCAATACCAATTCTCCCCGAACCATCTTTTAGGTATATTTCTCGAACACTATTTTTACACCTGCATCATCTAGCTTGCTTACAAAAATCCGATTTCTAGCCAATGTAAGAATATGCAGAACGCCCAGAAGTGTTGAAATCTTTCCACCTTGCAAATTCAACTTTACTTTTCCACGGCCAACGATTCTAGCCTTCCTATCATCCCCTAAGAAGACATCACCACCATCGTATTTCTCATACTCGAAGAAACACTTTCTATGGGGAGTGAAGTGAAAGGATGCACTTGAGTCAATCAACCATGTCTCATGATATACATGTGTACCTGAAGAAGACAAGTACACATCCCCACCTTCATATGAGGAGATTTTTTCCTCTGTAGAAGGAGCATCATCAGATTCCTTTCCTTTCTCAGGAGATTTTGATTTACAGTCCCTTTTGTAGTGCCCTTCCTTTTCACATTTCCAACACACCACCTTTAAATGTTTTCTTGGAGATTTAGATCTCCCACTCGATGACTTATTTTTGTTTATGTTCTGGGACCGTCCTTATACAGACAAGGCATCACCATTCTGGCTCTCCATATTTTTCCATCTCATCTCCTCCGTCAGCAAGGATGACACTATTTCATCAAATTGCAAGGTAGTTGCAGTGCTACCTATTGCAATAACTAGAATATACCACAAATCTAGTAGAGAACACAACAAAATGATGCTCTTATCTTCATCTGAAATTTTAATATCAACAGATAATAACTGACTTACCAAAGTACTAAATGCGTTCAGATGCTCTGTCACTAAGTCTCCATCTTTCATCCTTAGGTTATACAACCTTTTCCGTAGGAACATTTTATTGACCAGAGACTTAGATTGGTACAAAGTCCCTAACTTTTCCCACAAAGCCTTCGTCATAGCTTCCCCTGATACATTCAACAATACTGAATCTAAGACACATAATCGTATTGTGCTCTTTGCCTTCCGATCCAACTTCTTCCATTCTTCATCAGACACTCCTATTGGTTTAGTACCCAGATTTACTATGATCCACTGATTTTTATCCACCAACAGATCCTCCATCTTGAGTTTCCACAATTCAAAACTCTAACCATTAAATTTCTCAATCTCTATCTTTCCACTGCTCGCCATCTTTCACCACCAGAATCGATCCTGCAGATCTCCCACTGAACAGGGTCTACCACAGGCCCGAGTGAAACCCCTCAGCAACAAAGGTATCCCCTTGAATTCAAAACAACTCTGATACCAAATGTAGGTTTTAACCCCGTACATAAATTACCTACATACGAATTTTAAAACACAGAAAATAAACAATGCGAGAGCATAACACATAAAACACATATACAAAGAGATTTTCCCTTGGATCCCAAAACTAGGACTACGAACTTGATTTTTCATTCTATTCCTTTCAATGTTACAATACATATTTATACATGCTGAAGCATATAATACCATGGAACGAAAACCATCATGTCCAAAACCATGTGCGAAAACCATGCACAAAACCATAGGTAGGTCCGCCCAACCTAATATAAGGTCCATTTTTTTTTTCCCTGGGGTGCTACCCCGGACCCCGTAGAGGGGGGCTACCCACCTCCCTCAAACCCCCTATGACCCCCTTGCTGCGTAATCGACACAATGAAGGGGGGGCTTCACCCCCCCTCTAACCTCCTGGTTAACTAGGGGAGCTAGTCGTGGAAAGAATATAACACAACCCAATGCTATGTAACCTTAAGGAAGTGGAATCGATAAAACACACCTTACCAAAGCTTCTGCACCTGCTACATGACTCCCATAATGCATCCCAATCATTCCCCTGAGTCCCACTAAACTTTTAGACCTCTAAACCGTTGGATTCTCTCTTGATATGGGCAAGAATGAGTTTGAGGACCTCTAGACGCATGCACAACATGGGTGTGCCAATGTCCAAGGAATTTTCTATCCATTACTGTGCTTGCGCCCCTAGAATTTTAGCCACTTTTTCATGCCCAGAGCCCAGGTCAAAGCCTAAAACTCAACGACACTTTCATAATCTATGATCTATATAATAAAAAGTCTTACAAATAAAAAAATGACTCCGGGACTAGGCCTGACCATACCCAACTGAGACTGATATTTTGTCAAACACTTGGCATCAATACAATGTACAGGAAATGAATACGAGAAATAGTATAAATGACTGATAACTAATATGAGACTTGACAAGAAGGATCACCTCCCTCTTCTCTTAACTATTTTGACATCAATTAGGTCTTGCATACATTATCCTTTTAATTACAAGTAAATACATGAAATAACCATGACAATAACCAGTCATATAACCATGCTTATAACTAGCATTAAACCATGAAAATAACAATGAGATAAAAACCATTAAAGCTACATATTAAGAATTACAAAAGTAAGAGAACTTAGATTTTATTAAACATAGGAAAATCTGATTAGGTTCGGGACTTCCACATACCACCCGATAGTGGACATGGCCGAACCAACTCTTTATTTCATCCAATCACCCCCATGCCATATTCCAAGCATGAATGTGGGATCTCAGGGGTAAACCAATCCAAAAAAAACAAGGGAATCCAAAGGTTAAACCACCTCCACCCTCACCAAACCGTGATCTCACCAAAACTGGCTCTGAGATCACAAAACCAAATCAAGATTGGAATTAATTTGGACTCCATCACTAGCCTCGAGGATTTTTCTATCTCCTTGTCTCTCAGGATTTACCACAATCCACACCAGATCACTAGGCCCTAAACTAAGACACTAGCCTCTCAGGATTTACCGCAATCCACACCAGATAAATAGGCCCTAAATTGAGACTCCACCCTCAGGTTTTACCGTGTATCCCACCAAAACCGATCAAAGTATTCCTAGGCCTTTGGGATTTTCCTAAGACCACCTGTGCCCTAGATTTTGAAACCATTCGACAATTCCAAAGTTCAAAACCGAGAAAAAATCCCATCACACCATGGCTATCCGAAAAAAGGCAAGGCTATGCTGAAAACCATTGTCATAACTTGACAAGACCATGCCACCGACAACAAGACAACCATACACCAACATTTAAAGCCATGCATGTTAAAACCAGTTAGGAAATCACACATGCAATATGTTACCTACAAGTATTCCTGTTGAAGCTGCTTGATCCCGCTCTTCCTTTCTTGATCCTTTCTTTCCTTCCTTTCCTTTTGCTTGCTTTTCCTTCCTTGCTCCAAGGCTAGAGTGCTCCAAGAAAACTTTAAGTGTCCAAGAGTGAGAGAGAGAGAGAGAATAATGATAGAGCTCCAAAAATGAATTGACAAAAGGTACCAACTGATCCTCAGAAGCCTTGTTATCAATGAGGCCTCTATTTTTTTCATTTTCCATTATTTTTCTTCAATTTCTTCCTCACATGAAACTTGTGACCTTTCACCTTCCTTTTATCATATTTTCCATTATTTTCGTAAATAAATGTGCCAAAAATGCCTCTTTTTCCTTTTTAATGCCTTTGCCAATTTCCTTTAGCCATAAACACATCTATTGATGCCCACTAGGATATCTTTGCCCAACATTCATCTTGGAATAAGTGTCACTTAACTGTGGTCTTATTTTTCCTTTATTAACTTTTATTACATGAACTTTAACCAAGGGCTGTTACAGACCTCTCCCCCTTGTCGGACAATGTCCTCAGTGTTAAACCACACCAAGACCTCAACAAAACTGCTGAAAAGAAAACATACTGCCCATGGAGATTTATAACTTAGCTCATTGCAATATTTACAATGAATGACCTGCTCAAAAGCAAAACATCATGACAACATGACAAGATAACAAGCATACCGCTTATTAGTGCCTTATAACTTAGCTCATGGCGGCATTTACATCCATATACATATGTACATATACTAAAACATCAACAAAACATATGCCAAAAATATACCAAACATCAAACCAAAACTTCTTTGCCTCCATCTGGAAACAAAGAAGGATACATGGCCCGCATCTGATCCGCCACCTACCATGTAGCTTCTTCGGGCCCAAAGTGATTCCACTACACTTTTTGACTTGCTCTGTGGCATTATTCCTAAGCATGAGCTTCTTCTGCTATAATATGCACTGAGGCTTCGTCTATAATTCTCCTTCTTTCTCCACCTGCAATACAGACCAATCAATAACATGATCAACATCCTTTATATACCTTTTAAGAAATGAACCATAGAAAACATCGTGGATTTTCACCATTGGAGGTAGTGCAAGTCGATAGGACACTAGTCCAATCTTCTTAAGGATCTCAAAAGGCCCGCGATACCGTGGTGCCAACTTGGCATATGATCCAATCCTCAAAGAGCTCTTATTGGGCTTGATGCGAAAATACACATCCTCCCCATCTTGAAACTCCTTGAATGCCCTGTGCTAGTCTGTATAACTCACATGTCTATCATGTGTTGCCTTCAGATTCTTCTTTATAACCTACATTTCCTGTTCATGTCTGCCAACATATCTGGTTCAATAAGTACCCTATTCACTGGATTACTCTAGCTGATGGGAGTATTACAACTCCACCCATACAATGCCTCGAAAGGACTCATCCTCAATGACTCCTGATAACCATTGTTGTATGCGAACTCAACCAATGAAAGATACTCCTCCTATTTTCTCTATTGGTGCATCATGTACATCCTCAGTATATCCTCTAAGACCTTGTTGACCCTCTCTGTCTGTCCATCTGTTTGCGGATGATAAATTGTATTGAATGCCAACTCTGTACCCAAACCTGTAAGTAGCTCCTTTCAAAACTTGGAGGTGAACTTGGCATCCTGGTCTAACACAATCTTCTTCAGAACACCATGTAATCTTACGATCTATTGAGATTGCAACAAGATGATGGAGCTTAGTGAAAAGAGTCGCCTTCACTAAGTGGGCCCGCAGGCAAATTATGGCGCAAGTTCTATTTTTGATTACAGTGTGGGTGATCACAGTGTGGGTGACCACAGTGTGGGTGACCACAGTGTGAGTGATCACAGTGTGGGTGATCAAAGTTTATTTTTAGACTGGCTATCAAAAATAGAAAAGTCAAATATTATTGTCTCATAAGAATATTTGCACTATAAACTTGATCTTATTCTATTGGAGCACTTCAGTTTGAGCTACAGATGTGGCCCATGCATCTGTCAGAAGGAAGTACGCTTTTCTTATGAGTCAGTTGAGTTGTTGCATACATGACTTCAGTTAGAACTCAATTAGTTGAGTTTGGTGGAGTTGATGGAGTTGTGTTCAGTTTGACTTGGTTAAACTAGTTGTAGTTAGTCTAACTGCAAATAGACTAATGATGAGTTGTTAAACTAATTATTAACTCATAATACAACTATAGAATACATCAGTTAACTCAGTTGCATGTCAGTGCATGTTCAGTTCAGCAGGGACAGGTGTTAGAGAATCAGATTGCTATCAGTTGTGACTATAGTTGTGCATCAGATCTTGCACAATCAGGGGATTGAGTATGCCAATGAGTTTGCTCATGTATTTGCCCAGTTTGTAGCTTCTGCTCACATCTTACACATTGTGAGTGATTCTTTGGAGGTGAAATACGAGTTTGGTAGACCATTCTCATTCATTCTTGAGCAGGTATTGAGCAGTGGAGGCAAGCAAGCAGTGGAATAGATTTGTGATAAGCATTGTACTTTGTAATGTTACATGGTCTCAATCATTAATATACAGATAGTGTGGGGTTTTTAGAGAGATGCTTTCCCCGGGTTACATACTGTGTTAATGTGTGAATGCTCTTGATGTTTTATTGTTATTGATGCTGCTATATTGATGATCAACGTAGAGGAGCTTATGTATTGTGTATGTATTCCGCAATAGTACATGATCAGGATAATCTCTGTTGAATATGTGTTAAATTATTCAAAATTTCTACATGGTATCGGAGCTGTTGATCATCAGATCTACTATTCAGGAAGTGTTTACATTCTATTTCTTCAGGCAGAGTCTGTAATCGGGCCAGGTAACCTCTGGATTCATCCTTCCTTTGGAAGGTGAGATATCCGGTGAATGCCCATACAATCAATCTCTGTACGAGAAATATTGTGTTCTCACGAATCTTAGATCCGAAGCGGTTGAGTTGGTTGCTGGTGGAATTCGAATTTGCAGTAGTGTTTTCTTGGTGACAACGCAACAATGTCTTTCAATGGATTGCGATTGGAGTATGCTCTTGAGGGCAGCTCAAACTATATTGCATGGAAGGACAGGATGGAGGCAGTATTGGATGATAACGGGCTGAAGGTGTTCATAGATACGGATATCCCAAAGCCTACTGATGCTGCTGAGGCGGAAGTTTGGCAAAAGAAGACTGCAAAATGTTGAAGGATTCTGTTGGAGGGCGTGAAGGATCACATTGTGTCCAGCCTCCATGGAAAGGCTACTCCATATTTGATGTGGAAATCATTAACATAATTATTCCAAAGCAAGAGCGATCAGAGGAAGCTAGCGCTCAAAGATAAACTCAGAAACATCAAATGCGAGAAGGGTGACAGTATTCCCAAGTATCTCACGAAGTTCACTTAGTGTCGAGATGAGCTGGGAAGTGTGGGGGTTACTGTCGATGATGAGGACTTAGTGAGCTTGGCTCTCCTTAGTCTTTCGAAGAGTTGGCATTCCTATCAGGACTCTGTCAATGGTCGGGAGAAATTGCTAGGATGGGAAAGACTATGGTCAGATCTTGTGCAGGAGGAGATCAGGCGGAGTACCAGGGACAAATCTTCGTCAAAGGGAGCTGATGAAGAGAATTGTGCTTTGGCTGCCAAAGCAAGGAAAGGGAAGAGCAAGAAAGCTTCTCAGTCTGGTGCGAAAGGCAAGAAGCAGGATATGTCCAAGGTGAAGTGTTTTCATTGTCACCAGCACGGACACTATGCCACTAATTGTCCGCAGAAGAAGAAGAACAAGTAGGCTGCTGGATCTTTAGCAGGAGAGGCTCTAGCCTCACAGTTTGAGCTTGATTTTTCATTGATCGCATGCTTGGTTTCAAGTGTGATGGGATCAGTGTGGTTCTTGGACAGTGGTGTGTCTTTTCACATGACGGGAGATAGAGATTTGTTCTCTGATCTGGAGGACAAAGATCTTGGAGTGCACATCGAGATGGGTGATGATGGTAGATACAGTGCGACCGGTATCGGTACCATTTCCTTTGAGAGGGAGTCTGGTAAACCCTTCGTATTGAAGGAAGTCATGCATGTTCCAGGATTGACGAAGAATCTCATCTCAGTGGCGATGTTAGTAGACAAGGGGTATGATGTTGTTTTCAGCGAGGGAAAGGCTTTCCTGCGCAGCAAGACAACTGGTGAGACCCGGAAGATAGGGGTTCGAGTGAGGAACCTTTATCAGTTGCATGTAGATGGATGCGCAGCAATGGCGGGCAAGGCAGAAGGATTGGTGAGTCGAGATGATGGTGAGTTGTGGCACAGGAGATTGGGTCACCTTCACCATGGAGCCTTGAAGATACTGCAACAAATCACTACAGGGCTTCCTAAAGGCACACTTGCGCAGTCAGATCAGTGCAAGGAGTGTACTTTGGGGAAGTTTGTGAAAGCCACCTTTCACGAGAAGGATAGTCACGCCACGATGATCCTTGAGAGAATTCACACAGACGTGTGTGGACCTTTCTCAGTTGCTTCGACAACAAAACACAGGTATTATGTGATTTTTGTTGATGATTTCTCTCGTAAGTGCTGGATCTTCTTCATGTAGAAGAAGAGCGAGACATATTCAAAGTTCTGTGAATTCAAAGCACTGGTCGAGAAGGAGTCGGGGAAGAAGGTGAAGGCTCTTAGGAGCGATAATGGTGGTGAATACATCTCGGACGAGTTCAAGGATTTCTGCAAGGCAGAAGGGATTTGTAGAGAGCTCATAGCTCCCCATAACCCACAGCAGAACGGGGTAGCTGAGCGGAAGAATAGAATGATTGTCGGTGCTGCACGGACAATGTTGCATGATCAGGGCCTACCCCTTCACTTGTGGGCGGAAGCATGCAATACAACAGTTTATGTGCAGAACCGTTGTCCTCATAGGATACTTGACATGAGTACACCTGAGGAGACTTATTATGGTAAGAAGCCTGATCTTTCTCGTTTGAGGATTTTTGGTGCTAACGTTTACATGCATGTGACGAAGGATGCCAGGAAGAAGTTGGAGCCGACCGCAGAGGTTGGGATATTTGTGGGGTACACCGATACGCCCCACAACTATCGTGTGTATTTTCCAGACAGTGGTAAAACTGTTATGCGACAGGATATAAAATTTCAGGAGGAGAAAGCCATGAAGTGTTCGCTTGAGAGGGAGCTACACTTGCATGCAGATGAGGAGCTATTAGTTCCTAAGGATGAGCTTCAGGACATGGATCAACCACAGGACGAGGTTCATGGAGTGGAAGAGACCACTCATGCAGTGCCAACCATCAGAGGGCGAAAGCGCTTGACAGAAGCTGAGCGACTGGCTCAAGATGCAGAGAAAGTTGTAGGACCACCTACAGCCCAATGCAGGCAGAGACAGTCACATGATCGGTACACTGGATACATGGCTCTGATGAGCAAGTGTGTTGTGACTGAGCCATCCTCTTTCGAGGAAGCTGTGGAGGATCCCGCATGAGTAGACGCCATGGTGGAAGAGTATGATTCTATTGTCAGAAACAGTGCATGGGAGATTGTTCCTAGACCGGAAGGGAAATCAGTGGTGGGTTCGAGATGGATCTACAAGGTCAAGCAGGCAGCTGACGGGAGTGTGGAGAAGTACAAGGCAAGATTTGTTGCTCGAGGCTTTTCACAGATAGAGGGGATCGATTATGAGGAGACCTTTGCACCTGTCGCAAGGTATTCTTCCATACGGATGATTCTTGCTCTCTCAGCGCAGATGGGATGGCACATTCATCAGATGGATGTGAAGACTGTGTTCCTCAATGGAGTCATTAAGGAGGAGGTGTACATTGAGCAGCCCGAAGGCTTTGAGGTCTTCAGCAGTGAGTCGCATGTGTGTAGGCTCAAGAGAGCGTTGTATGGGTTGAAGCAAGCACCACGTGCTTGGTACACACGGATAGACAACTATTTCACAGGACTTGGATTCTCCAAGAGCGAGGCGGATCCTAACCTATACCAGATTGTGGTGGAGGGTAAGTTTCTTATCATTGTACTGTATGTTGATGATTTGATTCTAACAGGTGATGAGCTGTTGATACTGTCATGCAAGAAGGATCTTGCTACAGAGTTTGAGATGAAGGACTTGGGCCTTCTTCACTATTTCCTAGGATTGGAAATATGGCAGTGCAGTGGTGGACTGTTTTTTTCTCAGGGCAAGTATGCTCGGGAGATACTGGAGAAGTTCAACATGCATGGCTGCAAGCCTGTTGATACTCCTCTTCCTGGAGGTTGGAGGAAGGAGGATGCCACTTCGGGAGAAGAAGTGGATGCCACTGTTATCTGGAAGGCGGGCAAGCATGTATTGCGTTACTTGAGAGGCACATCGGGATATGGTTTGTGGTACAGACAGGAGGATGAGGTGAAGCTATGTGGCTTCACGGATGCAGATTGGGTAGGGAGCCAACGGACAGAAAGAGCACATCAGGAGGGGTCTTCAATATTGGATCGACAGCAGTTTCTTGGTACAACAAGAAGCAGAGATCCGTGGCACTTAGTTCAGCGGAGGTCGAGTATATGGCAGCAAGTTTGGCTACATGCGAGGCTATATGGATGAGGAAGATCCTGGTTGGTTTGTTCGGTTCTCATTTGGATCCTACTGTGATTTACTGTGATAACCAGAGTTGCATTAAACTCTCGGCTAATCCTATATTTCATGATAGATCTAAGCATATTGACATCAGGTACCATCATATCAGAGATTGTGTGCAGCGGAGGATCATGTTGCTTTCATACATTCCAACGGAGGATCAGGATGCTGATATTCTGACGAAGGCTCTCACCAGGAGCAAATTCGAGTACCACCGAGGCAGGATAGGGGTTGCTGATAATCCATATCTTGTCGAGAGGGAGTGTTGAGATTGCAACAAGATGATGGAGCTTAGTGAAAAGAGTCGCCTTCACTAAGTGGGCCCGCAGGCAAATTATGGCGCAAGTTCTATTTTTGATCACAGTGTGGATGATCACAGTGTAGGTGACCACAGTGTGGGTGACCACAGTGTGAGTGATCACAGTGTGGGTGATCAAAGTCTATTTTTAGACTGGCTATCAAAAATAGAAAAGTCAAATATTATTGTCTCATAATAATATTTGGACTATAAACTTGATCTTATTCTCTTGGAGCACTTCAGTTTGAGCTACAGATGTGGCCCATGCAGCTGTCAGAAGGAAGTACGCTTTTCTTATGAGTCAGTTGAGTTGTTGCATGCATGACTTCAGTTAGAACTCAATCAGTTGAGTTTGGTGGAGTTGATTGTGGAGTTGATGGAGTTGTGTTCAGTTTGACTTGGTTAAACTAGTTGTAGTTAGTCTAACTGCAAATAGACTAATGATGAGTTGTTAAACTAATTATTAACTCATAATACAACTATAGAATACATCAGTTAACTCAGTTGCATGTCAGTGCATGTTCAGTTCAGCAGGGACATGTGTTAGAGAATCAGATTGCTATCAGTTGTGACTATAGTTGTGCATCAGATCTTGCACAATCAGGGGGTTGAGTATGCCAATGAGTTTGCTCATGTATTTTCCCAGTTTGTAGCTTCTGCTCACATCTTACACATTGTGAGTGATTCTTTGGAGGTGAAATACGAGTTTGGTAGACCATTCTCATTCATTCTTGCGCAGGTATTGAGCAGTGGAGGCAGGCAAGCAGTGGGATAGATTTGGAGATCAGATCTTAGCTGTATTGTGTGTAACAGGTGGAGCTGGTACTGGATTTCTTGTGATAAGAAATGTACTTTGTAATGTTACATGGTCTCAATCATTAATATACAGATAGTGTGGGGTTTTTAGCAAGATGATTTCCCCGAGTTACATACTGTGTTAATGTGTGAATGCTCTTGATGTTTTATTGTTATTGATGCTGCTATATTGATGATCAACGTAGAGGAGCTTATGTATTGTGTATGTATTCCGCAATAGTACATGATCAGGATAACCTCTGTTGAATATGTGTTAAATTATTCAAAATTTCTAACAATCTCCTCGATGAAATCCCGTTCTGCCTCACTAGTTGAATATGTAGTCTTCACTAGAATGAAGTGAGCTACCTGTTTTGAAGAATTTGGTATCTACAAATAAATACTAATTCCCTAGATAAGTAGTTGTATCTAGAACAACAGTTTAAAGTGTTTTAGACTTTTCCTATAAGCAATAGATAAGATGAGAAGATAAAAATACTTACTTGTATTTTTGCTTTCCTCTTGTCTCCCTTGTATCAATCCTATCGCTCCTTCCCATACTTAATACGCTTGCTAATTACCCTGTAAGTACAACAGAAAACAAAGAACCGATCAAAGCACACAATCTATTGAATATAAGTGAAATGAATTAGATACAATTCAAACATATAAGCATTATAAAACAATACAAACATATAGGAAAAAGGTTCAAACACTTTATTAGATAGAAGAAGGAATTACAACCATTGGTGTCTGATTCAAAGCCATTCCTCCAGCTTGGATCCCATCCACATCACATCAAAAACATGAAAAAATTGTAGCATTACAATACTTGCTTCAAAGCCAAATCTCATAGCAGCATTATCTCCTTACAGTTCAACATAATCCATCCCCTGATCACTTAGATGAGTGGTCAATTTATAGGAAGATGAAGGAGGTTTTGTCATAAATGGTGGCATTGTATGGCCTTCCATACTTAGAATTAGTTCCATGGAGGAAGGGATGAGAGAATAGGATGCACCTTAACTCATTCCTCATCCATTTTCGAGCTCATAGGAGTTGATAAGTGAGGGAACCTTCTAGATGAGTTCAAAAGATAAGAATATTCCCTAAACCCTATGTGAATTTCACTCATTCTCGCCCAGCGTAGGTGAAAGGAAGCCTAAGTGCTCTGCAGAGCACCCTTGCAGTGGACTCAATGCTTTGTAGCGCACCTTTACAAGGGCTTACCTATGCTTGTCCCTCTAGACGCTGTTTCTGGATGTCTTCAAGTCATGAAACTGTCTGGGAAGGAGGCATTCAAAGGGGTGACTTGTTTAGGGCATCAAGCAACTGAAATTAGGGTTTGATGAGCCCTAAAACACTAATCTGGATGTTGGGATTTGATGTGCCCAAATGGATCTGTAATAGCTGCCCCCTAAAGTATGAAGTCAGAAAAATGCTCATGTCGAATGAAATGCTTTACGATGTGATGAGGAGGTATCGAAGTGGAAGGTGACTTGCAACAATTACAATACATATATCATGATATTTGATTTCACATGAATTGCTGAGGGAAGGCATATCCATGCTCAGCTTATAAACTTTCATTACATGTACATAAACAGTCGACTACAGATATAGACCCATGATCAAAATGACCATCAATGTAAAGCCATTGTACATATGATTTAGTACTCCTTAAATCACAGCCTGGATGAATGAAACTAGATCCGGGTTCTTCTATCTCATTCAATCATTCACTCAAGTACGAGTCTGAACATGTGAATATGTAATCTGAAGTCGAACATGGGAAGACACCATCTGATTACCAGCCAATGATGTAAGTTGTTAACAAATGCGAGAGAAATCACTGATAATGATAATGATCCTCAAGGTACTGCAGTACATTCTGCATGGTGTGAATGGATGATTTGATGTTGAACACCATACAAAGTCTTTTGGTTGAAGGCCATTGATGTATGCCGAGCGTTGGAAGCGAGAAACCTACCATTGATGCATGCAAGCCTCAAGGTATTGGAAGGGTGTTTATAAGTCAACTTCTTGGATAATGTGCTGATGTTGACAAGAAGCGACTCGTCGCAGGAGGGCCTTGATGTATCCCACATCAACGACATGAAACGAGTGTAATTATTTTTAGAGATGAAATTTGATTGACGACATAAGGTTCAGGAATGGCGGTCATAAAAATGAAGGTTTATGGTATTGCAAAGGATGGATTTTAACTGATAGACTTCTCTTGAACATGTCGGTGACACTGAAATAAATTAGTAGCATTGAACCAAAAAAAAGGGATGTATGGTATGATAGACCAATGGGATGATAACCATCAGGCTAATAACCCAACCCAGATAGTCACGGTGATGGAGTGAAAGTGCCATGTTCAAGAGCAACCTACTACCATAAAGTGGTTTTCCCCTTTTTCTCATTTTCCCCAGTCATTGCTGACCAATACCTCTTTATTTTAATCAAGCTTGAGGAGGATAACATATGCTTGTTGTATAATTCCATTGCTATTTGATGTTTTAACGAGTCTAGCGAAGGTGAAATCCGGTCTTGTCTAGATGGACAAGTTTGTTGCTATTTGATGTTTTAATGAGTTTAATGACAAAGATAACTCGATCATTTTCATGTTTAGAGAGTTTGAAAATGGAAAAAAATAAAACTCTACAAGTTATTTTTCGTAAATTAATCTCTTAAGCCCAAAAAAGCATAAAACAATACAAGAGAGATATCGTTTCCAATCCGTTAACGAGATGGAAATGACAAGTGCTCGACAATCTTTTCATGTTTAGAGAGTCTGAAAAGATGTTAAAGAGGACTCCGAGGGGGTTCCTTTTTCGTTTTTAACAGAGCTCTAAAAGAGATAAAAGTGTGCTCTGTGGTCAAAGGTACAATTTACAATCGAGCACATTGAATTTTGTAAGTCAGTTGCAAAACCTACTCAAAACACCACCAAATTGATTAAAAATATTTGTTTTATAGGCAAAAATAGGTAAACAAAAATGTTTACTCGATTAATGAACATGAAATAAACATAAAACAAGTTTCTACCATGACATTTTTATCATTTGGAACTTACCATTTTGTTTTGTGCTCTGAGCTTAGTTTTTACCTCGATCTTCACCAACTGATTGCGAGAGATTTTGTAGATCATTTCCAGAGCCGTCCGGACCAAGTAGGAATTAAACCTCTCTACTTTCTTTTCAAGTCATTATTTTGTCATTTCATGTAAGTTTTAGTGTTTTTTGGGGCCCCTGGGGTTTCATTTATTTCCCTGGGATCAGCGCAGGCTTTCACATCGAAAATTGCACTAAAGAGCATTTATATAGAAGGCTACATGATCTACAATGCACTGTCTCTGTGCATGGGCTGCACTGAGCGAATTTTCCAAGTTTGATTTAGTTGTTTGCTCCAAAATTTGTCCTATTTTTTGCATGGAAAGGATCCTAATTAAGCCTATGATTGTGTTTCAGGCTCTCATCGGATCAGAATGTTGATTACATGATGAGAAATAAAGCATGAAGAACAAGACATGGTTTCCCTAAACAATCTGGGTACAGTTGAGGCCCTCAAAAAATGTGGGTTACTCAAATACTTTAAGTTGTACGGAATGAGGCAACAAGTAGAACCACTACAGTTCCTTGTTCGTGCATGGGATCCGACATATCAAACTTTTCACATTAGGGACAAGATGGTCCCTATTACCATTGATGATATTTACTTTCTTACCAGACTATCAAGGTGATATGCCTCCATCTCACTTTCTAGATTTGCCTGTGGAGGTGAATCCGTGAGAGATTATATTAGACAGTTATGTCGGCCAATTACACAGCCTAGCAAGGATGGGAAAATAAACATCAGGGATGTAGGTGATTTGCCTTTGAGAATGATCCTCTTCACAATCGCAAAATTGGCTGGTAGTATGACACTACATCTAGTGAGCAAATCTTATATGCAGTATGCATTGGAGCGTCTAGAGCCAAAAGTTTTCAACTGGTGCGAGGTTGTGCTTTCTTCATTGAAAGAACAACTGACTAAGGTAAAAAGTGGTAAGACAAAGAATTTCTACTATGGTTTGATCTTAATTGCTTTTACCTTAGAGAGAATCCCATTGATGCAACCACAACATGTATCACTGGGTGTAGCTGGTCCTAGAGATCCACGTATGTAGAGGTGGGTTTAATTGATGGCTCGACATGCGGGTCAGTCGACAATCATTTTTTCCACTGCATTCTTCAGTTGGCTCGAGTGACAACATCTTTTCAATGAGGAGCATCCATACTTAGGGATTGATTTTTGTGGAGATCCAGATTTGATTCTACTAGTTGGAGCACAATGGGGTGCTATGGGTAAGTTGTTTGACCAAAGTGTTTTTCGATTTTCCAAGTTCCTACATGTTTTTTGTGTTTTTAAATGTTTCCAAGACTAAACTAAAATTACTCTTATGCATGAAGATGTGGGTACTGTTGGACCTGTGGGACACCAACAGGTTGCAGGTGGGCTAGTGTGGAGAAATATCCGGAGAGCAGTTTCCAGGATTTGGATTTGGTCGAGACCTTAGCAGAGTTGCAGGATCACATAGAGGGATTAACCCTTGGTATTCTGGATATTCAGATCAAGGAGTTACCTATGAGGTTGCAGCGCCAGACTATTGGTGTTCCTAGCCACTGGGCGAGGCTTTTGCACATGATAGCATAGGCTATGACATGTTACCATGAGCACCACTAGATCTACATAGGATGTTTTTCATGAATTTTGAGTTTTTGGGTCAGATGACCAAACGTGTCTTGGACACAAATTTTTTAAAAACTTTTAAAACACCTATCTATTTTACTTTCAGTGTTTTTACGGTTATATGCAATCCTATTCAACTAATGATGTGAATTGAAAATATTACTTTTACATGTGTCACAAATGTCTATTTAACACATAATTTGCTAGAGAATTAGTTAATGTGTTAAGATTTCTGGAAATATGTTGGTATTGAATGTGTTCAAAATGTATTTCCAAAATATGAACTCTAAGGAACATACGAAAAATTGTTGGATTTCAGACAGTATAAATGTTTGTTAGTTGTAGTACAACAAGTTGTGAGTCCAGCCTAACGATGATTTGACGAATGCCAAGTGAAATGGCATTAGAGAGTAGTTCAATCAACGCGCTATACTCAGCGATGTTGTTCGTTAATCAACTGATACAAATCCCTTGGAAACTCACTAACTCGCCAGTTGGAGCAAAAATAGGCCATGCTGCAGAAGACTTGTTCTGCATACTACAACTAGCACCATTGGCGTAAGCAACAAAAGGTTCCGAAGAATCTGACATCTGCAACAAATGCAAAGCGGATTACTAACCAGAAAAAAATCTCTAAAAGATACATACACACACATGCAATGAAAGCATATATACAGTGAGTTTTACTACACTTAATCAAGCATGGTAACGTTTGAGGTACAATCCATTTCGGGGCTGCAATAATGGACTCCCATCATAATCTACTAACTCGTAGGCACCTTTTGCCAGAACACACTTGATAATGTAAGGACCCATCCACATTCGTTTGAATTTCCTTGCTCCAAGTTTTTCATCATCCTGATCGTAAAGCAAGACCAGGTCTCCTTCTGAGAAGATACGAGGCTTGACATTTCTATCATATTGCGCCTTAATACGTTTCTTATGCGCTTCGTTAGCCAATGCAACATCACGAAAAGTTTCATACAGATGGATTAATTCCAAGAAACACGCTTCTTTTTTAGAAGTGTCGGGTAACAGGTCAATCGCGAGTTTGAGTGATGAAATTTTGCATTGTATTGGTAAGATTGCTTCCAAACCATACACCAACTGAAAGGGTGTGAATCCAGTTTCGTTCCTCGCCGAGGTTTGATATGCCCACAAGGCAGAGTACATGATTAAGTGCCAGTTTTGCTTATGAACCCCTATCATTCTCTGCAACATCCACTTCAGGACTTTGTTGATGGCCTCAACTTGTCCATTCACTTGCGGGTAATAAGGGGTAGAACTATCATGTGACAGTCTTAACTTAGCAGTCAACTCAACCATCATGTGATTGCGAAAATGCGGCCCATGATTTATAACTATGGCTTGTGGTACACCAAATCAGGAAACCACATGGAAAGAAAAGAGACACCATTTCGCCATTATTGTTCAATTTTGGCATCACCTTGACCCATTTGGTAAAATAGTCAACGACGACTATAATATACCCATGCCCCTCGACCGAGGTGGGGTTACATGTCATAAAGTCAATGCCCCATTTGGCGAATGGGCCAACAACAATGACTAGATGCAATGGTGTAGGTGGTAATCTAGTTTTTTGGTCATATATCTGGCATGCATGACATCTTCTAACATAAATAATACAATATTTGAATATAGTTGTCTAGAAGTAACCAACACAAAGAATTCTCTATGCAGTTACATATCCAGATAAGTGTCCACCATAGGCACTTATAAAAGACTTGAAGGTGGAGGCAAATCTAGAAATGCATGAACCTTTAATGGATCGAGTCGAATCCCCTCTCTAGACACTACAAATTCGAGCAATCGACCAGAACCAACACAAAACACACATTCATGAGGATTGAGTCTTATCTTGTAGTGTCGACACCGTAAAAATATTGCTCTCAAATGTTGCAGGTGATCAATCCACTTTCATGAATGAGTAGGTAAATCGTTAAGGTAAGTTTGAACAATGTGCTTGATGTCATGGAAGACATAATTCATTTCCCTTTGAAATTGGCCTTGACATTCTTCAAACCGAATGGGAGTTTCCTATAGGTGAAGGTACCCCATGGACAAATAAAAACTATTTTTGATTGGTCATGTGGGCCGATATTGATTTGATTGTAGCCGTAAAATCCATCCATAAATGAGAATATTTCGAATCCGACACATTCGTCAATAATCTGGTCGATAAAAGGAGTAGGATAATTGTCCTTTGGACATGCTTGATTTACATCCCTATAATCAACGCACACTAGAATAGTCCCTTGTTTCTTCATGATAGGAACAAGGTTGGAAACCCAGTCAGTAAGAGATATAGGGTAAATGAAACCAGCCCGAAAAAGTTTTTCAAATTTTGCTTTAATTGCAACGAATTTCTTTGAATGAACAGGTCGAAGCCGCTGTCGAACTGGCTTGACATCAAGGAACATTTTGATTTCGTGTTCAACAATACTAGGGTCAATGCCCGACATCTCCTCATAAAACCATGCAAATATATCTCTAAATTCATGGAAGAGAGTACGATAACTATCAAGTTCCGATGGAGAACGAGAGTTTCCAACATGAATATTATCTACAATATTAGGCTTGGTTGAAATATTAATAGAAATCGTTTCTTCAATATTTGACAGGTTTCCTTCAGATTCTACTATGTCTATGAAAACTGAATTCGAAAGGAAATCAATAACTGAAGGGTGGTTTAGTTCATTTGAATAATATTCGATGTCATCTAGAAGATGGGAATGATGATGATAATCTTCCCAAGGTTCTTCTCCTATCATCATTGATTGGATGATTCCTTCATCCGTAGAATGTATACGTGAGAAAGGATATGAAGAAGTACCATATTATAATGAATGGTATACCCTTACAATTGGTGAATGCGGATTTGGGTTTGCCGCACAAGCCCAAAAAATTGATTGCTATGCTAACTCAATGGGGCTTAGCGACATTACCTCAATATTACTATCAACTCTAAAATTGTTGGTAATCCTCCTTATTTCTTAGCGGCATGTATTTCTTTTCGATTTCCTTAATGTGAATATGAACAAAAGGAAATATGCACATACAATCAATCAATCTTTCATAAGAACAAATACTTTTACGACAGTTCTAATTCGAAGGAAGAGAAGACTTTACAAAACTTTCTTTTGAATGAAGATTAATCAACCATATGCTAGCTTTGACTATTGATCGATAATGACAAAGAAAACATTAAGAAACATTAATCAATAAAATAAAAGTTGGGCTAGACCAGGAGATAGAAACTTATTTTCTGAGACATAATATTCATTGATCAATCAGCGAAAAAACAAATAGAGAAAAGTTGGCAAAAACACTTTCCAAAGGTGGGAAACTGATCCTAAAAGGATCAGCGCAACCCAGAGTGGGAGACAGTGCACTTCAGAGCACTGTCCCTAAGCCAGGGGTGCTCTGCAGTGCATTGTGTCCCTCACAAGCCTGCGCTGGTGACAGTAAGCCATTTCAAGAGGCAATTTGACACAGTTTAGACCATTTTTTCAATATAAAGAGCCGAATTACAATCTATGGACACAAATAAGGTCTACAAGGATGTCTTAGGATGTGGATAAGCTACTAGGAAAGAGGATAATCCCCAGTGGAGTCGCCAATTTGTTTTGGAGAATTTGGTATCTATGGATAAATACTAATTTCCTAGATAAGTAGTTGTATCTAGAACAACACTTTAAAGTGTTTTAGACTTTTCCTATAAGCAATAGATAAGATTAGAAGATAAGAAGACCTACTTGTAGTTTCACTTTCCTATTATCTCCCTTGTATCGATCCTGCCACTCCTTCCTGTACTTAGTATGCTTGAGAAGTACCTTGTAAATACAACAGTAAACAAAGAACCGATCAAAGAACACTATCTATTGAATATAAGTGAAAGGAATCAAATAAAATTCACACATATAAGCATTATAAAACAATACAAACATATGGGAAAAAGGTTCAAACACTGTATTAGATAGAAGAAGGAATTACAACCATTGGTGTCTAATTCAAATCCATTCCTCTAGCTTGGATCCCATCCATATCACATCAAAAGCATGAAAAACTTGTAGCATTACAATACTTGTTTCAAAGCCAAATCTCATAGTAGCATTATCTCCATACAATTCAGCATAATCCAGCCCCTGATCACTTACAGGAGTGGTCAATTTATAGGAAGATGAAGGAGGTTTTGTCATAAATGGTGGCATTGGATGGCCTTCCATACTTAGAATTAGTTCCATGGAGGAAGGGATGAGAGGATAGGATGCACCTTAACTCATTCCTCATCCATTTTCAAGCTCAAAGGAGTTGATAAGTGAGGGAAACTTCTAGACGACTTCAAAAGATAAGAATATTCCCCAAACCCTATGTGAATTTCACTCATTCTTGCCCAACGCAGGTGAAAGGAAGCCTAAGTTCTCTGCAGAGCACCCTGGCAGTGGACTCAATTGCTTTGCAGCACACCTTTACAAGGGCTTACCTGTGCTGGTCCCTCTAGAGTTTGTTTCTGGATGTATTCAAGTCATGAAACTATCTAGGAAGGAGGCATTCAAAGGGGTGACTTGTTTAGGGCATGAAGCACATGAAATTAGGGTTTGATGAGCCCTAAAACACTGATCTGGATGTTGGGATTTGATGTGCCCAAATGGATCTATAACAGTTTCCCCTAAAGAATGAAGTCGGAAAAATGCCAATGTCGAATGAAATTCTTTACGATGTGATGAGGAGGTATTGAAGTGGAAGGTGACCTGCATCAATTACAATACATATATCATGATATTTGATTTTGCATGAATTGCTGAGGGAAGGCATACCCATGCTCAGCTTATAAAATTTCATTACATGTACATAAACAGTCGTCTACAAATATAGACCCATGATCAAAATGACCATCAATGTAAAGCCATTGTACATATGATTTAGTACTCCTAAAATCGCAGCCCGGATGGATGAAACTAGATCCAAGGTCTTCTATCTCGTTCAATTGTTCACTCAAGTATGAGTCTAACCATGTGAATATGTAATCTGAAGTCGAATATGGGAAGACACCATCTGATTACCAACCAATGATGTAAGTTGTTAACAGATGCGAGAGAAATCACCGATAATGATAATGATCCTCAAGGCACTGCAGTACATTCTTCATGGTGTGAATGGATGATTTGATTTCGAACACCATACAAATTCTTTCAATTGAAGGCCGTTGATGTATGCCTATTGCCGGAAGCGATAAACCTGCCATTGATGCATGCAAGCCTCAAGGTACTCGAAGGGTGTTTCTAAGTCAACTTCTTGGATAATGTGCTAATGTCCACAAGAAGCGACTCATTGTAGGAGGGCCTTGATGTTTCCCACATCAACAACACGAAATGAGTGTAGTGACTTTTAGAGATGGAATTTGATTGATGACACAAGGTTTATGAATGGCGGTCATAAAAATGAAGGTTTATGGTATTGCAAAGGATGGATTTTAACTGAATGACTTCTCTTGAACATGTCGGGGACATTGAAATGAATTGGTAGCATTGACCCAAAACAAAGTGATGGATGGCATGATAGACCAACGGTGTGATAACCATCAAGCTAATAACCAAACCCAGATAGTCACAGTGATGGAGTGAAAGTGTCATGTTCAAGAGTGACCTACTACCATAACGTGGTTTTCCCCTTTTTCCAATTTCCCCCAGTCATTGCTGACCAGTGCCTCTTTATTTTAGTCAACCTTGAGGAGGATAACATATGCTTGTTGAATAATTTCACCCTTCGGGCGAATCCATCACTATTTGATGTTTTAACGAGTCTAGTGAAGGTGAAAATTGGTCTTGTCTAGATGGACAAGTTTGTCACTATTTGATGTTTTAACGAGTTTAACGACAAAGATAAATCGGTCCTTTTCATGTTTAGAGAGTTTGAAAAGGGACAAAAAGAAAACTCCACAAGTTCTTTTTTGTAAATTAATCTCTCAAGCCCAAAAAAACGTAAAACAATACAAGAGAGATATCGTTTAAGTGCTCGACAATATTTTCATGTTTAGAGAGTCTAAAAAGAGCTTAAAGACTCTAAGGGGGTTCCTTTTTCGTTTTTATCAGAGCTCGAAAAAGAGATAACAGTGTGCTTTGTGGTCAAAGGTACAATTTACAATCGAGCACATTGAATTCTGTAAGTCAATTGCAAAACCTGCTCAAAACACCACGAAATGGATTAAAAATATCTGTTTTTAGGAAAAATAGGTAAATACAAATGTTTACTCGATTAATGAACATGAAATAAACATAAAACAAGTTTTTACCATGACATTTCTACCATTTGGAACTTACCATTCAGCTTTGTGCTCTGAGCTTAGTTTTTACCTCGATCTTCACCAGTTGATTGCGAGAGATTCTACGGATCATTTCTCGAGCCGTTAGGGCCAGGTAGGAACTAAACCTCTCTACTTTCTTGTTAAGTCATTCTTTTGTCATTTCATGCAAGTTTTAGCGTTTTTTGGGGCCCCTAGGGTTTCAAATTTTTACCTTGGGATCAATGCAGGGTTTCACATTGAAAACTGCATTGAAGAGCACTCAGATAGAAGGTTGCATGCTTTGCAACACATTGTCTCTGTGCATGGGCTACGCTGGGCAAATTTCCTAAGTTTGATTTAGCTATTTTCTCAAAAATTTGTCTTGTTTTTTGCATGGAAAGGATCCTAATTAAGCTTATGATTGTGTTTCAGGCTTTCATCATATCAGAATGTAGATTACATGGTGATAAAGAGAGCATGAAGAACAAGACATGGTTGCCCTAAACAATCTAGGTACAATTGAGGCCCTAAAAAACTGCGGGTTACTCAAATAATTTAAATTGTCCGGAATGAGGCAACAAATAGAACTACTGAAGTTTTGTTGAAGGCTCGAAAAATTGGGACTCCAATAAGAGGGATAACCACCCAGTCTGAACCTTAGGACAACTCCTTTTCCATTTGGAATAGTGGCTCCGACTAGGGATGATGGGACCAGTTTCCCAAACTATTTATGATGTTCTCGCTAACGGGATGATGTTTTTATTTTTTGGGTTTTATGGGG
Source organism: Pinus tabuliformis (assembly GCA_031772625.1). Taxonomy (NCBI): domain Eukaryota; kingdom Viridiplantae; phylum Streptophyta; class Pinopsida; order Pinales; family Pinaceae; genus Pinus; species Pinus tabuliformis. Next base: position 121,924,452 of record CM062805.1, read on the forward strand.
TGAATACTTATTCTAAAATTAATCTATCTTCTAACTATCATATGAAATCTATCATTATCAAAGAAAACATTTAACTTTAAAACTATCCCAGGAGTAACGCTTAGATATATAATGATTTCTGAAAGTAATTGACAATAAAGATCGTTCAATTACGATAAGAAGAGAATTCGTTAAATAATGATCGTTTCGTATAAAAAAGTTAGCCGAAACTATATGAGAGATGTATTGCATAAAGAGTCATTCACATATTCAGCATAAAGAATAAATCATCATCATACAAAAGTGCAATAATGATAACTAAGAATTTAGACTTTCATACATAAATAACTGAAAATTATTTATTGCTTGATACACAAGTAAAAAGCATTAAGAGATAGAACTATTTGTAATACGTCGTACTCATGTGCTCCAATGATATTGATCTATCTTCAAACCATTTAACATCAACTAAGAGTACAAAAGTGCGATTTCAGTAGAAGATGCTAAACTCAAGTAGAAAATAAATCTCGTTCCATTAATTTTACCAAAACCTCCTCAAAGGGGGGGCAGAAGTGCATGTTTTGAAGAATGTTTTTGATAAAATTTCTGGACTCCTCTAAATGCATGAGAGGGGTTTAAATACTAATCTATGAAACTTAAAAATAGAAATTGAAAAAATAGATGAGGAGGTTTAAATGACCTACCTCACTTTAAGCAAAAATAAAAACAAAAATAAAATATGTCTATGACTAATCCTGCATCTGGTCCTTGAGATCACAAATATCCAGCATAGGTTTAAGGAGTGTTGGTTGGCCAACTTTAGCTTTCAGTTGTCCCGCGAATACGACATTGGTGAGTGCTAGCACCGTTTTTTCGGTGGAAGTAATCAAGCACCTCAAGGTCATCCATTGGCTGTGTGGTTTCACTAGATATTGCCAATACACCTCCCAGTTTAACCTATTTACCCATTTGATTGACTCTGTTGTTTCCTTCGCTGCTGTTTCCATACTGCTTGAAGTTGTTCTACCTTTGGAAGAAAGCCAGTGGTGGTTTCTGCCAGTAAATTAACATTGAGTAGATTTTCATTCACACATTCGATGACACTGTTTGCTGTTGCTACTGCATCCTCCATTTCCTGTTCTGCCTCTCTGAGCCGAAAATCCCATTTTGCAAATAAGATTTATTTATGCGATTAATCTAATTTGGGCATATCTGCTCCTTTCCCATCTTCGGATTTCTGCCAATTTAAGAAGTTTGAAACTTTCTTAAGGATTTTATCATATTCAAATTGTAATTCCACAACTTGATTCGTTATGTTATCGCTCATTTCACAGTGAGAATTCCACTACGAAATCTTTTGGCATAATAATTATTTCTGGTGTAAAAGCTGGGAATTGAGGCCAAGTGCTTATGTGACAAACTGTTCAATCTTGGGATCATATTTATGCAGTTTTGCTATGCTATGTAACTGTGCTTCTTTACCTACTAATCTGCTCTAGTGTGCCAACTGCATTTGCAGAAACTCTTGTTGAAGTTTAGCCAACTGCATTTTTGCTTGTTGGTTGATACTGACCTGCTATAGCTATTGTTCTAATAACAAAATCTTATCTTCTTTTTCTTTAAGCAGCAGTTGTACCTCTATTTCCTTGTCAATGGTTGCTGAAGCATATGCGCCTGTGATCCGTGAGAGTCTGGTGAGGTTAGCCATTGGATATGTAGATGGGTCTTTCCAGAGAACATCTAGAGGTTCATCCTCAGGAGTGAGCACAAAATCCAAATTTCTTTTCTTTCTTTGTCTTCTAACGACAACTTTGTGTTGAGGGCTGTAGAAGACATCTAGAGGAGGAATTTCCTCTATTCTTAATACAATCTTAGATGTGGGAGCAATGGGAATATGCTTTGTTTCCTGAGTGATAATAGCTCCTTCTGTTACCATTTCTGTGGTCGTTTCTTGCTGGTTTGTTGGTGGCTCTGCGATTTGTTCCTCCCTATTGAGTCTCTTATTGAAATTTTCTCATTCTTCTTCTAAATCAATTACAAGCGGCTTCGATTGCTTTGTAAGGGAAGTTGAGACTTTGGCTTGTTTTATGAAAGAAGTTTGTTGGTTAGACTTTGCTGTAGACTGGGCTGTGTCTTTAATTGACTCCTCACTCTTGATGTGTTCATTCTCTGATATTTTCTCAGATTGATCGGCAAACTTTTTTGCAGATTCATTTCCAGAACTTGTTTTGGATTTTTCTTTTGAGTCTCCCTCTATGCTTGCAATGGGAGTATGATCTCTCATTGGATTAATGAGTAGTTGGTCCAATGGGACCCTAGATAACCTCCTTCTAGTGTAGTTATCAAAAGTTTGGAGATCTTCTTGATCAAAAAGTATTTGTGCCATACGCTGTACTTCTTTGAAGGTGTTTTTCTGCAGGAAAACGTCATCAAAGGGGCCTTTTTCATGGGTGAATATTCTTATTTTGACCATTGTATTAAAGTCTTTTACAATACCAAAGGGATCATATTGCCTTCCTGGGAACTTGGGTAATTGAAAAGATAATACATTGTCAACTTCTTTGAAAGCATTTCCTAAGTCGTGCAATGAAAATACTCCACATGTTACAAGAAATTGAGGCCAAATGTCCTTCTTGGAATCTTTCAATATCTTACTCATTCCTCCCTTACTGCATGTCTGATAGGCTATTTCCCTAGACATTAGTTTGTCTGGGACATAAAAAGGTAGAACATGGGGTGAGGCAATACTGCCGAACACTATGATATATGTGAATAATTCTTCCCCAAACCATCTGGTTACGGGGAGATTATCTACTTCAGCTTCTTGGGAGAACCTAGGGGCATCTCAGTTGTAAATCTTTTTATGAATTGGAAGGATAACTCCGTGACAAATCTTGAAGAAGTGTGGTGCAAAATTAGACTCCCACATGATTTTATGATATATTTGAATAGGAAGTGGATTTTGAGCAGTCCACTTCCATCCCATGAGGGGAAACTTGGAACCAAAACAAATAGCATCCATAACATAGGACTCATGAGAAATGGAGGGTAAACCCTCGAAGCAAAACTCCTTTTCCTTTCGTACTCTAAAATTGTAGTGGCTAAGTTATCAGACAAGATTTGAGCCCAATTCATTACCCTAGTGTTGATGACTACATCTATTAGGGGTAACCATTATGACGACATAACATAGCGGCAGTGAAATAGAAAGGGGAACTAAGAGAATCGGTGGTGTACATACCGTTCTTATCTTTCTTGAGTCTTTCTTCGTTATTTGACCAATTCTTCATGCATTGTGCCAGGTCTTCATTTTCCTTGGTGAACTTCTCGACAAATTTCCTGTTGTAGATGGCCTGTGGCTCTGGTAGATGGTACAAGAGTCTCATGTTGTCTGGAGTAAATGACCCGATGAATTCTTGACTTTCCATCTTGAATTTTCTGTCTGATATGTCCGCATCGTTTATGATCCACTTAACCATGTCGGTATAAGGAAGTATCTTTGGTCTTATAGCAATGCAGTGCAAAAATGAGCATTCAAGCTCAGTCAGAGTAGCATCAGAAGAAACGCGTCCATCCACTATAACTGTTGTTTCTAATATTCTCAGTTGTTCTCCCTCTAATAGCTAATACATAGTCTCCCATGTGTACATCCCTGCATCTCGATTACAAGTAGTATCTGTGAACAGGGGGGTCATCTCTGATTTCTCAGAGTGGGTGCCTTTCCTTTCTTCACCATTTCTTTGGATATCATGCTCTATATGTTCTTCCTGAAAGTTACAAGAGGAGAGAAGAAAAGGATAAAAATGATAGTGAATGCAAAAATTAATCAATAAAAGGACGAAATAAAGGTGACGAAGGGTCTTAATTCTAAATCACATTAGAATATATCAACTTGCGTTAAATGGCCTTTCATACCTGATCATAATCATTCTTTTAATAAATGTCCACTAATGAACCGTTATCCTTAACTTAATTTCAATTACTTCACATCGAAAGTCAAGAAGTACTCTCCTTGAACCATGAGCCCTTTAAGTTGCGATAAAAGTGATTTTGCGATTTGCTACGCAATATCGCAGATCGCTATATCGTAAAAATCATTTAAGTTTAAGACTTACCACCATGTGAGTTGATGCGATATGCGATATGCGAGATGTTATCGCATTTAGAAATATTTACTTATGCTTTATTGAGTAGCGCTGCATGGTTGAAGCTGCGATGCAAGAAGGCTATGGGAGTTTTATGATTTCGCATTTCGCGGATCTCGCTTTCATGCGGTAACTTTTATAAGGAAGTTTCATCGTAATTGTTTTGCGATGAAAGAATCTATCCTTTAAGCAAGGGTATTTTCAAGGATTATTTTAATATTTACGACTTTCCGAGTGTAAAGTTACTTTTATGTTTTTTTACCATATGGCGCTTGTTTATGAAACTCATTGTTTGCGAAGTTTTATACGCTAAAGTATGAAAAGGCAAATTTTCCATGATTTTGCAAGTCTTGTTTTGACACCTTATTTTATTCTAAAAATAAAAAGGCATGACTAGATACTAGGATTGATTTTTTAGAAGGGTCCCCATTTATTAATGTTATTACTAATACTAATAAATGGGGGGTTGTTGATAAGCACAACAATTGGCGATTCACTTGGAAGAATGAGTTATCCTAACGGTTTTTTGCATTTTCTACAACTTCTAAAATAGAGATGGTTTTGAAAATGAAACTACATTGTACAAAATATAAGGCATATAGTGTTATTTATTAATAACAACTTCTTTCTCTAACTATCTTTATTTTGATTATCTTCTTCTCAGAGTTAGTCATTTTACTCACATCAATCATTACTTGGTTATAAAGATAAAACAAAAGCAACTCGTTAAATCCGTTTTGGTGTACTCATTTGTCGTAGGTAGAGCCTCTACTGCCAACATGCATTCATAGCCTCGACAGTGTTACCTGTTACCCAACAATGATCTAGTGTCCCACTTAAGAAAAATGTAGTTGTCAAAGATAAATCCTCATATATACTTATCGCTTTTCCTTTTCTTATTCTTCTTTTATTTCTTAAAGAACAATGTCTTGGTTTGGTGGCCAAAATTGACAGTGCCATTCACTTGATTTATAACTTAACTGAACAAGCTAGCCTTGATGAGACCCCTTGTCTTTTGATTGAAATAATCTTGAGCCATTACCCTGTTTTGATATTTAGTATGGCAATGTCAGATAGTTATAATCTTTATGATCATGATCAGCCGGCTCTTGATGAGACCTCTTATTCTTGAAGTTTAAAGTGTATAATTGGATTACTCCTTGAATCTCGCAAATTCCTTGAGTGGGGGGGAATCATTGGTTCCTTAAGAATTTTCTTGGATGACAATTGTAGAGTTTAAAAAAAATAGCTTTTCCACAGAGAGTCTTTGCTTTGTTATTAATACCTTTTGTGACTAATGAAAGGAAAAATCCTTCCTAAGGTCGATTCTAACCAATACTCAAATAGTTGAAACAGAAGAACGGACAATTTTTTTCCAAATAATAGCACTTAACCATATGTTTCATAAATGGAGATTAATTTTCATAACCATTCCTACTTATACAAGAGAAAAAACAAAATTGAAATGAGAAACTATTCTTTTTGTGAAACCAAAAGTGAACATTCTCAACTTGTTTTATTATCAAAATAAAACTTAACTGAAACTATGATCTATAGAAAAATAGAAGAGATCATCTTCTATGGAAAATATTTCTTTAGGATTTGTCCACTAACATGTAAAGATTTCCTTTTCCTTGCTAAATCTTGTAACATGAAAGTTGATGGGCCAATGAGTTCAACAATCTGGAATGGTCCAAGCCACATCCGTTGGAATTTAGTATGCTTGCCTTTCTCTTCATGGGCTTTATCCCATTTTAATACTAAGTCTCCAAGATGAAAATCTTTTCTAGTTACTGAGTTTGAATCAAAAGAGGCTTTCACTAATTGCTGATGCTATGCATGGGTAATTATGGCCTTTTCTCGTTCCTCTTCAAGTTTAAGAATTTGTAATTGTCTTAATTGCATGGATGAGGAAGGAGTTTCTTCAATGAATTGAACTAAGGCTAGTGAAGGAATAGCTAGATTTGTTGGTAAGACCACTTCTTTCCCATAAACTAAATTAAAAGGAGAAGTGCCAATGGAGGTTTTCTGAGTTATTCGATTTTCCCAGAGAGCATACACTAATGACTTATGCAAATTTCTTTGATTTTGATCAATCATCTGTTTAATAATTCTAATAAGGTTTTTGTTCGTTGATTCGGCTAACCCATTTCCTTGTGGATAATAATTAGCAGAATATTTGAGTTTGAAACCTCTTTTGAGAGAAAATTCAGTCATGGCATTGCCTGAGAAAAAGGATGCATTATCAAACATTAAGGCAGAAGGCAAGCTAAACCTGGTGATGATGAATTGATTTATAAATTCAATGATATTCTTATAGTTGGCTGTCTTGAGTGGAACTGCCTCTACCCATTTGGTAAAGTAGTCAGTAGTTGTAAGGATGTATTTATGCTGTTTAGAAGAATGAGGAACGATCTCACCTATTATATCTAATCCCCATTGTTCAAATGGTTGATCAATGTTGACCGACTGTAATGGCAATGATGGTTTCCTTTGTCTTCCGGTAGCAGTTTGGCAAATCTTACATCTCCTTACATAACTATGTGCATCTTTAAATAGAGTTGGCCAGTAGTAGCCAACATGCAGGATTTTGTGTGCTATTGCATCTCCTACATAGTGTCCGCCCGCTGGTCCATCATAGAGTTCCTGCAATACTTTTTCTGCTTCATATTTCTCAAGGGATCTAAGGAGAATAGAATCATAATTCGTTCTAAATAGTACATCATTAACGATTTGATATTGTTTAGCTTTTAGCCTCAGGGCTCTTTTCTTTGTGTAATTCAAATGTGGAGGGGCATATCCATTTTTTAGATAGAAAATGATATCAACATATCTTGATTCAGAGTCTTTTAGGCTTACCTCATAAATCTGCACTTCACTATCTAGAGACCGCAACTCTGATACGTTTGAAGCTCCTACCAACATCCTGCAAAAACTTTGACCTTTTACGATATTTGCTAGTTCAATTTCAACGTCATATTCTTGCAGGCCGTGACCCAATTTGCTCTCTTTTCGCCTACATCTTTTTGTACCAAAATATTTTTTACTGCTGGAAATGGTACTACTATTTTGGTGTGAGACTTGAGAAGGAAAGGTATGAAGTATTTGACTGCTTTGAAAATAGCATAAGCCTGTTTCTCAACATTAGAGTAATTTAATTCAGCTCCCTATAAATTTGAACTAAAGAAAGCAATTGGGCTTCCACTTTATCTTGATTCGCTTGTGTTAGTATGGCGGCATATGATTTTTCAGAGGAAAATGTATATAAAGTGAAAGGATCGGAAAAATTTGGCGTTGCTAAAGATGGGGCATTTATAATTGCTTGTTTTATCAAGCTGAACGCTTCATGTTCTAAATGACCCCATTTGAAAAGAGCATTTTTCTTAATCATGGCTTGGAGTGGTGACACAATCCTTGAGAAGTCAGGGACAAATATCTTAAAAAAAATTATCTGGCCAAGGAAAGACTGCATTGCCTTTTTATTGTGGGGTAAAGATATCTCAGCAATTTCCTTAATCCTATCTGGGTCAATATGGATTCCTGATTTGGATACTATGAATCCAAGAAGTTTTCCTTCACTCAACGCAAAAAAAGATTTTTTGGGGTTAAGTGAAATTCCATATTTTTGACAACGTTGAAAGATTTTTTTTAGGTCTCTTCAATGATTACTATGTTTTTTAGAATATATCGTTATGTCGTCTAAGTAGATTACCACTAACCTATTTACTAATCCCTTAAACACAATGTCCATGGCTCTCTAAAACATGGCACTAGCATTGATTATCCCAAATGGCATCTTTTGATAAGCACAAGCACTCCATTTCATTCTGAACGTAGTTTTCAATTGATCATCTGGGTGGACTAAGATTTGATTATACCCTAAAAATCCATCTAAAAAGGACATTAACTCTGACCCTGCGACTGATTGTAATATCTGGTCCATGGGGGGCAGTGGAAAATTATCCTTTTGGCAAGATTTATTGAGGTTGCGAAAGTCTATACAAATCTGAATATCACCATTTTCTTTCTGACTGGGACGAGATTGGAGACCCATCTAGAATATCTGATAAGAAAAATAATCTTGGCTCTTAGTAATTTGTTTAACTCAGATTTTATCTGTCTTTCCAAATTAGGATGTATTTTCCTTAATTTATGTTGAACAAGCTTTTCATCAGAAATCATAGGAATTGTATGCTGAATAATTGAAGTGTCATAGGTTTTAAGATCATCGTAATTCCAAGCGAAGACACTCTTGTATTGCTTCAAAAATCGATAAAAAGATGATTTTTCTTTAGATGTCAGGCCAAGACCTAGGTTGATGTTTTGTGGTTTCATGTCTATCCCTAGATCAATTAATTCATATCTCAGAGTCTAAATCTAGAGTTTTGAATTCGTGGATTGTTTAAATCTATCCTTTAAGTCATATAGGTCCTCTAACTTGACTATGGATTTTGGTATAGCGTTATTGTTGTTTCTTGTTCTAGTTGTTTGTCATGTTGGTCTTTATCAATTATATGATTATTGTAAGAGCCTTCTGAAGTTAGAAAACTCACGATATCAGGGTCATTATTGAAGACCCTCCAATTGGTAATGTTATCAAGAATAGAGGGTCTAAAAATTAATTCAATAGAGAATCTATTTGGGCTGTAGTCCTCTGATGGAATAAGCTTGGAAGCGACATTAGCAAGAAGGTCGGCACTAGCGTTTTGGAGTCTTGGAATAGATGAAATATTAAAAGTTGTAAAGTGTGAGGTCAGGTTTTGTACTAAGGAGTGATAGTGTTTCAAATGCCCCTACAGATAGTGTATAGTATTTCTTACTTGTCTAATGAAAATCTCAGAGTCTCCAAATACTTGCAAGTATTTGATATTAAGTCTGATTGCTTTGTATAACCCTTGAACCAATGCTTCATATTCAGCTGTGTTGTTTATGCAATCGAATTCAAGTCTACATGCTAACATGGTTGTATCTCCTTTTGGACTAACTAATATACAACCTACTCCTGCTCCATTGTTGGATTTAGAACCATCGAAAAACAATTTCCAAAACAAGGTTTTATTTACAGGTTTACCTACAAAATTAATACATCTAGAAGTGTTAGTTTGAGAAAAATTTTCTATATGAGATAAAACAAAATTTTCTAAAAAATGAGAAGGTTGAGCATTGAAATTTCCTAAGAATGACTCAACAAAATAATTTCCGATTATGTTGTTGCTATACGCTACAGGCTCGTTTTCTCTTTCTAACTCTGTCACTATCTACTTTTGATGTTTTTCTCTTTGAACTTTGATCTGATTTGGTTGCTGTTGTAGGGGAGCCACATATGAGATCAGTCAGTTGCAAAGTAACTGTGAAGTTTTTCTGACCAATCCCTACTGAGGATTAGTCCATAAAATTCAAGAATGTCAGCCACAAGTATATCAATGACTTGACACAATTTTGAGTTTGGCAAAAGTCTTATGGTTACTTGATTAAGTTCTCCGACGACTTCGACTTGAGACCGATCTAGCTGTACTATTCGTACTGCAGATTTCTGAGGCTGAACGTTTAACTTAGCGTAAACTGTCTTAGGTAAAATGTTAGATGATGCACCAGAATCAACTAGATAGTTGTGCAAATTTTTATTAAAAACTTCAAAAGTAAGGAGAAATGGTGGAGTATGGGATTTGGATCTTCCGCCAACCATAGAAATGTCAGTTGGGTCGATTTTATTTGCTATGCTAGTTGGAGGTCTTCCCATTTCATGAGTAGCCTGTGAAATCACAGCGGCGGGAAGAGGTGTAGTAGGTACTACATTGAGCTCTTTGAATAGTAAATTATGTTGATGCTTTAGCCTATTGAGCTCATGAAGAGTAATGTTTTCTCTGGTTTTCTTCATATCTTCAATAATGTTGTATTCCATTTCATCTAAGACGATAAGCGTTTTAGATGAAGATTTCGAATTAGATTGGATTGGGTTTTTCTGAGTAGACTTCGATGAGGATTTTTACCTACAATTTTATCCTTGGGAGTCAGAATTGGGTTTTTTTGTTTAGTACTAGATTGTGGATGATCGAGTTGATTTTTATTTCTAGTGGCAACATGTAATGCTTCTTGATCTTCATCATCTGGAAGAATGAAGTCCCACATTCCTTATAGTTATACGACTTGTTCATCATCGGTTTGTTCCTCATTTGAAACTTCTTCCTCTTCCCCTTCTGATTCTGCGTTTTTTATAGAATTTGGAGGTTTAGGATCGGTTGGAGGGTTTCTTTTAAAGGGTTTAAAAGGTTTCTTGGAAGAGGTTTCTGCTACTTGTTTCTTTATACCAACCATTTCATTGGACATGGTCTTCAAGACTTTTTGTAACCATTCTAGGTCGAGTGGGTCCTTTGGTTGTTTATTCTTAGAATCGTCTCTAAAAGACACTTTTGTAGATTTCCTTTCATCTAAAGCCTTTTTCTTTTCTACGGCTAGGATACGTTTCTCTACAACTATTGCCTCTTTCATGTTTTCTGCTAGTGTTGGTTTGGTAGCTTTGTCTACAAAGATTGATGAATTTGAAGGTAAAGTAGAAATATACCATTCATTTTGGACTTCATCACTAAGCTTAGACACTATTGGTATTTTGTTCAATAATTTATTGAAGGGAGAGTTGAAGTCCTTAATTGGTTCCTTTAGTTCGGCTTTTAAATTGGAGAGGTCATTTATTAAGGTTGCTGTGGACCTATCATCCCCAAATTTTGTTAAAACCTGATCTTGAAATGTATCCTAATTATTAATGGAGCCTGATGGTAATGAAAAATACCATGATCCTATTGCTCCTTGTAAAGTGTAGGGGAATAATCTTACAATTGCGTCCTCTTCTGTTACTCCATTCAAATTAACATATAGCATAAAATTATTTATGTGTTCCTCAGCTAGTTGGCCATTGTTAGGATTGAATTTGGGAAACCATTTCTCAGGATGAGCTAATAATTGAGATAAAGGTGTAGCCATTCTTATAGTCCCTATATTGGCCCATGGCCTTGGTGGTGGATTTCCTGCCATTGTTGGGATATGAGTAGAAGAAGGTGTAGCAGTAGTTGAAGGTGATTGGGTAGAGGACAATGCTGCTCCTGTACTTGTATGAACCATAATCTGGAGTTGGGGGATGAAAGAGTGACCTTGTGATGATATGGATGGGATGGTGGAAGAAAATGATGATATAACCTTACTCTGAGATTCTCCTGGCGTTTTCCTAGATTTCTTACAACTCGGTAGAGGAAACTCAACTAGTGGGATTCCTAGCTTTTTGCTTTGTTCTCTAGTCAATCGTTGAGATGGGGTTCAATGAGAAGTGACACTACCTTGGGATAAATCAAATTCTTCTTAAGATATTGAAATCCCCTATAACTTATAGATTAAAGTTTGTAATTCAGGGGGATTTGAAGAAGAATGGTCTAGCTTGTTTGGGATTTCAGTAATGTGCTCTATATTTTTCTTTTCAACTTCTGATTTAGAGATGGGAGATTTGGAATGTGAATGAGAAGTTGAGGGTGATGGTGAGGGAGTTTTACTCTTAGAATGGAGTGAAGATGTAGTTTTACTTGCCATTCATAGTCAGGCCCTCCTTCTTTCACCAAATATGTTGAAGGCTAAAAAAATTGGGACTCCAACAAGGGGGATAACCACCCGGTCCGGACCTTAGGACAGCTCCTTTTCTGTTTGGAATAGTGGCTCCGATTGGGGATGATGGGACTAGTTTCCCAATCTATTTATGATGTTCGTGCTAACGGGATGATATTTTTATTTTTTGGGTTTTATGGGGTGAATACTTATTCTAAACTTAATCTGTCTTCTAACTATCGTATGCAATCTATCATAATCAAATAATACATATAACTTTAAAACTATCCCGAGAGTAACGCTTATATATGCAATCTATAATGATTTCTAAAAATAATTGACAATAAAGATCATTCAATTATGATAAGAAGAGAATTCGTTTAATAATGATTGTTTCGTATACAAAAGTTACCCGAAACGATATGAGAGATATATCACATACCATAAAGAATAAATCATCATCATACAAAAGTGCAATAATGATAATTAAGAATTTAGACTTTCATACATAAATAACTGAAAATGATTTATTTCTTGATACATAAGTAAAAAGCATTAAGAGATAGAAGTACAATTTGTAATACATCCTACTCATGTGCTCCAACAATATTGATCTATCTTCAAACCATTTAACATCAACTAAGAGTAAAAAAGTGAAATTTCAGTAGAAGATGCTAAACTCAAGTAGAAAATAAGTTTCGTTCCATTAATTTTACCAAAACCTCCTCAAAGGGGGGGCAGAAGTGCACATTCTGAAGAATGTTTTTGATAAAATTTTTGGACCCCTCTCTAAATGCATGAGAGGGGTTTAAATACTAATCTATGAAACTTAAAAATATAAATTGCAAAAATAGATGAGGAGGTTTAAATGACCTGCCTCATTTTAAATGAAACTAAAAACAAAAATAAAATATGTCTATGACTAATCCTGCATCTGGTCCTTGAGATCGCAAATATCCAGCATAAGTTTAAGGAGTGTCGGTTGCCCGACTTCAGCTTTCAGTTGTCTTGCGAATATGGCATTGGTGAGCGATGGCACCATTTTTTCGGTGGAAGTAATCAAGCACCTCAAGGTCATCCATTGGCTGTGTGGTTTCACTAGATATTACTAATACGCCTCCTAGTTTAACCTTTTTACCTATTTGATTGCCTCCGCTCTTTCCTCTATTGTCTATTTCCATACTGCTTGAAGCTGTTCTGCCTTTGGAAGAAAGCCAGGGGTGGTTTCTGCCACTAAATTAGCATTGAGTAGATTTTCATTCACACATTCGATGCATTGTTTGCTACTGCTGCTGCATCTTCCATTGCCTGTTCTACCTCTCTAAGCCAAGAATCCCATTTTGCAAATAAGATTTCTTTATGCGATTAATCTAATTTGGGCATATCTTCTCCTTTCCCATCTTCAGATTTCTGCCAATTTAAGAAGTCTGAAACTTTCTTAAGGATTGTATCATATTAAAGTTGTAATTCCACAACTTGATTTGTTATGTTATCTCTCATTTCATAGTGAGAATTCCACTATGAAATCTTTTGGCATAATAATTCTTTCTGGTGTAAAAGCTGGGAATTAAGGCCAAGTTCTTCTGTGACAAACTGTTCAATCTTGGGATCATCTTTATGTAGTTCTGCTATTCTCTATAACTGCGTTTATTTACCTACTAAACTGCTCTGGTATGCCAACTGCATTTGTTGAAACTCTTGCTGAAGTTTAGCCAACTGTATTTCTGCTTGTTGGTTGATACTGACCTGCTGTAGCTGTTATTCTAATAACAAAATATTATCTTCTTTTTCTATAAGCAGTGGTTGTACCTCTGCTGCCTTGTCAATGGTTGCTGAAGCATATATGCTTGTGACCTGCGAGAGTCTAGTGAGGTTAGTCATTGGATCTGTAGATGGGTCTTTCTAGAGAACATCTAGAGGTTCATCCTCAGGAGTGAGCACGGAATCCAACTTTCTTTTCTTTCTTTGTCTTCTAACGACGACTTTGTGTTGAGGGCTGTAGAATACATCTAGAGGAGGAATTTCCTCTATTCTCAATACAATCTCAGATGTGGGAGCAATGGGAATATGCTCTATTTCCTGAGTGCTAACAACTCCTTCTGTTACCATTTCTGTGGTTGTTTCTTGCTGGTTTGTTGGTGGCTCTGTGATTTGTTCCTCCGTATTGAGTCTCTTATTGAAATTTTCCCATTCTTCTTCTAAATCAATTACAAGCGGCTTCACTTGCTTTGTAAGGGAAGTTGAGGCTTCGACTTGTTTTACAAAAGAAGTCTGTTGGTTAGACTTTGCTGTAGACTGGGCTGTGTCTTTAATTGACTCCTCACTCTTGCTGTGTTCATTCTCTGATGTTTTCTCAGATTGATTGGCAGACTTTTCTGCGGATTCATTTCCAGAACTTGTTTTGGATTTTTCTTTTGAGTCTCCCTCTATGCTTGCACTGGGAGTAGGATCTCTCATTGGCTCAATGAGTAGTTGGTCCAATGGGACCCTAGATAACCTCCTTCTCCTGTATTTATCAAATGTTTGGAGACCTTCTTGATCAAAAGGTATTTGTGCCATATGTTGTACTTCTTTGAAGGTGTTTTTCTGCAGGAAAACATCATCAAAGGGGTCTTTTTCATGGGTGAATATTCTTATTTTGACCATTGTATTAAAATCTTTTACAATACCAAAGGGATCATATAGCCTTCTCAGGAACTTGGGTAATTGCAAAGATAATACATTGTCAACTTATTTGAAAGCATGTCCTAAGTCATGCAATGCAAATACTCCACATGTTATAAGAAATTAAGGCCAAATGGCCTTCTTGAGATCTTTCAATATCTTACTCATTCCTCCCTCGCTGCATGTCTGATAGGCTATTTCCCTAGCCATCAATTTGCCTGGGACATAAAAAGGTAGAACATGGGGCGAGGCAATGTTGGAAATAATACTGAGAGGGGGGGTGAATCAGTATTATCAGATCAGATAAAACTTTTTCAATGCTCAAAACATATACGCGACTTCAGTTAAGTGAACCCGCGTGTACACGTGACTGTGTCTAAAGCAACTAGCGTATATTCAGAGATCTTATGATTCAGTTAGCTTATCTTCAGTAAATGCATTAGAAAATTATTAACCATGTTAACAGTAAACAGGTGCAGTATAACAGAACAGATCATCACACATAAGGCACACACATGAACACCATGATATAAGGTGGAAACCCAATGTGGGTGAAAACCACCTGCTGCAATTTGTTTCTATCTTCCTTTAATAATAAACTTCTTTTACAATGTACTGGTGCAGTCCTTTACCAGCACGCAGGCTACAACCTGCAGAGGGCTACAACCCTCATAGCTCTTGTACTAGCCGATCCATTTACTAGTACGTAGGTGCCTACCTACAGAATGCTCTAACCTTTACTCGTTTTCCAGCTGCTCCTGGAAGGGAGCTACAACCCCCTTGGCTCTTGTACTAGCTGATATATTTACCAGTACGTAGGTGCCGGCCTACAATCTTCCCGGGACCACGTTTCATACATTTTCATACTGGATCCATAAGACAATCACCATTGTAGTACAACCTGCATCATCAATCACTGAAACACCCAATACTGAATCATTGAAACCCTGTCAAGAACACAGACAGCATAACAACAACCAGATCCAACTCCATCTTCATACTTCACATTGTATACGCTACTTTGACGATCCCAACCTGCGTGTATACGCTCTTTTACCAAAGGCAACCCGCGTACAGATCTGTAAATTCAAACTTAAAACTCCGCAGCTATATCAGTCATCAAAACAGACCCAGATCATAACAATAAACATGCGTCAATAGATCTAGTCTATTCACAGTCAAACCATAAGAAGATAATCATTCCAAGCCTTGAGATCTTGTTCCATCATTCATCATCCTTCGCATGAGTGAAACCTTGGTTCAGATCACCAACCCATAACCAGCATTTGGATCTCACACTTCCTCAGATCTGCATCACTCACATACACCCCTGCTTTGGCCTAATGATCTTTCTCCTTATATAGCTTTAGGCCCTTCACAATACCACGGACCAAAACCATAGTAACACAATACCATCAACCTCAAAACGAGGGATCGACACGCCCGTCGAGACACCATGGTCCGAAACCATAGGCACAACTTCCAAGGAATAACCGCCACGGACCAAAGGTACTTTTCCACATACACGCTCTTTTACTGAAGCCAACCTGCGTGTACACACGACTTGATATATAGAGAACCTGCGTATACGCGACTTGGTATATAGTTAACCTGCTTGTATATGCGACTTGGGCTTAACGAACCTGCGTGTATGAACTTTCTTGGCATGTTGTACCAAGATCTGTCCTCTGATTAAGTTGCCATCACCTGTACCAACCTCTGAGCACCTGTACCAACCTCTGAGCACCTGTACCAACCTCTGAGTGAGTTGCCATCAAGGACAACACTTGAATCATAATGCCAACAGGAAATACTGCCAAACACTCTGAGATATGTGAATAATTCTTCCCCGAACCCTCTGGTTATGGGGAGAATATCTACTTCAGCTTCTTGGGAGAACCTAGGGGAATCTCAGTTGTAAATATTTTTGTGAATCAGAAGGATAACTCCGTGACAAATCTTGAAGAAGTGTGGTGCAAAATTAGACTCCCACATGATTTTATGATATATTTGAATAGGAAGTGGATTTTGAGCAGTCCACTTCCATCCCATGAGGGGAATCTTGAAACCAAAACAAATAACATCCATAACATAGGTGCTCATGAAAAATGGAGGGTAAACCCTCGAAGTAATACTCCTTTTTCTTCTGTACTCTAAAATTGCAGTGGATAAGTTATCAAACAAGATTTGAGCCCAATTCATTACTGTAGCATTGACGGTTGCATCTATTAGGGGTAATCATTCTGACAAAAATTTGGTGCTGTCTGGTTTACCAAACAATCTAGATAACATAGCAGCAGCGAAATAGAAAGGGGAACTAAGAGAACCAGTGGTGTACATACCATTCTTATCTTTCTTAAGTCTTTCTTCATTGTTTGACCAATTCTTCATGCATTTTGCCAGGTATTCATTTTCCTTGTTGAACTTCTCGACAAATTGCCTATTGTAGATGGCCTGCGACTCTGGTAAATTGTACATGAGTCTCAAGTTGTCTGGAGTAAATTCCCCAATGAATTCTTGACTTGCTGTCTTGAATTCTCTGTTTGATATGTCCGCATCATCTATGATCCACTTAACGATGTCGGTATAAGGAAGTATCTTTGGTCTTGTAGTAACGTGGTGCAAAAATGAGCATGCAAGCTCAGTCAGAGTAGCATCAGAAGAAACGTGTCCATCCACTGTAACTGTTGTTTCTAAAATTCTCGGTTGTTCTCCCTCTAATAGCTGATACATAGTCTCCCATGTGGACATCCCTGCACCTTGATTACAAGTAGTATCTGTGAACAGGGGGGTCATCTCTGATTTCTCAGAAGCGGGTGCCTTTCTTTCTTCACCATTTCTTTGGATGTCTTGCTTTGTATGTTTTTCCTGAAAGTTACAAGAGGACAATAGAAAAGGATAAAAATGATAGTGAATGAAGAAATTAATCAATAAAAGGATGAAATAAAGGTGACATAGGGTCTTAATTCTAAATCACATTAGAAGATATCAACTTGCGTTAAATGTCCTTTCATACCTGATCGTAATCATTCTTTTAATAAATGTCCACTAATGAACCATTATCCTTAACTTAATGTCCATTACTTCACATCGAAAGTTGGGAAGTACTCTCCTTGAACTGTGAGCCCTTTGAGTTGTGATAAAAGCGATTTTGCGATTTTCTACGCAATATTGCAAATCACTATATCTCAAAAATAGTTTAAGTTTAAGACTTACCGCCATGTGAGTTGATGTGATATGTGATATGCGAGATGCTATCACATTTCACAATATTTACTTATGCTTTATTGAGTAGTGCCGCATGATTGAAACTGCGATGCGAGAAGGCTATGGGAGTTTTAGGATTTCGCATTTCGCGGATCATGATTTCATGTGGTAACTTTATAAGGAAGGTCCGTCGTAATTGTTTTGCGATGGGAGAATCTATCCTTTAAGAGAGGGTCTTTTCAATGATTATTTTAATATTTACAACTTTCAGGGTGTAAAGTTACTTTTAGGTTATTTTACCATATGGCGCTTGTTTATGAAACTCATCATTTGTGAAGTTTTATATGCTAAAGTATGAAAAGGAAAATTTTCCATGATTTTGCAAGTCCTGTTTTGACACCTTATTTTATTCTAAAAATAAAAAGGCATGACTAGATACTAGGATTGATTTTTTGGAAGGGTCTGTTAGTGCATGGATCTACCTCAGGCTGAAGGAAGACAAGGCTAGGGTAACATCAAACCATGCTTAAGCTGGTAGCCAGCCCTACCAGGTCGGGAGAGGGCTCTCTCCTTGTCAATCTCAATTATGATATTGGCAATTAGGGCTTGAGATGACTGAATTTAATGTACATTTTAGGTTAGGTATAGTATCTCAGGGTTTCTGGTTTGATTTTGTGGTTTTGGTTGCTGGATCAATTGGAGAAGGCAGATTGGGTCCGGGAAATCAACTCAGGGATACAATCATGTTCTGTGGGGCGAGGTAGACAAAGGTTTATGTATTAGAAATGGATTAATATGGTAGATTAAGACAATTGAGGAGTTGAGGAGGGAATAAAGAAACTATGAATCCTCTTCAAACAGTTGAGAACATTGAAAACCAAATGCATTCCCAAGACAAAGCACAACAATGTATTTTGTCCATTCACCTTGATTCATTTAGTTTTAGAAGAGAAAGATGGATTTGGATACATATGAAACATAAGAAAAACTCATTACAAAGAAGAAACAATACATAAACTCACTGTCACAAGAATCTTACAAAATTAGCTGTGAAACCTGGTTTTATTCCTTGCCAAACTGCTGATACAAATGTTCAATGAGTGCTACCACTTCCACCAAAGTCCAACCTTTACAAATGACTAAGAAATTACACAATATAGGCAAAGAAACCACTCATGCTAGCTATCAGGGTTGAATCCATGAGAAAAGGGGTGGTTTCAACCATATCTAAACTAGGAATACAAAAGTAGGCAGTGGAACAGCTTGCCTCTAAAACTTAGGGAACCAATACATTACAGCTCAGAAACACTTGGAACTTGATGTATCTACCCTATGAGGTGATTTTCATCTATACTTATATCAAATACATCATGTACCATGCATAAATTTACCTAAACAAGAAGAAAATTCAACTACTAAAGAAACTGGGCGAAATTTTGAGTTTTAGGCAAAATTGACAAAATTTGCCTGATGCGCAGCGCCCTGAGCCTAATGCGCAACACCACTTCAAGGCTACTTTTGGAGGCCTTCCACTCATTCAAATCTGGCCCAAGATAGCTTGTTGGAAGCCCTGCCTATTTAGTTTCTGAAACACTTTGAATTTTATGATTTGGAGGTCATGTCCCACCTCAAAAGTTGATTCCCCCAAGATTGGTTCCTGTGTGTCCAAAAAGTGGCAGAGAGGGCACTTTTTGAGTGTTTTTTGCCCTTTTGGTGGCCAAGATATTTTCCAAAATTGATGAAACTTTATGGGTTTGCTTATTTTTTGATTATGAATCCAAATATATAAGCCATTTTTCAAGAGGATTCACCAATTAAATGCACAGCGCCGGTGACACTGCGCATCAGCTGGAATTTCCTATTTTGCAAAATTTCTATGCGCAGTGCCACTTTAAGAATAAGTTTTGGAGGCATTCCCAGTGTCCAAATTAAGTGTAGGATATCTCGTTGGAAAGCTTGTCAAATATGATTTCCCTAACATCTTGAATTTTTCAATTTGGGGTTCATTTTCTCTGTCAAAAGTCAAATCTCCCAAGACTGGTCAAAATGTGAAAAATGAGGCTGCCTAAATGCAGAGTGCTGTTGCAGTAAACTTTTGAAGGTCTTTCTCAACTCCAAATTGAGCTCATGATAGATCATTGGAAAGATATTTGTGTCTAGTTATCATTTCACTCATCAAGCAAGCCATTTGGCCAACCAAGCTAGGAGAAATATTGATTTTCCCCAGGTCACTTTAGAGGTGCAACAATTCTCCTAAGGCAATTATATTTTTGACATTTCTCTAAAACCATGACACCTGTGTAAAAAGTGAAGGAGGTGTTTCTTCCTTGGAATATTGGGGAAAAAAAACTCTCTCACGTTTTCCAAATTCATTTTTTTCTTGCTCAAAAGCATCATTTGAGTAAAACCTATCCCGATGTGTGGAACAGGGGATTTGTCAAAATAAAGTGAAATGAAGGGGATAAGGGGCTTCTAAAGTCTTGAGAAAGTTTTGGAAATTAGGGAGAGATGTTGGGAAATAGGGGAAAGTGGAATTTAAAATATTGAGTGAGGGGAAGGGGTCCAAAAGGGAAAAACATAGGGCTAGCCTAGAAAATTGTCAAATTGTAGCAATAAACTAGGGTTTGTGGGAAAATGATGAATTTGAGGGATATGAGTGATGGGAAGCATTTAATAAGATATATTAAAGATAGGGGAAGGTGTATGAGCATCAGGATATATTTTTTATTGATGATTTGACCATCCAAGAAAAATTACCTTCAAAACCCTAGGACAAGGAAATGAGGCTTACCCAAGTATAACTGAAGCACGAACAAGCTGTAAAATGACCCATTGGAACTTGAAATGATGATGAAAAATCTTTGAATGATGGTACAATAAGCTGAATGGTGACATGGACCAATACTTGGAAGACTTTGGAAGGAGTGAAAAAAATTCCTAGACCTAATACCTAGTGACCAAATTTTACTTAAAGACTCACTGAAATGACAAAATTTGACTTTCACATCCTAAAACCACTTTGTAAGAGCATATTTGATCACTAATGGAAGGCTTCAAATACTGACACTAACATTGGATCCAATGGGGATGTTAGCTCCTTGGAGGTGCCAAGAACAACAAATCTTTGGGAGAGCAGACTAGTGCCTTATCCATTGGGCAATATGGAATCAACATCTTGGCAACAAAAACATCAAAACTCAAGACTCAAGACTCATAACTGAAATGAGTAAGAACTAATACTAACTCAAAACTGAAACAAGACACTTCAAAGCTGAAACTAGACATTCAGTAGCTGAAACTAGACACTCAAAAGTTGAAACTAGACATTCAGTAGCTAAAAATAGACACTCAGTAGCTGAAAACTATCCCGAAATGGACGAAAAAAAATGACTCAAGACTTACTTAACTGAAACAAGTACTTACAAAGATTTTTAATGGCAGTAGTCTATCGAGATTAGAGGGCTTTCAAATCATGATGACAACCACTTGCCTACTGATGAAATATGTATAATCATGTGAAGTGGGCCTTCTAATGTAACCAATCCAACAGATGGCTACTCACTGAAATTCTGCTCTCACTTTCACCGAGCGGGTAGAATGATGTACATGTAGGCAACTCACAATAACAACTGAAACCAAGGCTTATGCTAACGAACCAGGCAACATTCATCTTTTCTAAAGCTTGCAAAAGAATGCTGAAGGGATCTTGAAAATCCTGAAGCACTAGCTTGTCTTGAGATCTAGCAACAAAAATACAAGTACTCCCTTCATTATGATCTAAAAAAACAATTGGTTGCTGTTTGATAGGAAGGCATAAAGAAGTATAAGCTTCTGCTATCTGAGTGTCGGCTGTAAATTCCTTGACCATGAGAAATTCTGACTTGAATTCTGGCATACTGTGTCTCTTAGGCTCACACTCCTCAATTTCATAGTCTAAGCCATTCCTAAATAGAAAACATTCTTCAAGATTATCAAACATGACAGCCCTATCATCTTCATGAAGGAAAACAATATTTGTTCGTTGATCTATAAATCTAATTTCGAGACTGTCATCATTTTCAAAAGTGGAAGAAGTTTCACCAACACCTTCTTGACCATGTGCACACTGCAGACCTGCATTAGCTTGGGCTGTAACATGACCTTTCAGGAGTTGATCTATTTCATCTTCAGATAGAGGAGATAAGACTTTTTGTTTTCGTTTGCTCAAACACTTATTGTCTTCTTGAAATAACATTTCAAAACATGAAAAACTTGAATGACAGTCCTCAATTCCCTGGTCTTTTGTAATTTGAAAACATTGTTGCTCATCTTCATATGACATGGCAATCAAATACTCATCAGCCATATGAGGGAAAACTTCAGATGGTTCTTGAAACTCAAAACTAACACTTCTATCATTTACCACTGAGTTATCCAAAGAAGATTTTTCGCTTACATGAACAAATATCTCACCTTGTTTTTCATAAAAGGACTAGATTACCTCTTCGTGAAGACTTTGTTCTAATGAAATGAGAACACTTGGGTCAATAACTTTGTCTTCTTCTTTCCAAATGCTCTCAACAATAGAGCTCTCCTTCATGGGATTAAAAACAAGGTACTCTTCATCATCATGATCTAAATCTAAATCTAAAATAGCCAACTTGACGTTATCACAATCTGAAATTGAAACTTGATTTCCCTGCATATTGTCTTCTACCTTGAGTAGATCTGAAATAAGACCTTCTCTTTCATCATTTTCCATTGTACTAAGATCTTGATCCTGCTACAAATTTTCTTGAGCATCTTGATAAGTGTCCTCTAAGCTCTCTTTATGCTGTTGAAATGGATCTTCATACAGGGCTTCCATGATCTCATTGTCCATGAAGTTATCATCTTCATAAATTCTCTCAAGATTTTCAATAAAACTATAAACATGTTTGCAACAGTTCTGAACTAATATTAAGGATGGATAAGATTCTTTATACCTTTCAAAGAACATAGTCTGAAAATCTCTTAAACAGTAAATACAAGGAGGCGGCAAACTTTCATACCAAGATCGGGCTTCACCTTCTAGAGTGGCCATGAATATCTTCATTAAGCAGTCTTTAGGAAAATCAACCTTCAACTTGTGGATATGCATGTGAAATCTAACTAGATGTAAAGCAACATCATTCCTATCATCATCTTTAAACATAGCAAAATTCCTTTGCCAATCTACCTTTGGAATTTTATTTGGGAAACCTGGAATGTGATCTCAGCTCATGGGAGCATACCTTCGAGCAAAAAAATACATTTTGATAACAATGAATTCACCAAGAAATTATTCAGGTTACTAGTTCTTGAAGAGTAGAGTTGCCATAAAAAATTTTGAAGCTTGGGATTTTTCGACACTGGAGTCACCAGGTGAATGATTTCAGCCTTCCGGTGTCTGATCATTGTCCACCATCAACAATCAGATTCGAACTTGATGCATTTTATTGAAGAACATAACACTACGTTCCCCATTATGGTCGCCACTATGTTAGTGCTTGGATCTACCTCAGGCTGAAGGAAGGCAGGTCTAGGGTAACATCAAAGCACGCTTAACCTGGTAGCTAGCTCTACCAGGTCGGGAGAGGGCTCTCTCCTTGTCAATCTCAATTAGGGTATTGGTAATTAGGGCTTGAGATGACTAAAGTTAATCTAGTTTTGAGGTTAGGTATAGTAGCTCAGGGTTTCTGGTTTTATTTTGTGGTTTTGGTTGCTGGATCAATTGGAGAAGGCAGATTGGGTCCAGGAAATCAACTCAGGGATACAATCATGTTTTGTGGGGCGAGGTAGACAAGGGTTTATGTACTAAAAATGGATTAATATGGTAGATTAAGACAACTGAGGAGTTGAGGAAGGCATAAAGAAACTATGACTCCTCTTCAAACAGTTGAAAACATTGAAAACCAAATGCATTCCCAAGACAAAGCACAATAGTGTATTTTGTCCATTCACCTTGATTCATTTAGTTTTAGAAGAGAAAGATGGATTAGATACATATAAAACATAAGAAAAACAAATTACAAAGAAGAAACAATACATAAACTCACTGTCACACGAATCCCACAAAAATAGCTATGAAACCTGGTTTTATTCCTTGCCAAACTGCTGATACAAATGTTCAATGAGTGCCACCACTTCCACCAAAGTCCAACCTTTACAAATGACTAATAAATTACATAATATAGGCAAGGAAACCACTCATGCTACCTATCAAGGTTGATTCCATGAGAGAAGGGGTGGTTTCAACCATATCTAAACTAGGAACACAAAAGTAGGCAGTGGAACACCTTGCCTCTAAAACTTAGGGAACCAATTCATTATAGCTCAAAACCACTTGGAACTTGATGTATCTACCCTATGAGGTGATTTTCATCTATAATTACATCAAATACATCATGTACCATGCATAAATTTACCTAAGCAAGAAGAAAAGTCAACCATTGAAGAAACTGGGCGAAATTTTGAGTTTTAGGAAAAATGACAAAATTTGCTTGATGCATAGCACCCTGAGCCTGATGCGCAGTGCCACGTCAAGGCTACTTTTGGAGTCCTTCCACTCATCCAAATAAGGCCCAAGATAGCTTGTTGGAACGCCCTGCCTGTCTAGTTTCTGGAACACTTTGAATTTTCTGATTTGGAGGTCATTTGCCCCCTCAAAAGTAGATTCTCTCAAGACTGGTTCCTGTGTGTCCAAAACGTGGCAGAGAGGGAACTTTTTGAGTTTTTTTTCCCTTTTGGTGGCCAAGATATTTTCAAAAATTGATGAAAATTTCTGGGTTTTCTTATTTTTTGATGTTGAATCCAAATCTATAAGCCATTTGTCAAGAGGATGTACCAATTCAATGTGCAGCGCCACTGATTCTATGCGCAGTGCTTCTTTAATAACAAGTTTTGGAGGCCTTCCTGGTGTCCAAATTGGGTGAACTATAGCTTGTTGGAAATATTCTTGAGTCTAATTTCTAGAAAATCTTGAATTTTTAAATTTGGAGTTCATTTGACTTGTCAAAAGTCAAATCGCCCAAGACTGGTCAAAATGTGCAAAATGAGGCTGCCTAAATGCAGAGTGTTGTTGCAGTAAACTTTGGAAGGTCTTCCTCAACTCCAAATTGAGCTCATGATAGCTCATTGGAAATATATTTGTGTCTAGTTATCATTTCATGCATCAAGAAAGTCATTTGGCCAACCAAGATAGGATACATCTTGATTTTCCCAAGGTCACTCCAGAGGTGCAGCAATTCTCCTGAGGCAACTATATTTTTGACATTTCTCTAAAACCATGACACGTGTGTAAAAAGTGAAGGAGGTGTTTCTTCCTTGGACTATTTTTGACAAAAAACTCTCTCAGTTTTTCCAAATTCATTTTTTCTTGCTCAGAAACATCATTTGAGTAAAACCTATCCTGATGTGTGGAACAGGGGATTTATCGAAATGAAGTGAAATGAAGGGGATAAGGGGCTTCTAAATTCTTGAGAAAGTTTTGGGAAGTAGGGAGAGATGTTAGGAAACAGGGGAAAGTGGAATTTCAAATATTGAGTAAGGGGAAGGGGTCCAAAAGGGAAAAACACAGGGCTAGCCTAGAAAATTGTCAAATTGTAGCAATAAACTAGGGTTTGTGGGAAAACGATGAATTTAAGGGATATGAGCGATGGGAAGCATTTAAGAATGAATATTAAGGATAGGGGAAGGTGTATGAGTATCAAGATACAAGTTTTATTGATTATTTGACCATACAAGAAAAATTACCTTCAAAACCCTAGGAGAGGGAAATGAGGCTTACCCAAGTACAACTGAAGCACGAACAAGGTGTAAAATGACCCATTGGAACCTGAAATGATGATGAAAACTCTTTGAATGATGGTACACTAAGCTGAATGGTGACATGGACCAATACTTGGAAGACTTTGGAAGGAGTGAAAACAAATCCTAGACCTAATATCTAGTGACCAAATTTTACTTGAAGACTCACTGAAATGACAAAATTTGACTTTAACATCCTAAAACCACTTTGTAAGAGCATATTTGATCATTGATGGAAGGCTTCAAAGACTGACACTAACAGGGTCCCCATTTATTAATGTTATTACTAATACTAATAAATGGGGGGTTGTCGATAAGCACAACAAGTTCCTTGTTCGTGCATGGGATCCGACAGATCAGAATTTTCACATTAGGGACAAGATGGTTCCTATTACCATTGATGATATTTACATTCTTACCAGACTGTCGAGGTGAGGTGCCCCCATCTCACTTTCTATATTTGCCTATGGAGGTGAATCGGTGAGAGATTATATTAGACAGTTTTGTCGCCCAGGTACACAACCTAGAAAGGATGGAAAAATAAACATCAGGGATGTAGGTTATTTACCTTTGAAAATGATCCTCTTCACAATCACAAAATTGGCTAGCAGTGTGACACTACATCTAGCAGACAGATCTTATATGCATTATGCATTGGAGTGTCTAGAGCCAAAAGTTTTCAACTGGTCCGAGGTTGTGCTTTCTTCACTGAAATAACAATTGACTAAGGTAAAAAGTGGTAAGACGAAGAATTTTTGCTATGGTTTGATCTTAATCACTTTTACCTTAGAGAGAATCCCATTGATGCAACCATAACATGTATCACTGGGTGTAGCTGGTCCTGGAGATCCATGTATGCAGAGGTGGGTTGAATTCATGGCTCGACATGTGGGTCAGTCAACAATCATTTTTTCCACTGGATTCTTCAGTTGGCTTGAGCGACAACATCTCATCATCGAGGAGCATCCATACTCAGGGATGGATTTCGATGGAGATCCATATTTGATTTTACCAGTCGGAGCACAATGGGGTGCTATGGGTAAGTTGTTTGACCAAAGTGTTTTTTGATTTTCCAAGTTCCTACATGTTTTTTGTGTTTTTAAATGTTTCCAAGACTAAAATAAAATTACTCTTATGCATGAAGATTATTATTTTGAGTTGAAATAAAGGATTTTCTATCATTAGCAACCATGATTGTGGCTATACCAAACAAATTAATAATCTTAGATAATTTAGCTACATCTCTACAAGAACCATTACACAAAAAAATAATATCGTCAACAAAAAATAAATGAGTGATAACAAGTGTATCTGAAATGCTAATGCCCTTGAAGTCACCCTTGCATTTAGCGTATGCTAGAAATGGGCTTAGATCTTCAACAAATAACATGAACAATAAAGGGGACAAAGTGCATCACTATCTAAGACCTCGTTGGGCATGAAATAAAGGGGATGCTGACCCATTGATCAGCATAACAAAAGATACTGAACGAATACATCCCATCACCCAATTTATAAAATATATCTTGAACCCCAAATGGTTTGCATAAGTCTAAAGTACATCCAACTCACACAACCATACACTTTGGAGAGATAATTTTTTATTATTCCACCCTTTGATATGAGTGATTTGATACTATTAAGACCCTCTTGGGCCACCCTACTGGCCTCATGGATTTGTCTCCCACCACGAAAGACAAATTGTTCTTTTGAGATAGAGTTTAATAGAATTGGTTTTTATATTCTAGCTATAACTTTGGATATGAATTTGTAGATACAATTGCACAAAGAAATAAGGTGGAACTCCTCAAAATATATAAGCTTTTATACTTTGTGTATTAGAGCAATGAAGCTGGAGTTGAAAGATAACAATACGATTCCTTCCATCCTAGATTCATTTACAACCCTCAGTAGATTCTTATCAATGATATCGAGAAAACTTTCAAATAACTTGATTCCCCACCCATCATGTCCAAGACTTTTATCTTTCTAAAAACTTGCAATAAAAGCCTTCAACTCTTCTTCAGATATCTCCTCCATCAAAGCTCTCTTATCTTCATTTTCCACAAATCTAGGGAAAAATTAGGCAACCATGATAACTTTAGCAATACTTACCCTTTCAGGCTCATTAAATAGGTTTTCAAAATTTTCACAGCTTAAGGAAGCAAGGTATTAAAAATTGGAGACCTCCATGCCTACCTCATCCTAGAGATTCCAACTAGTGTTACACATCTTTCTTCCCTTAGCAAAATATTGCAAAAGATTTTTGTTCTCGTCCCCGCCTTCTAACCAAATGGGTCCGATATTCAAATGGTGAGAAACTTCTCGAGCTTCAAGGATGCCCTTGCTATCAGAACTCAGTTGAAACAATGACTCCCTAGACTTCGCATCTAGAAAGCCTCCAGCTCTGGAGTCTAAAACATCCTTAATCTCTTTTTCAACATCAACCAATTCTTGCTTCTCTTTGAACCACTTTTGTTTTTCCATTACACAACCTATATTTTGACATGTTCAAGGTTCACTTCAAACTATTGGGCAACCGACAAACCAATGTTGGAATCATAAGGAATCCAACTTTGAATATATTGACAAAATATTTATCTTTAATCCATGAAAAAGTTAATTTAAAAGGACATCCAATCTTGGGCCCAAAATTTTTGAATTGCAATAGAATGGGGGAGTGGTTAGACTCCTCCCCAGAGCTGATCCACTATTGGATGTTAATGAATTTATCTACCATTTCTTCTGCCAATAAATATCTGTCAATTTGTTTAGCTATACGATCCTCCCTAATGTGATGGTTTCTCCATGAAGGTTTGAGCTTTACAAGCTCAACATCCAACAATTTTTTTCCATAAGTTTATTTATAGATAAGTCCGATAGTCTGTCAACTCTAGCCCTTGGGCCCCACAATTTTTCATCTCCCAAGGAAAAATGTAGATCCCAACAAATAACCAAGTTCTTGGATTCCAACACTTTCAAATCTAGAAAATGTTTCTAGAATTCTACTTGACCTACACATCACCCATTGAGGTTAACGTAGATAAGAGAAGCCCCTAGCTTTGAGGTAAATAATTCAAGTCCAAAACTATACTTGAGACTCCAGAAGCTATAAACTTGAATGTTGCGAGAGATAAATCTTTGTGCATGTGTGATGTTTCCTTTTTCATGTTCTATGGTTTTAGTTCTAGATTGTGAATTAACTTCCGTAGAGTAGTAGAGTATCTTTGAGTCTTGTGATTTAGAAAATTTCATGAGTAGTTTCGAATCTACAGCCTAATTTCTACATGGTATCAGAGCAAGTTTCACATTAGAGTAGGAAATCCAAAGTTGGTTCTTAGAGGTCTGAATTTGGAGATCAATGTTGCAAATTTTCTTCAGGACTGAGAAGATGGTTTTCAATGGACTAAGGTTAGAGTATGCCTTGGAAGGCACCTCAAATTTTGTTGCATGGAAGGACTGCATGGAGGTAGTATTGGATGACCATGGGTCGCTAGAATACATCAAGAAAAATGTGGCAAAACCTCAAGAATATGATGCCTAGAACCTGTCTCAGTGGAGGAAAGATGTAGCCAAGATGAGGAGAATCATCTTGGTGGAAATACGCGATCATATTTTCTCAAATCTTCATGGAAAAGAAACTCCATTCATGATGTGGAAAGCACGATTTTTTTTTTTTTGAGAATAGTAATAACCACACGAAGCTCGCACTCAAGGATAAACTTCGAAGTATCAAGATGTAGAGGAATGTCACAATTCAACAGTATCCGAGCAAGTTTACACATTGTCATGATGAACTTGGCCGAGTCAGTGTTAATGTTCCTGAAGAAGACTCGGTAGCTCTAGCTCTTCTAGGCCTTCCCAAAAGCTGTCATAACTATCAAGATTCAGTGAATGGGAGGAAGAAACTACTAAGTTGGGAGAGCATATGGTTCAACTTGGTTCTGGATGAAATAATGGAGAATACCAGAAATGGGATTTCATCCAAGGGTGAGGATGAAGCAAAATTTACATTGGATGGAAAGGCAAAGAAGGGAAAAGGGAAGAAATCCCAATCCAAACCAGAATCTAGTAAAGGTTGCAAGAGGAAAGATTTGTCAACAATCAAATGCTTCCATTGTCATGAATTTGGGCACTATAGCACGAAGTGTCCACACAAGAAGACAAGTAAGAAGACTTCAGGATGAGCAATAAGTGAATCTTTGGCTTCATAGTTTGAGCTTGACTTTACCCTCATTGCATACATGGACAACACAGTGATGGGGAGCATGTGGTACTTGGACTCAGATGCCTCGTTCCATATGACGAGGAATAGAGAATTTTTAGTGACCTAGAGAAAAAATACTTGCAGATGCACATTGAGATGGGGGATGATGGAAGGTATAGGGTGACCAGGACTAGTATAGTCACCTTTCATATGGAGTTAGGCTCTCCCCTCATGCTCAAAAATGTTATTTTCATTCTGGGCCTAAAGAAAAACATCATCTTTGTTGTAGTTTTGGAATACCATGGTTATGATGTGATCTTCAGCAAGGGAAAGACATCCTAAGACACATAGCCATGGGATAGATGAAGAAGATCGAGGCTTGTGTGAAGAACCTATTGATCTAGGAGGATACCGGAGGATTGATCCAGGTGGATCTTCAAAAATTACTAGTGGCATGGTAAAAGGCTCAAAACTCAAAGTGGCATAATTTGGATAAACTTAGCATCGGATCGAAGTGCTCATCATCCTAATTCCAATGATGTGAACGACACTCAAGTCTGTGTTCATATGAAGAAGTTAGAGTAAGTCAAAGTTAATGTTTGACTTATCCAGGTGGTAGGAGGAGTGACGTGGTAGACACTCTCAATGAATGGGGAAGTGCCAAGTGGTAGGCTTCCATTGGTCCCACATTTCGCTTATCGCAGAAAAAGAGGTCATGGCTTAAGGAGAATCGGCCTCAACTAGATCCCGACTGCGATTGCAATATCACATATCACAGGTCGGAGGAGGAACAAGTACTTAAGAATCAACCCCTAAAGAAGCTAGGTTGCAATGCGAGATAATCATGAACGCATATCACACAAGTACCACGCTGATATACTTGTTACCGATGGACTCCAACGATTGCGATTTGCGGGGAGGATCCAGATGTGATATTTTATAAATTGCATTCTATTATCCCAGCCAGTCCATGATCATCACAGAGCATGGTTCTTCTATCCCTCGGATCTGATATGTTGTATATCATGTTTTATATTCTCGGAGGGTCTGCCATATCACAAAGTGCCTGTTGTTTGGGCTTGGGACTGTCTGTCGATGCTTGGAAACGCAAATAGTCTCACCACTGGTTTAAACACATAGTTAAAAGAATATTTCCATGTTTGTAAGGGTTGTTACAACATAATATTCAGGGGCCTGAGAACCTTTGTGGAATACACCCGCTCGCTTAACTTGACCTATTGTTTGAACTGCTAAGGTATTAAGGGATTGTTGCCATGCTTATAAAAGGCCATTTTTGTGTCGGAAGAAGGTAGAGAGAATAACCAGAATAGTTTAGAAGTATTGTACAATAGACCCTGGCCTTGGCAACAGGCCGAGACCTCACCTAGAGAAGCAAGGAGGTTCCGAGAATTTGAAGAAGACCCGATTGTCCAAATTGGGTGTTTCGATAGATGTTTTTGCCAAGGTGGGCTCTCCATTCTTTGTCCATCTTCCAACTTGGAGGTGTAAGGATTGTAAATAATGTTACTTGTACTTTTATCTCTTTTTATTTCACTTAGAATGAAGGCCTCCCCACTATTGAGCAGGGCTCAGAGACGTAGTCCAAATTGGACGAATTCCGTAATCAAATTATTGTGTCATGGTTTTTGTGTTCTTCTGATTATTTCCACATTATTTACATGATTTTAAGTTCCATGGTTAATTAAATCTGTTATACGTAATTCCGATGCATCTGTAAGTAAAAGATCTTGGATCAAGTTTGGTATCAGAGCAGGTCTTTGTAGATGCGAATTGCATGAGTTTATGTTAACCAGGAACAAGATGTGAAAAGGAGAAGGAATGCTTAAGTACTTTGATCCTAAAGTAGGATGTGCATAATGAAGAAGAAAAATGGCCAATGAAGAAGCTCGTTGGGAAGAGGAACAGAATTTTTGAAAGGTATTCTACAATATGGGAGGGAAAGTAGACAAGTTGTTCGCAGAGTATGAGAAAGTGCTTGGGCATGAGAAGAAGGATGTCAATGACCATGGGTTAGCAAATCAAGAAGATGGTAGAGAAGATCCTCCTCCCTCTCCTTCTTCAAGTGATGGTTCTCACCACTCTCATTGAAATTCCAAGCAAACATCTAAGAAACTATTCTTCAAGTTAGACGTAAAGTTTGACTTGCCCATGTACAATGGAGAATTTAGTGCAGAAAAACTTAATAACTGATAAGATATGTCAGATGCACATGGAATGTGGACAACCAAATAAGGTAAAGCGCGAATACATTTTCTATTAAAAAATGATATACATGTATAATACATAGGAGTGACCATTGGATTCTGTAACAACCTCCGCGGTAAATATACATATAAAAAACATAATAGGAACAAAAGTACAATAAACATATCAGGCATCAAAATCCATATATTATCAGTACATTTGCACATGAAAATCAAGGGAATGAATTTTTCATTAATAAATGCAATGAACCAACCGGTGATGGGACTACCATGTTCCACCTGACCATTGAATGGCTGAGCCGAGTCTCTCTTTAGCTAATCACCCTCGTGCCATATTCTAAGCATGAATGTGGAATCCCAGAGAACACATCAATCAAAACTCATCCAGGGCTTCCAGAGGCCACCCACCTCAACCCATCAAACATTGATTCCACCTCACGGTCGGACATCACCAAAATCCATAATCAAATTGGTCTCCATCCAAGCCTTCCAGGGCTTCCAGAGCGTTTTTCCAACCAAGGCTTCCAGAACTAGTAACTCCACCCACATCTTATACAGGGCTTCTAGAGCATTTGTCCAACCAAGGCTTCCAGGACTAGTAAATCAACCCACCAAGGGCTTCCAGAGCATTTGTCCAACCAGGGCTTCAAGGACTAGTAACTCAACCCAAGCTATTACAGGGCTTCCAGAGCATTTGTTCAACCAGGGCTTCCAGGACTAATAACTCAACCCAAGCTAAGGAAATATGAGAACCAAAAAAAACAAAACAATGAAAGTAAACCCACAATCACCATGCTATCCAAGAAATGGCAAGGCTAGGTAATCCACTATCTATCCAGGTAATTCTCCATGCCAATGAGAGTTCACAACCAAGAAACGACATGCATGTGCTATGCATGCCAAAACTAGTGAAGAAATCATACATGCAACTCAGTACCTGCAAGAAATCTGATGTAGCTACTAACGTCGATGCCCTCTTGTGCTTTCTTGATCTTCCTTTTCCTTCTTGCTCCAAGAATCCAAGTATGCCATGCTCCCCAAGAGTGCTCCAAGAAAACTCTAAGTATCCAAGAGTATGAGAGAGACAGAATAATGAGAGAGCTCCGAAAACCTCTATTTTCTTCATTTTCCATTAATTTCCTTCATTTTCCTCCTCACATGCAACCTGTGACCTTTCACCTCCTTTTTCTCCTAATTTCCATTATTTTCCTTCATTTTCCTCCTCACATGCAACCTATGACCTTTCACCTCCTTTTTCTCCTATTTTCCATTATTTTCATAAATAAATGTGCCAAAATACATTTTTGCCTCTTTAATGCCTTAGCCATTGCCTTTGCAAATTTCCTTTACCATAAACAAACAAATGAACACCCACTAGGATGTCCTGCCCACCATTCATCTTGGAATACGTGTCCCATCATCCATGGTATTTATATATTTTTACATGGAATTTTCACCAGGGTTGTTACAAAACCCTCCCCCTTGGTGGAAAACCGTCCTCGGTGTTCAATGACACATATAACCAACATGACTACTGAAAACAAAACATACTACCCATGGGGCTTTATAACATAGCTCGTTGTAGTATTTATAATGAAATATCTTCTCAAAATCAAAAAAATCATGACCACATGACAAAATACCGCATAATGGAGCTTTATAACACAGCTCATTACAGTATTTACAATAACCACATATACACATATTCACATATGCACATTTTCTGTACCAACAAATAAAATAATACGATTCCTACATCCACAACAAGGGAATCCAGAGGTTCATAACTCTAGCCTCAAAGTAATACCAGGATCCACCTCCTTCCCAGGAAGTCCATAATCCACTGCAAAGTCAAATATGCATCCAATGTCCAGCGCTATAATCCTAAGCCACTTGTCCTCTCAGCGAACAATTAGCGGCTCATTGTTCCAAGGTGCACTCCCAACGTGCATCTAATTCCATCTGGCAATTCTAATGACCAAAACAAATCCATCAGTGACCTTCCCTTCTCTGCTACACAATCCGGTCACCCCTTCCGTGCAGTCACTCACCTTCCAAGTTCCCTTGGAACCCCCATCCTGGGCAATCCATTCCTTGGCAAGGCTTCCTCGCATCAGAAGATACAAAAACCAAGGCATATCCCTTCCTTAAAACCATCGTACCGGTCATAGCATGCTCATGGAAATCAATGGACACTATTGGGTACTAGTGTCCCACAATGGCCCTGCTCCTAAATACTTTACCAACATGTTGTTGCATGTTCCAATTTCTTTTGTTGTTGCTGCTAATTCTTGCAGTCGATTTCAACCACCCAACTAGGCATGTTCATGCTTCCTGTACCAAGAACATAACTTCCATTAGATTAAAAATAAATTGAAATAAATTGAAATCATACCTGATTGGTAGTTCATCAATAAGTTACACTTGGAATCATGTTCACTTCCTGTCACAAGAAGTCAATCTAGAATCTTTGACCAAATCAACATGTATAAAAATATCACATTAGGTTAGCTCAAAACACAACCATAATAGATCAAAATCATAAATCACATTTAACCATCATAAACCAGAATCATAGATCATAAACCATAATCATAATTCACATGTAATCATTATATACAAGAATCATAAAACACATGCATAATAAAACTAAAATACAATACTAATACCTATCCTTCATCGATCCTTACTTCTGCCTTTGTTCTTTTGTATAGATACCAGATCAGTTGCCACACCCTGCAAACACCTAGTTTCTTCTTCTCTACCATGTGCAGATACGCATAGTGTGCATCACACACATACAACCACAATTGACACACAACACCATGCAATACATGCACCTACACCTGACATACAATGCATACACCTACAACTAGTGTACAACACAGTGCATCCATCTATACCTTATGTGCAATACCACCCGTTAGCCTCCTGATGCAGCAGGTTAATCATCTTTCATGATCGATAGTTTTACATGCCAAATATGTCGTGCTATGCATTCTGCAATGCTCCATATTTGCTACAGATGGCCAGATAGTATCCATGAGAGCAGGCTTGTCTAAAGGGCCACTGTTGTGTTCCCATTTTGATAAAGCAATCCATTTTTGCTTTGAGGCAGTTTTTTCAGTTGGAGGTACTTAGGCTGGAGTTCACTAACATCTCTCTTATTATATAGCTCCCTATTTGTTTTTCCCTTCCCCTATTAGAATCATATATATAAATCCCCTATGTAAATACCCCTCCCTGGAAATATAGCCATATTTTCTACTAAGTCCGGGAAATCTTAGTCCATCTGGGACTGTTTTTAGCCCATCCGAGTCATTGAGGAACTAGTTTGACATCTGGTCGGCCAGCAACCTACCCCTTAGCCCCACAAACCCCCAAAAAACCACATTCCGCCCCTAACCCAAAGTCCCTGTACATAAACATTAGCCCGCGCCTTTATTTAACCCCATAAACCCATTTTTCTAAATTTTATAACCCATCCTCCGCCCGCATTAATTTCGGAATATTCCCGCGAATATTCCCGCCCGTTAACACCCTATCCCGTCGCATTCGCCGCCAGCCATCCGATCCACAGCCCCGCAGATCTACGGCTGGCGGGCATCCTCTTCCCCGACGCGCCCGGCCTTTAACGTCCGGGAGTTTGGCGGTTTTGCCGCCGTACTCCCGCCACGCGTCATGCGCTGGGCTATGGCGGAGCCCCTCCCACCGAAACCACCATCCCCCATAAGCGGTGCGCCATTTACCGCTTACCGCCTTGCCAGGTGACGTCACCACCACGTCACCCCCCTGCACAGTCATGCCCACGTCACCCCCCTGTACAGTCACCCGCTTGCGTGGCCTCCTGCCACGTCACTGCCACGTGTCCCGCCACCGTACCTGCCACGTCATCGACCGTACGTGATGACGTCATGCTGACGTCATCCCGCCACGTCGCCCTGCTGACGTCATGCTGATGTCACCCGCCGTACAATGCTGACGTCATCAACCCTTTTTGACGCAGAGGCGCGAAAATCGCACTTCGGAGCCCCGGAATCGAATTCATCGCAGGATATTTTGGGCCAGAATGGAGAATCTTCAGGGAATCTTTAAGGAATCTTCGCCCCATGCAGCCCCAGGAAGCCCGAAAAGGCGCAGAAATGATCCGTTTTCTTCACAGAGCATACCAAAATGATCAGAAGACAATTCCAGATGATACAGAGGCCGAACAACGGCCATTTACTGGTGATTAGACACACAGCTCAGTAGATCAGCAACCCAGATTTTGTCAGAGAGTATCAGTGGAAGAAAAGACGCTAGAAAGAATCAGTCATAATTTTATAGGGGCTCGAGGCACCTGAGCATTGATGAAGCCCCCAGAAAATCAAATCGATAAGCATCAGCCCATCCTTGCCTTCAAATCACTATTAAAGCATTTAAAGCACCAGGACAGCAAGGAAGCAGAGACCCATACCCATTTATTGCAGAAAGCACTGCAGCAAGCCACCGAGGACAACACCATTCATACAGTTTTGACACATCGGCCCTGAGCACGGCCCGAGACATTCTTTGCATTTATTTTTAGATAGAATTAGGTCAAGTAGTCATTCTTATGACCTAATTAGGTCAAAATGTAATAAAGGAAACTCTGCAGAGAGTTTTGCCCTATATATACCACACTCTGTATAGTTTTAAGTGTGGGTTAATTGGTATTTTTCATGAGAGACTCGCTGTGTATACCTGAATCTTTCTGTAATCAAAGATTGCTTAAAGCTTGGAGAACGACTGTCTGTTGTTGATGAATGTGTTGAAGAGTTGGAGATGGAATTCCTGCGCTGCGGCTCGAAGCAATAAGTGCCTCTTATCTCTGTTTATGTGTTTGCCATTATCTAAATAGTAGGAAAAAAGAATAGCCTAGAATTAGTTAACTACTCTCTATGCTCAATTCCTGTTGTTTCTTGATGTTTTCTTCTAAATGAATTGGTTATGAACATTGAATTCCTTTTGGCTCATGTTTACCCCAGTTCACCTGTGTTGGCCAATTATCTAGGAATTCTTAACTGCTCCTAGGTAGCGCCTTGTTACCCCCTTTGCTAATCTGTTGGAGAGATTCTTAACTGCCTCTCTTTCTTTAGCATTCTTGCCATCCCTTGAATTTGAAAGTTGCTTCTGCCTCAGTCACCTTGCTCCATTTTCCCCTCCCTGTTATTAAGGAAAAACAACAGCAGTTCCCCTCCTCGACTCCACGCCCAATGGTTTGAAACATTCAGACTATACTCAGCCTCTCTACCTGAAAGTGTCAGTTTTCCCGCCAAAACTCAATCAAACCCCTGTGCATCATATCTAGCCTAAAATCACCCCTTTCAACAAAGCTAAATCATAAAGAGAGAGCCCTCTCTGACCGCAGGCAGGCTAGGGCCTGCGGTCCAAAGTTGGTTTGTGGTTACCTCGGCCGTATCCCTTTGGGGAGTCAAAAGGGACAACCTGAGTGATAACATAATGGCGACTCCACTGGGGAGATGAATCATGTGTTTATTAGTGCAAATCCTCAATTTTGACCAGTTCGCCTCGTTTTCTGGAGAAAGTGTTCCTTTTCTTCAGGGTTTTTCATGTTCAGCTCTGATCTGTGACGGTGGACAGAGATCAGGCACTTTAAGGTTACATCATCCACCTGGCGACTCCACATCATCCTCATAATAAAGACTCCGCTGGAGAAATGAACCCGAAGGAATTGAATAAGCAGATCAGGCTCTCGACTTGGACTATCGTCCAAGAGACCATGTTCTTTCTCTTGCACCAAATTTTGTTGTGTATATTGTACTTTAAAAGCGATTTTATGTCAAATTTTTGTGTTTTTCCTTTGGAAGAGATTGTTGAAAAGCCCCCTTGCACATCAGAGCAGCAGCTTTCAAATGCTATTGAAGATCATCATACAGTCAAGGAGGAAACAAAAATAGAGCCATTGAATATCAGATTGAGGAAGACCCAGAAGCAGAAGCATATGACCAGATGATCCAAATGGATCCCCTGCCTCTTTGTTTTCAGCCATCTGAATCATTCAAAGAAGAAGAAGACCAGCAGCCCGCACAGGCAGAATAATGAAAGAGATCAGTGCACGTCACCATCAACAGGCTGCAAGGCTCAGTATCGAGTTGACAATGATCTCCCGACTCCAAGGCATGGTAGTGATTCTGAACCTTTGTACAGTTCTTTAATTCAGCCAAAAGTTGTATATGTATGTTGCAGGACAGTTTTGTACAGTATTTAAACACCGCAAAGGAGGTCAGTAGCTTCCTGATCTTCTCAAAGATTGATAAATTCATAACAAATTGTAAATTCTCAGTTGGTGTCATTAGCAAGCATAAGCAGCAAAGCCCACTCATGTTATTATTACTTAAGTGGCTGCATTGGTTATTTCACTTCACCTAACAACAAATTAAGTGCTGGTTAGGGTAGGTAGGTAGGTATGATTAATAAGGCAGCCAGCCAAGAGAAATTTGCAGAACACAGTAACAAATGAATACAAGGCAGTCTGACCTGCTGTTCTTGACTTTTCACAAGGAAAAGCCATCCCCAAGTGGAGCCACTGTTAGCCTCCTGCTGCAGCAGGTTAATCATCTTTCATGATCGACAATTTTACATGCCAAATATGTCGTGCTATGCATGCTGCAATGCTCCATATTTGCTACAGATGGCCAGATAGTATCCATGAGAGCAGGCTGGTCTAAAGGGCCACTGCTGTGTTCCCATTTTGATAAAGCAATCCATTTTTTCTTTGAGGCAGTTTTTTCAGTTGGAGGTACTCAGGCTGGAGTTCACTAACATCTCTCTTATTATATAGCTCCCTATTTGTTTTTCCCTTCCCCTATTAAAATCATATATATAAATCCCCTATGTAAATACCCCTCCCTGGCAATATAGCCATATTTTCTACTAAGTCCGGGAAATCTCAGTCCATCTGGGACTGTTTTTAGCCCATCCGAGTCATTGAGGAACTGGTTTGACATCTGGTCGGCCAACAACCTACCCCTTAGCCCCACAAACCCCCAAAAAACCACATTCCGCCCCTAACCCAAAGTCCCTGTACATAAACATTAGCCCGCGCCTTTATTTAACCCCATAAACCCATTTTTCTAAAGTTTATAACCCATCCGCCGCCCGCATTAATTTCAGAATATTCCCGCCCGTTAACACCCTGTCCCGTCGCATTCGCCGCCAGCCGTCCGATCCACAGCCCCGCAGATCTACGGCTGGCGGGCATCCTCTTCCCCGACGCGCCCGGCCTTTAACGTCCGGGAGTTCGGCGGTTTTGCCGCCGTACTCCCGCCACGCGTCATGCGCCGGGCTGTGGCGGAGCCCCTCCCACCGAAACCACCATCCCCCATAAGCGGTGCGCCATTTACCGCTTACCGCCCTGCCAGGTGACGTCACCCCCCTGCACAGTCATGTCCACGTCACCCCCCCTGTACAGTCACCCGCCTGCGTGGCCTCCTGCCACGTCACTGCCACGTGTCCCGCCACCGTACCTGCCACGTCATCGACCGTACGTGATGACGTCATGCTGACGTCATCCCGCCACGTCGCCCTGCTGACGTCATGCTGATGTCACCCGCCGTACAATGCTGACGTCATCAACCCTTTTTGACGTAGAGGTGCGAAAATCGCACTTCGGAGCCCCAGAATCGAATTCATCGTAGGATTTTTTGGGCCAGAATGGAGAATCTTCAGGGAATCTTTAAGGAATCTTCGCCCCATGCAGCCCCAGGAAGCCCGAAAAGGCGCAGAAATGATCTGTTTTCTTCACAGAGCATACCAAAATGATCAGAAGACAATTCCAGATGATACAGAGGCCGAACAACGGCCATTTACTGGTGATTAGACACGCAGCACAGCAGATCAGCAGCCCAGATTTTGTCAGAGAGTATCAGTGGAAGAAAGGACGCTAGAAAGAATCAGTCATAATTTTGTAGGGGCTCGAGGCACCTGAGCATTGATGAAGCCCCCAGAAAATCAAATCGATAAGCATCAGCCCATCCTTGCCTTCAAATCACTGTTAAAACATTTAAAGCACCAGGACAGCAAGGAAGCAGAGACCCATACCCATTTATTGCAGAAAGCACTGCAGCAAGCCACCGAGGACAGCACCATTCATACAGTTTTGACACATCGGCCCTGAGCACGGCCCGAGACATTCTTTGCATTTATTTTTAGATAGAATTAGGTCAAGTAGTCATTCTTATGACCTAATTAGGTCAAAATGTAATAAAGGAAACTCTGCAGAGAGTTTTGCCCTATATATACCACACTCTGTATAGTTTTAAGTGTGGGTTAATTGGTATTTTTCACGAGAGACTCGCTGTGTATACCTGAATCTTTCTGTAATCAAAGATTGCTTAAAGCTTGGAGAATGACTGTCTGTTGTTGATGAATGTGTTGAAGAGTTGGAGATGGAATTCCTGCGCTGCGGCTCGAAGCAATAAGTGCCTCTTATCTCTGTTTATGTGTTTGCCATTATCTAAATAGCAGGAAAAAAGAATAGCCTAGAATTAGTTAACTACTCTCTATGCTCAATTCCTGTTGTTTCTTGATGTTTTCTTCTAAATGAATTGGTTATGAACATTGAATTCCTTTTGGCTCATGTTTACCCCAGTTCGCCTGTGTTGGCCAATTATCTAGGAATTCTTAACTGCTCCTAGGTAGCGCCTTGTTACCCCCTTTGCTAATCTGTTGGAGAGATTCTTAACTGCCTCTCTTTCTTTAGCATTCTTGCCATCCCTTGAATCTGAAAGTTGCTTCTGCCTCAGTCACCTTGCTCCATTTTCCCCTCCCTGTTATTAAGGAAAAACAACAGCAGTTCCCCTCCTCGACTCCACGCCCAATGGTTTGAAACATTCAGACTATACTCAGCCTCTCTACCTGAAAGTGTCAGTTTTCCCGCCAAAACTCAATCAAAACCCTGTGCATCATATCTAGCCTAAAATCACCCCTTTCAACAAATATAAATCATAAAGAGAGAGCCCTCTCTGACCGCAGGCAGGCTAGGGCTTGCAGTCCAAAGTTGGTTTGTGGTTACCTCGGTCGTATCCCTTTGGGGAGTCAAAAGGGACAACCTGAGTGATAACACCACCCAATACATGTACCTACACAGAGTACAACACAATAAGTACACATGCCGCAATACCACAACTACATGATGCACATACATAATACCACATGCCCTCAACACAACATGTATGACATGCACACAATACCACACGTGCACCAATACCATATGTACAACATGTATATTGTACCACCTGCACATCGTGTGCACAAAATCACATGTACACGGCACCACCTGCACAACGTGTACACAATGCCAAATGTACACTACACCAATGTACAATGTGTACACAATACCACACATATACAGTACCACACCCACAATGTGTATGTGACACCATATGTACATAGCATCACATGCATGACATGTACACAGCACCACATGCTCATAGCACCCTATGTACAACATGTACACAACACCACATGCTCACATCACCACTTGTACAATCATGCACACAACACCATATGTACATAGCACCATATGTACCACATGCACGCAACAACTCATGTACATAGCACTGCATATTCAACATGTACATAGAATCCTTCGTACACAACACTGCATATCCAACACGCATAGAACACCATATGCACACACATTGCACATACATCATGAATATAGTACAATATGTATACAACACCCCATATGAAATATTCGTACAACCCTATTTGTACCATCATGTACATAACATTGCATAAATATCATGTACACATGCTGTGTATACACAAAACCAAAAGTGCACACATCATAGATGCAACATATACAACATATACAATGTATGCACAACAAGAGTACCACACATCCAAAACCACACTGTCCTTACCAAGAAACCTTGCTTCTGGTATCTCATCCATGCTTATCCTAGCATGCCGCAGACCACACTGCTTTCACTTGGCTGATGTATCCTTCAACATTACCTATCATAACATAAACATAGGCATAATACAAGTATACAATACCAAATCATATCCACATGATATTGACCTCATATATTTGTCGTGACTACTCTTCCCAATTGATTCCTTGTAGATTAGGAACCTCTTCATGTTGTTCTCTTGCATAAGAAAACATTCCTCCACAAGAATGATCCCTGATAACCCTATTAGATAGTAACATATATACATGGATACATACATACATATATAAATGTTAGAATAAAACAATCACGATCTTGTCAGACAACAACATAAATACATGCATATATAATCATTATCATAAAACAATCATGGTCATGTACACAATGACATTCATACATACATATTATGTATATGTATATAAACATCACAAAATCATGATCATAACATAATTACCACATAACATAAGGTCTAGGTTAAGATAACTTCCTTATTTATGCAATGCATGCACAACATTGAGAACAATAGTTCCCAACATAGCCAAGGCATATGACACCTCAAATCCATTTACTTTACCTTTTCCTGTTACCCTCTCATGACTATACTACTATTGTCCATTTACCACAATGGACCCAACTAGTCCAACTGAATGGAATAGCCTTACCTTCTGTTGTGCTTACTCATGCATAGAGATTCATCTGAATCTTACATTACCTTTTGAGTACCACACAACTCTCCTCTAGCTACATTAACTTTCCTCTTTCCAAACCAATTCCCAAGACTCAAAACATACAATAGAAGACAAGAAACAAACAAGAAGAAGACCATAAAAACCAATAACAACATGGCTCCACAAACAAAGTGGTATGGCCA
Source organism: Pinus tabuliformis (assembly GCA_031772625.1). Classification (NCBI taxonomy): domain Eukaryota; kingdom Viridiplantae; phylum Streptophyta; class Pinopsida; order Pinales; family Pinaceae; genus Pinus; species Pinus tabuliformis. The sequence continues at coordinate 121,967,084 of CM062805.1, forward strand.
TAAACTAGACATAAACAAAGCTACAAGTCAAGCTCAACAATTCATAAAAGACCATAATTACAAGACTAACAAAAAACACCATAACTCAATCCTCGTGATTCCCAGGGAAAGCTCAACTCGAGCCTTATTCAAGATTTCATGGAAACCTCTCTTGCCATGCAACTCCCTGCATCATGCTCACAGATGTCAACCACATGTTCCAAATATCAAGACAATCATATTTATCAATTGAAATAAACTTTTACAAACAATCATGTTATAATCCATAGTCGTCAATCATAATACTACAACTATCACCTTCTATACTCAAGTACATATCAACTGTCTCAACACATATATTTTAGTACAATCATCTTAAAACAAGATCATTTGAACACATACTCATATTATCCAATTCCTCAAACATTCATACCATGTTAAATGAATCAACTAGATGACATAATCAATAGTCAAGCACCGAATATATGACATAAGCAACTAATACCTTAATGTATCTCAGGGGAGGTGATCTTATCTACACATTCAATCTAGTTAGCATGATATAACTTTACAACACATCAACTTAAGCACTCATAAGATCATGATATCCATAACAATATCTAACTAACATGTTCATATCATAAACTCATACACAATTATCATTCACACATATGAAAAGTCAATATAGATTAGTATGACACCATCTCATGAATATGTCGGTTCATACCTGAATATCACAACCATAACCATCTGCATAGGTCAAACCAAGTTAACACAATACATATAACATCAAGATCTTCAAGGCAATGAACATAACCATCATGCATATGACCAATCCAAATTATAACATCAATATCTCAATGAGATGACTCTAATCATCAAGTTAATAACATATAACAACAATAAGCTATATATCATACTCATCAACAACATACAACACAATCATCACATTATCTAATATAAAACAACAATAGCAATGCATACAACTATAGGTTACTATCATTCTTGACTATCTGAGTCATGTTCATATAACCACACTAATCATCTAACATCTATCATGAATGTAACCATAGCATCAAATACATGTTCATAAACCTAATGCATATAATAATCCTTAACATACATACCTGCATGCCAAACATACACTACCTGTATGACAATCTGCTCTTATCCTGAAGTCTAATGCTGCAGCCTCATTATGATGATCTGCATCCCTTGCTCTATCTCAACTAGCTCATTAGCATCATAGCAACCAATAGCATCATGACGACCTAAATTGCATACAATAACTTCACAAGGCATGTTTGACCTGCTATTCAAACTATAACCAAGACCATACATGCATAACAACTACATATAGACATATAACATGAGTGCAAAACCATACACACACTATTCTAGCTAGAGTCCATTCACCAATGCATGACCATATCAACTACACAAACCATGACCTCCTGCATGACAACAACCATTACTCCATTGTTCACATTGTCACATGCAACCAAAAGTATGCATAAGCAATGCCAAACCAACTACCAATACGCATAACTGCATGTAGTCAAACATAATCGATCAGTTCTTTTAATCAACCTACAAGACTGATGCATGTAATAAAAATATTCAAAAATGTAACCTAACATACAAGGATGTAAATAGGTATCATGAAATCAAAATGTAAGCAACATATAATTCATACACAGTCAGCCACATATTCCAAAAATCAAGACATTGTGTCTATTAATTTGAAATCAACATTCACCAATACTAACAACCTATATGCATACCCCCTTACTATCCATGGTCCACACTAAGGTAGAAGGAGGAAGCTACTATAATGGCCCAATCTCCAATGTCCAATTATGGAAATGGGATCTCCAAAGCTCTACTAAATTTAACCACATTTGAAAAGAAATTGATTTTTATTTCTCATACATTTGTATGAGACTAAGTCAAAACATTTCACTTATTCCACTTGTAACATAATCACTTAAAACATGCCACTTTTCCAATTTCTTACATGCAACTTTTCAAATTCCTTGCATGCAACCTTTCAAATTCCCTACATGCAACTCTTCAAATTATTTTCATAAAAATAGGCATAGATCAGATACATCCATATTATCATACCAAAATACTATCACATCTAAAAAATAGCATTTTCTTCAAACAATTACCATACTTTTACATTTTCTTCAAACAACTAGAATACTATTACATTTGCATGTAAGCATTTCTTCAAACACTTTACATGCAAACTAATATAGAAAACTATTTGCATACAAGTAAGCATATATCAACTACAAGAATATTATTACACATCAATACTATCCCCAGCCACAAACAACATACTCATTGGGGCATTTTATCAAACAGTTTGTATGCAATTAATCATTGAACCATTTAAGCATTTCATCAAACACTTTGCATGCAAACTAATATAGTGAATGATTCAATGCATATATCTTAAACTGTAGTAGTACAAGTAATGGAAACTGAACCATATGATCAGTGGTATTTTCCCTCACTATGGTTCAAGTTTCAACTTCTGAGATTTCATAGATGAAAAATTATAACAAAAATACCAACACAGTCATATTTGGTGCACAATTATAGGAGTATCCAGAAAGCTCGACTTCCACTGGTCATATATCCTAAAATATAGTGAATAAATGTCGGAAAATTGTACCACAATATCAATGGGATTTCCCCTCACTGTGTAAAAAATTTCAGCTCTTGAGAATGCCCAGAAGAAATGTTATAACAACAATGTCAGCCTGACCTATTTGAGGCCTGATTTTAGGAGCATTCAGAAGGATTGACTCCCTCCACTCATATCTCATAAACTATTGCGACCCAATATCTGAAATTTCTACCACATAATCAGTGGTATGTCCTCTCAACGTGGACAACTTTTCAGCTTCTGAAAGCCTACAAAAGATGAGTTATTGCAGAAATTCCAATATGACCTATTTAAAGGTGCATTCAGGAAGGCCATCTTCCTTAGATCATAATTCCTAAAGTATTGTAAACATGTTGGATGTGGAGCCTGATTATCTTCTTTATTTAGAGTTATCATTGCATTGAACCTCAGTTCATAATGTGGCAGCAACGTCGCCCATAATATTTGCGCTAGAGCGGGGGTCTAGGGGGGCGGTTGCGACTTTTGGGAGCACCCCCTGGCGGGGGAATCGGGGGTAGCATCCCCAAAGCTAAAAATAGATGTAAAATTGCTTTGTAAAATGTTGTAATTTCATAGTCAATCTAGGCTATTCATTAGGTGAAGATATGATGGTAGAAGTTATATTTAATTTAGGATTTTTTTCCCTAGAAGGAAACCTATGAGGGAATTGTATTGCGTCTATATAGATCAGTATTCTAAGTGAGGAAGAGAGAGGAGATTGAGAGCGAAGAGGGAATTGTATTGCGTCTATATAGATTGGTATTCTGAGTGAGGAAGAGAGAGGAGATTGAGTACGAAGAGAGAATTACATCAAATCTGATGTAGGTTGTATCTCTTCAGTTTGCTAGATAATATGAAAGGAAGGATTGGCTGTTTCTCCATGGACATAGCCCAAACTGAGTGAACCACGTATATTTGTGTCTCTCTTGTTTTATGCATTTTCTGTGTTTATATTCCTGCAACATTTTATGTGTTCGATTGCTCTGTAATATATAATTGCCTAACAATTGGTATTAGAGCCGAAGGTCTATTTGGCTGGTAAACTCAGAGGAGAGAAGGGTTCATGGTTCGAGTGGGAGAAATGGCAGAAGATGGTAGGTTTAGGGTCGAAAAATTTAATGGCCAAAACTACCAACTGTGGAAGATGCAGATGGAAGATTATTTGTACCAGAGAGATCTGTACCAACTATTGAGAAAAAAGGGAAAGAAGCCAATGAGTATGACATACACAAAATGGGTTATTCTCGATAGAAAGGCACTTGGAACAATACGGCTATGCCTAGCGGCATTGGTAGCCTTTAATATTTCAAAGGAAACGACAACAAAGGATTTAATGTCAACATTGGCCAAACTATATGAAAAACCCTCAACCTCAAATAAGGTATTTCTTATGAAGCGTTTATTTAATATGAAGATGTGAGAAGGTGGATTTGTTGCTGATCATTTAAATGAATTTAATATATTTACCAGTCAGTTAAGTTCTGTAGGGGTAACTTTTGATGATGAAGTTAGGGCTCTGTTATTTCTATGCTCATTGCCAGACAGTTGGAATGGTTTAGTTATGGCCATTAGTAACTCTGTCTCTTGATCTAGTACTTTATAGTTTGATGATGTTGTCGGTGCAGTCCTTAGTGAGGAAATGCGATGGAAAAGCTCCGGTGAGACATAAAGTAATGCTTTGACTGCAGAGACTAGGGGAAGAAAAATGGAAAGAGAAAAGAGCCCTGGATATCGTAGTAATTCAAGAAAAGGAAGATCTAAGTCCATATCAGGGATAGTGTGTTGGAAATGTGGGAAGAAAGGACACCTGAAGAAAGACTGCAAGTCTCGAAAGGGAAAAGAAGGAGACACGCAACAAGAAAACAATCATTAGGTGAATGTGACAGGTGATGTGTTGCAACATGCTTTGATTCTTTCATTAAAAAATACTATTTATTCTTGGGTGGTAGATTCAGGGGCCTCATTCCATGCCACACCTGATAGGAAACATTTTCGTGATTATGTTCAAGGAGATTTTGGACAGGTTCGATTGGGTGATGATAAACCCTGTAAAATCATTGGAATGGGTACAGTTTTCATAAAATAGCAAAATGGAAATCAATGGCTATTGAAGGAGGTTAGGCATGTTCCAGATCTGAAGAAAAATTTGATTTCAACAAGGCAGTTGGGAGGTGAAGGTTGTGTAACTACTTTCACAGATAAAACCTGGAAGGTCACTAAAGGAGCCCTAGTAATAGCAAAAGGAGAAAAGGTTGGTACATTGTATTTATGCAATGGTATTTCTAATTTTGTTAATGATTTAACTTCTATAGGAGAAGATATGGAATTGTGGCATCATAGGCTCAGGCACATGAATGAGAAGGGGATGCAGGTCCTTCACTCAAGAAATTTGTTGCCAGGTTTGAAGCATGTTGATTTGGAATTCTGTGAAAATTGTGTTTATGGAAAACAAAGAGATTCAGATTTCTCAAAGTTGGGAAAGAAAAGAAGAGTGAAAAATTAGATCTTGTGCATATAGATGTATGGGGACCTGCTCAGGTATCATCTCTTGGTGGCTCTCATTATTATGTTACTTTTATTGATGATGCAACCAGAAAAACCTGGATTTATTGTATTCGAAATAAATCTGATGTATTTGATACTTTCAAGAAATGGAAATATTTGGTTGAAAATGAGATAGGAAAAAGGTTGAAGTGTCTCAGAGCAGACAATGGAGGTGAATATTGCAGCAAAGAGTTTGATAGGTACTGTTCAGAAATGGAATTTGCAGAGAGAAGACAGTTCCAAGAACACCACAACAAAATTGTGTGTCAGAAAGGATGAATGGGAAAGCATGGAGCGTGCAAGGTGCGTGAGATTGCATGCAGGATTACCTTTACAATTTTTCGTAGATGTTGTAGATACTATTTTTTATCTAATAAACATAGGGCCTTCAAGTTCCTTGGATGGTGGTATTCCAGAGGAGGCATCGACAGGTAAAAAGGTAAACTACTCATTTTTAAAAACTTTTGGTTGTGAAGCTTTTTTCCACATTAATAAATAAAATAGAACAAAGCTTGAGTCAAAATCAAAGAAATTTACCTTTATTGGATATGGTGTTAATGATTTTGGTTATCGCTTTAATGATTATGAAAAACACCAATCATTAGGAGCACAGATGTCATATTCAATGAATTTTTTTTGTATAAGGATCAACGACAGGAAAAGAAATAGGAAAAATAAAATAGAGAATACACATTGCTTGATGAGATCACAGAAAAAGTGATGGTGCCTGAAAATCATAATGATCAACAGCCAAAACAACAACCACAACAGTAACAAGCACCTCAAACACATGAAAGTGGTGTTAAAAGATCTACCAGGATAGGTAGACCCCCTGAACGATACTCTCCTTCATTATATTATGTATTGTTGACTGATTTTGGTGAACCAGAATGTTATGAAGAAGCAGTGCAGGTAGAAACCAGGAAGAAGTGGGAGCAAGCCATGAAAGAAGAGATGGACTCCTTAGCACATAACCAGACTCGAGACTTAGTCAAGTTGCCTATAGGTAAAAAAACATTACAAAATAAATGGGTTTACATGTTGAAGGAAGAAGATGGAGGTAGAAAAAGGTATAAAGCGATACTTGTGGTGAAGGGGTTTGCACAGAAAAATGGTATAGACTTTGATGAGATATTTTCTCCTGTTGTTAAAATGACTTCAATCAGAACTATTTTAAGTCTAGTAGTAGCTGAAGATTTGCATCTTGAGTAGTTAGATGTAAAGACAAGTTTTCTCCATGGGGATTTGGACGAAGAGATATATATGCAACAGCCACAAGGATATGAGGTAAAAGGGAAGGAGAAACTAGTGTGCAAGCTAAAGAAGAGTTTGTATGGCTTAAAACAGGCTCCAAGGCAGTGGTATCTAAAATTTGACAAGTTTATGTCTGAACAAGGTTATACTAGATGTCACTCTGATCATTGTGTTTATCTCAAAAGACAAAATGATGGCAGCTATATTATATTGTTATTGTATATAGATGACATGCTTGTTGCAAGTTCTAACATGCGGGAAATAAATGTGCTCAAAACAAACTTGGCAAACTCATTTACAATGAAGGATTTGGGTGCTGCAAAAAAAATCCTTGGTATGAGAATAACTAGAGACAGGAAGAATCACAAATTAACATTGTCTCAGAGTGAGTACATACAAAAGTTGTTGAAAAGGTTTAATATGCAGAATGCAAAACCAGTTAGTATACCTTTGGCTAGCCATTTCAAACTAAATAAGGAAATGTGTCCCAATACTCAGGAAGAAATGGCTGATATGTCTAAAGTTCCATATGCACCAACAGTTGGAAGCTTAATGTATGCAATGGTCTGCACAAGGCCTAATATTGCACATGCAGTGGGAGTTGTAAGAAGGTACATGAACAATCCAGGAAAAGAACATTGGATGGCAATAAAGTGAATTCTTAGGTATTTGAGAGGTACCACAAATCAAGAATTATGCTTTGGTGGTTCAAAAATTACTCTACAGGGATATGTTGATGCAGATATGGCGAGTGATAGAGATAATAGGAGGAGCACAATAGGGTATGTGTTTAATGTAGGTGTAAAAACTGTCAGTTGGGTTTCAAAACTGCATAGGAAGCAGAGTGTGTTGCTGCTACAGAGTTTAGTAAATAAATGATTTCGCTACAAAGGTTTCTGGATGAATTGGGTAAGAAGTAGGAGTTGGGCAAGTTATATAGTGACAGCCAGAGTGCCATACATCTTGCAAAGAACTCTACATTGCATTCCAAGACTAAGCATATACAACTCAAGTACCATTTCATACGGTCAGCATTGGAAGATGGACAGTGGAAGTTGGAAAAGATACACACTAGCCAGAATCTTGCAGATATGTTAACAAAAGTTGTAACCAGGGAGAAACTAAGATTTTGCTCAATTTCAATTGTTATTCAAGTATGATGAAGAAGATGAGAAACAACCAGGTCCAAAGTGGAGTCATTGTCCAGCAAATGAAGAAGTGGTGGAGTTTCTATAATCAGTCTCCAAGTGGGAGATTGTTGGGTGTGGAGCTTGACTATCTTCTTTATTCAAAAGTATCACTGTATTGGGCCCCAGTTCATAATGTGGCGACAATGACACCCGTAATATTTGCGCTACAGAGGGGGTCCAGGGGGGTCGGCTGCGACTTTTGGGAGCCCACCCCTAGTGGGGGGATCGAGGGTAGTGCCCCCAAAGCTAAAAATAGATGTAAAACTGCCTTGTAAAATGTTGTAATTTCGTAGTCAATTTGGGTCGTTTATTAAGCCGAGATATGATGGTAGAAGTTATGTTTAATTTAGGGTTTTTTCCCTAGAAGGAAACCCTCGCTATATATGAGGGAATTGTATTGTGTCTATGTAGATCAGTATTCTGTGTGAGGAAGAGAGAGGAGATTAAGAGTGAAGAGGGAATCACAATGGATCCGTTGTAGGTTGTATCTCTTCAGTTTGTTGGATAATATAAAAGGAAGGATTGATTGTTTCTCTGTGGACGTAGCCCAAACTAGGTGAACCATGTGTATCTGCGTCTCTCGTGTTTTATGTATTTTCTGTGTTTATATTTCTCCAATATTTTATGTGTTCCATTGCTCTGTGATATATAATTTTCTAACATAACAAATATTTGAAATTTTTACAACGTTATTAGTGGGATTTACCTTCAATATGGACAAATTTTCAACTTCTAATATGCCACAGAAGAAACGTTATAACAGATATCACATAAAGGTCTAAAATTTACCTTTGTTCTTTATTTCACCTATGATAGAGCCCATCTAGTCCAAGTGTTTGAACTTGGAAGCTCTGATACCACTCTTTAACACCTTGCATGGTAAATGTACATATAAAAAACATAATAGAATAGAAGTACAATAAACATATCGGCCATCAAAATCCATATATATATATATATCAATACATTTGCACATGAAAATCAAGTGAATGAATTTTTCATTAACTAATGCAATGAACCAACTGGTGATGGGACTACCACATTCTACCCAACCATAGAATGGTTAAGCCAAGTCTCTCTTCAGCCAATCACCCCTGTGCCATATTCCAAACATGAATGTGCGATCCCAAAGAACACATCAATCAAAATCATCTAGGGCTTCCAGAGGCCACCCACCTCAACCCATCAAATAGTGATTCCACCTCACAGTCAGACATCACCAAAAACCATAATCAGATTGGTCTCCATCCAAGCTTTCCAGGGCTTCTAGAGCGTTTTTCGAACCAAGGCTTCCAGAACTAGTAACTCTACCCACATCTTATACAAGGATTCTAGAGCATTTGTCCAACAAAGTCTTCCAGGACTAGTAACTCAACCCATCAAGGGCTTCCAGGGCTAGTGACTCAACCCAAGATGTTACAGGGTTTCCAAAGCGTTTGTTCAACTAGGGCTTCCAGGACTAATAATTCAACCCAAGCTAAGGAAACATGAGAACCAACCAAAACAAAACAATGAAAGTAAACGCACAATCATCATGACTATCTAGGAAATAGAAAGGCTAGGCAATCCGCTATTGATCCCGTCAATACTCCATGCCAATGACAGATCACAACCAAGAAACCACATGCATGTGCCATGCATGCCAAAACTAGCGAAGAAATCATACATGCAACTTGGTACCTACAAGAAATATGATGTAGCTATTGATGACGATGCCCTCTTGTGCTTTCCTGATCTTCCTTTTCCTTCTTGCTCTAAGAATACAAGTATGGCACACCCTCCAAGAGTGCTCCAAGAAAACTCTAACTATCCAAGAGTATGAGAGAGCTCCCAAAACTGAACTGACAAAAGATTCACACTGAAAGGAAGAAGCTTGCTAACTGATCCTCAGAAGCCTTTTATGAATGAGGTCTCTATTTTCTTCATTTTCCATTATTTTCCTTCATTTTCTTCCTCACATGCAACCTGTGACCTTTCACCTCCTTTTTCTCCTATTTTCCATTATGGTCATGAATAAATGTGCCAAAATACCTTTTTGCCTCTTTAATGGCTTAGCATGTTTCCTTTGCCAATTTCCTTAACCATAAAAAAACAAATGAACACCCAATAGGATGTCGTACCCACCATTCAACTTGGAATACATGTCCCATCATCCATGGTATTTATATATTTTTACATGGAATTTTCACCAGGGTTGTTACAGATTCCATATTCCAAGGTCTCTTGGACTCCTTTTGACAGTTTATCTTCCACACCATAACCCTTAGAGGATTAGGTGTCCAACATTCCCCCCCTTAATCTGAAGGGTTATGTATGAGTCCAAGAAGAGAGTTCTGATACAAAATGTGCAAAAAATGCAAGGTAGCACTAGGTTGAATGTGCTCTCTAAAATGTTGGTATAAAGGGAGGTGATTTAAAGAAGACCACCAACACTGGAACACCTAGCACAGTTCTCGAAACTCTTCTAGTTCTGGAAAGAAGCTGAGATCTTATGATAGAGGAAGTGCTTTTGATGTTTTAAAGAGGGAAACCTTCAACCTTAAAAGGGAGGTATCACCTCGCATAAAAAGGGAGAACCTCAACCTGAAAAGGGCGGTCTCAACCTATGGTGGTTTAAGGATGACCAACAACTCTGGAATGCGTAATGCAATTCCAGGAACTCTTCCAAATCTAGCAAGAAGCTGAATTCTGCTAGAGGAAGTGTCCCCAATTATTTGAAGAGGTATCACCGACTAAAGGCATGCTCAGGGGCATCTTTGTCTCTGGCTACAACTCTAAATTTAGTATGGCAGGTTGTGGCTCAGGCTCGCTTAATGTGGCTTAGAAGCTTGTAGATGACCATCACTTCCCCCCTGTTAGGTACAAGGTGAGATGATGGAGAAAACTAAACTACAAGACTATTCAATACTCTAGAACAAGTTTGGATATATGATTGAAATATCTTCTTGTCTGTTGATGCCCATTTCCAAGAAGTGATCCATCCAAGATGAATCTTTGTTCTTATAGGAAGCTTGTTTTTGAAGCATCTGTTTGAAGAATGATTGGTTTTATGAGAGTTCTTACATGGGTGAAGATCAAAACAATGATCTTTCATATGCCAAATCGATCATAGTGTTGGCATTTCACAATCTGTTGTTGTTGTTGTGGAAGAGGAGCAGAATCTAGAACAATTGAAGGAAAATTGTCATGAAGGAATCCAACACTTTGAAACTGGATGGGCTTTTAGTAATCTGGAATATGAAAGGAAACCTCTTTATCATATCCAAGACCTGTTATGTGCTTGTTATGGACAAGCTCTTCCAAAAGTTTGATGATTAGCTTGGGAAGTGCAGACTGAATTTCTTCTTGTGCATGAAAATTTGTTGTTGCATTAGGAATTGAATCTGAATCTTCCTCAACCTTAGTGATTTTATCATTTGCTAGTTGTTGATGGGTGTTTGTTTTTTAACCTTGAACAGAGAATTATTTTGATCAGAAAACAAGTTAGAATGACAAATTTTTTGAAGCTCATCTAGCTGGAACTGATATTTTAGTTGCAAAAAATCAATATTTTCCTATGCATTATGTAAGAAAGTTCGAATGTCAACAAGAGAAGCTTTGTTTATTCTTATTGTATCATGATCAAAGGAATGTATCAGAGTTTTTAAGAACTCTAATACTTCACCAATTTTGGCTACCTTATCCATTGTCAAAATTACACTGAAAACTGATCGCAACTATAAACCCATATAATTCAACTCATCTTCAATGCACAAATATAGACCAAGACATATGGAGAGCTCGATCAACATACAATATATTCAATGCTTAAATTAGGCACAAAATTTAACGCATAGAGTAATAATGCAGATATCACATATACTCACATATGAACCAACAATAGAGGCATATGAATGGACCAGTGCACATATGATGAGGTTTTAATCAACGCACAAAGAAGGAGATGAACCAAGCACTACAATCAATATATTTTTAATGAACCTCCAGGAATTTGACCCCAACACATTTATAACTTCAATGTTGCTTTGACTCACAGCTTCTAATATGCTAAAGCAGTCATTATTCAACTCAAACTCTCCCCATGGTTGATGAGGTATGACAATCTTTGGATAAGGTTGTGCAAATGAATGAGGGAGGCAAAAAAACACTAACAGCTCAAACAATACTGATCAGGTTATGAATGAAGGGATTTGCAAACAGAATATTAATGAACAGTCACACCAGCTCCACCTCAATGGTTAAGAGTTTCTTTGAAGGGACACCTTCCCTATTTCGTCCTCAGCCACGCCATATCACAAATGCATTGGAAGGCGACTAAGAATCAAAGTTTCTTTATAGCTGATGATGAAGATTCTTGAAGACAATTTCGAGTTCCTCGTGACTAGATCATATCATTCCCATGACATTTTCCTATTCCAACCTTTCGATCTCGGTCATATTAGGGGGAATTAGCATTGTATACACAAACGGAATCGATTTCCCTCCACATCCAAAGCACTTAACACTATGCTACAAAATCCACGAGCTCCCTGTAGCTGTCAAAGATCTAGTTTCTACCAGATATGTGCAAACTTTGTCATCACAGATGACTTAAGAATAATTCTAATAAATTTCATTGCCAAGATTGTTTAGCTGTGGAATGAATTTGATGTGATGACGCCGACGGAGTTGTTTGAGATGAAAATTGCAGTTGGTCCTAACGAGGTGAAGGGTATACTAAAAGCCACCATAGTTTCATCATATCCCTCGTCAAGCAGCCAGTTGTCAAAATTGTAACCACTAATAAAATGTAAGATCACATACGGGGAGCTTGTCCAAAACAATCAGTGAAACTTTTCAATTTACTTTTGGGGTGGAGGCACGCCATTTATAATGACCATGTGAGTGGGTTTCTTGGTATAACGATGGACATATCCATCACTATACACACCCACTCTTAATCATTAAGGTATTGTCCTCTTGTTTATTCTCTGAAGCATAAGAAGAAAAAGGCGCTCAATAGAGATGAAGTGATCGACAAGTCTTATCCAATCTGTTCATACAAGAGTTATGAACACCTATTTATGAATAGCGTGGCATAACGTGTGTCCTTGTCAGAGAGAGTAGATGTTCTATGATAGATTGGTATATTAGCTTCTATGAGATTACCTAAATCCAACAGTGTTGGTGGACATGACTCTCTGCGTGAAACTCTTTCTCTCGACATTTGTTGCCAAAGAAATGCTTTGTAACTCATCATCACCCTTCTCTGCTAGGGATTTGATGCCATATTTTCTCTGCAGAGTATAGTCGATGAGCTCACTATTTTTTGTCAATAGTTTCTCTCTGCACTTAGTCTCTTTGCACCCACTCTCTACTCTCCATTTTTGTCTTATGCAAAAGGAGAGGGAAACACACTTGCAAGAACCTATGACTGTTCCTGGCTTTCGATTTCACCATGGTCTAGAAACCTCTCACACTCCAAAGAGTATGACCCATAATTGTTGGAAGAGGACTCACGGCCATTTTTCTCATGTTCTTATCATTGTCTGTTCATCAAAATTTCTTTGCATCCAAGTCTCCGCGAAAGGTTTTTCATAATCTCAACCAGGGTTCAAGTCACAGGGAAGGCATTGAGAACTTTAGGCCATTAGAAAATCTATCCAACATATAGAGTATTTACTAAATTGAGGAGAGCGCTTAACCCAGAGAATCCATAGTGTTGGTGGACACAAAAACACTAAATTAAGAAAATTTCAAAATACAAAGAAACATTGAAAATTGTTCAGTGTTGAAGAATTACATAAGGATAGTTCTGACGGTTTGGAAATGGCAAACAACATATATGTAAAATTAGGCTCACAGTAATTATGCAGGGTAGGAATATGCCTGCAGCTCTAATACCATGTCAGATGCACATGGAATTTGGACAGACAAATAAGGTAAAGCATGAATACATTTTCTATTAACAAATGATATAAATTTATAATACATGGTAGTGACCATTGGATTCCATATTCCAAGGTCTCTTGGACTCCCTTTGATGGTTTATCTTTCACACCATAACCCTTAGAGGATTAGGTGTCCAACAAGACATATAGAGGTTTATTGTTGGATCCAGCAGATCAAAGAAGAAGAGGCGAAAGTCCAGTTAGCATCTCTTTGGCTGAGTGGCAATGCTCCTGTTTGGTGGGAGAGAAAGTTGTAGAAGGGCAACACAAATTCAGGTAAACTTCTATCCTCTTGGTCTAGTTTTATTTTTGCATTGAAAGACTAATTCTACCATCTGGGTTATAAGAAAGGGAACTTATGGACTAGTAATATCTAAGGAAAGTTAAGGGCTAGAATGTGCAAATCTTCACTAAAGAATTTCGGAAACAAGCACTGAATCTAGGCATCTCATTAGATGCGCCTGAGACTGTAACTAAATATATAGGTGTGCTACATAGTTACATCAGACACTCATTATTATTGTTTGAGCCTATTACAATTGATGTGGCCAGGGTAAAGGTTATTCATCTTGAAATTCGAGGCAAGAATGATCGAGATGATCAAGCCAAAAAGGCACCATTCAAATCTCAGCATGGCAAATTCCAGAAGAAAGGAAAAGGGAAGGATAAGAAGATTGTTGCAGCCAAGAAAGGAGACAGAAAAACATTGTCTTACACTCATTGTAAGAAATATGGTCATGATGAGGACCACTGCTGGAAGCTGCATCCAGAGTTGAGATTGAAGAGATTCAGTGGAAAGGGGAAGCAGAAGACAATGACAACAGTGCAAGACCTTGGATCAGATTCCGGCGACAAGACATTGATCACAATTTTGGGCACAAGAGGTACTCATTCTATTAATGATAGTTTTGATTCGGTTGCAAGTACTAGTTATTTGAATGAGCATGTAAGTAATGAGTGGAAGAGAATTGAGTTATTCCACATTAGATTTTTCATAAAACATACAAAGGTGGAAACTCTGTTTGATTCAGGTTCCCAAGAAAACTTAATCTCAGAGTCCTTAGTGAAAAATTTAGGCCTTGAAACTAAGCCTCATCTGAGTCCATACCCGCTTCATTGGGTAAGCGTTAAAGCCAAATTGTAGGTCACCAAGCAGTGTAGGGATAAATTTTTTATTGCTTCTAAATTAGTTGATGAGGTAGAGTTAGATGTAGTTCCTTTGGACATCTGTGGAATCATCTTGGGAAGCCCATATCTATATGACAGAAAGGTCGTTTTCTTTCAGCATGAAAACAAATACCACCTCACAAAGGATGGGGTAGAGTATATAGTCATAGCTCATCATACAAAATTTAATGCTAGCCTTGTAAGCACGGGACAAATTAAATGACTGGTTAATTCCAGCAAAGGGTGCATGCTCATGATAGTGAGAGTGAAAGAGGTCGAGATGGTTGATACTTTCAAAGGCTGTAATCCTAATCATAAGAAAGAATTATTTGAAATTGTTTTTGATTATGATGGATTGTTTCAGGAATCGAGAGGATTTCCCCCTAAACGGGAAATCCAACATGAGATCCATTTACAATAGGATGCTCCTTTACTGAATGTTGGCATGTATAGGATGGCTTCTATCGAGATGGAGGAGATCAAGAAACAGGTGCATGAACTATTAAATCAGGGTGTTATCAGGCCAAGTTCTTCTCCTTGTGGCTCACCGATCGTGTTGGTGCCCAAGAAATATGACACATGGAGAATATGCGTAGATTATAGGGTGCTAAAAAAGATCACAGCGAAGAATCAATACCTTCTCCCTCACATTGATTAATTGTTAGATCAGTTGAAAAACGTTGTTTATTTTACAAAGTTAGATTTGTGTAGTGGTTATCACCAGGTTAGAATTGCAGAGAAGGATGTTTGGAAGACTGCATTCAAAACCAAACAAGGGTTGTTTGAATGGATGGTGATGCCATTCACACTATGCAATGCTCTAGCCACATTTATGAGGGTAATGAATGATTTATTTAGGCCTTTTCTTGATCATTTTGTTCTTGTATATTTGGACGATATTATTGTGTACAACAGGACATGGGATGAACATGTGTGTCATCTAAAGAAAGTGCTTGATGTTCTGAAAAGTGAAAAGTTGTATTTGAAACTATCAAAGTGTGAGTTTGGGAAGACTTCTCTGATTTATTTAGGCCACATTGTCGGCAATGGAAAATTGAAGATAGATCCCTCTAAAGTGGAGGTGATTATGAATTGGCCTGAGCCCACGAATGTTACATAGGTTCGAATTTTTTCGGCCACGGTACAGTATTGGAGAAGGTTCATTGCGAACTTCTCCGTTATCGCAGCCCCCTTGCACGCCTTGACTAGTGTGAAGTATGCCTTTCAGTGGGGAGGAAAACAGTAGAAATCCTTCGACACACTGAAAGAGAAGATCATCACAGCACCAGTGCTAGCCTTACAACACCTTCAGCAGCCTTTCGAAATTGAGATAGATTCCAGCGAATATGACATGGGCGTTGTATTGATGCAACAAAGAAATCATGTATGTTACCATTCAGAGACTTTCTCCCAGGCTATTTTGAATTATCCCACGTATGACAGGGAGTTGTATGCCTTGGTCCAGAGTGTAAATAAGTGGAAACACTATCTGATCGGAAAGGAGACCATCACCCATATGGATCATCAGCCCTTTCAGTATCTTCAGTCATAGACCAAGCTTCAGCAAGCCGTCACTTCAAATGGATGGGATTCCTCCAACAATTTCATTTTGGTGATAAGATACAAGAAGGGCACCAACAACAAAGTAGTAGATATGATTTCTCGCCCTCCTATTTCTGCATCTGTAGTTTTGCAAAATGTTTCTCTATCGTTAGAAATTTATGTTGAACAGTACGCTAACAATAGTGATTTTTAAGAAATCTATGCAAAGCTGACTTGTGGATCGCAGGTGGACAATTATTACTTGCAGGGAAATCTATTGTACCACCTTGGAAAACTGTTCATACCTAGTGATGAAAGGGTTCATGTAATCAGAGAGGCTCATACCTCTCTAGTGTCTAGTCATTTTGGAATTGAGAAAACTTTATGTCATTTGCAAAGGTTTTTTTTTTGACCTCATATGAAAAAAACTGACTCGCTTTGTAAAGGGTTGTGTGTTGTGTTCTGTTTCAAGGCCCTCTAATAGAAAACTTAGTCTCTACACACCACTCCCTATTCTGAGTCAACCATGGGAAAGTGTGTCCAAGGACATTCTAGGATGCTTGCCTATGTCTAGGAAAGGTCATGACAATTTGTATGTTGTTGTGGATCGATTTAGTAAAATGTGTATTTTAATGCCTTGTAAAAAGCAGGTCACTGCTGAGAAGACTGCTTTTCTTTTCTTTTAGTATGTTTGGGTCCATTTTGGGTTTCCCACATCTATTGTGTTAGATCAAGACTCTCATTTCCTTAGGGAGTTTTGGACCAACTTGTGGAGAATGATGGACACTAAGCTAAAAAGAAGTACAACATTTCATCCGTGGACAAACGGACATACTGTTAATAATTTTATGGGAGAGAGACAAATTATTTCTGAGATTTACTGAGATTTACAGAGAGGAATAATAAAGTAACCAACAACAATACACATAAATATTATACATATAATATTTATCCAGGAAAACCCCAAATCTGGGGAAAAATTCAACCCAATGAGATCTCATTAGCATTAGCCAAAACCCTTGCCAATCTGGCCAAAAGAGCCTTCACCACTCACCTCCAGGGCTGCATTACAATGAAGTATTCCCAACCTTTTATAGGCTCCATTACATGCAATACCACAGACCATAATACCATGGGTACACTATACCATGTACCCAAAACCACTACCATTTAACCAGGTCAACCTTCACTCAAACCCTGAGTCAATTTTACCTAACAATTCCCCCCTTAAACTTGACTTGGGATTCTTGACTAAATCTGGCCAAAACCTGCTAAGTGAGACAAGCCCGCTCACTCTAGCCCTTACCCCCTAAAAAGAATTACGACATTTTATCCACAGACCGATGGACAGACATAGGTTGTCAACTGCACCATTGTACACTTGTTGCAAGCCTATTATGGGAAACATCCCAAGTTGTGGGATGAACAACTTCCTTATGTGTAGCATGCATACAATTGAGCAGCATATTCATCTACACATAACTCATCGTTTGAGACATGTTTTGGCTATCTACCTAGAGATCCTTTGGACATGGTCTTCAGGAGAGAGGAGGATAGAAATGGACGAGATGATAGGGACAAAGCATGGGAGTTCATTCAACGGATACATGTGATTTATCAAGCAGTGTAGGAGTAGTTGGATAAGAGTCAAGCTTAGTGTATACCTCAACATGATAAGAACTGAGTTGATCATCAATGTCAAGTTGAGGACAAGATATGGCTCCATATTAGCAAGGATAGAATGAAGGAAGAAGGGAAGAAGTTGAGACCCATACGATATGGTCCCTTCACCATATTGGCAAAGAATGGAGACAATTCTTTTCATCTTGACTTGCCTGCTTATATGCAGATGTACTCAGTGGTAAATGTAGAAAACCTGAACCTTTATGAACCTCCATTGATTATTAATATCGAGGAGGTTGCACAGATTCCTATAGTGGATGATTTTGCACCAGAGTACCTAGATAAGTTTCCCGAAGATATCATACTCTACTAGAAAACCATAACTTCACAATGGGGAGATGTGGAGTATATCCGTGTTGGATTCAAAGGAATGCATCAAAGCAAAGCTCGACGAATGGAGAAGGAAAAAGTGAGGGAGAAATTTCCTCACTTTCCATTTGACTTAAAGGTATTTTGGTGGTACAAAAGCTCTTAGTGGGAAGGATTGATCTAGGAGGATCTTAGAGGATTGATCCAGGTGGATCTTCAAAAAGTATTGGTGGCATGGTAAAAGGCTCAAAACTCAAAGTGGTGGAATTTGGATAAACTTAGCATCAGATCGAAGTTCTTGTCATCCTAATTCCAATGGTGTGGATGACACTCAAATATGAGTTCATATGAAGAAGTTAGAGTAATTCAAAGTTGATGTTTTACTTATCCAGGTGACATGAGGAGTGACGTGGTAGAAACTCTCATCGAATGGGGAAGTGCCAAGTGGCAGGCTACCATTGGTCCCACATTTTTTTTTATCACAGGAAAGAGTTTATGGCTTAAGGAGAATCAACCCTTGTAGGATCCTAGTTGTGATCGCAATATCACATATCACAATTCGAAGGAGGAACGAGTACTTAAGAATCGGCCCCCGGTGAAGCCAGGTTGTGATGCAAGATAATCATGATCACATATCACACAAGTACCATGCCGATATACATGTTACCAATGGACTCCACCGATTGCGATTTGTGGGGAGGATCTGGATGTAATATTTTATAATCTTCATTCTATTATCTCGACGGGTTTGTGGTCATCATAGAGCGTGGATCTTCCATCAATCATGATTGTGATGGGCTCCCCCAAATACGATATGTTATATATCATGTTTTATATTCCCGATGGGTCCATCGTATCATAGAGTGCCTGCTGTGTGGGCCAAGGACAATCCGTCGATGGTTGGAAATGATGATAGTCTTGCCACCGATTTAAACGCATAGTTAAAGTAATTTTTCCATGTTTGTAAGGGTTATTGCCACATACTATTCAAGGGCCTGAGAACCTCTATGGAATATGCCCAATCACTTAACTTGGTATATTGTTTGAACTGCTCGGTATTGAGGGATTGTCGCCATCCTTATAAAAGGCCATTTTTTTGTCAGAAGAAGGTAGAGAGGATCAACAGAATAGTTCAGAAGTATTGTACAATAGACCCTGGCCCTGGTAGCATGCCAGGACCTTGCCTTGAGCAGCAAGGAGGTTCTGAGAATTTGCAGAAGGCCCAATTATCCAAATTGGGTGTTTGGATAGGCGTTTTTGCATGATTTTTCACTAGGAGTTCATTGGTTCTGTCCGTTTCTGAAGCTAGGCTCTCCATTCTTTATCCATCTTCCATCTTGGAGGTATAAGGATTGTAAAGAATGTTTCTTGTACTTTTATCTCTTTTTATGCCACTTAATGAATGAAGGCATCCCCACTATTGAGCAGGGCCCGGAGACGTAGTCCAAATTGGACGAACTCCATAATCAAATAATTTTGTCATGGTTTTTGTGTTCTTCTAATTATTTCAGCATTGTTTACGTGCTTTTAAGTTCCATTGTTAATTAACTCTGTTATATGTAATTCTGATGCATCTGTAAGTAAAAGATCTTGGATCACCTATACAAGTTAGAAGTTGAGGATTATGCTGCATTCAGAACAAAGGTGAAGAAGGTGCAAATCCGTGATATCAGTGAACTTTGGCATAGAATACTTAGGCATTTGCATCATGGTGATTTGAGGATCATACAACAGATAACCACAAGCCTCCCCAAATGAGCACTTGAGCAGTAGGATGTATACAAAGGATGTACTTTAGGAAAGTACACAAAATCCACCTTCCATGATCGGGACAACAAAGCACATGTTGTCCTTTAAAGGATCCAATCTGATGTCTGTGGACCTTTCTTGACAACCTCCACTACCAGGCACAAATAGTTTTTCATTTTTATTAATGACATCTCACAGAAGTGTTGGATTTTCTTCATGCAAAAGAAGGACGAGAGATTCTCCAATTTCGCAGAATTTAAAGCACTAGTTAAGAAAGAAACAACCAAGAAGGTGGAGGCTCTAAAGAGTGACAATGGAGGTGAGTACATACCAAATGAATTTAAAAAAAATGTGCAAAATAAGGTATTCAATGAGATTTTACAAAACCCCACAACCTAGAACAGAATGGGTTGGATGAGAGGAAGAATTGTAGCATTGTGGGAGCATCGAGGGCGATGTTTCATGATCAAGTCCTACCTCTAAATTTGTGGGTCAAGGCATGCAACAAAATAGTCTATTTGCAGAACCATAGTCCTCATCGAATTCTCAACATGATTACACTGGAGGAGGTTTTCTCGAGGAGAAAGTCAAATGTGTCGCACTTCAGAATCCTTTGTGCTCTTGTCTCATCCTTATTATACTTGGATAAGGCTTGAGTTTGTTCCTTAGCAGGGATAATGATATTCCATTTGACATGTTCTATGAGTTCATTCTCCTTGAGAAGTAAATCAATCCTCTTCTTCCATGCAAGAAAGTTGTTGGTACCTACAAATTTTTTGCTTTCCTTACAAAAAGGCATTGATGTATATTCAGAAGGGGGCATATACTTGATAGATTTTTAGATGTAGTGCATTTTCTTTCTCCTTGAAGGCTTAATGGATTTCCTTTCATGTTACCTTCTACAAGTGGACTTCCTTGATGATGAGATTTTCTTGATGACTTGTAGATGATGTAGGTCCCTCTTTGATCCTCTCTTCTTTGTGGGTGCTTTTATGTAAGGCTCTTCTTCTTGCTTTATAGTCTTCCTTGATGAATGATAGATGGTAGACCTTCTTGTCCTTGAAGTGATTGAGACTTCTTAACTTGATGCTTTAACTTTGTAGATGTCCTTCCTTCATGAGTCACCTTATGAGTGTTCTTGAGATGCCCTTTCCTTTATGTGTCACCTTAGCTCCAATACCATGTTGAAGAATCTAGGGAAATTAGGTGTATTGTGATTCTTCTTGACTAGATAACAATTTTTGAAGTCTTTTTACTTTTCTTGTTAGCTTAATCTTCTTCTTCTTATTAATGCATGTGTGTGTACTTCATCAAACTACTACCAAAACTATAAGAACAAGAACACAAGATGTTGGCTCTCTGCCAGGGCCAAACCTCCCTTCTCTTGAGAGTAAAACCCTTTAGTAATTTTCTCTTATTGAAGCTTCTCAATGATCAATGCCAAAACCTAGATCCTTGACTAGGATATTGTCCAAGCACAAGTCAAGTCTTTCCTCATTTCTGCACTATGTTTCCTAGTATATGCACTTCCTCCTTCCGACACTTTTCTCCTCAGCACTTCATCCTTTTCTTCACTGCTTTGTCTAGAGATAGACCTCATCTATGTTAACTTCTTGATGAGATATTCTTCTTCCTTCCTTCAATATTTTCTTCACTTAATGAGACACCCTTCTCGAGACTCTTCTTGAAGTATAGGTGTATGATTGTATAGCTGCCCTAGTTTTCCCACGTGTGGTACGTACCCTAGAGAGTTAGGGTCCCTTTCCTTCACTAGAGAGATAGGCTTCTTCGCTTTACTTGGAAGGCCTTGGAGACCTAGTTTCATGTCCAAAAAATACTATTTTATGGACATTTTGTCCCTCCTGTCATATCCGCAGACTTCACCTTCCTTTCTTCGCACATGTGACTATTTCTATCCCTAGAAATAATCCTCTTCAGTTTGGTTCTCCTTCTCCTTCACTGCACTAGGATACCTATTCTTCATCCTTTGTTACCCTTTCTCTTGCATCCTTTCTTTGCAGATTTCAGATATGCTTTCATTGACATTGAGAGGGAGTGGACAACCTCTATATATAGAGGATCGTCCCTCCTTTAGGCTGACTTGAGGACAACTATCTATCCTTAGGCCAACTTGACTATTTCTTCATTATTTTGTTGCTTGATGGATTTCGTTGCAACAAGATGATTTTGAAATTGCTTGGAGGTATTCCTTTAACCTTTATAACATTTTATACATAGTGTAACATGCCCTCAAAGGGTCTTACATAAATACATTGACTCTTTGACTTCCTAGAAGCACTTAAACATGTGATTGACCTACTTCAATGAGCAAGAAACTCTTTGACATATATTATAAAAATAATATTTCTTTTCTTGAATAAACAAAAATATCAAAATTACATTTATGAAGACCAAACCTAGTTACATTTCCTTCAACAGGGAAGTCATCCATATAAGGCTACACAATGCCTTTAATATCATGAAGAGTGTAATCCAATGCCTGTTAAAACATGGCCCTAGAGATCTTCAAACTAAATGGGAGTTTCCGGTAGGAAAATGTACCCAAGGGAAAAATAAATGTAGTCTTAGGTTGATCCGCTAGGAGAACGTTGATTTGATTATATCCAGGAAGTCATCCATGAATGAATAGATTTCACAACCAGCGAAATCATCAACAATCTAGTCGATTAATGGGATCGGGTAATTTCCTTTGGACAAGCACAATTCACATCCCGATAATCGACGCATACACAAATGTCCCCTGTTTCTTCATGACGGGGACAATATTTGACACCGAATCAGTGAGAGGAATGGGGTAGATGAAGCCGTCATGAAGGATTTTTTAAACTTCACTCTTTATCGTGGCATCCTTCTTTGGATGGAACTGACGGAGGCACTGCCAAACTAGTTTAACATTAGGATACGTTTTAATCTCATGCACTACTATATTTGGTTCGATACCTGGAATTTCCTAATAGGTCCAGGAAAATACATCACAAAGGTCCTAAAATGGGGCTTTATAGGTCTTAATGTCGAATGGAGAGAAAGACGCAACAGTGTGTAGATTTTCGACAATACCCAGTTTAAGAAAGATAGCAAGAGGTATCGTCTCTTCGATATTCGAGAGATTCTTATGAGAATTGACTTTGTGGATAGAAATAGAACTCGTAAAAGACTTGACGACATTGGGTAGATACAAATCACTAAGATTATCCTCAATGGATTTTGTAAAGGAGGAACGATGGTGATGATTGTCCCATGGTGCATCATTTGGCATCATGATTTCCATGATGCTCTCATTGGTAGTGAATGCGCGAGAGAATGGATTAGAAGACATGCCATAATCCAATGATTGATCAACCCAATTGATCGAAGAGAAGGTATAAGTCACACAATCTGAATAGATAGCTTCATAATCGAGTTCAATAGGGACAAGCGACATTCAATCACCAAAGCTATGGATGTTAGTTTCATCTAGTACAATCCATGGATCAGACTAGATAGTAGAAGATGATATCATATTAATATAAGAAACTGAAGATGATTTGTCGAGAAGAGGAGGAGGAGGAAGTGAAAAGGTTCCCATGAGTGAGGAATGATTCAAAAGTCCATCACCAACTTGCTTATAAGAATGTAGAGTTTCCCCTACAAATGGGACACTTCCAGTAACATGAAAATCAGAGGCGAAAAAGGTGAGTTGGTCAGTGGCCACAATCTCGCCCTTATGAGGAGAGGCGATCATACGAAAATAAGTGGAAATGATTGTGGCCATGCCGTAAACCCACATGCGACCCAATATAATATTATAATCAAGAGGTCCATTAATAACTTCCACTTCAATGTATACAGTTTTGTCCCCTAATTCTACTTGTAAGGAATTCATAATACCACAAGGATTATATGTTCTCCTATCAAAAGCTTTCAATGTTGTAGGTGACTAACTCAGTTGAGGCGAACCAATTGCTTTCTAGCAAGACATAGACATGATGCAGGTTGAGGCTCCCTCTTAAAAGATAGAACAATGAATCTTCTTACCACAGATGATGACTTGAATGATAAAGGCCAATTGAGATGGAAGGTGAGGAGTATATTTTTCATGACTGAAAACAACTACGTTGGAATCTGACAGATCCACACATCCGATAGCTAAAAGAAAAGCCTTTTTCTAGTCAAGGCGGTTTCGCAACACCTCGAGGGTTGACATAGCTTATGGAAACTGAGCCAAGTCCTTAAGTACATTATAATTTTGAGTGGCCCTAGTAGGAGGGTTGAAAGCATATTTATGAATAATGCCCTTCTGAGGCTTAATAGTTAACTTAGTAGGAATTGTGGGCAGAGGAGGATCAGATGGAGGTGATGCCATATGGCAGGTTGATTAGTAGCCTAACCATTTGGAGGATTCACATTAACATATTCCTTGCTTCGGTTAGCCACCATAACATCAGATTTTTGCTTCATGGAGGAAAGCATTAAAACCATGTTAGAGGAAGATGGGTCATAAGCAACCATATGGGTCTCTTGATTGGGAAACGAGTCGGTCAACACAGAGGGAGAAGTGGAAGAATTCAAAAATTGTTTCACTTCCACGCGGTGAGGACAGTCACGAGTAAATTGCTACTCATTGCAAATCAAGCATGGGTAGCGAGGCTTTCATTTCTCATCAGAGGATTTATTTGTTTGTTTATTCTACGGTGAAGAATCTTTATTCTTTTTTCCTTTTCCTTTCTTCTTTCTTCTTGGTTGTTGTTGATATTTTCCTTTTTCAGATGAAACGACATTTATCTTAGAAGAAGAAACCGCGGGAGGATTGGGTGAAGAGTTTTAGGTAGAATCAACACCAAATGGTTTGCTCACTGTCTATGAACTGGCAGAACCAATGATGCCATCAGCAACATGAGATTCTTTACCAGGAGTGGGAGGAACATTGTTTGAAGGTCTTAAAACATCTGGTATCTTTTCATAGAGTGTGCCATATTGGGTATAGATGATGTCCAAATATTGAGCACGAGAAATTATTTTCTCTTAAACCATGACTCCGCCCTTGGCTACATCCTCCATGATAGATGACCATAGGGATTTAATGAACCATTCCACTAACAATTGATCCAAAACATAGGTCTTAACCAATCAATGATAACATCGCCACTCATGAATGTTGTTGACACCTAATCCTCTGCGATTTGGAATGTGAACAGTCATCAAGAAGATGAACTGATCAGTCACATTCATGTATATAACAATAGCTACCTAATGAAATAAACGAATCAGTTTTTCTGCCAAGTTTGGAGTTACTCCTGGCCTGACATGGTATCAGAGCATAGGTCCCAGGTTCCTTTTTTGGCGTGCCTTGCAACTCCTCTATCCCATAATCTGCCTCTGCCTTATTCCAGCGCTGCCTCATAAACGCTGTACGTTAAATTTCTTCATGAATAGCGCTGGTTCATGACTGACAATGCTGAGTGGTGTATGATGAATCTGCATTGAAATGGTACTTGAAACGCTGACATGTTGAATGATGAGCCATTTTGATGAACGCCCAGAATCCACTCCTGTTGAATGCGTTACATCCAAAGTTGAATGCGTTGAATGGGCTCTGTGGTTTTTGGTATACACCGGTTTTGTATATGGTATTGAACTGACTTCTGGTATATGCGTTTGAATTGATTGGCAACGCTGTCCCATTTTTAACACTGCGTTTGTAGTATCAACGGTTTATTGAATGCGTATTGAATGAATCCTTGCTTTGAATATATGCAAATACATTCACTGGCCAATTCTACGTGGAGATGTGCTGCTGTTGCGTAAAGCCTGATATGCGTGGTTTTAATATGATAAGTGTGGTTTTTTATAAATTGGGTGTTGATTTCTGAAATGGTTTTAGTGATGCGCACTTGTATGGGTTGTGTTTATAAATCAAAAGCGTTGAATGATATACAATGACAATGGTTCATCTGTTTATGGTGAACGCTCTTGTATAAGCATGTTGGAATGGAAAAGTGTTGTATAGTTGGGTTTATAAAGTTCAGTGAATCAATGCTTGATTTTACACTTGGCTCTCTGATGATATGATATCCACAACGCAAATAAATCGATGTCCCATAAGCAATATTTAAAAGAATGGTTGAATAACACATTGGAAGTGCAGCTATTGTGATGGAACGTTGAGAGAAGCAGCTGAGTTGAATCGAATTTGGTAAGTTTTCATTGGTATTTAATTGGTAACGCTAAGATCATGCCGTAGTGTTACAGCAGAGTAGGCGGTGATTAAAGTTCAGCCTTGAAGTTTCTGTTTGGAGGGATTCATATGTTTTGAATGCGCTGTCCCATTAAACTATATATATATTGAACAGCATATATATATACCAGCGTTTAAAGTTTTGAATGCGTAGTCTGTACATATGTAATATGGTGAGGATCTTTGGAGGGATTTGAAGAAACAGTAAAGTATTTTTGCCCTTTTTTAGTACAATTTCACTGTTCATCAGTAGAAGTTTTTTATCAGCAGAAATTTCTCATCAGTAGAAGTTTTTATCAGCAGAAATTTCTTATCAGTAGAAGTTTTTTATCAGCAGAAATTTCTTATCAGCAGAAGTTTTTTTTAGCAGAAGTATTTTTTACAGAATGCATTCAATCATCTCTATGGTAGGAATAGTTCTCACTGGCAAGGAGAACTATCCTGAATGGTCCCGGATGATAAAACACACCCTCATCTTCAATGAGTTGTGGAAGGGAGTGTGTGTCGGAGAAGGAGACAATGATCCAGTACAGCCTACATCAGACAAAGAGCTCGTCATTTGGGATAACAAGAACAACAAAGCATATGCATTAATCGCAGCATCTATAAATGAAGAAGTAAGTCACCATATTTCATCATATTCAATTGCCTTTGAAGCTTTACAAAAGCTCAAAGAACTCTATGACTCACATTCTGCACTTGAAGTTGTTCAGCTCATGATTAAACTCTTCACTCTTGAACTGAAAAATAATGATTCTCTTGCTCTTGCATCTGAAGTTAAATCCATAATGCATGATATCAAATCCACTAAGGTTGAGCTAGATATCCCTCTTATTGCTTTTCTCAAGGCACTCTATCCTACTTACTCCAATTATCTTGAGTATTTACAAGCAAATGGAAATCTTAAAGATATAACCTTTGACTCTCTTGTGAAAAAGTTTGATGAAAGAGAGAAAGCCTTTGGAAAGAAGACAGTCCCTGAATCTTCTGAAGACACTGTTTGCCTTGCTCATAAAGAAAAACATCCTGCTCAAGATTCTACAAGAGGAAGAGGTGGACGAAGAGGAAGAGCAAGATACTTCAGAGGCAGGGGGGGCAGACATTCTCAAGGAGAAAAGGCAGATCTGCATTGCATTCGCTGCAAATGAAATGGATCACATGATGCTTCTACATGCAAGCTACCATGGGACAAAATTGAGCAGAAAAGAAACCAGCAGAAAGGTAAAACTGATGATACAGAAAAAGGTAAAGCACCTGAATCCGCTCACTATATTGAGGCAAAATGTAACATTGGAGTAAATGAAGATTTGTTTAATGCTTCACTTGATTCTTCGAAAAATGATTGGTTGCTTGATTCAGGATCAACCTGTCATATGACTCATAGGAAAGATTTTGTTGAAGATTTCATTGACAATGTTGATGGAGCAGTATACTTTGCAGATCAGTCAAAAATCAAGCCATCAGGGCTTGGCACAATCAAGCTTAAACTGCCTAGTCGTCCAGACTTTCTTATGGATCATGTTCTATATCTCCCACAACTCAAGAGAAACTTGTTGTCCTTGGTCCACATCCGCCAGCAAGGTCACTCCATTCATATGTTTAATGGCAAGCTTGAGGTAAGAAAAGCATTTGACCACTCACTTGTCATGAGGGGAATAGAAGAAGAAAGACTTCTCAAACTGCAAGGAACCTCTGCTCATGCACAACATTTCTCATATATTTCTCATCATCAAGAAGGTACACTTCCATCAAGTTTATTATGGCATGCTATATTTGGACATTTAAACTATGACAATCTTCGCTTATTGAAGAAAAATGGTGTTGCCGGCTTGCCTACAATTCCAAGGAAACATAAGCAATGTGATGCTTGCATTCTAGGAAAGCATAGCAAATAGTCTTTTCATGATTCACATTCAAGAGCACATAGGAAGCTTGAACTCATTCATTCAGATTTATGTGGTCCAATGCCTGTTCCTTCTGCAAATGGAAATAAATATATCATGACATTTATTGATGATTACACCAGAATGTGTTGGGTTTATTTATTGAAGAACAAATCTGATGCTTTTCAAACATTCAAGAATTTTCATAAATGGATTGAAAATGATGCACAATATCATATTGGGTCTATTCGCACTGATAATGGAAAAGAATATACATCAAATGAATTTGAAAACTATCTTCGCCAACATGGGATCAAACATCAAACAATTGTACCTTATAATCCCCAATAGAATGGTGTAGTAGAAAGAATGAATAGAACAATTTTGAATATGGTACGATCCATGCTTTTCTTCAAAAATGTAAAGATAATGTTTTGGGCTGATGCTGTTCTATGTGCTGCATATATAAAGAACAGATGTCCATCTAATGCTATAAGAAACAAGACTCCTTATGAATTGTGGTATGGACATGTTCCTTCGGTAAAACATCTCAGGATCTTTGGTTCCACCTGTTATGCTTTGATACCAAAGGTACATAGAAACAAACTTGGTGCTAGAAGTCGTAAGTGTATCTTCCTGGGGTATTCAAACACCTCCAAAGCATACCGTATCTATGATGAAGTAAATAAAAAGTTTGTTGTATCTAGAGATGTCATTTTTCTTGAATCATCCAAATCTGACAATGTTGTTGACCCGCAACTTGATCGCTTGGATAGATTCACAAAAACGAAATCATTTCAAGAGTTTGATAATCAGATTCCACATCTTGAATGGGGGATTCCTATACTAGATCAACATGTGGAATCTTCTTCTGAAGAACAATCTCCCCTGCATGAAACTCCAACAACGGATGATGCTTTAAGTGATGTAATTGATAGAATTGGGAGACTCAATCTTGATTCAGTCCCAACTCAATCAACAAAGCAGCCTGGACCATCTCAGAAAGGTCCCCAAAAGTGGCTAACAAAGACACTTGAAAGTGTTCATCCAGATGAAATTGGAAAAACAGGAACCAGAAATTAAAACCGACAAAATGGAGGTGATGTAGATGACTCTAATTCACCTGTTGATATGGATGTTACTTATGATTGTGAATTGAACTTGTCTACAGATTTTGAACCAACTTCCTTCAAAGAAGCTGCTTCTCATGATGAATGGAAAGAAGCGATGAAAAAGGAGTATGATGCCCTCATAAAGAATGGCACTTGGAAGCTGGTTGATCCTCCATTTGGAACCAAACCAACTGGCTGCAAGTGGGTCTACAAGAACAAGTACAAAGCTGATGGCTCACTTGACAAGCACAAAGCTAGGCTTGTGGAAAAAGGTTTTGCACAAAAGGAAGGGGTCGATTATGAGGAAACTTTTGCCCCCACAGAAAAATGGGCCACCATCCGGACACTCTTTGCACTAGCTGCTCAGAACGGTTGGAAAGTCCATCAAATGGATGTAAAAACTGCATTCTTGAATGGAGATTTAAAAGAGAATGTTTTTATGTCCCAGCCTGAAGGATTTGCTGTGAAATGACATGAACATAAAGTATGCAAACTTGTGAAGTCCTTGTATGGCCTCAAACAAGCACCGCGAGCCTGGTATGAAAAACTAACTGAGCATCTTCTGAAACTCAACTTCAATCATTTTGATCTTGATGATGCAACTTTATTTGTCAAGAAAATTGGCAAAACAGTTGTGTATCTTGTGGTATATGTAGATGATCTTTTAATGACAGGGAACAATGAAAGCTACATTGCATCCATAAAGAAGGAATTAGGGAAAAGTTTTGAAATGACTGATTTGGGCTATGTTCATTACTATCTTGGCATTGAAGTAACCCAACATCCAAATCCATATTTCTTTCTCAAAAGAAATACATTGGAGATTTGTTAAACAGATTTGGCATGACAGAGTGCAATCCTCTTTCTACTCCAATGGAACAAAACTTAAAGCTCACATCTATTGAAGGAAAGGTATTTGAGGATGCAACAAAGTATAAACAGCTTGTAGGAAGTCTCATCTACCTCACTACTACCAGACCAGACATTTCATTTACTGTTGGAATCCTCTCCAGGTTCATGCAAAAGCCTTGTGAGGGACATTGGTCTACTGCAAAAAGAGTTCTAAGGTACTTGAAGGGAACTCAAGACCTTGGAATCAAGTATACACAGGTGGACAACTTCAGCTTGATTGGATACTCTGATTCAGACTTCGATGGAGACAAAGAAACTAGGGTATCTACTTCAGGATATGCTATGAGTCTTGGATCAGGAGCTGTCCCCTGGAGATCACGCAAACAATCAGTTCCAGCAGATTCCACAACTGAAGCAGAATACATGGCAACAACTGAAGCAACGAAAGAAATTGTGTGGCTCAGGAAAATTCTTGAAGATTTGCAGGTAAAACAAGTACAATCAACTCCACTCATGATTGATAACACCTCTGCAATAAAGTTGGCCAAGAACCCAAAGTTCCATGATCGTACAAAGCACATTAATACTAAATATCATCTGATCCGACATCATGTTGAGGCCAAATCAATCCATCTCCGTCATTGTTCCACAAATGAGCAAATTGCAGACATCTTCACCAAAGCGCTTGGAAGAGAAAAGCTTGAAAGATTCAGAACGATGCTTGGACTCACCAACATCCCTTCAGATTAACGGGGGGAATGTTGACACCTAATCCTCTGTGATTGGGTAAATATGGAATGTGAACAATCATAAAAAAGATGAACTGATCAGTCACATTCATGTATATAACAATAGCTACCTAATGAAATAAACGAATCAGTTTTTCTGCCAAGTCTGGAGTTACTCCTGGCCTGACAAATGTGATCTAAAATGTGAGTGGCTTTAGTTTGTTTGAAGTTGGTCAGAAGTTACATTCCAGTTTCATACCATATGGGTAACTGGAAATGCATAAGGAAGGTGCTAGCCAAGGAACTGAAATCATGAAACGATGCTCTAGGTAACTCAATGTACCAATTAGTTGCGATACCTATAAGAGTGCATTGGAAAAGACATAATTGTATGGAATCATCATTGAGGAAGTTCAAAGAACACCACAGATGATACGTCATGACATGGGTTGATAGGTCTTCTCTAGGATTCCCATTGAACTTTGGGATATCATAGGGAAATTTGGTGGGAATTATCGGCCACCAAGGTGAATGAGCAATGAGATTGTTGGTAAGCTGAGTCAAATCTGGAAATTTGAGAGTTTCCAAAACATAATTGTCAGTTAAAATATGGTGTACCATAGCCTGGATAAGAAGGAATGGCATGAGAAAAGTTACTTGTGTTCCCGAATAAGGAGGGTTCAGATAAAGAGGAACATAGGCACCAAAATAAGGAGCATTTTGGTAACTAGCATACGCATAACCTTGTTGACCAGCTCTAGGGTAACCCTGCAAAGGCTGGAATGGTTGGGTTTGGATATGTTGGCCTTGGAAAGGCATTTAAGGAACACTCATATAAGTTCTATATTGTTGCCCTGTGGGATTTTTCATCATTCCCGCATAAGGTGAGTTCAGTTGGGGTGTGCCATACTACACAATTTTTTCATATTGAAATTTGAGGAGTACCTTGCCCAAATAGTTGAGACTACAAGCTACCTTATAAAGGCTGGGTAAGTGGAACCTAAGGGGTACCAGATACTTACAGAATAGGTTGTGATGCAACAACAACCTGTAAAGGTTGACTTACATGTATTTTCACTTGTTGAGATTGAAATGGATGGATAGGAGTTTGAGATGAAGACAACACAGGTTGAGGATTCAACAATCGGTCCCAAAATTAACCAAGTCGGACAGGAAAAGTAGGTTTCCAAACACTCGCATCCATCCCAGGATAAGGAGGATTATAATAAGGTTGATTGCCGATTTGAGGTATATCAACAGTACGTTGCTCCCCTATCATAGGAGGAGGGGATGATGGAGGCAATTGCAATCTAGATGGAGGGCATCCAACATAAGGAGAGTTAGGTTGTTGAAGATGACCATTCCCACTAACATAAGGGATAGCCTGTTGTTCAATTGTAGGTGTATGCAGAGGAGAAGGAGTAGGTTGAGTGACATTCCTAAGAGAAGTACCATATCGAATTCCCGAAATGGATGAAATGGGAGAGGTCCAAGGAATGGAAGCTGCAACATAGAAGGTACCAGATAAAGAATGATAACTAGGTGGCATGGACAAGCCACCATACATATATGCCTCTGTTAATGTTGAAAAAATAGGTGAGGAAGAAAAATTTGATGTCTCAACCATAGTGGTGGACACGGGTTGGGAGGTCAAATAAGATCCAGTCATGGTTAGCAATCCCAATGAAGATTTCTGTAAGAAATCTATGGGTGAGTCCCAATAACCAGGTAAATGATTTTGTGCTTGAGTCTAAAGAGGAGGAAGAGGATCAGTCTGATAAAAATGGATTCCACTCCAATGAAAAAGAGTACAGGGATGAGGCTCCTCTTGTAGGATCTCTTCGATACTCACAAGTCCATATGGATGAGGTTCACCATCGGGTCCAAGATATATAGTTGGAGGTTCTATCTGAGACAAAGGAAAGGAGGGGCAGGACCTGAATTAATAGGTGAAGTTGGATGAGGTTCCTCAATTTCAAAAACCTCAAGAAGTAAAGTATCTGACTCAGGAAAGTCAGGTTCAATAACTCAAGCAATAAGGTTTCAAGGGCTTATGTTTCGATTGTATCAGATTCACCAACAAGAGTAAAGGTGATCTCAGGCTCAGTACTCAAAGGGAAATATCATTTTGGTTTATCAAACTTAAGAGGGGGACCAGAGGTAGTTTCCAAATTTCCTGATTCGGTAGTTTGCATCTTCTTATGCTTCTGACGACATCCAAGAGTATCCTCTGATGGAAGAGGATGCTTATTTTTCATTCTACACAAATGACAGAGTGGGGGATTTTTTTCTTCCATGTTCTATAATAAATTTTATAAATAAAAAAAAAAAAATCAATAAGAGGGTAATCCAGGCATAAAGGATTACCAAGCAATCGTGAACTGCATTATACACCTTGGTGAACCAAGGACTTAACGTACGTACAGAAAATCTCCACGAATGTTGTGTTTAGTCTATCACAGTACACAAGGCATCTGACTCAGTTGACTACGGCGAGCATAGAAACCTATAGGGACTTCCAAATTATATTCAATGGTACGTGGAACTGTAGAGCGTTCCCATATACTTTAATTTGATGGAGCATCGTCCAATATACCCAAAGGTACATGGAGAACAATCATATACACTCACGTATGTGGAATGAGATTTCAACCGCGGGATACAATGCTGGAAAACAAAGAAAGCTCCTATGTTTAACGACATCGAAACATGTATCTAGCCTAGACCTCTAAATGTCCATGTTAATGCTACAAATGCTCCTTAGGTTGATTCAATAAATTTTACGTTTTATCTTCAATTAAGTTTCATTGTTTGGGCTCATTGTGAATGTCACTTGAATATCCTAAAATGCAAACTAGCACGAGGAAATTAAATCTTTCGGATTTAATGAAAATCTAAGTGAAGAGACAAAGAGTATGCAGTAAACAATATGCAACAAATAATGTGCAAAATGCAATTCCCCTTTCAATGCAATTGTTCCAATTTTGATGCACACACAAAACCCTAAATGCCCATGCAAAGATTTTTCTTTTCAAGCCTCTTAATTTTTGAAAATGAATAAAACTAAAATGCAAAGCCTAATCACTTATTCAAACAAGCATTTCAGAACAATGACTAGAACACCAATTCATCTAAGCACTCAATGATCAAACAAAATCAGTTTGAAAACAACCTAATGATAAGAACAAAGGAGAATTTGTAAACAAAACCTTACCAAAGGCATTAAAAAAAAGAAAACCAAACCAAATGGAGGCTTCAGAGGGACCACAAGATACTCAGAGACTCAAGGAAGAGAAGCTAGAACAAGGTTGATTAGAGAGAAAATCAAGGAAAAGACAAACTTGTGCATGAACAGGGGTCAAGGTAGGTGAAAAGAATGCACCAGTGCTATGCAACGTAGGCACAAAGAAGGCTCAATTGGGGTGCAACACTCTGTCAGAAGGCTAAAGGGTGCGTTCTTCTAGCGATGCAATGTTCTGACCCAAGGATTACAATTAAGACTCAGTAAAAGGTCTCCCTAGGATTTTTCTTGATTGAATAAGATTGTAAAGGTCTAGAGAAGAGGTAAGAAAAGGACAATGGACAAAGAAACCACTAAGGGAATACATTGTTCCCCAATATGGTCACCAATTTGTTATGCGGAATCTACGACTGTGGACAGAGGTATCTTCCTTGGGCCCGGTGGACGGGCCTAGAACAACAAAAAGACAAAGGGACTGATGTTTTCCTTAAAGTAAATAGATAATGGGATGAAGCCTATCTGGAATCTATTGTATGCTTCCCTCCTTCCTTGGCTTGAACGCTCCAATCCTAGCTCTTATCGTTATTATTAGAACCTACACATTCAGGTATCACAAGCCAACGATCCACGAAATCTATGTAGAATCATCTAATCTCTTTCTTCAATAGATAAAAATGGTATTGAAATATATGAAACCATAACATCATATATAGGAAAACAAAGAACTCTTTTCATTAATAGAAATGGAGTGAGTTATGTTAGCACTCCTTAAATTTCCCTAGGCTGAGAAGAGAAATTCCAGAGGTAACCACAGACCACTTTTAGGCTAGGATCTAGCCCTAGTAGCCTTGGAGAGGGCTCTCTCACTATGGTTTCACTCAGTCAATCAAGTGACTGAAATATTTATTGATTTTAGGCTAGTAACAAGGATCAAAAGGGTAATTTTAAGTTGTTGTTTGAAGTTAGGCGAAAGAAGGAAGATCCACTTCGAATAGGCTTAGTATAGTTAATGATTCAAGTGAATACGATATGATGATGATATTTTGAGTAGGAAGTGAGGTGACGTGAGGGTATCTTCAGATGATGAGAAGTACACAACACTAACAGATCCATAACAAACTTTAACTAATTTAACCTAACTGACATGGCTTCATACTTGACTTATGATGAATGAAACCCCATGAATTGACCCCTTGAACACTCATAATCATTCCTTTTCCCTCCATGAGAACAGTTTTGAAATTATGACCCCCTCATGGACTTTAGACTCTCAAAAATTCGATTTTGGGTTCAAAGACCCCCTTTACAACATGTATATTTACAAAAACTTAACTCTTCTGACTCTCTTTTCATACAGACCTTTAGACTATGACACATAGCGACTCATAGGCTAAAATTGAGAAAAGCACCCCCAAGATGAATAGTAAGAGGAAAACTGTTAATTTTAGGTATGTTCTATGCTAGAGCAATTTATTTAATTTCTTTTCCATATTAGCAATCGCATCAACATAAAGTAAATTGCAGATAGAACATAAACATAAATAACAGAAGACAAGCCAAGACAAGAGGACACAAGATGTGGCGCAAGCCAGGGACAAACCCCACAATGTGTGGGGAAACCCTTTGATCAAATCTTCTTTTATCTTCAAAGTTCATCAAAGAAGAGAGAGAGAGAGAGAGAGATAGTACATTTGTAACAGAAGTCAACACTTTGACTTATCTAGATCTGAACATAGATCATATCCTATAACGATGAGATCAGTTGAAGACATTCTGCTTCAGCTGATCCTCCAAGGTGACTCCTTCACCTCTCATCGTTCTGCATCTCATCCATTTTCTGCACCTAACCATGTAGCACCATCATGCTATATCATCATGCTATCTCATCTATCATCATCCTACCTCATACATCAGCATGCTGCCTCATACATCTACATGCAATCTCATTGTTGATCATGCTGCCCTTTACATCATCATGATCATGCTATCCTTCATAGTCCCATTACTAATCATACTCATATACATTTGATGAGAATGACATTCTTTTCAGAGGTGATCGCTACATATTGGTGCATCATTTAATACTTTAAGTCACAGCTGTACAGGATGTATGTTGTTGTGATTTATATACCAAGATCTTTCATAGCACATCAAAATTGTTCTTAGATGTGCCCAGATTACATATATAGTTTTCATGATCTGCATATAAATTCTTTTATGAACAACGTATAAAGAAGTCTTCATGATCTGCTTATAAATGTCATCAATGATCTGCGGCTAGGGCTGAGTGTCACCATTGACTGCATCTAGATGACTTCCTTACTGCGGATACTATAGCTAGGTCATCACTGCGGCCTTTATTACCCTTATAGCGTCTTCATTACCATGACTGCGGCTCTTACGTGCTTCATTATGTTATTACGTGACTTCCACGCTTTGGTTGTGACTTCATGCCTTGACCCATTACATTGCGTGTAAGGATCTTTGCCCTGCATATAATTAGGGCATTACATTGACTGAGGTCACTATGAATAGTGTAACGATGAACAGATCATGGCTGGGTTATATTCTTTTCTACGTCCTGATCATGAACAGCATGTAGATACCAATGTGTATATTATTTATAACCATGAACAATGTGTAGATACCACTGCGTATATTATTTATGACCATGAACAATGTGTAGATACCACTGTGTATATTATTTATAACCATGAACATCGTTTACTGTATAAGGTTTCCCATGTATCAGCGTATAGAGATGAACAACGTATCTGGTCTCCTTGAACAGCATATAGAGATTCATCATTTGTCAGCGCATAGATGTCTTCTTGACCCGCGTAGGATTAGGGCATCATTTTGTAGCTAGGGTATCATCTCTTTAGTATCTCTCCTTCTCCAAAAAACCAAGATGTGGAGAGGAGATCACCTAAAGAGTGTGTGTAAATGACATCAAATCCTCTTATATTTATACTAAAATGTATAGGTTGAATAGACATGACGTTTGGGCTTCTAGAGCCTACATAAGAGCTGGTCGGCTTGATAATAATTACATAATCAAAATAAATTCATATCTCCATGAATACTTATCGGAATCAGATGATCTTTGGATCAATCCTACACCTCTCAATGAGAGGGATCCAATAAAAATATCAGCTGCCATAAATAAGCTCACCCACATGGAGTTTGGCCCTAGTTTTCAATTTAACACTCCCTCTCAACTAGGGAGAACTCCATTCAGTGATCCATAAGTCCGACTGTACTATCTCTACCATCAGTGCCCTGCACTGCTCTACGCAACTCTGCTCAGCTCTGGCTTTGCTGTGCTCTTCTCAACTCTGCTAGCTCTACTCTTCTCTACTCAGCTCTGCTGGCTCTGCTCTGCTCTACTCATCTCAGCTCTGCTAGCTCTGCTCAGCTCGACTCAGCTCAACTCTGCTGGCTCTGCTAGCTCTACTCTACTCTGCTATGCTCTGCTCAGCTCAGCTCTGTTATGCTATGCTATGCTATGCTCAGCATAGCTTTGCTGAACCATGAAGAAGAAGAATTGATCGAGAATGTCTCATAACATTCTCCACTGACCAAAAGTCAGTCTCAGAGTGCGTACCACTGGTCCCAGACCAGTCTCAACCAACCCAAAGTCAGCGTCATAGTGGGTACCACTCCTACCACTGGTCCCAGACCAGTATCGCAGGCTTAGAGAGGGTATCATTGGTCTCAGACCAGTCTCAACTAACCCGAAGTTAGCGTCATAGTATGTACCACTCTTACTGGTCCTAGACTAGTCCCGCACTGACACAAAGTCAGTCTCAGATTATGTACCACTGGTCCCAGACTAGTCTCAACCAACCCGAAGTCAGCATCATAGTATGGTACAACTCCTACCACTGGTCCCAGACCAGTATCATTGATCCCAGATCAATGGAGGTCATTCTAGCATAGGGAGTACGGTAGGTACAACGATGCATCCATCAGTACTACTATGGTCCCTAACTTCATTTCCCTGCTCATTGATCAGATGAGAGGTACTTCCCATGAGTCCCAAACTACATGGGTAGGATGCCTCGACAGGAGAACTAATCAATCCTGTCCTCACATGAGAACACATCAATCCTGCTACAATTGCCATGGAGAACAGATCAATCTAGGCCTCACAGGAGAACACATCAATCCTGCTACAATCGCCATGGAGAACACATCAATCCAAGCCTCACAGGAGAACTAATCATCTTGCTACACAAGTGAGCGAATCATCCTGTTCCACAAGAGAGCGAATCATCTTGTCCACAAGAGAGAAAATCATCTTGTTCCAGTGCGCACCACTAGGGGAGGGTGAGTCACCCTGTGGTCGTATGTTACTCCATAATTGCAAGCCCCCTAGAGCTCCTAGAGCTCAATGTATGCAACACGCAAGACCCTTTTACAAAGTTCTTTCGATGACTCCAAGTCGTTCGGGAAAATCACAAATTTGATCTTCCCCCTGGGGCTTTAGCGACCTGTACATCATCTCAATGCGATGGAGCCTCCTTTCTCATCAACTTTCCATATCCTAGATAAGGCAGTATCTGATGTCCATCAGCTGGAGCAATTGTCGAATATAGGATTCCTCAATAATCGAATCCCACCTCTGGTTGTTACAAAGAAAAATATCTCACTTAAGAGCTTCTGCAACCATGCAACTTCATACGAGATCATACTCGTAGCCATGTATTCGGTCTTGGCTGTGCTTATAGCAATCGACTTCTGCTTCCTGCATCGAAGCAGAATATACAGAGAACCAGCACTGAAAAGTGCTCTATTGATCCTCCACACTGCCTGCCCATTCAGCATTCGAATAATAATGCAATTTCATCTTTCTGGCAGTGTATCTCAATCCATGAGGGATTGTGCCATCTCAAAAGATTCTTGGCACCAATCTAGTGAGGCTCAACCAAATATGAGCTCACCATGCTAACTGTAAAACATATGCTCGGACGGAGGTTCACCAAGAACATCAATGTGAATGAGTTTATGAAACTCAGAGACATTCCCAAATCCGGTCCAACATCACTACCATATAACTTATGATCCTCGAGGTAGTCACAGGCTTGCAGTTTATCATTCCATATTCAGAATCCAACTCCCTTTGTCTTCTACAAATGAGAGGGTTTGCACCTGTCAGACATAGGTGCCGGTATGAGAGGTCTATCATCCTCAACCTTCGGGTGATTTGGATAGATTTCACTCCTAGTGAATCTCAGCTTCATCAGACCGTTGTTAATCCTCTCATACTATGCTCTATGTGTCTTGCTTCAAGCCATAAAGGGCTTTTTTCCACCAGCATACATGATATTCCTGATCATCAATCTCAAACTCCACAGGTTGTTAAAGACCTGTGGACCTGCTACATGAGGGGGAATGGTCCCCTTGTAAGATTTTCCTTCGATACATCTCAAACATGTACCTACATTCTCTTTTTTAATTCAGGAATCTCTGTCACCATCAGACTCACAGACCTCCAGTTTTGTGTTAATGGACATGGGCCCCACTGGACTTCCTGCAACTTAATACAACCCTGAACTCAAAAACATCTTCAAAAATTCAATTTTCAAACACGTACCTTTCCATTGAAAAATGCCACCATAAAACCTTCGACTTCCATTCCCTTTTCAGGATAGGTGGCATCAGTTCCAAGCGTAATCCCAAGGTTTTTTTCATCTCTATCAAATTAGAGAGTGCACCCTTCTATCCGATGAAGTGCCTTGAAGCACTACAATCAATATGACAGATTCCCAAAGAATATGAAGGAGAGGGCCAATACAAGATAACAATATTTGATTCTTCTTACCTGGGTTCCTTGCTTCCTTGAAGAGTCGGCTATGTCTTTGATGACCTGCATCTCTGTCATTCGGACACTCCTTCGCATAAGGGCCAAACTCATAACCAAGACATCTACCTTTCCATCCACCCTTAGATCCGAACTTCCCAATGAAGTGATCTTTAAGTATGCCATCAAAAGTTCTACTATGCCATTCTGATAATATGCTCTACTTCGAATTCACCCTAAGTGAATTGTGAAGAACCCATTGATCCTTGTGTCTTGTCCCAACTATCTTTGGTGATTGTTGTTTCACTCTTGCTTGGACATTATCTTCACCTCATCTTCGATAACATGTTAATTTTACGTATGTTCTATGCTAGAGCAATCTACTTAATCTCTTTTCCATATTAGCAATCGCATTAGCATAAAGTAAACTGCAGATAGAACATAAACATAAATCGCAGAAGACAAGCCAAGACAAGAGGACAAAAGATGTGGCGCAAGCCAGGGACAAACCCCACAATGTGTGGGGAAAAGCTTTGATAAAATCTTCTTTTATCTTCAAAGTTCAGCA
Source organism: Pinus tabuliformis (assembly GCA_031772625.1). Classification (NCBI taxonomy): domain Eukaryota; kingdom Viridiplantae; phylum Streptophyta; class Pinopsida; order Pinales; family Pinaceae; genus Pinus; species Pinus tabuliformis. The sequence continues at coordinate 122,007,536 of CM062805.1, forward strand.
GAGAGAGAGAGAGAGAGAGAGAGAGAGAGAGAGAGATAGTACATTTGCAACAGAAATAAACAATTTGACTTATCTAGATCTGAGCATAGATCATCTCCTATAACGATGAGATCAGTTGAAGACATTCTGCTTCAACTGATCCTCCAAGATGACTCCTTCACCTATCATCGTTCCGCATCTCGTCCATTTGCTGCACCTGACCGTGTAGCACTGTCATGTTGTATCATCATGCTATCTCATCTATCATCATGTTGCCTCATACATCAGCATGCTACCTCATACATCTACATGCAATCTCATTGCTGATCATGCTTCCCTTTACATCATCATGATCATGTTGTCCTTCATAGTCCCATTACTGATCATACTCATATACATTTGATGAGAATGGCATTCTTTTAAGAGGTGATCTCTGCATATTGGTACATCATTAATACTTTAAGTCACAGTTGTACAGGATGTATGTTGCTGTGATTTATATACCGAGATCTTTCATAGCACATCAAAATTGTTCTTAGATGTGCCCAGATTACATATATAGTTTTCATGATCTATGGCTAGGGTTGAGTGTCACCATTGACTGCGTCTAGATGACTTCCTTACTGCGGCTACTACAGTTAGGTCATCACTACGGCCTTACAACGTCTTCATTACCATGACTGCGGCTCTTACGTGCTTCATTATGTTATTACTGCGACTTCCATGCTTTGGTTTCATGCCTTGACCCATTACATTGCGTGTAAGGATCTCTACCCTGCGTATAATTAAGGCATCACCTTGATTGAGGTCACTATGAATAGTGTAACCATGAACAGATCATGGCTGCATTATATTATTGCCTACGCCCTAATCATGAACAACGTGTAGATACTAATGTGTATATTATTTATAACCATGAACAACGTGTAGATACCATTGCGTATATTATTTATGACCATGAACAGTGTGTAGATACCACTGCATATATTATTTATAACCATGAACATTGTGTAGATACCACTGCGTATATTATTTATAACCATGAACAACGTGTACTGTATAAGGTTTCCCATGTATCAGCGTATAGAGATGAACAACGTATCTGGTCTCCTTGAACAACATATAGAGATTCATCATTTGTCAGCGGATAGATGTCTTCTTGACCTGCGTAGGATTAGGGCATCATTTTGCAGCTAGGGCATCATCTCTTTGGGATCTCTCCTTCTCCAAAAACCCAAGACGTGGAGAGGAGATCACCTAAAGAGTGTGTGTAAATGACATCAAATCCTCTTATATTTATACTAAAATGTATAGGTTGAATAGACATGGCGTTTGGGCTTCTAGAGCCTACATAAGAGCTGGTCGGCTTAATAATAATTACATAATCAAAATAAATTCATATCTCCATAAATACTTATCGGAATCAGATGATATTTGGATCAATCCTACACCTCTCGACGAGAGGGATCCAATAAAAATATCAGCTACCATAAATAAGCTGACCCACATGGAGTTTTGTCCTAGTTGCCAATTTAACACAAACAAACTTTGATTCCTAGATTATAGGATCCTAACATTAGATCTAATGGGGATGGAAGCCACCCTGTGAGATGCCAAGAACACCACAGACTAGTAGCCTGAACCATTGGGAAATGGAGTCCAACTCAAAATGACCAAAACTGACTATGAATAATTTTATTTTTACATTACATATAGCAATATATCACCGGAATCTCAAGGCCTTCAGTCCGGGCTTCAAATCTTGATGATAGCCACCCACACTTGTAGTACTGAAAAATAATACCAAACTACCAAGACAAACTGCTGAAAATTCACACTACTAAAAAAGATGCTTAGAGGGTTGATCTTATTCACACACCTACTCACTCTAACTTGTTGAGGATAGTTATACAATCAAGTGAAATGATCCTTCAAATGTAGCAAATCAAGCAAATGGCTACTTAACTGAACCTTTCATTCCTCTTCTCCAGGCATAAAAAAAAGGCTCAAAAAATGGCAATTCAAACTTTCCACTAAAAACCTCTTCATGATCCATAGATACAACAATGTTCTTCTCCTCTAATGGTTGTAATAGACTAGCCACGGGATCTTGAAAAACATGAAAAATTACTCCTTGTTGACTTGGAGAAAACAAAAGATTTCCCTTAATGATTCCAATAGAACAAAAAAATAATCTTCAAAAGCATGATTAGTTACCTTTACTTGATGATTGGAAAGAGGAAGGAAGAAGTCTATTAGAAACTCAGGATATCTCAATTCAAGAGATGTATAATCATGAATAAATTATGCACTATCCAAGGATTCTAAAACACTATTCACTTCATTATCCTCTTGTAACTATGGAGTATAGTTGTCATTTTTAAGCTTACTACTTTCATGGATAAAACCTTCATCTTCATCTAAAGTGAGCTTAGTGTTTTCAATTTCAAAATTCATAATTTGATAAAATTCTTCTTTGAATAAAGACGAAGGAAATAAAAGGGCTGATGAAAATTTTGATTGCCTATCTTTTTCTTTCTCTTGGTGACTTAACATCTAAAAAGACTAATACAAATTTTCTTCAAACTCAGAAGACAAATCATAACTTTCGGCATCAGGATGTTGATCTATTTCATTTTTAGGCAAGAGAGAAGTTACCATTTCTTCTTGGTGATGAAAAGGGTTCTCGTACAAAACTTCCAGGATTTCTTCATCCATGAACTCTTCATTGCCATAAGAATTTCCTAGATTTTGAATGAAATCCTCAAAATGGTCACAACAATTTTCAACTAATGACAAACAAGGATGAGATTCTTTGTATTTCTCAAAAAAAACTAAATGAAAATATTTAATGGAATACAAGCTCCTAGATGGCAAACATTCATACCAATATCTCGCTTTTTCCTCCAAGGTAGCCATGAAAATATTCATCAGGAAGTCTTCATGAAATTGAACCTTAAGTCTATGCACATGCATGTGAAATTTAACCAAATGAAGAGTGGAATCATCTCCTTTATGATCTCTAAATTTTGGGGAATAATTTTGCTAATCTACACAAGGCATGTGGTCTGGAAATTTAGGGATATGAATATAATGCATATGGGCATGCCTTGCAAATCTAAGATCCATCTCAAGCCAATAGAGTTGTTAATAAAACCCTGATTTCTAAATCCTACTGCTAGTGGAGTCTTTGGATTAGGTTGAAAACTGATTGGAGTCACCAGATGAATGGTTCAACCTTCATATGTCTGACTATTTTCCACCATCAGCAACCATATCTAAATATTTTATGAACTTTCCCCAAGAAAATGAAAACTTTCGTTCCCTGGAAATGCGCCAATATGTTAGCGCTCCATAAATTTCCCTAAGCGGAGGAGAGAAATTCCAGAGATAACCAAAAACCACTTTTAAGCTAGGATCCATCCCTACTAGCCTTAGAGAGGGCTCTCTCACTAGGGTTTCACTTAGTCAATCAAGTGACTGAAATCTTTCTTGATCTTAGGCTGGTTATGAGGATGAAAAGGGTAAGTTTAAGTTGTTGTTTGAAGGTTGGTGAAAGAAGGAAGATCCACTTTGAATAGGCTCAATATAGTTAATGATTCAAGTGAATAAGGGATGATGATGATATTTTGAGCAGGAAGTGAGGTGACAAGAGGATATCTTTCAATAATGATAAGTAGACACCACTAACAGACCCATAACAAACAACTAACTGACATGACTTCATACTTGACTTGTGATTAATCAAACCCCATGAATTGACCCATTGAACCCTCATAATCACTCCTTTTCCCTCCATGAGTACAATTTTGAAATTATGACCCCCTCATGGACTTCAGATTCTCACAAATTCTATTTTGGGTTCGAAGACCCCCTTTAAAACACATATATTTACAAAACCTTACCTCTTTTGACTCTTTTCATATAGACCTTTAGACTATGACACTTAGTGACTCATAGGTTAAAATTGACAAATAGACCCCCAAGATAAATAGTAATAGGCAAACACACTTTGATTCCTAGATTATAGGATCCTAACAAGTTACAACAAAAAATAGTCGTTGATCAGGTAAAAGAGCTCCTCCAAGTTGATTTGTCATTTCTTTGTCACAAAGTGCACCTCTAATCACTCTAATGCATCGAATGATATCTCTCACAACAATAGAATAAGGGTAGAATCAATCTCCAAAGGGAAACCCTTTGCTTATGGATGTCAGTAAATATATAGGTGCAGGAGGTAGTTCATGAATTATTATCCTTTTACCAATTAGGGCTTGAGATCCACTCTTTATGGGAGGATGAGCTCAAGGGATAAGGGATGAAAACTCCAAGGTAGGATAGGATATGATTCGAGACTTTAATCTGAGGTAAATGGTTACAACAGATCCTGGAAGCTTATGGAAGAAGGGGTTTCATGATTCTCTCTCTTTTTCCTGAATTTCTAAAATCAATGCACCCCCAAGACTAAGCAACCAACTGGTGACCAGTGCAGGTGCAGAGCGGAGCAACCTGGTAGTCAACACTATCCAGTAGGAGGCCAGGAAGCATTGGTCTTTAAATAACTGAAAGAAGGTGTTTTCAGATAGAAAATCAGGGATTAGAATGAGTTATGCTTAGGGCTTTATGCAAGGATGATGAGAAGGAGGTCAAAGGATGATGATTGATCCATTTGAAGGCCTATTTACTAGATGTGACAAAATGGCCTATAACACCTAGGGCGTAGAGCCTTATTGCACCTATCTTTAAGAGTGGGGATACACATGTTCTCTATAATTACATGACCATTATCGTTAGGCACATTTTATCCATGTTGTATTGCCTTATTTTTGGAAAGGAGATTAGCCTTTGGCTTGAAATCCATGGTAAAAGAACTAAAGGCCAAGTTGGCTTTAGTAGATATCATTCAACCATGGATCATTTTGTTACTCTTATGATAATTGCAAAGGAGTTCCACAATAATAAACATGATCTCTTCTATTTTTTGTTGACTTTAAAAATCTTTGGACATTGTCTCTAAAATAAAGCTATGGAAGAGGCTAGAAGAGATAATGGTTACTCTCAATTAAGGATTGTTGTGACAACACTGTATGAAAATGTTATTCCCAAGCTTAACACAACTGAGGTTTCTTCGAAAGAAATTAAATGCAATATTAAATTCAAGCAATGGTGTCCCTTATCAACTACCCTTTTTGGCATATAGATTGATAAGCTATAACAGTGTTTGCAAGATGCAAGTTGTGTTGGCCCCACACTTATTGATATGGTCATAACTCTTCTCCTTTATGCTGATGATATTTTTCTTTTGGCAAGAATATGTTATGATCTTGGAAAGAAACTCAGAATCTTCCAAGATTTTTGCTCTAAGATGGGTATGGCCATTAATACTGACAAAACAAAATTCATGATAATTAAATCCAAAATGATCACCTATGATACATTCATTTATGGCAATATCTAATTTTTTTAAGCAAGTTCCTTCATACAAATAGGTAGGAATTGACTCCATCATCAACTCAATTTGAATTATATAATTGAGAAAATGGACAAGCAGAGATTGGAAAGCTTATTATAGGGTTAAGAACAATTATAAATCGACAAATAATTAGATTTGGGATAAAGAGAAGGATAATCTTTAAGACTCTTATCACTCCTATTACCTGATATGGAGCAATGTAGAAATATTGAATAGATCTAAAAGCAATTTATAACCTACAACCTCAATATTAAAGGAAATACTCCCTATCATATGCTCCTTATTGAAGCAAGTCTTTCACCCATTCAAAGCATAACTATGACTAGATATCTTATGTTAAGAAGAAGTTATACAACATGGACGCCAAGAGATTTTCTAAAATTGTTTTTAACACTAGCTAAAACCCCTATCATGGACTCAAGTGAAGGTGGCATAAGGTTGTCAGTCTTGGCTAGACTAATAGAGAATAAAGGTACCCATTTTTTTAAGGTAGCAAAAATCACTTGATTTTGAAAAGTGGTGATTCAGAATACACATTTTTTAGCATATTTTTGGCACTTTAAATTTTCTTATGTATCAAGTACGAACATTTTTTTAAATGTTAGTGATTTTCATGTTGATTTTGAAAAGTGTTGATGCGAGCTTATTTTTTTGACAATTTAAATTTTTTTATGTATCTAGTATGAATATTTCTTTTGTTAGTGATTTACATCTTGATTTTGAAAACTGTTGATGCAATATCAACCCTTTTTGTTTAGAGGGGTTATTTTTTTACACTTTAAATTTTCTAATGTGTTAAGTGTAATTTTTTTTTTAAACGTTTGTAATTTTCAAGTTGATAATAAAACATAAAAAATCAAACAAAAAAATCAAATATATAAAATATATAAAATAAAAATAACAATAAAAAAATAAAAAACAAAACAAAACAAAATTAACTTGTAAAAATAAAAAATAAAAACAATAAAAATACACAAAAAAATAATACAAAAGAAACAAATTTTCAACAAATTTTCAAATATTGAAAAGAAAATAAAAAAAATAAAAAATAAAAACACAAAATAAAAAAATAAAAAATAACAAGTAATAGAACATAAAATAAAAACTAACAAGTAACAAAACATAAGATAAAAAATAAAAAACATGAAAAATAAAATCAAATATATAAAAAGACAAAAAAAATTATAAAATAGATAAATAACCAAAATTTGGTCCGTAATATTTAAAAATTAAAACAAAAAAATAATAAAAAATGGAAAATATTTCAAAAATACAACATAATTTAAGAAAGGAAAAAATTAAAGAATAAAAAATAAAAAACATTTTTTTGAAATTAAAAAAATTTACTACTAATTTTTTGACTTTTTAAATCAGCAAAATTATGGTGATGTTGAAAAGTTTTTCTCACTTCTTTTTTAACATAACATAAAATGTTAAAAAAATTAAATAAATCTCTTACTTTTTTAAAGTCAAAGAAACCAAATAAATCTTCAGAAATTTTAATAGGAATATATGATCAATAATCTGCATTCCTTAAATTGTTATTATTTAAAACAATATTACAAATATTTTTTGATAATTCCATAATACGCTATAAATGATTAATATTCATACAATATTAGGAAGTTTTATTAAATACCCTTAAAATTTTAATGTTTATTTTTATAAATAGATATTTATCAACTCTAGAGCTGTAATAGTATTGTGTTTTACTTTTGCTGTGGAAATGGCTGGTAGCAACTATTCATTTGCAGTTAAAATTTTCTGTTGTCAAACTGTATATAAGGGCCAGACACCTATTAGATTAAATTTGTTGACATTGCAAACTGACACATGTTCAGTCAACTGTATTTAACGGTGAAGCACATGTTAGATTAAATGAATTGTTTAACATTGCAAACTGACACATGTTGGGTCCATGATCCCGGGCTTGGTCAATTTACTTTTTTGACTCTAGAGAATGTTACTTCTCTAGAGGGAAATGACTTTATTAAGCGACGTGAGCTGCAACTTACTCCCAAAATTGAAAATGGCAGATGGAGAATTTCGACACTGCCGAATAAGGTCAATCGTGTATATATATATATATAATGTAAATTGTGAAACAATATTTGTTGACATATCTGTGGATGAAGAAGTGTATATAACCATGGAAGCAATTATGTAGAGCACGATAGTCATTAATTGATTAGAGCACGTCATAACCTGACGATGCAATGGATGCAATTATGGCCATCAAACGTTTAGCGCATTTAGTATTAGTTGAAGAGTCGGTGATCGTGAAACTGGGAATAGATGTGCTCATTTTAACATTTATAATTAAATATTCTTTAGATATAATAATCCAACGTGTAGTATAGCCGAAGGCCGAAGACTTCAGAAACTAATAGTCGCTGATAGTCAAACTTTGAATAGATGTGTGCAATTTCACATTTATAATTAATTATTCTTCATATATAATAATATAGATAACAAAATATATTTAAAACAAAACAATAAACATGTAGAGGTAGAAAAGCTTCAAGCTGCTGCATATTAGCGTCAGCTCCTTACAATTGAATAACATGACGATGAAAAATCTATTTATATCTTGGAAACCCTATGATACAGAAGGCTGATGCTACAATTTCTCTCTTGGAGATTTGCGTTCGGACAAATGTCTCAAATTATTTCAACTCTCCTTTAAACGGAGGATTCTAGAAATTTTTAATTAATTTTTGTAATGATACCTTTTGGGAAATTTTAATTGAATCTACACATGGATGTAGTTAGAAAATATTGAATAAAGTTGGTAAGGAAAGAAGAAAGAAAAATGATAAAGATTTAATAAATTAAATATATGTAAAAAGTAAAAATAAAAATAAAAAGTAGGAAAGAATGCAATTTAAAGTAATATATTTTACATGATTGAACTATTGAATTAATATAGTAATGAGTTTACCAGTGAATCTAGTTTAGAGGAATATGAACATGCACTAAGAAAAAGTGACACCAAGTCCTAATTAACTAGACATGTAGTTATTAGTTAATTCTCTCATGCAAGTGGAGATATTCCTTGTTAACTATCTCATGCCAGTAGAGATTAGTAGAACTTATGAATGCCTTCTGGAGTCCTCTTTTAGTGATAATAACTAGGTTTTCATTCATGACTCCACTCACTAGTCTAATTGGAGTACAATGAAGTGTATGTTATCTCCAATACACCCCCAAAGCACTACTAGAGAGAATAGAATGAATGGGAATAAAGAAATACAAGTGTTAGGCATTTGTGTCCTTCGCCCAAAGGAAGTTTTGTAGAAAGTGAAACTTTTGCTCAGTGAAAGTCTTCATAATAATGTCAATAGTTTGTCCAGATGTGGGATAATATTGCAAGTCAATGACCCCATCATGTACTAAGTGTCATTCTGGTAGTGGTAAATCGAATAAAAAGTATGATATTTTTTCTATTTTTCTCGTCCTTTAAAAGGAAGTAAGTGGCACAAGCATTCATGGAAATAGTCCGGAAACTACATGGAATACCAAATATTATTGTTAGTGACAAAAATCCAATTTTCATTGCAAATTTTTGGATTAAATTATTTCCTTGTTTGGGTACCCAATTGGCCCACTACTCATATTACCATCCTCAATCTAAGCGGCAAGTTGAGATTGTGAATAAATGTTTAGAAACATATCTACATTGCTTTTCATTTATGTAACAAATATAATGGGTCAAGTGGTTTCCCTTGGCATAATTCTGGTACAACACATCCTTCCATAATTCATCAAAAGCATCACCATTTGTGGCACTTTAAGGATATCATCCTTGAGCCATCACATCACCTTTGAGAGGCTCAAGTAGTAGAGGACCACATACGACACTAATAAGAGATTCTCAAAATATTATTTGACAACTTGGTTATAGAATAAATTGGGATGAAACAACAAGAAAATGAACATCGTAGTGAAAGTGAATTTGAGGTAGGGGATTGGGTATTCGTGAGACTACAATGATATAAAAAAATATCTCTCGAGCAACAAAATAAGCACAATAAATTACCAATAAGGTATTATGGCCCTTATTTAAGGTGTTGCAGAGGATTGGAAGTATGGGTTACAAATTAAAGTTTCCTCCATCTTCATGTGTACATCTAGTCTTCTATCATTCTTAAAGAAACAACTCAGTTATAAGATCTTAGTCCAAACTATTTTAGCAAAGATTAATTGAGAGGTTTATTAAGAAAAATAGAACTAGAAAAAATCCTACAAACTAGAACTACAAACAATCCTACAAATAAGGATTATTAAATAGTTGAGAGATCAAGTAATTATTGAGTATCTCTTAAAATGTAAGGACCTACCAATGGAAGAGGTGACATGGGAAGATGATTTATTCATGCAGAAACACCTATATATAGTCAAGTGTTAAGGATTATGCTTGTTTGAAGGGGACAAGCACATTAAGCCCTATATAATTTCCATGTTAACCATAAAATCCTTTATTAAGCCATAGATATTGAGTGATTATATTTCTATTGTTATATTTTTATGTAGGCTATAATCTTTCATCGCACCATTTTTTTATGATTCTATATTTTCTCTCCTATATACTAAGGATACCTAGTCCTAGGACAACTCATACATTGCATTCATTGTAAAAAGAGGCTTTAAAATGAATGTGATATATAAGACCATATCACATTACATTGCACACTACAACTCTTTATTATTCACTCTCCTTTACTAGCATAGACCTCACACTTCTCTTATATACACAATATGTTTACATGTGTTTTCTCAAATCTACCAACACACTCTCATTGTGCTTTTTGTTTCGTCTCTTATTGAACTATATATCTATAGTTCGCCACTCCTCTTGCATAGTTTTCACATCCACTTCACTCATGTTCTCTCCACATGCTCATGCTTCTCTTATAGATGTGCTCACCACACTCGTGCTTTCTGATGGCATATATGCTCTATCATATTCTCTGATCACCACACAACATCCTTTAACTACCTATTCATATTTATAATATGTTTCACGATCTTATTCTCCTTTGGGTCATTATCGACACCTTTTCTTACCTGAGCACTTTATCTTTCACAAGTACTCTTTTTCATGATCATGAGTTGTGATTGTTACCCAAACATCTTAGACATTGGTTTATTTCACTTCTATTCTTTCCAAACACATTGATGAGATGATGGAAATCCAACTCTCAGGGCTAGATTTAATGTTCCCTATGACCATATGTTGTAATCAATGGCTTTAACACATCGGGCATCAATAGATTAGGTCTACTCCTTTCTTTATAAATATAATAAGCTTGTGTATCGTGATTGATGTCTTGAGACTCAAAGCTCTTAAGAACTATCACTTAGCACCTTGCGACTGGGGGCTCTGACCTACAGCTATAACCATGGTCTTATACTATTGACGATCCTGGCAATCTTCAACTAATAGGTAATTTCATATTTCTTCGAGACTTCACACCTTAGATAGATTTATTCATAGTTCATTTTAACACTTAAGTGCTATGATGACCTGACGTTCCAATATGGGGCCCACTTTGTCTGGCCTTTTTCTTATTAGATCAATTGTATTATTCCATTGTTATTTCCATTTCAACACTATGGTTTTCCAATAGTCTGCAACCGAATATGGGAACCACAATGTCCACAACATCTACCAGATTGCCTACCATTGTGTCTTCCAACAGCGTAAGGAAATAGGAGCTTGGAGGGCTTGAAAATTGGCTAAGTGTTGGTGAGAGTCAGTCAATCAGGTAAAGAGATATACTATACACTTGTAGGTTGTGCTCATGCTTGAGCAAGCATATGTATTCATCTTTATTCTTTGATTAATGAAATACAGATAGGAAGGGATTTTGAGTAGTTGCTTTCCCTTAGATAAATATTTGTGCATGTGTGATGTTTCCTTTTTCATGTCTATGATTTTTGTTCTAGATTGTGAATTAACTTCCACAAAGTAGTAGAGTAGCTTTGAGTCTTGTGATTTAGAAAATTTCATAAGTAGTTTCAAATCTACAGCTTAATTTCTACATGGTATTAGAGCAAGTTTCACATTAGAGTAGGAAATTCGAAGTTGGTTCTCAGAGGTCGGAATTTGGAGATCAGTGTTGCAAGTTTTCTTCAGGACTAAGAAGATGGATTTCAATGGACTAAGGCTAGAGTATGCCTTGGAAGACACCTCAAATTTTTTTTGCATGGAAGGACTGCATGGAGGTATTATTGGATGACCATAGGCTGCTAGAATACATCAAGAAAAATGTCGCAAAACCTCAAGAATATGATGCCTGGAACCTGTCTCAGTGGAGGAAAGATGTAGCCAAGGTGAGGAGAATCATATTGGTGGCAGTATGGGATCACATTTTCTCGAATATCCATGGAAAATAAACTCCATTCGCAATGTTGAAAGCACTAAAAAAATTGTTCGAGAATAGTAGTAACCACACAAAGCTTACGCTCAAGGATAAACTTCGAAGTATCAAGATGCAGAGGAATGATACAATTCAGCAGTATCTAAGCAAGTTTACATATTTTCGTGATGAATTTGGTCGGGTTGGTGTTAATGTTCCTGAAGAAGACTCGGTAGCTCTAGCCCTTCTAGGCCTTCCCAAGAGTTGTCATAACTGTGAAGATTCGGTGAATGGGAGGAAGAAACTACTAAGTTGGGAGAGTGTATGGTTCGACTTGGTTCTGGATGAAATAATGCAGAATACTAGAAATTGGACTTCATCCAAGGGTGAGGATGAAGAAAAAATTACATTAGCTAGAAAGGCAAAGAAGGGAAAATGGAAGAAATCCCAATCCAAACCAGAATCCAGTCAAGGGGGAAAGAGGGAAGATTTTTCAACAATCAAATGCTTCCATTTTCATGAATTTGGGCACTATGCCATGAAGTGTCCACACAAGAAGAGAAGCAAGAAGACCTCGGGATGAGCAACAAGTGAATCTTTGGCTTCATAGTTCGAGCTTGAATTTACCCTCATTGCATGCATGGTTAGCATGGTGATGGGGAGCATGTGGTACTTGGACTCAAATGCCTCGTTCCATATGATGGGGAGTAGAGAATTTTTTAGTGACCTGGAGAAAAAATACTTGCAGATGCACATTGAGATGGGGGATGATGGAAGGTATAGTGCGTCAAAGACTGGTATAGTCACATTTCATAGGGAGTTAGGCTCCCCCCTCATGCTCAAAGATTTTATGTTCGTTCTGGGCCTAAACAAAAATATCATCTTTGTTGCAGTTTTGGAATACTGTGTTTATGATGTGATCTTCAGCAAGAGAAAGGCATTCCTAAGACACATATCCACAAGATAGATGAAGGAGATCGAGGTTTGTGTGAAGAACCTGTACAAGTTAGAAGTGGCAGATTATGTTGCATTGAGAACAAAGACGAATTAGGTGTAGAGACATGATGTCATTGAAATTTGGCATAGAATACTTGGCCATTTGCATCATGGTGCTTTCAAGATCATGTAGTAGATAACCACAGGCCTCCCCAAAGGAGCACTTGAGTAGTAGGATGTATGCAAAGGATGTACTTTGGGAAAGTACACAAAATCCACCTTCCATGATCAGGATAAAAAATCACATGTAATCCTCGAAAGGATCCAATCTAATGTCTATGGACCTTTCTTGATAGCCTCCACTACCAGGCACAAATATTTTGTCATTTTTATTGATGACTTCTCAAGAAAGTGTTGGATTTTCTTCATGTGGAAGAAGGATGAGACATTATGCAAGTTCGCAAAATTCAAAGCACTGGTTGAGAAATAAATGGGAAAGAAGGTGAAGGCTCTTAAGAGAGATAATGGAGGTGAGTACGATTTGAATGAATTAAAAAATAATGTGCAAAAGAAGGCATTCGACGAGAGTTAACAGCACCCAAAAACCCACAACAGAATGGGGTGGCTAAGAGGAAGAATCATAGCATTTTGGGAGAAGTGAGGGTGATGTTGCATGATCAAGGCCTACCTCTGCATTTGTGGGTCGAGGCATGAAACACAACAGCCTATTTGTAGAACCAGAGTCCTCATCGGATTCTTAGCATGATTATACTGGAGGATACTTTCTCGGGGAGAAAGTCAAATGTGTCACACTTCAGGATTGGAGCCTCTAGTTAATGCCATGTCTCCAAAGAAGCAAGGAAGAAGCTAGAGTTGAGAGCAGAATTAGGGGTATTTGTGGGTTACAGAAAAACTCCCCACAACTACCTTGTCTACATGCCATCCCTCAAAATGAAAGTTGTGCAAAGGGATGAAAATTTTGATGAAGACAAAGCCATGTAGTGCTCTCTTGAGAGGGAGATTTACATCCCACCAAAAGAGGGTCTTTTAGCTCCAAAGGAGGAACCTCAAGAAGTTGTGGAGCGGCCACAAATTGAGGAGTTGAGAGTGGAGACAGCCACTCAAGAGAACCATCGAAAGAAGGCGGGAAAATGACCATGGAAGCTGACATACTTGTGAATGATGTGAGGGAGAATGTGGGTGATCCTACAGATTAGCGTAGGCAGAGAAGGTCACCAGATTGGTACACCAACTACATGGATCTAATGATTGAGCTTGTAGAGATTGAGCCATCCTCTTTTGAGGAAGCAGTAGAGAAACATGTATGGGTTGATGCAATGGTGGAGCAATACGAATCCATTGTAAACAAAAATGTTTGGGAAGTGGTCCCAAGACTAATAGACAAATCAGTTGTGGGTTTGAGATGGATCTTCAAAGTAAAGCCTGCAACAGAGAAAATCATAGAAAAGTACAAGGCCATATTTATGGCCAATGGGAACTCTCAGGTTGAGGGGATTGACTATGAGGATACCTTTGCTCTTGTAGCAAGGTACTCATCCATCAGATCAATCCTTGCACTGTCAGCACAAATGAGGTGGAAGATCCACCAAATGGATGTGAAAATAGTATTCCTCAATGGAGTTATTAAGGAGGAGGCATATATCGAGCAACTAGAAGGATTCAAGACTTTTGATCGAGAGTCTCATGTGTTCAAACTCTAGAGAGTGTTGTACAGTCTCAAGCCGGAACCCCATGCTTGGTACACCAGCATCGATAGTTATCTCACCAGTTTGGGCTTCACTAAAAGTGAAGCGAATGCAAACATATATTATATTTTGGCATAAGGTAAATTGTTGATTATTGTCTTATATGTTTATGATTTCATTTTAACTGGTGATGATAAGATAATCAGATCTTGCAAGGAGGACCTTGCAAGAGAGTTTGAAATGAGGGACATGGGTATTATGCACTACTTCCCCAGATTGGAAGTATGGCAAGGAGATGGGGAATTGTTTGTCTCTCAGGGCAAGTGTGCAAATGAAATACTTCAGAGGTTCCGCATGGACAGTTGTAAACCCATGGAGACACCTCTAATGACCAAATGTTGGAAAGAGGATGTCACTTCAGGTGAGGAAGTGGATGCTACTATTTACCAGAAGTTGGTGGGTTCACTAATGTATCTTGTGAACATACGACCAGATATGTGCTATACAGTCAACCAACTGAGCCAAGCTATGATTAGACCAACCAAATGATTTTTGATGGAAGCTAATCATGTTAAAAGGTACCTCAGAGGCACGACTCAGTTTGGAATTTGGTACAAATGAAAAGAGGAAGTGAAGTTGTGTGGATTCACAAATGAAAATTGGGCAGGGAGTCCATTAGACTGAAAGAGTACATCAGGTGAAATTTTCAATGTTGGGTCCAGAGTGGTTTCTTAGTATAGCAGGAAGCAAATATCTATGGGACTCAACTCGGCAGAAGTAGAATACATGGTTGCAAGTCAAGCAACACGTGAGGTGATCTGGATGAGAAAGATACTTACTGGATTCTTTGGTCAGGTGATGGATCCAACTGTGATCTACTATGATAATCAGAGATGCATCAATATCTCTGAAAACCTTTTTTTTCATGATCGATCCAAGCATATAGATATCTAGTATCACCATTTACAGGATTGTGTGCTAAGGCGGATAATGTTGTTGTAGTACATTCTCACAAAGGAACAAGATGCTAACATTTTGACAAAGGCTTTTTCAAGAGGGAATTTTTAGTTCCATGAGTGCTGGATAGGGGTGGTTTATAATCCATTTCTTGCAGAGAGGAAGTGTTGAAAATGCAACAAGAAAATCTCAGTTTGACCTTGCTTTGGTCAAACTAGAGAAAATTTGAATTTCCATTTTAGTATTTAATATTGGAGGTATTTAACTGAGGTGACATGGAACTTTCCACTCAGTTAATTCGAGTTGGGGAAGCTTGAGTTCAGTTCAGTACAATTGATTGCTAATTTGTAGCAATCTATTTCAATTAAATTGAGTTATTGTCAGTTAAACTAGTTCTAACTATTGGGGAAACTAGTGGAAGGTCAAGTTGTGCAGTGTGAATTCAATCACACTCAGTGATTGACTATTTAACTAATCAATCAGCCCAAAATAATTGATGCATGCATAGAATTTGAGTTACCCAGTTGAGATGGAGATTCCAAGGCATTGTACTATTAGTGCTAGACTATTCCAATGTGTACAGGTGGTGCATGTAGTCAAAGGATGAGCCTAAGGAATTTCACAATCCAATTGAGGAATTTCCCTAAAAAGTAGGGGCTCATTCCTCAAGGAAAAACACAAGGAAATAGGAGCTTGGACGACTTGAAAATTGGCTCTAAGTGTTGGCCAGAGTCAGTCAATCAGGCAGATAGATAGATTATACAGTTGCAGGTTGTGCACATGCTTGAGCAAGCATATATATTCATATCTATTCTTTGATTAATGCAATACCAATAGGAAGGGGTTTTGAGAAGTTGTTTTCCCCTAGATAACTCTCTATGCATGTGTGATGTTTCCTTTTGCATGTCTATGATTTGTGTTCTAGATTGTGAATTAACTTCTGTAGATCGGTAGAGTAGCTTCGAGTCTTGTGATTTAGCAAATTTCATGAGCAGTTTTGAATATACAGCCTAATTTATACACTAACCCAAACCTTAATCTCGGGATTAGGTGTCTAACAACTTGGTCAAATCATTCGTTCCTCCTCATGCTCTATATAACACAGGCAGAAATCGACATTAGCTAGATCCAAAGAAAAAGCTAAAATAAGAGATGGTTACTGGTAGACAATCATCTATTACTGGGGCAGTTAAAGTAATGTTCACCCTGTTAGTGTCAGTCTTTCCAGCCTTCCTACAGTGATCAAATATGCTCTTACAAAGTGATTTTGAAGTGTCAAGGTCAAATTTTGTCATTTCAGTGAGTCTTCAAGCAAAATTTGGTCACTAGGCATTAGGTCTAGGGTTTGCCCAAATGTCAGTCCATGTCACCATTCAGCTGAGCCTATCGTCATTCAGAGGGTTTTCATTATCATGTCAGTGTCTAAGGAGTCATTTTACACCTTGTTCATGCTTCATGTTGCGCCCAGGCAAGGTCATTTCCCTCTCCTAGGGTTTTAAAGGTAATTTCTCTTGGATGGTCAAATCATCAGCAAAACTCATATCCTGATGTTCATACACCTTCCCCTATCCTTAAAGTACCTTATAAAACACTTCCCATCCCTTAGATCCGCCAAATTCCTCATTTTTCCACAAATCCTAGTTTCTAGCTACAACTTGGCAATTTTCTAGGTTGGGCCTGTGTTTTGCCCTTTTGGACCCCTTCCCCTCACTCAATCTCTGAGATTCCACTTTCCCCTGCTTCCTAACATCCCTCCCTACTCCCAAAAATTTCCTCAAGAATTTAGAAGCCCCTTATCCCCTTCATTTCGCTCCATTTCGACAAAATTCCTTGTTTCACACATCGGGGCAAGTTTCACTCAAATGATGTTTCAGATCAGTCAAAGATGAATTTTGGGAAACTGAGAGAGGTTTTTGTCCATAACATGCCAAAGAAGAAAAAACTCCTTCACTTTTTACACAGGTGTCATGGTTTGAGAGAAATGTCAAGAATACCGTTGCCTCAGGAGAATCAAAGACACCTCTGAAGTGACCTTGGGAAAATCAAGTTTTCTCCTAGCTTGGTTGGCCAAATGACTTGATTGATGGGTAAAATGATAACTAGACAAAGAGATATTTCCAATGAGCTATCATGAGCTCAATTTGGGGTTGAGGAAGGCATTCAAAAGTTGACTGCAACAGCACTCTTCCTTGAAGCAGCCTCATTTGGCACTTTTTTACCAGTCTTGGGAGATTTGATTTTTGACAGGTCAAATCAACTCAAAATTGAAAAATTCCACCTAGGTTGGAAAGTAGACTCAAAGAACTTTCCAATGAGCCATCCTGCGCCCGATTCCGACACCGGGAAGGCCCTCAAACAAGGCTGTGAAGAGGTGCGACCACTCAGGCGGGGTGCGACCACTCAGTGACCCCTCTGCAGTGTATTTTTCTCAAGGGTGCGACCACTCAGGCAGGGTGCGACCACTCAAGCTGTCTTCTACAGAATCAATCCAAATTTAATAAATTGCCCTCTTTCTTGCTAAATTGATCAAGGTAGGCACTCAATTCATGAATGATGATATGGATGGTGAAAATAATGATGTGTGTCATGGTTTTATCATTTAAAGTTGCAAGTGAATGGATTAATATGGCCGTTGCTAATGTTTGTAAAATGCTAGGGTTTTGTGACGGTTTCAAGTGTTTATTGTCCCATTGATCCCTTCCTTTTTTCACTCTTTCATTAATAATCACGTTTGCATCTCTGTCCTATTTCATTTGCACATAAATGTTTCCCTACTTCCATCCTTAAGTTATAAACCCTACCCCTCTTACAAGCACTCAAACCCTAATTTCCTCTACCATACACATGCAAAAAACTAAAACAAAAAGAAAAGATACATTGTGAAGACTGAAGAGAGTCATGTAAATTTAATGTGCTGTATATTTAAAAGCATGTACAAACCCCTATATATCCTTGACATCCCCTTATACATGAAACACTTTCCCTTCATGTGAAAATGATGAGTATGTACTCCTTAATGTGCATGTCACCCTTAAAGAAAAAAAAGAGCAGAATCTACCTTATAACACACATGAAATCCTCAGTGAATTTGGTGTATGGTGTCCCTAGGTCCCTCTTGATTCATGTATGCCCCTTCCATGTTCATTATCATACATGTTTTGTCCCATATGAGATGTTCTTGGCAAGTGATTTCCCACTGTTAAAACGGTTCCTATATGCATGACAATGTGTAAAGTTTCCCTTGAAGATTCCCTGTTATTATCATATATTCCCATTCCTTGTTAAGAATTTCCCTCCCCTAACATTCCCCTCATGTTTTTTTTTTTTCCCTTGAAACAGCATAGAGTTCAGTACTTTTGCAGGCAGAGGCAGCAGTCCAATTTGTCCTTCAGTTTGCCCATCTTGCTCCAAAACCATGCCAGATACTGAGACTTATGAGCAAGGTGATGACCATTCATCATCTACAGAGGTTGAGGTACAGAGGAGGCCTCATAAGGGTGGAAAGGGCGGTCATCACAGGTTAATTGGGCTAGGATGCATGTTTGCAAGGCGAAGATGAAAATGTTTCAAAGGAGGTTGACCGAGGCTCCCAAAAGGAAGAAGAAGACCAACCCACTCCGTATCTTGGCTGAGGCCTCTCTTACTCACCATGATACTCACTAGCCTTCTTCTAGCAGCAAAACCAAAAAATTTGAGAAGTTTTGGAGCATTTTTGGCATTTTTTTGGAATTTTACAGGTTTTGGCCACTCGACTCGTCTCACCCCGTACGAGACGAGTCGTCGATACAGCTCAGAACGGGGAAAACTCTACATGGTTGGATTTTTCTTGTAAAAGTACACTTGCCTATGGAAGGGTTTCAAATTTTGTGAAGATTTGGGCAGCCAAAAGCTCAAAATACAGCCAAATTTTGACTTTTTGCCCCTTTTTTGAGTTGCAGAAAGTAGTCTTGGGAGATTTGATTTTTTAGGGGTCAAATCAACTCCAAATTCAGAAATTCCGGTTGGTTTGGAAAGTAGACTTCCAGACCTTTCCAACGAGCTATCCTGCACTTGATTTGGACTCCGGGAAGGCCCTCAAACAGCGCTGCCAAAAGGTGCGACTAGTCAAGCCAGAGGTGCGACCAGTCAAGCAAAATTTGCCAGTTTTTGACCAGTTCGGCCAGCTAAGCACAGTTTTCACTTGGGTTGATTATTTAGGCATGTAATTGATGGATTCTTGTGTAAATTTCATGGCATTATATACTTTTACTCTTCTTTACCTCTTCTAGAAGCTTCTTTGATGTAAAAAGTTAATATTTAATGCATGGATAGGCTTCCTAACTTTTAGAGGCAAGTTGTTGTGCTGGCCTATTATCTAGTGACTGATTTAGAATTAGTTGTAACAGCTCCTAGGAAGCTGAGCTCGACCCCTAGAGGTGGGGGAAGAGGTTTGACCTTCTATATTATGCCTTCTCTTTCTCATTTTCAGGGTTGGACTCTAGAGGGAGAAGTGCTATTGTATTTTTGACTTGTATTTTCTGCAATTTGAGGAAAAGGAAGGCCAGGATTTTGCAGACTTCATTGTGGATTCTTGTGGATTATTATGTTGATGGTGTGTCTCCTACTGTTATTGTAAGTCTGTTTACGTGTTCCATTTCTTAATCTCTTGCTGCTATTTAAACACAAGAAGTGATAAAGTTTGAATTCATGCATGCCATGCTCAGCTTTCAATTTTGTTTAAAATTTATGTTTTCCACTGTCTAGAGAGGATTCGAATTCATTGTTCGCCCTCTTTAGCTTCTCTTCTTTCTTCCTTGATCATCTCTTTCAGCTAAAGGCATCAGCATAAACTCCTACCTTGCCCCAAAGACCCACCTGCAAAAACTGAGCTCAATCCCCGCACCCTGAATTGCACTCCCTCCAAATTGCCACCAAAAAACCCAAAAACTTTAAATCAAATCCCCTTATCAGTTTAATAGCCTAAAATCCTTATTCCTAATTGGTCAAACTCATCTCATTGAGAAATCCACCAAGTTTGACCCGAGAGAGCCTTCTCATACCTCGTAGGGCTAGCTACGAAGTGAAATGGTTTGATGTTGCCTTGAAGGTTTACCTTCCTCAGCCTAGGGTGAAATCTCAAGCGCTAACACACCCAAGTTATGTTTTCCTCATGAAATTCTTAGCATTTAATTGTAGAGGATTGGAAAATCCCTCAAAGAAACTTGCAGGTAGAGGGCCCATATATTATTTTCTTCTAGGAAACTCTAGGTTCTAGGGAGGCTATTTCAAAATTGTTGGAAATGTTGTTGGGAGGATAGAGTATTTTAACCTTGGATGCTTGAGGTCAGCGTTGGAGTCTTGTTTTTGGGCAAGTAAGGGAAATCAAGTACTCAAAACCTCTTCTTATATGTATTTCATTAATCAAAGAATTAAGATGAATACAGATGCTTGCTCGAGCATGAACACAACTTGCAAGTGTATAGTCTATCTCTCTACCTGAATAACTGACTCTGGCCAACACTTAGCTAATTTTCAAACCCTCCAAGCTCCTATTAATCCAGGTCCGGGTGTGACAAAGGACCCTTCCAAGATCTTTTACTTTCGTGATGTGTTAAATTGCATTTTTAAAAGAAACATAAATGAATACATGTGCATGCTGTAAAGAAGAGAAACATGACAATCATTAGCACATGAAATAACAAGACGTTGATAACGGAGTTCATCCAGGAGAGAATATGTCTCCGGGCTCTGGTGTTAATATGGTGTAGGCCGCTGCAATAAGTGTTGTCAATAGTTATGACGTACATAGAGGTGATGTTGCTATCATACAAGGAAAATTCCCTCAAGCAGGAGTGGCTCCAAGAGATGTTCCACTATAGGAACTCTAAGTCAAAGGAATCCTTTCAATATGACACAAACTCATGCATGATGAGCATCCCATGAACATGGCATAAATGGGATCTCAATGCAAAACATGCATGACGACAACATGAGTATCCTATCAACATACAACAAAGGGATCTCAAAACATAACATGGAAAATCATGACAACAAGTACATCACATAGACGATTCCGCATCACATCAAGGAGGAATCATAAAAATAGATAATAAACAAGATCCCTCATCAACATCAAACAAGGATTTGCGTAGCACAATGCATAACAAAATAAGTACCTGAACACACTGCATATACCTCACAACCAAGAGCCATATGAAGAAGCAGATGTCAAACTACTGAAGATGTTCGAACCATTGGTCTCACAACATCGAATCGCATACGAATGGATACCCGCACATGAATGCTGACACCTGCATTCCACTTAGAAAAGTGGCTGAAGAATAGAATGATAAAAAGAAAAATCTGAATGCACCATCAGATTTTTGATGTCAAATAGTGCAAAATCGACTGTCAAATTTCCAAATTCTGAGAAATTGAGAATCTGGGGCTTAAGGAATCTTTTAGATTGCCCCTAGATTCCTCAAAGATTACCTCCTTCGGTTCCTCTGCAAATCGGCTGCTCATATTAGGAAACTATCTGTGCCATCAGGTGCGTGTCACTGAGAGGTGTAAGATTGACATAAAATTTGTCCAATTTGGACACTGCAAAAATTTCACCCTCCTGGAAATTTCACTCAGTCATGGTTCCACCTGCGTTAAAAAATTAATTAAAAAAAATGACTCCACCTTGTTTTCCATGCCCACTCCTGGTTCCTCCATACTTGGACGCACTAGGGAAATAGACGAGTTTATATAAAATTTCTCCGGTGGATTTAACAAAGAGGTAGTTTGGGCGGATTGGTATACATCTCGAATAGTAAGGAGGAGGTTAGGTGGTCAAATCCCGCCCCCTCCATTTTAATGCACAGTTTATTTTATTTAAACAAATTTTTTTTTTTTTTAAAGGGTGTTGGGTCCGCATTGGGCGGCTCGCCCCATGTTTCCCGCACTTAACCTAACACCGACGCATTAACTTATTTTGGGTATCATTTATGGTTGCGCTATTTATGTTTATGGGTTGCGGTATTTATGGTTTCAATGTGGGGTTGCCGCATGGGTGGGGCCAGCCCTCCTGCCGGCCGTGGGTTCAACTCCCACCGACCCCTTTAATGTGCCGTATATTATGTATGGTGTGGGTGGTGGGGGTGGTGGCCCACCACCACCCTTTTTATATATGTTTTTTAATTTAATAAGATAATATACCGTTGGCAAAAATTTTGAATTTTACGGTGAAGGAGTCATTTTAACCGAGCCATAAATTCACCTAGAATCTAGCCCAGGTTGGCCGAAATCTTGTGGCTGGGTTTTGTCCAAATTGTGGCCTCCTTAAGCCTGCCTAGTCAGCAAAAAGTAAACCCAACTTTGACTGCTTCTAACTTTCGCATACGGACTCGGTTTGGTGAACCGTTCACACCGCCGTGATCAAGACGACGAGATCTACGCTATGGTCCTAGTTCAAGCATAATCCAAACGTTTTGATTTTTGAGCTTTCCTTAGTCCTCTTTGTCTTGTGTGTGTCTCTGGGGCCACATGGATCAATCCTCCCCACTAAGGAGATTTTGGTCCTCCAAAAGAATGAAAAATAATCAACAACTTCTCTGTACCTTGTCTGCATCACAAGCATCCTGAAAAGGCCTCGCTTTTATCTCCTTCACCTTTTTTCTTAGGAGCCTTAAGCGATGAGCCGACACTTGCAACCTCTGCAACCTATCATACATTTTTTTTCAAATTACATGCTTGACTTTCATGACCAACTAATGACCCAAGCATTCCATACTTGCCACGAGTTTATAACACATACTCGGTGGTCAATTTTACATCAAGATGGACACAATACCCCAACTACGAAAACAAGGCCAACATATCATTGTTACTTCAACAAGTGATGGAAAACACATCATCACTGCAACACATGATTTACAAAAATAAGGCCAAACACTATTGTTTCTTTGACAAGTGATGGAAACATGACATCACTTTCAGAGTTTAAAATGCAACTCAAAATAAGACCAGACATCATTGTTGCTGAACAAGTGATGGAAAACACATCATCACTTTTACATTTTAAAATGCAACAAATGATTTACAAAAGCACGACCATGACAAGATAACATATCTAGAAACCATTTTTCACTTATCAAGGTGAATGGGTCACCTCCTTGTGGTGATTTTGCTTGTCAAACAATTATCTCATCTAGTTCATGCACTGACACTTTGTCTTTAAGGCGCTGCTCTTGATGGAGCCTCCAACAAGTGGTTCTTTGATGGCCATTTCTGTTGCAATGACTGTAATACATCTTCTTCCTCTAGATTTTCTTAACCTGCTTCTTTACCTATTGTTGAGAGGGTCTTTCACGCCTCATCCTTTTGTGTGCTGCCATCCTTTTCCAACACTTAGAAAATGTATGGTTATGTAATCCACAAAAGGTACATGTTTTTGATGTCATGTTTTACATTCATCATTAACAACGTGATTATAATGGAAATGAATATTCGAAGATCGTAACTGATTATACCTTTCCTTGCCATCTCTGGTGTAAATATGGTGATGAGAGCTTGTCTCAGCTCTTTACCTGCAATGGAAACTATCATGGAATGATGTGGATGTTTTCCCATCATTCTCTTTCCTCAATGATTTCGATGATGTCTCAGAAGAATCTGACACCTTCGAGCATTCTCCTTTAGTGTATGTTAAGCCTACAAATTGAGGTCTCTACACAGCCTCCAATGGTTGAGTTATGCCTTGGTTATTAACACCAGGTTTTCTTCCTCCTCGTGCTTTGTCCTTGTAAGGAGCCTCATGTTTGTCCCTGTAATTGGGATCTCCAAATCTCCAATAGAAATCATACTATGTGACAAAAAAACTGAAAGGAAATCAACATCTTTTACCTCCTCTATCGATTTCGAAAGAACTGATGAGGGTTGCTCATCATCTGTTGTTGGTGGTTCGCTAGCTATCGCGGTGCATTCCCCAACTTCCTTTCTAACATACCCAAGTCCTTCCTGACGAGGTAATTCTTCTACTTTGATGGGGTTGACAATGCCTTGGCCATTAACGCCAAAGCCTTTCCCTTCATACCCCATTCTCTTCAATAGTTTGGAGCCAATTCCTGTGGTATGAATTTTAGCGAAATCATCACCAGGAAACATACATGAAGATGGAGAACTACTTTTTACCTCACATGGGTCACACTGCATTTTCCGTCCTTTGCTTGCAACTGTCATATCAAACCATGTTTCTCCTCTTTCTCTTCATGTAGATGCATCTTCAATTCAGCATTCTCTGTTTGAAAATTCTTGTTGTTGTGCTTCAGTTCTTCCAGGGCCTCTTCCATGGCTTGCAACTGAAACTACAATCGCTCCTTTTCCTCTATCTCTTTCTGTAGAGTTTCATACATGATTTCCACCCTTTTGGAAATGTTGAGCATGGCCTCGTACATCACTTTTTCATCCTCTATAGCTGCATGTTCCATTGTTCATGCTTGCAATTCACATCAACGCAAAGATCATGCTGATACCACTTGATCCAGGTCCAGGTGTGATAAAGGACCCTTCCAAGACCTTTTACTTTGGTGATGTGTTAAATTTCATTTTAAAAAGAAACATAAATGAATACATGTGCATGCTGTAAAGAAGAGGAACATGACAATCGTCAGCACATGAAATAACAAGACGTTGATAATGGAGTTCATATAGGAGGGACTACGTCTTCGGGCCCCAGTTTCAAGATGGTGTATGCCACTACATTAAGTGTTGTCAATAGTGATGATGTACATAGAGGTGATGTCGCTATCATACAAGGAAAATGCCCTCATGCAAGAGTGGCTCCAAGAGATGTTCCACTACAGGAACTCTCAGTCAAAAGGACTCCTATCAGTATGACACAAACTCATGCATGATGAGAATCCCACCAACATGGCATAAAAGGGATCTTAATGGATAACATGCATGACAACAACATGAGTATTCCATCAACATACAACAAAGGGATCTCAAAACATAACATGGCAAATCATGACAACAAGTACATCACATAGACGATTTCGTGTCACATCAAGCAGGAATCATAAAAACAAGTAATAAACAAGATCCTTCATCAACATCAAATAGGGACCTATGTAGCAAAATGCATAGCAAAATAAGTACATAAATGCACTGCCACAACCAAGGGCCATCTGAAGAAGCGGATGTCAAACTGTTGAAGTTGTTCGGACCATCGATCTCACGGCATCGAATCGCATGAAAATGGCTTCCCACACATGAATGCTGACACCTGCATTCCACTTAGAAAAGTTGCTGAAGAATAGAATGAGAAAATGAAAAATATGAATGCATGATCAGATTTGTGACATCAAATAATGCAAAATTGACAGTCAAATTTCTGAATTCTGAGAAATTGAGAATCTGAGGCTTAAGGAATCTTTTAGATTGCCCCTAGATTCTTCAAAGATTCCCTTCTCTGGGTCCTTTGCAAATCGGTTGCTCAGATTAGGAAACTAACTGCACCATTGGGTTCATGTCGCTGAGAGGTGTAATATCGACATAAAATTTGTCCAATTTGGACACGGCAAAAATTTCACCCTCTTGGAAATTTCGCTTAGTCATGGTTCCCCTGCATTACAAAATTAATTAAAAAAAATGACTCTACCTCGTTTTTCGTGCCCTCTCCTAGTTCCTTCATGCTTGGGTGCACTAGGCAAATGGACGAGTTTCTATAAAATTTCTTCGGCATATTTAACAAAGAGGCAGTTTGGGCGAATTGGTATACATCCTGAATAGTAAGGAGGAAGTCGGGTGG
This sequence comes from Pinus tabuliformis, assembly GCA_031772625.1. Classification (NCBI taxonomy): domain Eukaryota; kingdom Viridiplantae; phylum Streptophyta; class Pinopsida; order Pinales; family Pinaceae; genus Pinus; species Pinus tabuliformis. The sequence goes on from CM062805.1 coordinate 122,033,726, forward strand.
TCAAACCCTGCCCCCTCCATTTCAATGCACTATTTGTTTTTTTTAAACAAAATTTATCTTTTTAAAGGGGGTCGGGTCCGCATTGGGTGGCCCGTCCCATGTTTCCCGCACTTAACCTAACACCGACGCATTAACTTGTTTTGAGTATCGTTTATGATTATGCTATTTATGTTTATGCACTGCGGTATTTATGGTTTCAAAGTGGGGCCGTGGCGTGGGTGCAGTCGACCCTCCCGTTGGCCATGGGTTCAACTCCCGCAGGCCCCTTTAATGTGCCATATATTCTGTGAGGTGTGGGTGGTGGTGGTGGTGGCCCACCACCACCCTTTTTATATATTCTTTTTAATTTAATAAGACAATAAGCCATTGGAAAAAATTTTGAATTTAAGGTGAAGAGTCATTTTAACCAGGTGACAAATTTGCCTGGAATCCAGTGGTCGAGTTCTGTCCAAATTGAGGCCTCCTTAACCCTAGAGTGAGCAAAAAGTCAACCCAACTTTGATTGCTTCTAATTTTCGCATACGGACTTGGTTTGATGAACCGTTTACACCGTCGCGATCAAGATGACGAGATATACGCTCTGGTCCTAGTTTGAACATAATCCAAACATTTTGATTTTTGTGATTTCTTGAGTCCTCTTTGTCGTGTGTGTGTGTCTCTGGAGCCACCTAGATCACCTACTTCCTTGTGCTATTGGAAGGCACAATGGTAGACGATGTGGTAGATGTTGTGGACATTGTGGTTCCCATATTGGGTTGTGGACTATTGGAAAACCATAGTGTTGAAATTGAAAAAAAAATGGAATAATCGAACTGATCTATTAAGAAAAAGGCCAGACAAAGTGGGTCCCATATTGGAACACCAGGTCATTGGAGGACTTAAGTGTTAAAATGGATTAGGAATAAATATATCTAAGGTGTGATCTCGAAGAAATTGGAAATTACCTATTAGTTGAAGATGTCCAGGATCATTAATAGTATAAGACCATGGTTCTAGCCCTAGGTCACAACCCCCAGTCGCGGGGTGCTAAGTGATGGTTCTTAAGAGCTTCGAGTCTTGTTGTGCTCTACAACAACCCCCCATTTCATAACATTTTTCATTCACACATAAAATTAATATATGGAATGGGTCCCTTTTAAAAATTTAATTGGCATCAATGCTTTTGTGTTCAAAAAGGTATGATAATCAAATGAGGTTATGTATTTAAGCCTTTTTGAGTAATAGTGTTCCAATAATAAAGCAATCTTTTGTTATTGCGATAAAGCGATCGCAAGATCGCATATCGCAATGACATGAGAAATACATTAAAACGGCACCTTGTTCTCCGCCGATGCGATATCGCTATCGGCGATCGGCGATATTCCATGCACACCTAAAAAGGGCACATAACTCACGCCCCGACGCGACGCGATATCGGCGATCGGCTATCGGCACTCCTTCATGTGGGAAGAAACACTTTAAGTTATATACCCCGACCCAATGCGATATCGCTATCGGCCATCGGCAGGATCTCATGCACTTTGATAAGAAGCTCGGGTCTTACCCCCGATGCGATGCGATGTCGCAATCGGCACTCGGCAAGATCTTTTCCTAATGATTGTGTGCATCTATTCCCCGATGCGATGCAATATCGCTCATCAGCGGTCGGCATTCTCAAAAAACTCATCGCTTGAAGCTTTAAAGTTATATTGATATCTGGTTGATAAAGCGCAAATTTCAAAATACCGTTAAATGCAGGGATAAGGTAATGCATGTGTATTTAAAACTTTGCCCCTTCGATTAACGAACACTTGCGTTTAACCGCCAAAATATCTGTTGCACGGTTAAGGGGGTCATTCAGCCGGATAACGGTGTGATACTCATTTAATGGGTAGCAGGCCTTAAATCACCATTAATGCATCTGCAATATTTTCCCAGTGATTGGATCCGCAGCCACTTTTGAGAATTAATATCACCGCGCTTCAAATGATATATCTTTCCCTTTATGGATTGTCATTGTTATTTCCTTGTTACGATTTCTCTTGCATTTGTGTAGAATTCATCTTTTGAGAGAAGCCTAAGCATGATGGGGAAGAAATCCAAGAGGACCACGGGCTCCGCTGCTGCATCTGCTACAGGACAAGCTGTCGCGGATAAGAAGAAAGGCCTAATTTTAGACACTACGTGCACTGGTCTCAATAGGACTTCATGGCAGGGCACATATAACCTATTAGAAGCTGAGCAACCTCAAGTGACAGTGACAGAGGCTAGTGTGGATGTACTAAAGAAGTCCGATGCTACTCTCAAAGACTTGGCCGATTCCTTCCTGCACAGGATAGCAGCCAGAGAGCAGGTCCTTCCCTACACTGATGTAGTGCGCTGGGCAATCGAGGAAATTCCAATCATTGATAGAACGTCCCACACAAGAGATGGAAGGATTTTCGGGTTGTTCAAGCCAGAGCACCTAAGGCAAATGTATCATTTGCCCGAGCCGGAGAAAATCTATAACAAAGACTTCGTGGAGAAATTTGCAGCCGAGAATGAAGTACAATCTGAACCCATCCGGGATTGGAGGCAGAATCCGGCCAAACAAAAGCACGAAAGCTCGGGTAAGTACTCCGTCGATTCTTTGGCTTCTCCCTATTGCTATGCGGGGATTATGATGTGTAGGCTATGGGGGTTACATGACTCTGCTAATTTCGACATAGAAATGGTTCCCCTGATGGAAGCAGCTGTTAATAGTATAATCATGGATTGGGCCACCATTCTTTCTGATAAGTTGGCCGTAGCTGTTCGTGACTTTCGAGCCAAATCCAGAGTTTCCGAAAGGAAAATCCCACCATTTTATTATAGCGCTTACATTATGGACACTTTATGTTTTAATTTTGAATTTCCTATCCTCGGTTGGAGGTGGACCACCCAAGACCCCTCACCCATTCATTTGTATCATCAGAAATTGTGGAAGTCCTCTTACAAGGACCATTTGTATCAAATTTGCAATGGTTTTATGGTTCCCATTCATTATTCCATTTTTGATCGACCTATTCCCAAAATTTCCTATCTCGCTTCCTTCGACTTACTAGCTGTAGCAGGTTGGTTTGGAGAAGAGCATTTTACCTATATTAGGGTTTTTGGGAGCCAGGCCAAGCCGCATGTTCTCCCTTTATATGTTCTAGACAAATTGTTGGCCCGAGAAATCTCCTACCAGATTATGGTCGAGAGTGTCACACAAACTCTGAAGAAAGAAAAGAAGAGGGGCTGGCCCTCTTTTCCCTTGAGAATTGGTGTTTATACTTTGCATGATCTCAAGCATGCAGAAAAAGAGGCAACAAAGATGCAAGCTTTATCCCTGGCCACTCTCCCAAGCAGACTCTATGATCCACGTAAAACTGTCTACACTACCCTAGAACAGGCCAAATTGACAAAAGTTGACCATCAAGAGGATATGTTTGATGACCTGTTCGCCGCCGCCGATACAATCGGTCAGACTAAAGAGCTTGCTAGAATGATATATAATGATGAGACGTTAACTGAGTTCAATAAACTTAGAGAGCAGAGGTTGCAAACTCTGCCTCTAGATTTATTGACAACAACCCCAGCGTCTTCCTCAAGCGAGCCTGTTCGGCAACAGACGAGCCAACCTCCTGTTACAACTAATGATCAAAAGAAACAACAGGAGGAAAGGCAAAAGAAGCTGCAGGCAGAAAAGCAAAGAAAGGAGCAAGCTGAGAGGCAGAAGAAGGAGCAGATAGAAAAATAGCAAAAGGCACAGAAGGATCAAGAACAGAGAAAGCAGAAAGAGATAGAGGAACAGAGGAAGAAAGAAGAAGAGGAGAAACAAAAGAAAGAACTGGCAGATAGGCAGAAAAAGGAATTGGCAGATAGGCAGAAAAGGGAGCAAGAAGAGAGACAAAGGGAGTTAGAAGAGCAGCAGCGAAAAGAGTTAGAGGAGCAGCAGAGGTTAGAACAAGAAAAAGAGCGGAGCAAATCCCAGACAGAGCAACATAAACAGACCTCCATTGATCCTGAATTGCTTAAACAATGGAACCAATTCGATTCCATTATCAGTGGAAAGGAAGGCTCCAAAGATACAGACACCTCTAAAACAAGCGATGCACCAGAAACCACTTCTTCTCAGGTTCTAAGCAGAACCAGCGGCCCACCCATTTCAAAGGATGTTGAAGTAATTACTATAGACCCTTCCGATCAAATTGTTCTCCAGGTGGAAGATATTCCTCCCCTGGATGTTTTCTATAGCCCAAAGTATAAAGCTGTCGTTAAGCGCTCAAGGAAGAGACGAAGGCTTGATCAACCTTCTATCTTTCCTGAGCAAACAATCACGGGCAATGTAGTGTGGAAGGAGGAATTGGATCCCTCTGATGATTTAACAAAGCTGTCGCAGTATGCGGGAGCTTATTCTACAGCGACTATTGACAAAGCATCAGAGGTAAGTCTTCTGCTGAAGACTAAAGACCAGGAGATTTGTACATTACAGGCAGAAGTAACTGAGGCGAAAAACAAAGCAGCGCAGGTGGAAGAGCAGTTGCTGGCACAACAGCAAGAAAACAATATATTAACCCAGCAACTGCAGACTGAAAGACAGAGAATCGACCAGAGCGCAATCCAGAAGCAGAAAGAATTATCGGAGGCATTGGCACAGTTGAAAGAGGCGAATGAGCTGATGACGAAATCAAAAGACGAGCAAATAGCTCGACTATTAGCGCAACTTGAAGACATCAAGGGCACCCGGAAAGTTGAGGATTTCAGAGCAGAAGCAGCTCAAATAAATCGCGCATTAATATCTCAGATTAGACTCCTATGCCAGCAACTTACAGAGGCTGAGCCATTATGCGAAATATCTACAGCAGTATGTCAGCGGATAGAGCAAGCCAGAAATGAACTAGATCAGGCCGAAGAAACCATAACCGGATATCTTGATTGGCAAGATACTAATGTGGGGAAGGCAGCGAACTTGCCTAGAATCTATGAGACATACAAAGACATACTCTTCGTGGAATGGAACACTCAGATGATGAAAGCGGAAAGGGCAGCTTCAAGGTGTAAGATGATTGCCAGCAATATGATTGATTTAGTCAATAACACACTCTATTTGGCAAACATGATTTCCCAGTGCACACCTGGAAGCATAACAACAACAAACATGATTGAACAAACAAGTTATCATGACTTGGAGGAGAGGGGAAGGTTAATCGCTGGAGTAAATACTTTAACCTCTGAGGCATATTGGCTCTTTCTAATCAAGCCACACGCTCAAAGGTCGGCCCTCAAGTGTTTAACAGATGCTCTCGGATGCCTGATCCCCGACATTCAGGATGCCACATATGATGCCCAGCTCACTTCGCGTCTCAACACTCCACCGGAAGTAGAGCCAATGCTGGCGATATGTCAGCTGAGGTTTAAAGGCAAAGAGCCCACCGAGTGAAGCATTGCTGCCGACTGCCAGATCGCCAAGGAAGATGGAAAAATATTTATTGATGCCAATTTAATAGCTTTTCAGTTTTTCTTAGATATTTAGATTAGATTAGTATTTATAGACCCTTTCATTGTTTTGGAAAGGGTCGTAAAATTTTGTAATAGACTTAAAGGCTGAAGTTTGCACTACTGTGCTTCAACCTATATTCTTTTACGAAACTCGACCGATAGTTCTTAATTTAACGAGAAGGTTGTTTTATACAATTGTGCACTATTGTCTCTTGTTTGGAATGCTTTCTGGTTTGAAGGAAGGACTGCGACATAGCGATTAATACACCGGATTGTTAAGCAGCTTACATGGTACTTTTATCTGCATCTGTTTTCTTTCCTCTTATATGAATTGCTGTGTTATTATTTTTGCTATTGTTGAATACATGTATGCGCTGTAACAGCAAATCTTCATTTCATTCCACTATTGGATGTTTTGTGATATGCCCTTTCTTTTAATCATGCATGTAGCAATGATATGAATGACGAAGTGTAGTAATTCGCTATTATCGCTCTGCATAACTAATTATGCAGAGCAATCTTAAATGGTTTAAACATCTATGCTTTAATGTTAGAGTCATCTATATGCCTTCCTTAAAGCACAGATTATCAAACGCTACGCTTTAATGATTGATAAGTCCCGGGATTAGATTATAGTTAATATATTTCGCCGATAGTTTTAGTTGTTCGCTTATTACCATCATACATCATAAGTTACTCATCTATCCCACTTTTATCCATTATTGGGAAACTGGTCCCATTATCCCCAGTCGGAGCCACTATTCCAAACGGAAAAGGAGCTATACTAAGGTCCGGACCGGGCAGTTTCCCCTATGTTGTTGCAACGATTTTCGTGGCCTCAACATAATTGGCGCTAGAAGGAGGGCCATCAACTGTGAATGGCACATAAGTCCAAACCTATAAGCCATTCCAAGAGTATTTCCCCCTCCGAATCCCCTCGACCTTCCCATTTGCATACTGGTTCGCCGGTATCCAAACAAGGAGAAGGGGAATCAACTACCACTGCTCAAACCCATCATACCACAGAACAATTAGATCTTGAATCACCTGAAGTCCAGTCTCTAATCCATAAACTTCAGAGCTTCTTGATTTCACCACAGAAATCTGAGGTATCAGAAAGCAGTGCGACTTCGCAATTCAACCTCACTCACCCTCTCACCAGACTTCAGAGCGAAAAACTCGGTATTGAACCCACTGAGTTTCCTTTACCTAAAAGGAAAAGGGCAAAGAAAATTACTGAAGGATCTGATAGTGAAGAGCTTTCATCCACGTCCTCCATTGCATTTTCTCCTCTGCGAGGTCAACCATCCACTCCCCCATTACAAATTGTCGTTCACCAGGGATCAGAAGCCTCAATATCCCAACCTATTCACTCCTCATCTTTGATCCCTTCCCATACATCTGGAATCCAAACAGTAGTGTCAACCACTGTCGCTATCATAATGGCAGATCCATGGACTAGGCCAGGAGCAGTCAACATGCCTGCACCATTGCATGATCTACCCGATGCTTCCGAAAAATGGCTGCCTAAATTCAATCCAGATGACGGGACCCAGGCTGAAGAACACATCAACAACTTTATGTTAGCAGTTAACCTAAAAGGAGTGACAGAGCAAGATGTTGTTGTAAGACTCTTCCCTTACACCTTACAAGGATCAGCAGGATCCTGGTATTTTTCCTTACCTTCTGGTTCAATTACCAGTTGGAACACATGCCAAGAGCAGTTTCTCACCAAATATGGAGATGATAGGTCCTTAGCTACTTTAATAAACGACCTCTCCAATCTGAGAATAGAGCACAGTGAACCAATAAAGGAGTTTAATGCTAGATTTAATAAACTCCTGAATAAAATCCCCACCGCTTCTAAACCAAGTGAACAAATCCGAAGCGAATGGTATATTACAGCCCTACCTGCCAACATAGCCATTTTTGTAGACAGGGCTGGGAAACCTACCTTAGCTGAGAACATGAGAGAGGCACTTGCTGTTGAAAAGCGCATCAATGCTCTAGAAAAGAAAGCTGCTTTGGAAGATAGAAAAGCTAAAAAAGTCTCGTTTAAAGAAGATTCCAAGAAGAAAACCCCAAAGGACCCGTATGACATGGAAGGTTTACAAAAGGTCCTTAAAACATTGTCTAACGAAATGGTTGAGATAAAGAAGCAGGTGGCCGAAACCTCAAACAAAAGACCATTTAGAACTTATAAGAAAACTGAATCAAAGCCGCCCAATGTTATATCTAACGCAGATTCAGACCAAGAAGAAGAGGAAGAGGAAACAACTTCACAAACCGATGATGAAGAAGAAGTAGCTGAATGCCACGGAATGTGGGATTTTATACTCCCAAACTCTGATACCAAGAATGAAGAAGAAGCCTTTCCGGTTACCACAAGAAGTAAAAGCACTCCTGAACCCGCCCAGGCAACTTCAAAGAAGAGGAGCGCAGGTGCTGCTACAGTAAAGGAAAAAGTTCCCCCAAAGAAGTCGCCTGTAGTAGTTCCCCAAAACCAGCCTTCAACTTCTAATTCTCCTTCAACATCCAAGACACTAGTGGTATCCGATTCAATGGAATATAACATTGTCGATGACATGAAGAAAACTAAGGCAAATATAACCATGTTTGAACTTAGCAAACTAAAGCATCAACAAAAGTTACTTCTCAAAGAATTAAATGCTGTTCCCTCTACTCCCCTTCCCAGTGCAAGAGCTGCCAATGACTCAGGCCAGCCTCCTGCAGGTATGGTTGAAATTACCGATTTAGTTCTAATTGGAGATAAATCAAATTCTCACACTCCACCCTTCCTGCTGACTTATGAGATTTATAATAGAAACCTGCACAACTGTTTAATTGATTCAGGGGCCTCATCTAATATAATGCCAGCTTCAGTTTGCTCTAAGCTGAACATTGAACCCCAGAAGTCTGCCATTCATATCGTACAGTTGGATAGGACTAAAGTGCAAGTCGTGGGAGAAATTAATTCTGTAACCATCAGGTTGTCTGCCGACCCCAGGATTGTACAGAGGATTGACATCTTAATTGCAGACATACCTGAATTTTATGGTTTAATTTTAAGCAGAGATTGGTCCGAAAAACTGCATGGGTATATTTCCACAGATTGGTCACATATGTGGCTTCCCTACAAGGGAAAGCCAAATCAAATAAAGATCGATCGGGAGAAACATATGACCCACACAGTTACTGAATTTGAGCAAGAAAACCAACCTGTGGCATTCAACAACAACATTTTGGGGAACTATTCGTCAGAACCATTCTTTGGCAACTTTGTTGCCCAATCATCTCCTTTTTCAGTCAATCATTTTACATCTCAGATTAAAAAAATTTCACAAACTGATAAGACCAGATGTTTTAATGATGCTGAGAAAAATGTAGATATTTTTGTTAATACTCCTTTATTTTGGTCTTTATATTTTGATGGCTCTAAGTCCAGCGAAGGCTCAGGAGCAGGTTGCATTTTGGTTAGTCCGCAAGGAGAAAAGACAATGCTGTCTTGTAGGTTAGAATTTGAATGTACTAATAACACAGCCGAATATGAAGCTTTAGTCCAGGGCTTATATAAAGCAATCGGCCTTAAAGTGCGATATCTAAAAGTGTTCGGCGATTCGGAAATCATTGTCAAACAGGTGAGAAATGCAATTCATTGTCTTTCAAGTCACCTCAAACATTATCAATCGCTAGTACAGGATCTTACCTCACACTTTTCAGCCTTCAACATTTCTTCCATTCCTAGGTCACAAAATTCAGCAGCCGACCTACTAGCCAATGTAGCTTCTAAGCTTCTACCTTCTGAAGACTACAGCCTTGATAGATTTTCTGTAGAATTACTTTTTAGGCCTTCAATTCCTGACAATGTCACTAATTGGAGAGTATTTAACCATGACGAAGATATCTTGCAGTTTCTAACTTCGGAAAAATCCTATGACAATCAAGTCATTGAGGAAGATGATCATGATCTACAGATGAAACAAACGCCTCAAGAAAATTCAATTCCCAAACCCGTGGTGAAGCTTGAAGACCTTTATGATATCAAAGACAGGTTTAAACCTGTAATTAATACAAAGCTTCAAAGTTCCACCCTTAGGTTTGAATTAATAAATCTAGGCACTGACGATGCTCCTCAAAACATCAACTTAGGAATAGGACTTTCCCAGGAAGAAAAGGAAGCATTTATTAAACTATTGAGAAAAAACAAACAGGTCTTTGCTTGGAAATATGATGACTTAAAGACATATGATACATCTATTATCCAACATACCATTCCTATGCTTCCTGATCAGAAACCAATTCAGCAAAAGTTAAGAAAAATACATCCAAATTTGGAGAGCCAGATAAAGTCGGAGCTTAATAAGCTCTTGAAAGCCAAAATTATTTTTCCGGTCCGACATTCAAACTGGGTCTCTAATATGGTGCCAGTCAGAAAGAAAAATGGCGACATTCGAATCTGTATTGATTTCAGGAACCTGAATAAAGCGAGCTTGAAAGATAACTTCCCATTACCTACTATGGAGCAAATCCTCCAATCAGTAGCAGGCTCTGAATTGATGTCCTTTCTTGATGGATTCTCCGGATATAACCAAGTTTTGGTTCATCCTGATGACCAACTTAAAACCACATTCAGAACAAAATGGGGAACTTATGCATATCAGAAAATGCCTTTTGGACTCATAAATGCGGGAGCGACATTCCAAAGAGCCATGGATATAGCCTTCAAAGGGTTGATTAATCGATCAGTAGTCGTCTACCTAGACGATATTACTGTATATTCTAAAAAGAGATATAATCATTTGCATGACTTAAATCAAATTTTTCAGCGATGCAAAAGATATGGTATTTCTCTAAACCCAAAGAAGTCTTTCTTTGCTCTTAATCAAGGAAAACTGTTAGGCTTTATAGTATCCAAAGATGGCATTTATATTGATCCTGATCGGATTAAGGAAATTTCTGAAATCCCTTTCCCACACAATAAAAAATCGATGCAGTCATTTTTGGGTCAGATTAATTTTGTCAAACGATTTGTTCCAGATTTTTCTCAAATTGTATTACCACTTCAGACAATGATCAAGAAGAATTCAGTCTTCAAGTGGGGATCAGAAGAAAAGCAAGCTTTTGATGTTATCAAGCAATCAATAATCAATGCCCCAGCCTTGAATACTCCGAATTTTTCTAATCATTTTACATTGTATACCGTTGCGTCCGATGTATCCTATGCTGCAGTTCTCACGCAGCCAAATGCTCACAACTTGGAAGCACCCATTTCATTTTTTAGCTCAAATCTTCAGGGTGCCGAATTAAATTATTCCAATGTGGAGAAACAAGCCTTTGTTGTATTTAAAGCAGTCAAACATTACAGGCCCTTCCTTTCGAAAACTCACACGAAAGTTATAGTCCCTTTCCCAGCGGTAAGGCAACTATTAATTCAAAAAGAACTGGGTGAAAGAAGGGCCAATTGGGTCACAGCGCTTCAAGAGTACGACTTAGAAATAAAGCCAGCAAAGATTGTTAGGGGCCAAGGTTTTTGCAGGATATTGGCAGGAGCATCAAACATTCCTGAATCAAGCGATATGGATCAGACTGAATCAATCAATCAGATAAGTGCCACTGATTCTGAATCTCAATATGCAGATTTAATATTCTATTTGAAGAACGGTTATGCTCCTCCAAATTTATCTTACAAAAATAAAAGGGCCATTAGGCTAAAAGCGAAGAATTTCACTCTTATTGATGATGTGCTTTTTAGACAAAATTATGATGCTATCCTATTAAGATGTCTTGAGAAACCTGAAGCTCAAAAAGTTTTGCAAGAGCTACATGATGGACCAGCAGGAGGACATTTTGGAGCAGACACAACAGCTCACAAAGTTATTCATGCTGGATATTATTGGCCTACTCTGTTTAGAGATGCTCATGAATACGTAAGAAAATGCTTCAATTGCCAAACTTCTAGTGGAAGACAACGGAAATCAGCTTTCCCTCTGCAACCTGTCAACATTGAACAGCCATTTGAACAATGGGGATTAGATATCATCGGGGAAATTACTCCTCCATCTTCCAAACAACATAGGTATATCCTCACTGCTACCGATTATTTTACCAAATGGGTAGAGGCTATTCCTTTGAAGGCAGCAAATTCAGAGGCAATCATCGAGTTCATAGACCAATTCATCATTACCAGGTTTGGTGTCCCAAATGCTCTCGTTTTTGATAATGCTTCCTATTTCTCAGGAAACGCTATATATGATTTTGCTATTAAGAGGGGGTTTAAACTGAAATATTCTGCTAATTATTATCCCCAGGGAAATCGTTTAGCCGAATCTACTAATAAGAATCTCATCAAAATCATTAAGCGAACTGTTGAACAGAATCATAGAAACTGGCACAAATCTTTAGTGTTTGCATTATGGGCTGATAGGATTACACAAAAGGCTTCTATAGGTTCCTCCCCATTTAATCTGGTATATGGAAAAGAAGCAGTATTGCCTACGAATCTTGTTCTACCCTCTTTAGCCCTAGTACAGTACATTGAAGAGACTCCTTCTTCTTCTATCCAACTTAGACATGACCAAATTCTCAAATTAGAAGAAGAAATGGAAAAAGCCAGAATCACTCATGCCAAACATCAACAAATCATCAAAGCATCCTTTGACTTAACCTCATCCGGTTCCAAACAGTTTCAAGTTGGTGACTTAGTTCTCAAATGGGACAAGGCCCATGAAGATAAAGGTAAACATACCAAATTTCAGAAAATGTGGCTTGGACCATTTCAGATCTGTGAGAAGATAGGCCATTCAACCTTTATGTTGCAAGACTTATCAGGGTTGAGAAATTCTCTCCCTGTTAATGGCCTGATCCTGAAGAAATTCTTTAATTGAGAAGGTAATCCCTTCTCCTCTTTGTAGATTTGTGTAGTTTGTAGGATCGGTAGGAAATAAAACTGTAGAGTATCCCCATTGACCTTTTGCTGTGTTTGAAGAAGCTATCTCACAAAAAATAATAAGAATATTTGCTTTTAGATAGTAGAACTCTCAATCAAAAGGAATAATTTTTAGGAAACTAGATATCCTTGTGTTCTGAAATTGCAATCTAACTTTTGAAGACTCTTCTCAAGAGGTAAAAGTTCTGTGAATCATTTTCTGTTTTCAAAACTGGTCTCCAAAGGTTATCCATTTTAAGATAGAAGCTAACCCATTTTCAGCATCTTCAACTCTTCACCTGTCATCCATCTGCTCTTAAGGAGAAAATTGTTCACCCCATTCACTAAAGTTTATGGTTACTCAGAGTGTAATTCTAAAATATAAAAGATTAAAGATAAGAGGTCTTATTACAAGCCTACTTACCATGTTCATAGGAAAATAGTTTGACTGACATTACCAATACTGCCTACCAAAACAGGGTAATGGCTTGGAATTTCAAGACAAGAGGTCTCATCACGAGCCAGCTTGTTCAGTTGAATTATTACCAGTGAATGGCATTGTCAACAGCTGGCCACCAAACCAGGACAATGGATTTTTATCTTATCAATGACCAAGAAGAAAAACAGGTGAAAAATAAAATATGAGAACATATTTTGGATTCATTCTATTAACTACACTCTTATGTGAATGGAAAAGTGAACAATACTATGGTTAAAAGGTATCCCTGTCGAGACTATAAACGTTTGCTGGCAACAGAGGCTCTACCTATGACAGAGGGGTTAATTATAAAAGCTGATTTGGGAAAGTTTTTGTTTTATCATTATAAACCAATAAAGGCCTATTTTAAAGACTTAGAATGTATTTATTTTTCTTGAAACCAAAAGGAAAGAGGTTAACAGAATAAGTTCACTATGTTCAGAACGCATGAATATCCAGTTAAATTAGAAGTTTTCCCTTCTGATTGAGTTTCTAGTTTTGAAAAGATTAAGTGTTTGTATTAGTTTCAGAGATAACTGGTTCTTCCAGCGAATCGCCAATTGTTGTGCTCTACAACAACCCCCCATTTCATAACATTTTTCATTCACACATAAAATTAATATATGGAATGGGTCCCTTTTAAAAATTTAATTGGCATCAATGCTTTTGTGTTCAAAAAGGTATGATAATCAAATGAGGTTATATATTTAAGCCTTTTTGAGTAGTAGTGTTCCAATAATAAAGCAATCTTTTGTTATTGCGATAAAGCGATCGCAAGATCGCATATCGCAATGACATGAGAAATACATTAAAACGGCACCTTGTTCTCTGCTGATGCGATATCGCTATCGGTGATCGGCGATATTCCATGCACACCTAAAAAGGGCACATAACTCACGCCCCGACGCGACGCGATATCGGCGATCGGCTATCGGCACTCCTTCATGTGGGAAGAAACACTTTAAGTTATATACCCCGACCCGATGCGATATCGCTATCGGCCATCGGCAAGATCTCATGCACTTTGATAAGACACTCGGGTCTTACCCCCGATGCGATGCGATGTCGCAATCGGCACTCGGCAAGATCTTTTCCTAATGATTGTGTGCATCTATTCCCCGATGCGATGCAATATCGCTCATCGGCGGTCGGCATTCTCAAAAAACTCATCGCTTGAAGCTTTAAAGTTATATTGATATCTGGTTGATAAAGCGCAAATTTCAAAATACCGTTAAATGCAGGGATAAGGTAATGCATGTGTATTTAAAACTTTGCCCCTTCGATTAACGAACACTTGCGTCTAACCGCCAAAATATCTGTTGCACGCTTAAGGGGGTCATTCAGCCGGATAACGGTGTGATACTCATTTAATGGGTAGCAGGCCTTAAATCACCATTAATGCATCTGCAATATTTTCCCAGTGATTGGATCCGCAGCCACTTTTGAGAATTAATATCACCGCGCTTCAAATGATATATCTTTCCCTTTATGGATTGTCATTGTTATTTCCTTGTTACGATTTCTCTTGCATTTGTGTAGAATTCATCTGTTGAGAGAAGCCTAAGCATGATGGGGAAGAAATCCAAGAGGACCGCGGGCTCCGCTACTGCATCTGCTACAGGACAAGCTGCCGCGGATAAGAAGAAAGGCCTAATTTCAGACACTACGTGCACTGGTCTCAATAGGACTTCATGGCAGGGCACATATAACCTATTAGAAGCTGAGCAACCTCAAGTGACAGTGACAGAGGCTAGTGTGGATGTACTAAAGAAGTCCGATGCTACTCTCAAAGACTTGGCCGATTCCTTCCTGCACAGGATAGCAGCCAGAGAGCAGGTCCTTCCCTACACTGATGTAGTGCGCTGGGCAATCGAGGAAATTCCAATCATTGATAGAACGTCCCACACAAGAGATGGAAGGATTTTCGGGTCGTTCAAGCCAGAGCACCTAAGGCAAATGTATCATTTGCCCGAGCCGGAGAAAATCTATAACAAAGACTTCGTGGAGAAATTTGCAGCCGAGAATGAAGTACAATCTGAACCCATCCGAGATTGGAGGCAGAATCCGGCCAAACAAAAGCACGAAAGCTCGGGTAAGTACTCCGTCGATTCTTTGGCTTCTCCCTATTGCTATGCGGGGATTATGATGTGTAGGCTATGGGGGTTACATGACTCTGCTAATTTCGACATAGAAATGGTTCCCCTGATGGAAGCAGCTGTTAATAGTATAATCATGGATTGGGCCACCATTCTTTCTGATAAGTTGGCCGTAGCTGTTCGTGACTTTCGAGCCAAATCCAGATTTGTCGAAAGGAAAATCCCACCATTTTATTATAGCGCTTACATTATGGACACTTTATGTTTTAATTTTGAATTTCCTATCCTCGGTTGGAGGTGGACCACCCAAGACCCCTCACCCATTCATTTGTATCATCAGAAATTGTGGAAGTCCTCTTACAAGGACCATTTGTATCAAATTTGCAATGGTTTTATGGTTCCCATTCATTATTCCATTTTTGATCGACCTATTCCCAAAATTTCCTCTCTCGCTTCCTTCGACTTACCAGCTGTAGCAGGTTGGTTTGGAGAAGAGCATTTTACCTATATTAGGGTTTTTGGGAGCCAGGCCAAGCCGCATGTTCTCCCTTTATATGTTCCAGACAAATTGTTGGCCCGAGAAATCTCCTACCAGATTATGGCCGAGAGTGTCACGCAAACTCTCAAGAAAGAAAAGAAGAGGGGCTGGCCCTCTTTTCCCTTGAGAATTGGTGTTTATACTTTGCATGATCTCAAGCATGCAGAAAAAGAGGCAACAAAGATGCAAGCTTTATCCCTGGCCACTCTCCCAAGTAGACTCTATGATCCACGTAAAACTGTCTACACTGCCCTAGAACAGGCCAAATTGACAAAAGTTGACCATCAAGAGGATATGTTTGATGACCTGTTCGCCGCCGCCGATACAATCGGTCAGACCAAAGAGCTTGCTAGAATGAGATATAATGATGAGACGTTAACTGAGTTCAATAAACTTAGAGAGCAGAGGTTGCAAACTCTACCTCTAGATTTATTGACAACAACCCCAGCGTCTTCCTCAAGCGAGCCTGTTCGGCAACAGACGAGCCAACCTCCTGTTACAACTAATGATCAAAAGAAACAACAGGAGGAAAGGCAAAAGAAGCTGCAGGCAGAAAAGCAAAGAAAGGAGCAAGCTGAGAGGCAGAAGAAGGAGCAGATAGAAAAACAGCAAAAGGCACAGAAGGATCAACAACAAAGAAAGCAGAAAGAGATAGAGGAACAGAGGAAGAAAGAAGAAGAGGATAAACAAAAGAAAGAACTGGCAGATAGGAAGAAAAAGGAATTGGCAGATAGGCAGAAAAGGGAGCAAGAAGAGAGACAAAGGGAGTTAGAAGAGCAGCAGTGAAAAGAGTTAGAGGAGCAGCAGAGGTTAGAACAAGAAAAAGAGCGGAGCAAATCCCAGACAGAGCAACATAAACAGACCTCCATTGATCCTGAATTGCTTAAACAATGGAACCAATTCGATTCCATTATCAGTGGAAAGGAAGGATCCAAAGATACAGACACCTCTAAAACAAGCGATGCACCAGAAACCACTTCTTCTCAGGTTCTAAGCAGAACCAGCGGCCCACCCATTTCAAAGGATGTTGAAGTAATTACTATAGACCCTTCCGATCAAATTG
The DNA here is from genome assembly GCA_031772625.1 of Pinus tabuliformis. Lineage (NCBI taxonomy): Eukaryota > Viridiplantae > Streptophyta > Pinopsida > Pinales > Pinaceae > Pinus > Pinus tabuliformis. The sequence continues at coordinate 122,050,307 of CM062805.1, forward strand.
TTCTCCAGGTGGAAGATATTCCTCCCCTGGATGTTTTCTATAGACCAAAGTATAAAGCTGTTGTTAAGCGCTCAAGGAAGAGACGAAGGCTTGATCAACCTTCTATCTTTCCTGAGCAAACAATCACGGGCAATGTAGTGTGGAAGGAGGAATTGGATCCCTCCGATGATTTAACAAAGCTGTCGCAGTATGCGGGAGCTTATTCTGCAGCGACTATTGACAAAGCATCAGAGGTAAGTCTTCTGCTGAAGACTAAGGACCAGGAGATTTGTACATTACAGGCAGAAGTAACTGAGGCGAAAAACAAAGCAGTGCAGGTGGAAGAGCAGTTGCTGGCACAACAACAAGAAAACAATATATTAACCCAGCAACTACAGACTGAAAGACAGAGAATCAACCAGAGCGCAATCCAGAAGCAGAAAGAATTATCGGAGGCATTGGCACAGTTGAAAGAGGCGAATGAGCTGATGACGAAATCAAAAGACGAGCAAATAGCTCGACTATTAGCGCAACTTGAAGACATCAAGGGCACCCGGAAAGTTGAGGATTTCAGAGCAGAAGCAGCTCAAATAAATGGCGCATTAATATCTCAGATTAGACTCCTATGCCAGCAACTTACAGAGGCTGAGCCATTATGTGAAATATCTACAGCAGTATGTCAGCGGATAGAGCAAGCCAGAAATGAACTAGATCAGGCCGAAGAAACCATAACCGGATATCTTGATTGGCAAGATACTGATGTGGGGAAGGCAGCGAACTTGCCTAGAATCTATGAGACATACAAAGACATACTCTTCGTGGAATGGAACACTCAGATGATGAAAGCGGAAATGGCAGCTTCAAGGTGTAAGATGGTTGCCAGCAATATGATTGATTTAGTCAATAACACACTCTATTTGGCAAACATGATTTCCCAGTGCACACCTGGAAGCATAACAACATCAAACATGATTGAACAAACAAGTTATCATGACTTGGAGGAGAGGGGAAGGTTAATCGCTGGAGTAAATACTTTAACCTCCGAGGCATATTGGCTCTTTCTAATCAAGCCACACGCTCAAAGGTCGGCCCTCAAGTGTTTAACAGATGCTCTCGGATGCCTGATCCCCGACATTCATGATGCCACATATGATGCCCAACTCACTTCGCGTCTCAACACTCCACCGGAAGTAGAGCCAATGCTGGCGATATGTCAGCTGAGGTTTAAAGGCAAAGAGCCCACCGAGTGAAGCATTGTTGCCGACTGCCAGATCGCCAAGGAAGATGGAAAAATATTTATTGATGCCAATTTAATAGCTTTTTAGTTTTTCTTAGATATTTAGATTAGATTAGTATTTATAGACCCTTTCATTGTTTTGGAAAGGGTCGTAAAATTTTGTAATAGACTTAAAGGCTGATTTGCACTACTGTGCTTCAACCTATATTCTTTTATGAAACTCGACCGATAGTTCTTAATTTAATGAGAAGGTTGTTTTATACAATTGTGCACTATTGTCTCTTGTTTGGAATGCTTTCTGGTTTGAAGGAAGGACTGCGACAAAGTGATTAATACACCGGATTGTTAAGAAGCTTACATGGTACTTTTATCTGCATCTGTTTTCTTTCCTCTTATATGAATTGCTGTGTTATTATTTTTGCTATTGTTGAATACATGTATGCGCTGTAATAGCAAATCTTCATTTCATTCCACTATTGGATGTTTTGTGATATGCCCTTTCTTTTAATCATGCATGTAGCAATGATATGAATGACGAAGTGTAGTAATTCGCTATTATCGCTTTGCATAACTAATTATGCAGAGCAATCTTAAATGGTTTAAACATCTATGCTTTAACGTTAGAGTCATCTATATGCCTGCCTTAAAGCACATATTATCAAACGCTACGCTTTAATGATTGATAAGTCCCGGGATTAGATTATAGTTAATATATTTTGCCGATAGTTTTAGTTGTTCACTTATTACCATCATACATCATAAGTTACTCATCTATCCCACTTTTATCCATTATTGGGAAACTGGTCCCATTATCCCCAGTCGGAGCCACTATTCCAAACGGAAAAGGAGCTGTACTAAGGTCCGGACCGGGTGGTTTCCCCTATGTTGTTGCAACGATTTTCGTGGCCTCAACAAGTCTCAAGACATCAGTCACGATACACATGCTTATTATATTTATACAGAAAGGAGTATACCTGATCTAACGATGACCGATGTGTTAAAGACATCGATTACAACATATGGTCATATGGAACATTTAATCTGGCCCTCAGAGTTCAATTTCCATAAGCCCATCAATGTGTTTGGAAAGGATAGAAGTGAAATAGACCAATGTCTAAGATGTTTGGGTAATAGTCACAACTCATGATCATGAGCAAGAGTACTTGTGAAAGATAAAGTGCTCAGGTAAGAAAAGGTATCGATAATGACCCAAAATAGAATAAGATCATGCAACATATTATAAATATGAATACGTAGTTAAAGGATGTTGTGTGGTGATCATAGAATATGATAGAGCATATATCTCATCAGAAAGAATGAGTGTGGTGAGCACATGTGTAAGAGAAGCATGAACATGTGGAGAGAGCATGAGTGAAGTGGATGTGAAAACTATGCGAGATCAGTGGAGAACTATAGATATATAGTTCAATAAGAGACAAACCAGAAAGCATAACAAGAGTGTGTTGGTAGATTTTAGAAAATGCATGTAAACATAGTGTGTATATAAGAGATGTGTGAGGTCTAGGCTAGTAAAGGAGAGTGAAGAATACAAAGTTGTACAGTGCAATGCACTGTGATATGGCCTTATATATCGCATTCATTGTAAAGCGTCTTTTTACAATGAATGTAATGTATGAGTTGTCGTAGGACTAGGTATCCTTAGTAAATAGGAGAAAAAAGATACAATCATAACAAAATGGTGCAATGAAAGATTATAGCCTACATAAAAATATAACAATATAAATATAATCACTCAATATCTATGGCTTAATAAAGGATTTTATGGTTAACATGGAAATTATTTAGGTCTTAACATGCTCGTCCCTTTCAAACAAGCATAATCCTAACACTTGACTATCTGCATGTGTTTTTTCATGAACAACTCATCTTACAATGTTGCCTCTTCCACTGGTAGGTTCTTACATTTTATGAGGTACTCAATAATCACTTGATCTCTCAACTTCTTAATAATCCTTATTTGTAGGATTGTTTCTATTTATAGTTTGTAGGATTTTTTCTAGTTCTATTTTGCTTAATAATCCTCTCCAATAATATTTTCTAAAATAGTTTGGACTGGGATCTTATCACTAAGTTGTTTCTTTAAGAATGATATAAGACTAGATGTACACATGAAGATGGAGGCAACTTTCATTTGTAAGCCATACTTCCAATCCTCTGCAACACCTTAAATAAGGGCCATAATACCTTAGTGCTAATTTATTTTCCTTATTTTGTTGCTCAAGAGATATTTTTTTATATCATTGTAGTCTCACAAATACCCAATCCCCTACCTCAAATTCACTTTCACTACGATGTTCATTTGCTTGTTGTTTCATCCCAATTTATTCTATAACCAAGTTGTCAAATAATATTTTGAGAATCTCTTATTAGTGTCATATGTGGTCCTCTACTACTTCAGCCTCTCAAAGGTGATGTGATGGATTAAGAATGATATCCTTAAAGTGCCATAAATGGTGATGTTTTTGATGAATTATGGAAGGATGTGTTGTACCACAACTCTACTAAGGGAAACCACTTGACCCATTATATTTCTTAAATAGATGAAAATCAATGTAGATATATTTCTAAACATTTATTCACAATCTCAACTTGCTGATTAGATTGAGGATGGTAATATGAGTTGTGGGCCAATTGGGTACCCAAACAAGGAAATAATTTAATCCAAAAATTTGCAATGAAAATTGGATTTTTTTCACTACAATAATATTTGGTATTCCATGTAGTTTTTGGATTGTTTCCATGAATGCTTCTGCCACCTGCTTCCTTTTAAAGGATGAGAAAAATTGAAAAAATAGGATACTTTTTCATTCGATTACCACTACCATAATGACACTTTTTCATTTAGATTTGGGTAATATGTAATAAAATCCATTGAAAATTCTTCATAATGCTAGCTTGGTGTTTCTAATGGTTGTAGGATCCTTAGGGTCTTGATTGTATGTCCCATATTTTGTTGGCATACCACACATTAAGACATAATTTTGACATATGCTTTAGGACCTTCCCAAAAGAATTATTTTTTGATGCTATGGTATGCCTTCGAGAACCCCAAATGTTCTCCTATAGGAGAAGTGTGTAATTCCAAAATGAACCTTTGTTTGAGTTGAGAATTCTTACATAAGCATAAGTGATATTGATACCACAACAAAGCACTAGACTTCCCCATAAATTTTCCTACTTCATTGGGTTCCTCTTATTGTTGTTGAATGATCTTTCATATCTTCTCATATTTCTTCCATTATACCCTTGCTGCTTCCACCCAATCAAATTGTGGAATAGAAATAGCTCATTTTAAACCCTTTGTGTCTCCCCCTCTCCTTGAAAGTGAACCTGCAATAATTTTTGTTTTCCCTTTTTGTAGATAATTTCAAAGTGCAGACAATTTGTGGGGTGTCTTCTCTATCTTATGCACTCTCGTCTAGACCTCTCATATCTAGTAGGCGCAATTTCCAAACACCTGTAGGAGTCACATGAGCTGCATTGGAACCATTAACTATGGGATTCAATATGCAACAAAATTTACTTTGGATCTCATTTTCCACACTGATTTAGATTGGGTTGGTGATAACATTGATCACAAGTCGACTTCATGATATGTTCTTAATTTGGGTTTTGGCCCCATTTGTTGGTCCAACAAAAAGAAATTTGTGATTTCTTTATCATCAGTAGAGGTCAAATACAAAGGTGTAATCAACATTTTAATTTAGGCCTTTTGGTTGTTGAACTTCCTTAATGAACTTGGTATCATATTTAATTGTCTAAATGTCATCTAGTGTGACAATCAAAGCACACTAAATTTTTTGTAGACATCCAGTGGAGCGGAAACAAACAACAATATTTAGATACACATGTGCTACATTCAATAATTGGTACATGATGGGTTCATCGACTTGTAATATTATCCCACATTTGAACAGACTATCAACATTATTATGAAGACTTTCACTGAGCAAAAGTTTCACTTTCTAGAAAACTTCCTTTGGGTGAAGGAAACAAATGCCTAGCACTTGTATTTCTTTATTCCCATATTAGAAATAGCATACACTTAATTGTACTTCAATTAGACTAGCGAGTGGAGTCATGTGTGAAAACCTCATTATTATCACTAAAATAACACTCCAACGCATGCATGAGTTCTACTAATCTCTACTTGCATGAGATAGTTAACTAAGGATTGCATGGCCAATTAACAAGAAATATCTCCACTTGCATGAGAGAATTAACTAATAAGTGCATGTCTAATTAATTAAGACTTGGTGTCACTTTTTCTCGGTGCATATTTATATTTCTCTAAATTTACTAAAAAACTCACTACTGTAGTAGTTCAATCATATAAATATATTACATTAAGCTGTATTCTCTCATACTTTTTTATTTACATTTTTTACATAAATAAAATTTATTAAATATTTTTTTTATTATCATTTTTATTTCTTCTTTCTTTACAAGTTTATTCAATATTTTCTAACTACATCCATACGTATATTTGCTAAATCACAAGACTCAAAGCTACTCTACTGCTCTGTGAAGTTAATTCACAATCTAGAACACAAATCATAGACATGCAAAAGGAAACATCACACATGAACATATATTTATCTAGGGGAAAGCAACTTCTCAAAACCCCTTCATATCTGTATTGCATTAATCAAAGGATAGAGATGAATACATATGCTTACTCAAGCATGAGCACAACTTGCAAGTGTATAGTCTATCTCTTTGCCCGACTGACTAACTCTGGCCAACACTTAGCCAATTTTCAAGTGATCTAAGATCCTATTTCCTTGTGTTTTTCCTTTAGGATTTAGCCCCTACTTTTTAGGGAAATTCCTCAATTGGATTGTGAAATTCTTATAGGCTCATATTTTCACTGCATGCACCACCTGTACACATTGGAATAGTCTACAACTGATGGTACGCTACCTTGGAATCTCCATCTCAACTTGGTAACTCAAATTCTATGCATGCATCAATTATTTTGGGTTGATTGATTAGTTAACTAGTCGATTACTAAGTGTGACTAAATTCACACTGCATAACTTGACCTTCCACTAGTTCCTCCAATTGTTAGAACTAGTCTAATTGACAATAACTCAATTCAACTAAAATAGATTGCTACAAATTCGCAATCAATCATACTGAAATGAACTCAAGCTTTCCCAACTCGAATTAACTGAGTTAACTGAGTGACAAGTGACATGTCACCTCAGTTAACTATCTCCAAGATTTAGACTAAAATGGAAATTCAAATTTTCTGTAGTTTGACCAAAGCAAGGTCAACATGAGATTTTCTTACTGCATTTTCAACACTTCCTCTCTATAAGAAAGGGATTATAAACTGCCCATATCCAACACTTGTGAAACTAAGACTACCCTCTTGATAAAGCCGTTGTCAAAATGTCAGCATCTTGTTCCTTTGTAAGAATGTACTACAACAACTGTTGAAATGTGGCATAATAATATTCCAATTTAATTTGTCCTTGAATTAAATTGTGAATTAAAATCGAATTTAGTCTTAACAACTACTTGGAAATAATTAATTAATTAATTTTAAATTAATTAGTTGGAGAAATTCAAGTGAGAAGTCTTTCTGAAGTCATGCAAGAGTTATCCCTTAAATTAAGGAGATAAGATTGAGTTATATTTGAGTTGTAATTAGTTAACTCAATTTACTGAGTTAAGTCCAGATAGATTAGTTCCAAACTATTCGAGGAACTAATAGAGAGTTAACAATCAGTTGATGCATGCATGCACTCAACTAATGCTACTCTAGTTAACTGAAGATTCCCTCATTAGAAACTCATGCATGTCTATTATGAGAAAGACCCAGTTGAGATTAAAGTCAAGGACTGTGTACTATCAGTTGCATGTGTTTTCTTATAAAGAAAACGCATGCATGCAGTCAAGGCATCATTCCTTGAGGATTGCGTAGTTCTGACAGTGTGTGAGAGAGTGTTCCACTTGGTTGAAGGTGAATCATCCCAGAGGAACAATGCAAGGAAATAGGAGCTTGGAGGGCAGAGAGGAAGGCTGGAGAGAAGCCAAGATTGCATATGAGCATCTGTGAGGATTATACTGAGAGCTGGCTAACTATGAGAGCTAAGACTTTGTATAATTCCTATGTATTTCCACCTTGTATGATAATACAGATAGTGGGGTTTTTAGCTGAGGCTTTCCCAAAGTATTTTTATGTTCTTTGTGCATTGATTCTTCTTCTTCTAGTTATATTGTTCAACTCGATCTTTAAGCTTCTACAAATTGATAGTAGAAGTAGGTTATAGTATTTTGCTTTGATTTATATTGCATTATCGAGTTAACCTACCATCAAATTTTCTACAACAACATTATCCACCATTGCACACAATCCCATAAATGGTGATACCAGATATCTATATGCTTGGACAGATCATGAAAAACAAGGTTTTCAGAGAGTTTGATGCAACTCTGATTATCATAGTAGCTCACAGTTGGATCCATCATCTGACAAAACAATCCAATAAGTATCTGTGAGGCTAGGAGGTAACTCCTCATATCAATTGTGCTTATTCATTAATATTACTCATGGTTATATACATGAGGGAGTGACTCTTGGATTTCACCTCTCAATGACTATTCATTTTCCATTATTTACTATTTACATTATTTACAAATGTTCACCCAATCCCCATGATTAGGTGTCAACTTCCCCCCCTTAATCTGAAGGGATGTTGGTGAGTCCAAGCATCGTTCTAAATCTTTCAAGCTTTTCTCTTCCAAGCACTTTGTTGAAGATGTATGCAATCTGCTCATTAGTGGAACAATCGCGTAGATGGATTGTCTTGGCCTCAACATGATGTCGAATATGATGGTATTTTATATTGATGTGCTTCATTCGATCATGGAACTTTGGGTTCTTGGCCAAATTTATTGCATAAGTGTTGTCAATCATGAGTAGAGTTGAATGTACTTGTTTTACCCACAAATCTTCTAGAATTTTCCTGAGCCACACAATTTCTTTTGTTTCCTCAGCTACTACCACATATTCTTCTTCTGTTGTGGAATCTGTTGGAACTGATTGTTTGTGTGATCTCTAGGAGACAACTCTTGATCTAAGACTCGTAGCATAACTAGAAGTATATACCCTAATTTCTTTGTCTCCATCGAAGTCTGAATCAAAGTATCCAATCAAGATGAAGTCGCCCACCTGTGTATACTTGAGTCCAAATTCTTGTGTTCCCTTCAAGTACTTTAGAACTCTTTTTGCAATAGACCAATGTCCCTCAAAAGGCTTTTGCATAAACTTGGAGAGGATTCCAATAGAAAATGAAATGTCTGGTTTGGTAGTAGTTAGCAGTTGAGACTTCCTACAAGCTGTCTATACTTTGTTGCATCCTCAAATTATTTTCCTTCAATGGATGTGAGATTTATTTTTTGTTCCATTGGAGTAGTTAGAGGATTGCACTGAGCGATGCCAAACTTGTTCAACAAATCTCTCATGTACTTATTTTTAGAAAGGAATATAGACTTCAGATGTTGAGTTACTTCAATACCAAGATAATAGTGAACATAGCCCTTGAAGTCATTCATTTCAAAACCTTTCCTCAATTCCTTCTTTATGGATGCAATGTAGTTGTCATTGTTCCATGTCATGAAAATATCATCTACATATACCATAAGATATACAACTATTTTTCCAACTTTCTTGACAAACAAAGTTGCATCATTAATATCATAATGTTTGAGGTTGAGTTTCAGAAGATGATTAGTTAAATTTTCATACCAGGCTCACTGTGCTTGCCAGGGAAAATTTTAAGAACCCCCCCTAAATTTATAAATATAATAAATGGGCGAATCTCCATGGTATATAGGAAAAATGGAAGGCGATTTTATCAATAATATAATATGTATATATAATGTTTTGGCGAATCTCTCACCAGGCATAGCGAATATTTTACTGAATTATAAAATCTTGTAAGATCTTGGCGAGTCTTTCACTAAATAATAAAACTTTGTAAAGTCCTAGTGAATCTTAGCATAGGCTACATGCTGGTTTAATTCCCCCATTTAAATAGGCTACATTCCAGGTGAATACCATGGGTCAATACCATGTGCCATTTTGGTGAATACCATGGGTCAATACCATGTGCCATTTTTATTTTTATTAATTCTAATATTAGGGTTAATAATGGTTTTTTACATGGTATTAATAACAATCTAGTCCATGGTATTTGTCCCATAGTATTTTGGCCATAGGTTTCACCTAAATATAACCCATTTCATAGTATTTTGGCCATAGGTTTCACCTAAATATAACCCATTTTTTGAGTGTTCGTAAATATAAGGTGACTTATGGAGTAAATATAAAAAAATGTTTTATTTGTTTACCATACCTCTCGTTTATTTATAAAAAGAGGTTTTATTTATTTACGATACGTCTAGTTTATTTATATTTTTATTTATTTACCATACCTTTTGAGTAAGTAAAGAAAGACATTTTATTTATTTACCATACCTCCACTTTACTTATATTTTTATTTGTTTACACCCTTACATGTATATAAGGTGACTTATGGAGTAAATATAAAAAATGTTTTATTTATTTACCATACCTCTCATTTATTTATATTTTTATTAATTTACCATACCTCTTTTATAAATATGGTATTTGGCCCATAGGATTCACTTAAATAAAACCTATTCTTGAAAATGGGCGAATGGATTCACTTAAATAAAACCTATTCTTGAAAATGGGCGAATGGAAGGTTGTAAGTCCTAATTTCAAGGGCTAAATTTACCTTTTTTACCCTCTCCCTTAAAATAAGGTGGGCTATTTGAGGTGATTTGTAAAAATGTACTATGATACAAAATATTCGCCCACTAAAAATTTAAAACCCCTTAATTTCGCCAAAGGGCAAACATTCGCCCCTAAAATTATCCTTGGTGCTTGCTTGAGACCATACAAGGATTTCACAAATTTTCATACTTTATGTTCATGCTCCTTCACAACAAATCCTTCAGGCTAGGTCATAAAAAAAATCTCTTTCAGATCTCCATTCAAGAAAGCAATTTTTACATCCACTTGTTGGACTTTCCAACCGTTCTAAGCTACTAGGGAAAAGAGTGTCTGGATGGTAGCCCATCTTGTTGTGGGGGAAAATGTCTCCTCATAATTGACCCCTTCCTTTTATGCAAAAATATTTTTCCACAAGCATGGCTTTGTGCTTGTCAAGTGAACCATCAATTTTATACTTGTTCTTGTAGACTCACTTGCAGCCAATTGGTTTGGTTCCCAATGGACGATCAACCACCTTCCAAGTGCCATTATTTATCAATACATCATACTCCTTTTGCATCTCTTATTTCCATTCATCATGAGAAGTGACTTATTTGAAGGAATTTGGTTCAAAATCTGTAGACAAATTCAATTCACAATCATAAGAAACATCCATATCAATAGGTGAATCAGAATATTCTACATCACCTCCATTTTGCCTAGTTGAATTTCTTATTCCTGTCTTTCCAAATTCATCAGGATGAACACTTTTAAGTGTCCTTGGTATCCACTTTGGAGGACCTTTCTAATATGGTCCAGGCTTCTCAGTTGATTGAGTTGGGACTGAATCAAGATTGAGTCTCCCAATTTCGTCGATCACATCACTCAAAGTATCATCAGTGTTTGGAATTTCATGCAGGGGAGAGAGTGCTTTAGAAGAAGATTCCATAGATTGATCTAGTATAGGAATCCCCCCTTCAAGATATGGAATCTGATTATCAAATTCTTGAAATGATTTTTCATTTCCGAATATATCCAAGTGATCAAGTTGCCGCTCAACAACATTGTCAGTTTTGGAAGATTCAAGAAAGATTACATCTCTAGATACAACAAACTTTTTATTAACTTCATCATAGAGATGGTATGCTTTGGAGGTATTTGAATACCCCAAGAAGATACACTTACGACTCCTTGCACCAAGTTTGTTTCTATGTACTTTTGGTATCAAGGCATAACAGGTGGAACCAAAGACCCTGAGATGCTTTACCGAAGGAATGTGGCCATACCACATTTCATAAGGAGTCTTGTTTCTAATAGCATTAGATGGACATCTATTCTTTACATATACAACACATAGAACTGCATCAGCCCAAAACATCAATTTTACATTCTTGAAAAACATCATGGAACATACCATATTTAATATTGTCCTATTCATTCTTTTAGCTACTCTGTTTTGTTGCGGATTATAAGGCACAATTGTTTGATGTTTGATCTCCTGTTGGAAAATATAGTTTTCAAATTCATTTTAAGTGTATTATTTTCCATTATCAGTGCGAATAGAGTCAATATGATATTGTGCATCATTTTCAATCCATGTATGAAAGTTATTGAATGTTTGAAAAGCATCAGATTTGTTCTTCAATAAATAAACCCAACACATTCTAGTGTAGTCATCAATAAATGTCATCATATATTTATTTCCATTTGCAGAAGGAACATGCATTGGACCATATAAATATGAATGAATGAGTTCAAGTTTTCTATGTGCTCTGGAATGTGAATCATGAAAAGACTATTTTCTATGCTTTCCTAGAATGCAAGCATCACATTGCTTAAGTTTCCTAGGAATTGTAGGAAAGCCAGTAACACCATTTTTCTTCAACAAGCGAAGGCTTTCATAGTTCAAAAGTACAAATCTAGAATGCCATAATAGACTTGATGGAAATGTACCTTCATCATAATGAGAATTGTATGAGAAATTTTGTGCATGAGCAGAGGTACATTGCAGCTTGAGAAGCCTTTCTTCTTCTATCCCTTACATTGCAGCTTGAGAAGCCTTTCTTCTTCTATCCCTGTCATGACAAGTGAGTGATCTAATTCTTTTCTCACCTCAACCTTGCCATCAAAGATATTAATGGAGTGTCCTTGCTGGAAGATGTGGACTGAGGAAAACAAGTTTCTCCTCAGCTGTGGGAGATATAGAACATTATGTAGAAGAAAGTTTGGAATACCAAGCAATTTGAGTCTGATTGTGCCAAGTCTTGATGGCTTGAGTTTTGATTTTTCTACAAATTATACTACTCCATCAACATTGTTAGTAAATTATTCAAAAAAATCTCTACTAAAATTCATGTGGCAAGTTTCTCCTGAATCAAGCAACTAATCATTTTTCCAAGAAGAAATTGAAGCATTAAACAAGTCTTCATTTACTCCAATATTACAATGTGCCACAACATAGTGAGCGGATTCAGGTGCTTTACCTTTCTCTTTGTCATTGGTTTTACCTTGGGTTGATTTATTTCCTGCTCAATTTTGTCCCAAGGCAACTTGCATGTGGATGCAACATGTGATCCATCTCTATTGCAACATATGCAATGGAGATCAAACTTTTCTCCTTGAGAATGTCTGCCCCCCCTACCTCTGAAATTTCTTCTTCCTCTTCCTCTTCGACCACCTCTTCCTTTGGAAGAATCTTGAGCATGAATCTTATCTCTATGTGCAAGACACATAGCTTCTCCAGAAGACTGAGGAGTTTTATTCTTCCCAAAATATTTCTCTCTCAGCAAATTTATTCATAAGGGAGTCAAAGGTAATTTCTTTGAGGTTTCCATTTGCTTGAAATGACTCAAGATAATTCGAATAAGTGGGATAAAGTGCTTTGACAAAATCTATCAGAGGAATGTCTAGTTCAACATTAGTGACTTTGATATCATGCATAATAGATTTTACTTTTGATGCAAGAGAAAGAGGATCATCATTTTGTAATTCAAGGCTGAACAATTTAACCATCTGTTGGACAACTTCAAGCGCAAAGTGTGAGTCATAGAGTTCCTTCAATTTTTGTAAGGCTTAAAAATCATTCGAAAATGGTGAAATATGGTGACTCACCTCTTCAGGTATAAATGCTACAATCAAGGCATATGCCTTGTTGTTCTTGTTTTCCCAAATGGTGAATTCCTCATCTAAGGTAGGCTTTGTCGGTTCATTGTCTCCTTCTCCTACATAAACTCCTTTTCACAACTCATTAAAAAGGAGAGTGTGTTTGATCTTCCACGACCATTCTTGATAGTTCTCCTTGCCGGTGAGAACCACTCCCACAATAGATATTAATGAATGCATTTTAAAATCTGTGTACTGTAAAAATACTTATGTTGCCAATGTATAAAATTTGCACTTCTGGTGGTAAAAATGGAGTTTCAGTGTAAAAGAAAATTACAATCTGATATGTATAGAGCAGAGGTATTACTGGGGGAGGGTATATTTGGGAGAGGGAGTATGTGGGGGAGGGAATATATGGAGGAGGGTCAACATATTGGCCGAATGGTGGTATGGGAAGGGGGGTGTTAAAAAATCAGCGAAATAAAGCACCTCTTTTCTGTATACAAATTACTGTAACCGCACCTCTTTTCTGTATACAAATTACAGTAACCGCACCTCTTTTCTATATACAAAATGGTGTCTAGAACAAAAAAAATGCATTGAATTTGCAAACCCAGAGAATAAATAATAACCAATATCAGTGGAATTTTAATGTAATCGCAGCTTCGATTTCACCTCTCTATTTGCCAGCTACTTCTGGTGAATTCTGACAGACTATGATATGGAGGCAGTGTAGGGGTGAAGATATATAACTGGAGGCACGGTGTTGACTATGGAATCACAACTGGAAGCCATGAAAATCAGAGTCTGAGCAACGGTGTGAGTTGAGCCAACGTAGATGTATGGTGTGAGAAGAGCTAACATAGGTGTATGGTAAAACCACGATGCGCCGGAAGGAGTATACCAAGTGATCCCACAAAAAAATACTAGGGAGGCTAGCAGAATGGTACAAGGGACGACTGTGCAATGGAGGGCTGAGACAATGCACATAGGGAGGGCCAAGCCAAGTGGGTCGACTATGCAACAGAGAAAGGCTAGCGGAATGGTATGCATGACAGTGGTATGTGTTACAAGGTATGCATGACTGTGGTATGCGTTACAACATAAGTGTGATAACACCGCCAAACTTGCTCATAAAAAATCGACATACCATAAAATCAATTCTCTAGGTAGCATAAAATCAATCCTCTAGTAACCTCCAGTAGATTAGCGCTTAACTCAGATAATGGAGCAATGGAAGAGGTGTTAGTTCTGCAAAACAAGCATAACATAGGCAAGAGGGAGTTATAAGGGCAGAGAGGGAAGCTAAAAATGGCACTGGCTCTAATACCATGTCAGGCCAGGAGGTAACTCCTCAAATTAATTGTGCTTATTCATTAAGATTACTCATGGTAATATACATGAGGGAGTGACTCTTGGGTTTCACCTCTCGATGACTCTTCATTTTCCATTATTTACTATTTACATTATTTACAAGTGTTCACCCAATCCCCATGATTAGGTGTCAACAATATCTTTCTCATCCAGATCACCTCACATGTTGCTTGACTTGCAACCATGTATTCTTCTTCTACCGAGATGAGTGCCATAGATATTTGCTTCCTGCTATACTAAGAAATCACTGTGGACCCAACATTGAAAATTCCACCTGATTTAGTCGTTTGGCTTGATGGACTCTGTGCCCAATCTGCATTTGTGAATCCACACAGCTTCACTCCCTCTTTCCATCCGTACCAAATTCCAAACTGAGTCATGGCTCTGAGGCATCGTATAACATCCTTAGCTGCCCTCAAAAATCATTTGGTTGGTTTAACCATAGCTTGGCTTAGCTAGTTGACTGCATGGCACATATATGGTCTTTAGTTAACCCACCAACTTCCGGTAAATAGTAGCATCCACTTCCTCACTTTAAGTGGCATCCTCTTTCCTCTAGTTTGTCGCTATAGGTGTCTCCATGGGTTTGCAATTGTCCATGTAGAACCTATGAGTATCTCGTTGGCATACTTGCCAAGAGAGACAAACGATTCCCCATCACCTTGCCATACTTCCAATCTGAGGAAGTAGTGCATGAGACCCATGTCCTTCATTTCAAACTCTATCCTTGCAAGATTTGATTAGTTGCTCATCATTAGTTAAAATGAAATCATCAACATATAAGACAACAATCAACAATTTACCTTCTACCAAGATATGATAGAGGTTTGCATCCGCTTCACTTTTGGTGAAGCCCAAACTGGTGAGATATTTATTGATGTTGTACCACCAAGCATGGGGTGCTTCCTTGAGACCATACAATGCTCGCTTGATTCCGCACACATGAGTCTCTCAATCAAAAGTATCGAAGCCTTCTAGTTGCTCGATATACACCTACTCCTCAATAAATCCATTGAGGAATGCTATTTACACATCCGTCTGGTGGATCTTCCACCCATTTATGCATCCAGTACAAGGATTGATATGATGGATGAGTACCTTGCCACAAGAGCAAAGGTATCCTCATAGTCAATCCCCTCAACCTGAGAGTTCCCCTTGGCCATAAATATGGCCTTGTACTTTTCTATGCTTCCATTTGCTGCATGCTTTACTTTGAAGATCCATCTCAAACACAAAACTGATTTGTCTGCTAGTCTTGGGACCACTTCCCAAACATTGTTGTTTACAATGGATTCATGTTCCTCCACCATTACATCAACCCATACCGGTTTCTCTACTACTTCCTCAAAAGAGGATGGCTCAGTTTTTACAAGCTCAGTCATTAGAGCCATGTAGCTATTGTACCGATCTGGTGACCTTCTCTACCTGTGCTGATTTGTAGGAGCACCCACATTATCCCTCACATCCTACACAAGTCTCTCAGCTTCCATGGTCCTGTTCCTACTTTCTTTGGATGGTTTTACTTGAATGGCTGTCTCCAATCCCACCTGCTCAATTTTTGGCCTCTCCACAACTTCTTTAGGTTCCTCCTTTGGAGCTAAAGGATCCTCTTTTGGTGGGATCGAAAGCTCCCTCTCAAGGGAGCATCAAATGGATTTGTATTCATCAAAATTTTTATCCCTTCGCACAAATGTCATTCTGAGGGATGGCATGTACACAAGGTAGTTGTGGGGAGTTCCTATGTAACTCACAAATACCCCCAATTATGTTGTCGACTCTAGCTTCTTCCTTGCTTCTTTAGAGACATGGTAGTAAATAGAGGCTCCAAAAATCCTGAAGTGCGACACATTTGACTTTCTCCCCGAGAAAGTCTCCTCTAGTGTAATCATGCTAAGAATCCGACGAGGAATCTAGTTATGAAAATAGACTATTGTGTTAAATGCCTCGGCCCACAAATTTAGAGGTAGGCCTCGATCATGCAACATTGCCCTCGTTGCTCCCACAATGCTATGATTCTTCCTCTCAACCACCCCATTCTATTGTGGGTTGTGGGGTGCTGTCAACTCTTGTCGAATGCCTTCATTTGCACAATTTCTTTTTAATTCATTTGACATGTAATCACCTCCATTATCTCTCTTGAGAGCCTTCACCTTCTTGCCTGTTTATTTCTTAACTAGTGCTTTTAGTTATGTGAACTTGTAGAATGTATCATCCTTCTTCCGCATGAAGGAAATCCAACACTTTCGTGAGAAGTCATCAATAAAAATGAAAAAATATTTGTGCCTCGTAGTGGAGGTTGTCAAGAAAGGTCCACAACATCATATTGGATCCTTTCAAGGATTTCATGTGATTTGTTGTCCTAATCATGGAAGGTGGATTTTGTCTACTTTCGCAAAGTACATCCTTTGCATACATCCTACTACTCAAGTGCTCCTTTGGGGAGGCCTATGGTTATCTGCTGCATGATCTTCAAAGAACCATGATGCAGATGGCCAAGTATTCTATGCCAAAGTTCACTGGCATTGCAACTCTACACCTTATTCATCTTTGTGCTCAATGCAACATAATCCTCCACTTATAACTTTTACATGTTCTTCACACAAACCCCGATCTGTTTCACCTATGTCGTGGATATGTGTCTTAGGAATTGCTTTCCTTTGCTGAAGATCACATCATAACCACGGTCTTACAAAATTGCAACAAAGACGATATTTTTCTTTATGCCCAGAATGAACATAACATCTTTGATCATGAGTGGGGGGCCTATCTCCCTATGAAAGGTGACTATACCAATTCCAGTCGCACTATACCTTCCATCATCCCCCATCTCATCTACAACTAATTTTCCTCCAGGTCACTGAAAAATTCTCTATTCCTCGTCATATGGAACGAGGCACTTGAGTCCAAGTACCACATGCTCCCTATCATTGTGCTAGCCATGCATTCTGTTATCACTCCTAGAGACAGCCTCAGATTTCTTACAAGGCCAGTGCCTGGGCACATCTAGATTTTGTGTGTCTCATATGATTTTCTAGAAATGGAGACATCACACACAAACACACACACACACAAACATATATAATGGGTTGGTTCATTCATCCAAAGGTATAATTCATGTATTTCGGGTACTTCTTCACATATGCAGTTCACAAAATATGTGCATAAAATAGTGGAGGCTGAGTAGTTCAAGGAATTATAGTTAAATAAGATTTTGTAAATCAAATGAGAGAGGATAAGGAGAAAGAGAAATTAATCACATAGAGCTTAAATCATCAAAACTTCTACATTTAACACATAGAGCTTGAGGCATTAATAATTTCTACACTTATTTGAATTACAGGTAGATATAATGGACCAAAGAGAGACTGGGTGCTATGATTCATGGGGCGCTACTTTTAAATATATAATTTCAACAATCCATATAGGCACATGCATTAATAATTTTGATACAAATGAATTTGTGAGGAAGTTACAGGCACACACATTAACATATCGATACAAATGAATATGTGGGGAAGTTTGAAATATTTATATCAGCTATGATTACATGAATTTAGAGAAGAAACATGAACATAATGGGTTTTAACAGAGGGATAACATATTGTAATACTCGAAGGGGGAAACACCACCATTTCCATGATATTATGAAAGATCTATATTATAAATTCATACAGTCAGAAAATAACATGTAGCGTTTTCTTTAGGATTTCTGATCCTTTGTAAAGTGTTGCTTCCCCCTATTTATCTAGAGAGGGGAGCATTTGAATCATTCATTATAGAAAAATATCTTCTGTCGAGTCTCAGTTGTCAAACTGACTAGCTATCTCGGTCAGGGATGGCTCTGTGGCCCAAAAACATTGTAAAATATTAAATGCCTCATTTAATTGCAGCACATTACAGGGTAATAAAATAAGTCAACAATCAGGTCAAAATGTTAACAAAAATATCTTCATGCCCATCCATGTGATCGCTTCTACTTCAGGTTGTATTTTTCTCATGGTATGGCCTCCTGTGTTACTCAGCCAACTGTCCTTGCTTGTTCCTTTACTACTTGAACCACTCATCCTTTAAAGCTGGGAGTGGGCACTATCAACTTTATGCTGCAGTACTGAAGCGGAGGACCCCTGGGTGGTACTTCATCTTCCTTATGTATGGGGGCACCATGCTAGATAATCTAGTCCTCCCAGGCCACTAATTCCTTGTTTACTTCCATCTGCATTGACCCTAGTTCCATGTCACAAAGGGCCTTTCTAGATCAGCCCATGTCGGGCTTGAATGCTCCATCTCCCTTCTTAAATTCCATAGCTGTTGACCCACCGTGCCTTTAAAGTTCTGCAAAACACTATTAGTGCCCTGATATGCCTAGTGATGCACTTGTGGTGTAATATGGAGGAATTTCTGGTGCTGACGCTCATCACTAAAACATTACGAAACAGGCAAGTTATGATCCCCTTTAGGTCCCTTTTGCTTCAACCCCTTTCTGCAATTATCTTCATATGACTGGGGTCTTGAACCAGGTGCTTAGCCTTAAGGTGCTAGAGCCTTTAGATTCTTGTCGGGGGACTTTTTCCTTACATACATAAGAATCTTGTACTTCGGCGATTTTTGATACTTGCCTTTGATATCCCCTCTTGACCCTTGCGATTGCTGATCTGCAAGATTGGGCCCACCCTGGGTATCGCAATCACAATACGAGAGAGGGAGCCTCTTTACCTCTTTTCATAGCATTGGTCGATTGTCCAGACGCGAACTTTCATTACGTACGATACATAAAATATCGCATTTGGGGAGTTCCCACATATCACAATCCTAAGCTAGGAAGGACTTCAGTGGTGGAGGAACCTTTGCTTTGTGCAATCTACGATTGCATGATTGACGATGTCATTAGTGCCACGTGGTACTTCCTGAGTGATAACATGTGTCACTCGGATATGCCCCCATAGGACCCCTGAAAATTCTGAATCTACGTGCCACGTGTTCTCCATACTGCCATGTCATGCTGACGTCAGCTGCCATGTGCATTCATTTGGACCAATGGTGCTCTATCACGTGGCCCCCTAGAGGAGAGAGAAAAGGTCGACCTGCCTCAGGTTTTGTAACTAATTTCCTTTGTAAATTGACATCGACCCTCCCCTGTTGTTTTAGCACTATCGACATATTCGCCCACAATTCCTTTAAGAATGGTTTGTTGGACCCTCCGATCATTGATATGCTTGACTACCAGGAAGTTTGATATGTAGGATTTCGGGACTGTGGGAAACCTGACATGAGGGACCTCCCCACCACCGACAAGCCAATATTGAAGCTCTGTCCCTTTATACTGCACTTTGAAATCCCTTCCATCACTGATATGCCACGCCTTGGATCTTTGGCTTTTGTAATTTTCGATATCGGTGATCACTCAATTGTAGGTTTGTTGTGTCCTCCCCTACTGCTACTACTATGAAACTATGATTGCGATTTGTGGTCTGCTCCCAGACCTCTGATAATCTCCTCCCCTTCATTTCAAAGGCAAAAAAACCCTTGAACTTCAACATGCCATATCTTCTGATCCAGAAATTGATTTTTGGACTTCCATATATCGTTAGAAAGATAGTTTCGAGGAGTATGCAATGGAGATGGTCTGATCTAGATTTGAGTACTTCTATGGCTTGGAATATGGCTTAAAAATTCACTGCTCTTTGGAAAATTTGATCAACTGAAAACTCATGATGCAGTGAGTGACAACACATGAAATGAGGGTAAACTCAAGATCGAATTGTGAAGCCAAAGATTCACCTGTTGCTCATCCTGAGGTCTTCTTGTTTGTCTTCTTGTGTGGACATCACATATGCACAAAGATTTATCTAAGGGAAAGAAACTACTCAAAACCCCTTCCTATCTGTATTGCATTAATCAAAGAATAGAGATGAATACATATACTTGCTCAAGCATGAGCACAACCTATAGGTGTATAATCTATCTCTTTGCCTAACTGACTGACTCTGGTCAACACTTGACCAATTTTCAAGCCCTCCGAGATCCTATTTCCTTACGCTGTTGGAAGGCACAATGGTAGGCGATGTGGTAGATGTTGTGGACATTGTGGTTCCATATTGGGTTGCAGACTTTTGGAAAACCATAGTGTTGAAATGGAAATAACAATGGAATAATCCAACTAATCTAATAAGAAAAAGGCCAGACAAAGTGGGTCCCATATTGGAACACCAGGTCATTGGAGGACTTAAGTGTCAAAATGGATTAGGAATAAATATATCTAAGGTGTGAAGTCTCGAAGCAATAGGAAATTACCTATTAGTTGAAGATGGCCGAGATCATTAATAGTATAAGACCATGGTTAGAGCTCTAGGTCACAACCCCCAGTTGCGAGGTGCTAAGAGATAGTTCTTAAGAGCTTCGAATCTTAAGACATTAGTCACGATACACAAGCTTATTATATTTATAAAGAAAGGAGTAGACCTAATCTATCGATGCCTGATGTGTTAGACATCGATTACAACATATGGTCATAGAGAACATTTAATCTGGCCCTGAGAGTTGGATTTCCATAACCTCATCAATGTGTTTGGAAAGGATAGAAGTGAAATAGACCAATGTCTAAGATATTTGGGTAAGAGTCACAACTCATGATCACGAGAAAGAGTACTTGTGAAAGATAAAGTGCTCAGGTAAGAAAAGGTGGATAATGACCCAAAGGAGAATAAGATCATGCAACATATTATAAATATGAATAGGTAGTTAAAGGATGTTGTGTGGTGATCATAGAATATGATAGAACATATATGTCATCAGAAAGAATGAGTGTGGTGAACACATGTGTAGGAGAAGCATGAGCATGTGGAGAGAACATGAGTGAAGTGGATGTGAAACCTATGCGACAGCAGTGGAGAACTATAGTTATATAGCTCAATAAGAGACAAAAAAGAAAGCACAATGAGAGTGTGCTGATAGATTTGAGAAAACACATGTAAACATAGTGTGTATATAAGAGAAGTGTGAGGTCTAGGCTAGTAAAGGAGAGTGAAGAATATAGAGTTGTACTATGCAATGTACTGTGATATGGTCTTATATATCGCATTCATTGTAAAGTGTCTTTTTACAATGAATGTAATTTATGAGTTGTCCTAGGACTAGGTATCCTTAGTATATAGGAGACAAAAGATACAATCATAACAAAATGGTGCAATGAAAGACTATAGCCTACATAAAAATATAACAATATAAATATTTAATCACTCAATATCTATGGCTTAATAAAGGATTTTATGGTTAACATGGAAATTATATAGGACTTAACATGCTCGTCCCCTTCAAACAAGCATAATCCTAACACTTGACTATCTGCATGTGTTTCTACATGAACAACTCATCTTCCCATGTCGCCTCTTCCACTGGTAGGTTCTTACATTTTATGAGGTACTCAATAATTACTTGATCTCTCAACTTCTTAATAATCCTTATTTGTAGGATTGTTTCTAGTTATAGTTTGTAGGATTTTTTCTAGTTCTATTTTGCTTAATAATCCTCTCCAATAATCTTTGCTAAAATAGTTTGGACTAGGATCTTATCACCGAGTTGTTTCTTTAAGAATGATAGAAGACTAGATGTACACATGAAGATGGAGGCAACTTTAATTTGTAAGCCATACTTCCAATCCTCTGCAACACATTAAATAAGGGCCATGATACCTTAGTGCTAATTTGTTTTCCTTATTTTGTTGCTTGAGAGATATTTTTTTATATCATTGTGTCATGCGGAAAGAGTCAATTTTGCGGACAAAACCGATCTCCCTAGAAGCTAAGGCTTTCTAGTGACAAACAAGACAATTAAACACTACCCTTCTCTAAATATGCATTTAGAATACAAGTAATCAGGTGTTTATAACATACCTTTAGTCCAACGCTTTGTAGTAGTCCAGCCTCGCCGATCCGGATGAGCTCCTCCTTCTCTTCGAAACCTGCATTCACTAACAAGCAAATGATTACATAGCACCTGAATAACTCATAAAATAAAACATATTCATCATACAGACCAAGGAGTATATGAAACAAATCATGTATAACAACCTGTTGAGAAAAATGAGCTTAATTGTATTAAGTGGAAACAAAAGAAACCATTACAACCTGTGCCTTGGTGTTGTGCAGGTCCCTCCTAGGGTCCAGCAAGAGTTCTCCTTTACTTTGATCATCTCACCCACTTCCAAATGAAGCTAAGAAAGGATCGGAATCTCTCCTCTCAAGCTCTATAAGGGAGTCCTAATTCTAGCAGCATCTACCCTTAGGAATGTTCAGCTTTCAACCCCCCTCCCTCTGGCCCAATGCCCGTATTTATAGTGCTTTAGAGGAAGTTAATCAGGTCCACCATCAATGGGATAAGCCCCTCTTTGAATGGGATAGCTCCCCTCTTGATGGGATAAGTTCCTCTTTCATAGGGATACATGAACCATCTGGAGGCGCTCAATACACATCAAACAAACTTCTAGAATGCTCTAGAATCGACCACAAGTAACTTTTTTGAAGTAAAACTCGCGCCTTTTGACCTTTACAGGGGTGCGCACCCACCCCTTTACAGACAGAGCGTACAAGTACGCAGGGAATGTGAACTTGAGGTGCGTACACGCATGTAAGGCTAAGAGAAACTACGTACCCAGAGTTATATAGATTTTTAAAGACTTTCTCTCTTTCTTGGAGTTTGACATGAAGAGCAGAGGTATAAGACTTGCCAAGGAGGATAGTATGACAGTTGATGGAGCCATACTAACTGCAAATAGTCATGGTGACAAATTTTAATGTAACAGATTTCCCTCTAAAGTGTGAAGCCTGTAGTAGATTAGGGTTTCATATCATCTAGGAAGGGTGAAGTACTTTATCATTTCAAGGATTATCTTGTGGAGAACCCAGTCGGAACCTGCAAATATTCAACACAAAATACATATATAAGATCATATCATCGCTGAGGTAGGCATTCCCATACTCAGATTGAAAACTTTAACTAACAAACTAATTACTGCTCTGATATAGGAATGATTTCGCAATACATCATAATCATAGACTCTTGTAGACACAGTATGGATGCAGCCATCTGTTTATGATTAGTATACTGTACAATGAATACAAAACTCCTCGCAGCCTGGATGGTGGAAACTAGATCCATGGTCTTCATTTCTACTTCCCGAAAAGGTACGATTCTATCCATGCGAATAAATGAGTTGATGTCGAACATGGTAGAAACCACTTGATTACCAGTCGATGATGTAAACTGTTAACAAGTGTGAGAGAGACCACCAGTGATGTCAATGGTTCTCAAAGTACCCAGTACAATCCATGAGATGTGAATGAATGAGTTGATGTCGAACATTTCACGGAATCCTTCGATCGAAAGTCAATGATGTAAACCATCGTCAAAGGCGAGAAACCTGCCATTGATGCATGCAGATTTCAAGGTACTGATGATTTCTAGGTCATCTTTCTAGATAATGTGCTGATGTCGATAGAAAGCGACCCATTGCAGGCAAGCCCACAACACGAAATCATAGATCAAGTTGAAGAAATGTAGCTGTAAGGACTGACTCAGGGATGGTCAAGATGGATGACGGGTATTTTGCAGATGAATGGTTTATTTGCAATGACCTCTTGAACACATAATGACACAACAGATGGCTTGGTGACAATTGACCCAAAGTTAATACCCGGAATCCGGCTGAAGATTTTCAATGTGGTTTGATCAACTGTTAGGCAAAGGATTTCCCAACCCAGGTGAATGAAAAGTGTTGTGTTCAAGAGTGGTGATAAGGTTTTTCTGAGACAAAGGATAACAAATAGGCTCATTTTTCTCTCTTTTCCCCCACCATTTCTGGCAAGTACCTCTTTATTTTTTACAAGCTTGAGGAGGATAACATATGCTTGATTATAAGCTCATCCTTCGGATGAGTCCAACTTAGTTTTAGATTTGAACCTTAAGAAGGAGTGGTCCGTTCCTGTTTGTAATCGAACAGGTCCTTTACTGTGAAATTTTAACGAGTCTAGTATAGGAGAAACTCGATGTTTTTCAATTTTAGAGAGTCTGAAAAACTTAAGAAGACTCCAGGGTTGAACGTTTTCGTAAATTTGTGTCTCCCAAGCCCGAAAGAGTATAAAATAATACTTGAGAGAACCGCTTGATCTTTTATGACCAAGGAGTACTTTCATAATTAGTGTCTTTGACCTGAAAAGTAAAAAGCGATCAAGGAAACATCGTTTTATTTCCAATATCGAATTTGAAACGACAAAAATCCGACAATCTTTTCATGTTTTTACGGTCAGAAAAGGGCTATAAGAGGACCGTCTTTTAATTCTGTTTTAACGAGTGTAAAAGAAACGCTCGGCAATCTTTTCATATTTTAGGAGTCAGAAAAGGGCTTAAAAGAGAACTCCAAGGTTTCACTTTTTCGTAAGTTTTAACGAGTTCGAAAAAATGATAAAAATGTACTCATATGGCCGACTTTCAATTTAATTTACGAGCAGGAAAAGACGGAAAGAACTCGGCATTTTCATTTGTTTTACGAGAATGAAAGATAGCAAAATAATCTCGGGATTTTCATGAGTTTAACGAGTCTTAAAAATAACCGAAATTGACTCGAGATAGGTTTCATTTTTACAAAAGCTTGAAACAGAGGAAAACTATGCTTCAAAGTAGTTTCATTTTTACACAAGCTTGAAACATAGAGAAAACTGTGCTTGATGCCCCCTAAGCGTAACTGCTAGAGCGCATGACCCCCCAGCTTCATTTCATTCAACTGGATACAAGCTGGATGGAATGAAGGTTCATCTACGAGATCATTTAAAAAACTTGACCTAAAACTGTAAAACAATTATGCAAAACACTGAAATAACTAACCTAAATATACAACTTAACATTTACGAGATCTAGTCAAACTCTCGATTCAAGTAGAGGAGGATTTGTTTCATTTTTTAACGAGTTTGACATAGGAAAAGAACTATGCTTGGATTCAGTTTCATGTTTATGCAAGCTTGAAACGAAAAACTATGCTTGTTATAAGTTCGCATGGCCCGAGCATAATGACGCAAATCGAGGTACATGCCCCCCAAGCTTCATTGCATTCAATGAGGTGGATGGAATGAAGCTTTACTTTCGAAATCTTGGAAAGACTCGTGGGAGTTGTTTCATTTTTTAGTGAGGTTGACACAGGAAAAGAACTATCCTCAAAACCCTTGTTTCATTTTTTAAACGAGCTTGACACAAGATAAGGAACTATGCTCATAACTACTCTCTACAATCTACCTACTTAACCTACCCTTGTTTCATTTTTTAACGAGCTTGACACAAGACAAGGAACTATGCTCAAGACTCCTTGTTTCATTTTTTAACGAGCTTGACACAGACAAGGAATTATGCTCCAGAGGTTCGCATGCCCCCAGCATAATGATGCAAAGCAAGGTACATGCCCCCCAGCTTCATTTCATTCAACTAGTTGGATGAAATGAAGGTTTACTTTCAAGACTCAACTCGAAAAGGGGGTTGTTTCATTTTTTAATGAGGTTGACACAAGAAAAGAACTATCCTCAGACCTGATTCATTTTGTAACGAACTCGGCATTTTCATTTGTTTTATGAGAATGAAAGATAGCAAAATAATCTCGGGATTTTCATGAGTTTAACGAGTCTTGAAAATAACCGAAATTGACTCGAGATAGGTTTCATTTTTACAAAAGCTTGAAACAGAGGAAAACTATGCTTCAAAGTAGTTTCATTTTTACACAAGCTTGAAACAGAGAGAAAACTGTGCTTGATTCCCCCTAAGCGTAACTGCTAGAGTGCATGCCCCCCCAGCTTCATTTCATTCAACTGGATACAAGCTGGATGGAAT
Source organism: Pinus tabuliformis (assembly GCA_031772625.1). Lineage (NCBI taxonomy): Eukaryota > Viridiplantae > Streptophyta > Pinopsida > Pinales > Pinaceae > Pinus > Pinus tabuliformis. The sequence goes on from CM062805.1 coordinate 122,076,637, forward strand.
GAAGGTTCATGTACGAGATCATTTTTTAACGAGCTGGACACAAGACAAGGAACTATGCTCAAGACTCCTTGTTTCATTTTTTAATGAGCTTGACACAAGACAAGGAATTATGCTCCAGAAGTTCGCATGCCCCCATCATAATGATGCAAAGCAAGGTACATGCCCCCCAGCTTCATTTCATTCAACCAGTTGGATGAAATGAAGGTTTACTTTCAAGACTCAACTCGAAAAGGGGGTTGTTTCATTTTTTAATGAGGTTGACACAAGAAAATAACTATCCTCAGACCTGATTCATTTTGTAACGAACTCGGCATTTTCATTTGTTTTACGAGAATGAAAAATAGCAAAATAATCTCGGGATTTTCGTGAGTTTACCGAGTCTTGAAAATAACCGAAATTGACTCGAGATAGGTTTCATTTTTACAAAAGCTTGAAACAGAGGAAAACTATGCTTCAAGGTAGTTTCATTTTTACACAAGCTTGAAACAGAGAGAAAATTGTGCTTGATGCCCCCTAAGTGTAACTCAGTAACAGGAACTATCCTCATACCTGATTCATTTTTTAATGAGGTTGACTCAGTAACAGGAACTATCCTCAAAACCCTTGTTTCTACAATCTACCTACATATCCTAAAATCTACCTGATTCATTTTTTAATGAGGTTGACTCAGTAAAAGAACTATCCTCATGCTAGCCTGTTTCATTTTTTAACGAGGTTGATACAGGAAAAAACTATCCTCGTACCAACTGATTCATTTTTTAACGAGGTTGACATAGGAAAAGAACTGTCCTCATACTCACTGATTCATTTTTTAACGAGGTCGACACAGTAAAAGGAACTTTCCTCGTAGACACCTGTTTCATTTTTTAACGAGGTTGGCACAGGAAAAGAACTATCCTCGCACACACTGATTCATTTTTTAACGAGGTTGACACAGTAAAAGGAACTTTCCTCATTCATTGATCATGGCTTCCAACTGGAAGAAAGACATGTCAATGGACACACCTTGATCATGGCTTCCAAAAGGTCTTCATCAGAAGGAAGAATATTTCTTTGGAAGGAACACATGTCAAGGGACTCAAAAGGGATAAGAACATCGTGTTCAAGTAATCCCATAGAGTTTTCCATGTCAATTACCGGATCTAAATCAAAGGAAGATGAGCAAACAATGAGAGGCTCACTTACATCGGTAACTGAAAACATGGGACCAGTTGCCACATAATTAACCCGTGGCAGGGTAGATACCACTTTAGAATCAAGAACATTTAGGGGTGTCATATTATTGGTAGTTGAGACAAGACTAGGGAACGAAAGCTGGTCTATAGTCACAATACTGCCATTGTGAGGGAAAGACATCACGCGAAAGAGTGTCGATACGACAGCTTTCATTGCATAAACATAGTCTCGCCCAAGGAGTAAATTGAAATACAAGGGACCTCGAACTACCATAAGATCAATACAGACAGTTTTACCTTCCAAGGTAATAGAAAACTTAGGAAGGATCCCTAAAGGTTCACTAATGGTTCTGTTAAAAGCTTTCAGATTCTGCGTAATAGGCGCAAGCTGAGGGGAACCCAAAGCTTTCCAAACAGTTGAGGATAAAATACTAACAGAAGCACCTTCATCTACCTGAGTACGATGTATGTCCCTACCACCAGCCTTGACAATGATTTGGAAAGGGATGGAGGAAGGAAGATGAGGTTCTGTCAGTCTATTCCAATCAAAGGAAAAGACCTCAGTACTTGGAGGGGGTTCTGTAGAAACAGGTGAAATGCCCCCCGGCATAGAAGAATCTGATGTAACAAGAAGAACCTGAGCGGTATGAAGTTCACTCTCTAAAGGGAAAGTGGGATCGACCGAATGTGAAATTGAATCGACCACTTGATCAACTAATGGATCATCAACCTGAGTGACATGAGTTTCACTCTCCAATGGGAGAGTGTGATCAATTGTACTTGAATTTAGATCAATCACTCCGTCAATTGACGGTAGGTTGGGAGAAAGTTTACGGTAACCAGTTGGAAATTCTTGCTGTGGAACAGTAAGGTTTTCCAACAATGCTGAGGCTTCATCCATGTGAGGGCAAATGTGAGTTTGATGACTCCCTTTGCATAACTTACAAGGAAACCTAACTTTACCCTTTTTCCCAGGAACCTGACTATCATTGGTTGATGGATCAATGGAAAGTTGATGAGATTTTTCTGACCATACTTCCAAGACCTTTGGAATACCAGGACAATTGACAAGGAAGTGGTCACCCTTACAAAGCCTGCAAGGGTATTTGGGTTTACGATGCATGTTGGAATTTTCCTCAACACAACTAACACTTACAGCCATGGTTGGTTGGTTGACTTCGTTTTTATCTTGCTTCTTCTTCTTCTTCTTATTCTTCCCTTTCTTCTTCTTCTTAGACACCTGGTTACTAGCATCAATGCTTTTACCAAGCGAAGAGGAGGAAATGGAGGAAGAAAAATTAGGCGAAGAAGGTAAAGGGTCAACAAAAGGTTGGTGATGTTGAGATGGTGAGCTCTGTTGAGGTGGAACAATTGGAGTATTTTGGGCCAACGAAGTTGAAAATAACCATATCGGTAAACCTATTGTAAATCCAGGTAATGACAAAGTAGCCATATAAGGAGGACCAACATTTCCAAAGTAAGGAAAAGTACTAGGATTCTCTTTAGGAGGGGTTCCTAGGTTGGTAAATTCTGGAACATTTGCCATTTTATTCAACTTCAGTGAATTTTATTAACAATTTAAAACTAAAATTAACAATTCACAATTCACACCTATGGTCTCTAAAAGTAAAAACAAACAAATTAACACGTGCTATCAAATCTAGGAGTCAAACCACACACAAACAGTAACCTTCCGGACCGAAAACACTAGTTGGTGATGAAATCCAACATCGCAGAATTCAGTACAGAAGTAGCGGGTGGAACAGTTACCCCGGCAACCTGCTTAATGAATAGACTGGACCAAGTTCCTCCACTTTAACCGTCTCGAGTGAAGTGAACCCCCCAGAAAATCCAAGTGAGTCTAGCCGACGTCTGCTCCAGGTACAGTGGGATCTTCCCTCCACCGTCACCTTGGGTAGAACCCTAAAGATAATAGTCACTAAGGTCACCAACGACAACAAATATACCTGGGGGAACAGTCTACGATCCGATAGCACGCAAGGGCAGAGTAACAAGCTCAATCCCCTTGCCGGCTCCTTGACAATAATCCAAGGTTTACCGACAAGTGACCCCAGGCTCCTCGACAATGGTTAATCCGAGGTTTACCGTTTGTAGTACGTGCATATCTGGCGTCGTTCCCAATGAAGGAGGATTGATCCCCTCACTGGTTCGGAAACGATCTCGTGCTTCTCCTTTATGAGGAGCTTTCCCAGAGCATAAATGTAACAGTTGGATTTATCCTACCGCAAGATGAGCTACTTGTTTGGTTTTTCTGTCTTGGAGAGTTAATTACTCTCCTACTCCAAGACACTAGCCTAAGCTATGTTGGTGTATCAGAGCCCTAGAAATGTAAAAATTACTAGATGAATTTTAATTAAGCGCTGTGTTATTTAGGCTGTTATTACTCAAAAGGGTAAATGGATACGAAACCAATGGTGTTATGACCTGACTCAACTGAATGCAATCGAATATGATAATGTAATCTTTTCAATTCGATGAATCCTAACTAAAGTAAGGAGAGAGTTTCCATTCACTTCCAACAATGAAAAAAATTGATCACTAAGAGATAATATAACAAATTCTCTAATGCACTAATTTCATCAAAAAAAACTAATGCAAATCAATTCCAAAATAGTTTTTTTATTTTTATTTTTGTGTAAGTTCAAATCAAAGAAAACTAATCTAAATCTACGATTGATTTTTTAGAATGTAAACTATGCAATTGTAATCTATGCACAATTCACTTGAAAAGTATGCAAATGTAATCTATGCACATTTTTCATTCATATTCTGAAAATGAGAATTCTAATTATGCAAATGTGATCTATGCAAGAGAATTCTCAAACACAAGACGATTCTAATGTAATCTAAGAACCAATCAAGTGCAAGTCGAGAAAATTGGGTGAGAGTTCCAATGATCAAAAAATAAAAACACTCAAAGGCGATTAACACTCATACACAATTTAGCCCCCTCGGCGAATGAGGGGGAATTTTTTTTTTGCAAAAACAAAAGCAAAAAGATGCAAAATTGTGAAAAGACTGAGACCAACCTCCAAGTAATGACCAAAGGAAATCAAATTTAGAATTTCTCAAAAAAGAGACTCAAAAAGACCCAATTGATAAAAGCTTAGAGCAGGAATGCTAATGAAACAAGCTTAGATGAAAACTTATGACAGGTAACCAGTGGATCTGGGCAGCAAAAAACAAATTATAAACAAAATCTAAGAGGCAAAAAGGAAAAAATGGAATTTTCTCAACTTTTGATAGGGTACGCAGGCAGCCTGTTTGCACAGGTGCGGCCACGCTTTGTGTACAAAGCTGCAGTGCATACAGGTACGCACTGTGCTTAACGCAGAGGGTGCGTACTGCTAGCAAAACCAAGAGAAATAAAAACTAATTTAACCCTAAGCTATTCCACCCAAATTCACAGTCAATCAGTAAAAAACCAGAAAGAAATCAATTTTTCTCAAATCAAAGTATCAATCAAAAGAGAAATCAATCAAATCCATGGATTCCCCAGTATGGTCGCCATTTTGTCATGCGGAAAGAGTCAATTTTGCGGACAAAACCGACCTCCCTAGAAGCTAAGGCTTTCTAGTGACAAACAAGACAATTAAACACTACCTTTCTCTAAATATGCATTTAGAATACAAGTAATCAGGTGTTTATAACATACCTTTAGTCCAACGCTTTGTAGTAGTCCAGCCTCGCCGATCCGGATGAGCTCCTCCTTCTCTTCGAAACCTGCATTCACTAACAAGCAAACGATTACATAGCACCTGAATAACTCATAAAATAAAACATATTCATCATACAGACCAAGGAGTATATGAAACAAATCAAGTATAACAACCTGTTGAGAAAAATGAGCTTAATTGTATTAAGTGGAAACAAAAGAAACCATTACAACCTGTGCCTTGGTGTTGTGCAGGTCCATCCCAGGGTCCAGCAAGAGTTCTCATTTACTTTGATCAGCTCACCCACTTCCAAATGAAGCTAAGAAAGGATGGGAATCTCTCCTCTCAAGCTCTATAAGGGAGTCCTAATTCTAGCAACATCTACCCTTAGGAATGTTCAGCTTTCAACCCCCCCTCCCTCTGGCCCAATGCCTGTATTTATAGTGCTTTAGAGGAAGTTAATCAGGTCCACCATCAATGGGATAAGCCCCTCTTTGAATGGGATAGCTCCCCTCTTGATGGGATAAGTTCCTCTTTCATAGGGATACATGAACCATCTGGAGGCGCTCAATACACGTCAAACAAACTTCTAGAATGCTCTAGAATCGACCACAAGTAACTTTTTTGAAGTAAAACTCGCACCTTTTGACCTTTACAGGGGTACGCACCCACCCCTTTACAGACAGAGCGTACAAGTACGCAGGGAATGTGAACTTGAGGTGCGTACATGCAGGTAAGGCTAAGAGAAACTGCGTACCGAGAGTTATATAGATTTTTAAAGACTTTCTCTCTTTCTTGGAGTTTGACATGAAGAGCAGAGGTATAAGACTTGCCAAGGAGGATAATATGAAAGTTGATGGAGCCATACTAACTGCAAATAGTCATGGTGACAAATTTTAGTGTAACACATTGTAGTCTCACAAATACCCAATCCCCTACCTCAAATTCACTCTCAGTACGATGTTCATTTGCTTGTGGTTTCATCCCAATTTATTGTATAAGCAAGTTGTCAAATAGTATTTTGAGAATATCTTATTAGTGTCATATGTGGTCCTCTACTACTTGAGCCTCTCAAAGGTGATGTGATGGATCAAGGATGATATCCTTAAAGTGCCATAAATGGTGATGTTTTTGATGAATTATGGAAGGATGTGTTGTACCACAACTCTGCTAAGGGAAACCACTTGACCCATTATATTTGTTAAATAGATGAAAAACAATGTAGATATATTTCTAAAAATTTATTCACAATCTCAACTTGCCGTTTAGATTGAGGATAGTAATATGAGTTGTGGGCCAATTGGGTACCCAAACAAGGAAATAATTTAATCCAAAATTTGCAATGAAAATTGGTTTTTTGTCACTTGCAATAATATTTGGTATTCCATGTAATTTTTGGACTATTTCCATGAATGCTTCTGCCACTTACTTCCTTATAAAGGATGAGAAAAATATAAAAAATAGCATACTTTTTCATTCAATTTACCACTACCATAATGACACTTTTTCATTTAGATTTGGGTAAATATGTAATAAAATCCATTGAAACTTCTTCATAATGCTAGCTTGGTATTGCTAATGGTTGTAGGATCCCTAGGATCTTGATTGTATGTCCCATATTTTGTTGGCATACCGCACATCAAGCCATAATTTTGACATATGCTTTGGGATGTTCCCAAAAGAATTATTTTTTTATCCTATGGTATGTCTTCGAGAACCCCAAATGTTCTCCTATAGGAGAAGTGTGTAATTCCAAAATGAACCTTCGTTTGAGTTGAGAATTCTTTCAGAAGCATAAGTGATATTGATACCACAAAAAACAATTAGACTTCCCCATAAATTTTTCTACTTCATTGGGTTCCTCTTATTGTTGTTGAAAGATTTTGCATATCTTCTCATATTTTGTCCATTATACCCTTGCTTCTTCCACCCAATAAAATTGTGGAATAGAAATAGCACATAGTAATTTACCCTTTTTGTCTCCCCCTCTCCTTGAAAGTGAACCTACAATAATTTTTGTTTTCCCTTTTTGTAGATAATTTCAAAGTGCAGACATTTTGTAGGGCGTCTCCTCTATCTTTCGCACTCTCGTCTAGACCTCTCATATCTAGTAGGCACAATTTTCAAACACATGTAGGAGTCACATGAGCTGCATTGGAACCATTAACTATGGGATTCAATATGCAAAAAAATGTACTTTGGATCTCATTGGCCACACTGATTTAGATTGGGTTGGTGATAACATTGATTGGAAGTCCAGTTTAGGATATGTTCTCAATTTGGGTTGTGGCCCCATTTGGTAGTCCAACAAAAGCAATTTGTGATTGCTTTATCATTGGCAAAGTTCAAATACAAAGGTGTACATAACATTTCCATTTAGGCCTTTTGGTTGTGGAACTTCCTTAATGAACTTGGTATCATATTTCATTGTCTGAAGGTCATCTGGAGTGACAATCAAAGCACACTAAATTTTGTAGACATCTAGTGGAGCGGAAACAAACAACAATATTTAGATACACATGTGCTGCATTTGAGAATTTGTACATGATGGGGTCATCGACTTGCAGCGTTATCCCATATATGAACAGACTATCGACATTATTATGAAGACTTTCACTGAGCAAAAGTCTCACTTTCTACAAACTGCCTTTGGGTGAAGGACACAACTGCATAGGAGTTGTATTTCTTTATTCCCATTCATTCTGTTCTATCTAGTAGTGCTTCAGGGGGTTTTGGAGATAACATACACTTAATTGTACTTCAATTAGACTAGTGAGTGGAGTCATGCATGAAAACCTGGTTATTATCACTAAAAGAGCACTCCACAAGGCATGCATGAGTTCTACTAATCTCTACTTGCATGAGATACTTAACTAAGGACTGCATGGCCAATTATTAACAAGGAATATCTGCACTTACATGAGAGAATTAACTAATAACTACAAGTCTAATTGATTAGGACTTAGTGTCACTTTTTCTCAGTGCATGTTCCTATTTCTCTAGATTCACTAATAACTTACTACTATATTAGTTCAATCATGTAAAATATATTTCCCGGATGCGGGTGCAATGGCAACGTGGTAATGGCGTGAGCCATCACGTGGGCAAGTGGCAGGCCCGCGGCGTCAAAGGGTACCACGATAAGCGGATTATTAATACGCATAAACTCAGACAGAGGAAGGCATTAATGCCTGTCTTCTCGGCTCGAGGGAGGGGGATGGAGATCGATGCAGTGGAGCGTTTTAAGGAAGGAATGTGCAGTGTACAGGGGAATATGGGTAAGCAATGTGCAGAGGCCTTGCTCCGCTCAGAAGGCAATGAGCATAAGGATTTGAGATGCGTCACGCTGGTTTCTAAGCCAGGAAAGAACACACCCTGCAACGGTGCTGAGATTGTGTTGGTTTTCATAGCGGGAGGAGCTCGGGGTGCTTGGGTAAGGCCGCATTCAGAAATGCCGAGGGAGAGGTCGCGGATGGGCAGCAGACGAGGGGGAACCAGAGGCAGGGCCCTCTCGCAGCAGCAAAATTACAATTCGCCCTCCTCCTCCATCGAAGTAACATCAATGCCGCAGAGGTACCAAGGCAGCAATGAGGAGGATGGTGGTTTTGATGGCAGAAACCCAAGTTCAGAGGAGGGTCAGCAGGAGCTCCCAATGCTCAGGTATCGGCTCCCCTGCCCTCAAGCTAATTCCACTCTGATCGTTTCTATTTCGGTTGAGCCGGGCATCTCTCAGAACATAGAGGCAGAGCCTTTACCGGAATGGCCTCGCTCTAGCAGAGAGGAATCTCTGGTCGCTTGCCTTCCGGTTGGGGTAGGCACCAGTGGGTTGGCCCCTGGACGTGTGCTCGGTTCTGAACTTGTGCGCCCAGCTTCTAACTGTGAACATGCTGCCGGCCCTTCAACGCTTGCTGGTCCAAGCAAGCCAGCACCAGAAGGGAGCCCGGACGCGGTCATCCAGCTCTCCGACTCCGAAGACACGCTCCGTTTCGGCTGCCGGATTGAAGAGGCGCCCCAGACCACCGATGATGAATAAACTCGCCCCGGTAACCTCTGCTGTTTTTCTTGGGTTCTCAATGTATGACTCTGCCAAGCGATATCTACACCTCTGTCAATGTGTCGGCTTTAATTGTTCAAGTGTCGAATGTAATTGTTCAAGTGTCGGCTGTAATAGTCCAGGTGTCTGTCGGTCTTTGTATGGGTCAGTCCATGGCCCTGGTGTCTGTTCTGTCACTATGTGTTCTGTTAATATGTCTTGAGTGGTCAAGCAACAAATTCCAATTTTGAATCTGCTCAATTTTGGAAATGGAAGCAGAGCAAGGAAAGGGCTGATAGGCAAAACTTCATAGCCTTGCCCATTGTAATCTTTATGTATCTCTGTTTTATATAATAATAGATTTAGTCACATTCAGAAAAAAAAAAATCATGTAAAATATATTGCATTAAACTGTATTCTTTCATATTTTTTATTTTTATTTTTTATTTAAATCAAATTTATTATTATATTTTTTTTTCATTTTTCTTTCTTCCTTCATTACCAGTTTTATTCATTATTTTCCAACTACATCCATGCGTGTAAATTCAATTACAATTTCCCAAAAAATTAATAAATTAAAAATTCTTACAAATTTCTAGAATCCACCCCCTTAAAAGAGAGTTGAAATAATTTGAGACATTTGTCCGAACGCAAATCTCCAAGAGAGAAATTGATAGATATAAATAGATTTTTCATCTTCATGTTATTCAACTGTAAGGAGCAGACGCTAATACGCAGCAGCTTGAAGCTTTTCCACTTCTACATGTTTATTGTTTTGTTTTAGATATTCTTTTGTCATCTATATTATTATATATTAAGAATAATTAATTATAAATGTGAAATTGCACACATCTATTCAAAGTTTGACTATCACCGAGTTTTCAACTAATACTAAATGCTCTAAATTTTTCGGGTATAGTACAAGTTTGATGGCTAATGAAACATGGTAGCGGGTAACCACCCTGCTATAAGTTTGATGGCTAATGAAACATGGTAGCCGCTAACCACCTGGTTATAGGGCATTAAATGTCCGGGGAGATGCAAGCTGGATAACCCGATAACACCCGAATTCGGAAACTGGGCATTAAAGTGTTATCGGATTATCCAGCCTGCATCTCCCCAAGCATTTAATGCCCTATAACAAGCTGGTTAGCCGTTGCCAATGAAACACTATTTAACATATCAATTCAACGGTATCATAAAAACATCCATGGCATCATCAGGTTACATAGACTTCCATTTATGACTTCTTCATCGACAAATATTGTTTCAAAATTTACATGAAATATATATATATAGATATAAATATAAATATAAATTGTTTCATATATATAGATAAGATGATCCGTGACAGCTCAACTGCTCCTTGATTGTGATTGACCTTACCTTGCATCACGGCGATTGACCTTATTCATCTGCCATTATGAAATTTGGGAGTAAGTTGCAGCTCACGTCGCTTAATAAAGTCATTTCTCACCTCTTCAGTATTTTCTAAGTGTACAACTTCAATTTAGTTGTGTACGCACAAATTTGGGAGTGATTATTATCTTTGTGCGTTATAATATGATATCAATTTATTAAATTAAATATAGTTATATAAATTAAATACTTTATCAAAGTAAATATTATAATATATTTAAAAAAATTTGTAATAATCTGAACTAATAATAAATTATAAGAGTTCGTTTTATAATTATTTTTTATTATTATTAAAAATATTTTAGGGATATTTTCTAGAGATTAATCCTTATGATTATCTAATAATTATTGATAACTCTGTTACCAAAATAGATTAAATATTTGGTAAAAGCTAAGAGACATAAATTTATGATAAACAACAAAACATTTATTTAATTATATATTTCAAAAAAAACATTTATTTAATCATAAAAAGATAGGGTATAAATTAACTAAATTACAACTTTATTATTATTATAAAAAAAATAAATATAAACTAAATATATAGATTTAAAAAGCATATAACATAATTTTTTATTTTCTGAATTCATCTTTATTTTATTAAATAATTATCAATAATACATATTAAAAAATCATAATTTTTTCCACATAACACTTCTTATTATGTATATCATTTTTTAATTAATTAATTTACATAACACTTCTTAGTATGTATATCAATTTTTAATTAATTAATTTAAATAAAAAACGATTATTAAGTCTAAATCTTTAATGTGTATAAAATTAACACACAAACTAGCTGCATCTTTGTTTATACATTTTTAACATTTTATCTCATTAAATCACACACTAAAAAGTTATGTCGGCACAAAATATATAATAGGTTAATTGAACTTTTCATATACAAATCAGTAGCTTGTCTTTGATTTTGATACTGCTTCTCTTATTTTAAGATTCCAAACAGTGAACCCAACCTCTGAAGCAGACTTTAATAGATAAAGTTCCAGAGATGAGACTGACACTACAAATAAACAAGATTCTGCTGGGATTTGAGGGGAGGAAGAGGGTATGCCGTCCATCCAATTTACAATGAATAACTGAAGATTATATACGCAGTGATGCAACCTACACCAAGACAGCGACTATTCGTGTCTATCTCGGCACAATATTTGACGTTTGAATCCGTCCATAAATTCTTCCACTTTCCTGTTAAAATCTTCGTCTATCTTGGAAGCCATTTCGTTGTACTTTTAGTCTATCATGGAACATCCACAAGCTGCATCACTTTATGAGGTACTGATGAGCAAACAAAGTTATCATCCCACGTTCATTATACACAGCGATGGTATTCTATGTCATCAGTCACTGCAAGTTGCAATCTCCTTAAAGACAGAGACTGTTGTCTCTCAAGACACAATTGACGTTTGAATTTCGCTATAAATTCTTCCACTCTTCTCTTCAAATCGTCGTCTATCATGGGAGCCATTTCATTGTAATTCTTACTTTCTATAACCGCTGGAACGTCCACAAGCTGGATCACTTCATGAGGTACTGATGTGCACAGAAAATTATCCTTTAAATCCGCATCGCAAATCCCCATGTAATTGTCCCTGGAATCGGTGTCCTCGGCTCTGAAGATAAACTTCATCTCTTCAGTGGGTTGGCTATCGTCTGATTTAGGCGTTTCGAGCGCGCGAAACGATCCCGCGCGAAAAGCTGTAACTTCATTTGATTTACATGGCAATTCCGATAAGTGGGTGTTGAGTGTGATTGTAATTATGATAATATTGCATACCACGAACATGATGAGAGTGTCCGAAGCATTGAATGAATTTATAAGCTCACTGGGGAGACACAAATCTGCAGGCCAAAACACTGCCCACAACAGCATTACCGAAACCATCCCCATGATCATAACAACGGCAAAACGTTTTATTTGTTTGATCTCCATATTCTCCTTTGCTGCTGCTGCTACTGCTATTAATGTACTCTCCCTTCCGGACAAAGGGAGGATTTAAAGAATAGTGAAGTGGGCAGCAAGCAACGGAAATTTCGGGGAAATAGACGTATGGCTGGCCAGGTCTACATATCTCGTGTTCATTGCGGTCAATTATCAATAAATTATCCCAGGGAAAAGAGGTATGGCTGGCCAAATCTACATGCGCAGCTCATGTTTAGTCTTAATTTTGTGTCTAATTTCAATTTTGTCGTCATCTGTGTGAGACTCTATTGATTCCAATTTTCTGAATAGACCTCCACCATTTTCGCAGCTGTTTTGGAAAATTTTAAAAAATGAACAGGAATATTATAAATATTCAACGCAAATCAACGCCGGAAGATTCCAGAAATGAATGCGTTCAATAATATTAGTAAATTTGCAAATGTACTTTCTTTCTTTCTTTAAAAGAAAAACTTGGGCGTCAGTGCAGTACCAACATTCTTCAGCATTTAGATGACGATGGATTGATTAATGTTGATAGGTTGATTAATGTGGAGTTCACTCGTCATCTAATTAATAATTTACTGAAATAAACAATTTCAAGATGCGTGGAGTACACTCTTCAGAAGCATTCATTCTCGACAGAACAAAAAAAAGTAAATTGCGTCGATTGTCTTGAGAAGCAGGGGGGAAAAGGTAAATTGACCAACTGGAAGCCCGGGACCATGGACCCAACATGTGTCAATGTTAACCCATCCATTCAATGTTAAATACAGTTGACTGAACATGTGTCGGTTTGCGATGTCAACAAATCTAATGTAATAGGTGTCTGACCGTTATATACAGTTTGACAACAGAAATTTTTTACCGGAAATACTGTCACAGCAATTTCCACAGGAAAAGTTAAAAGCAATACTGTTACAGTAATTTGATCTCCATTGTAGAGTTGATAAATATCTATTTATAGAAAAACTCATTACAATTTTAAGTGTATATAATAAAGTTGGCTAACATTGTATGAATATTAGTCAGGCGAGGGTAACTCCAGCAATTCATGAGCGCAAGAAACAACTTGATGATTTTATTCATTAGACTATTATTATTTATACATTTACAAAACGGATCAGTTCATCTTCTAGATGACTGTCCGGCTTCACCTCATCCGTTTCGGATTAGGTGTCAACATTCTCCCGCTTAATCTGAAGGGATGTTGGTGAGTCCAAGCATCGTTCTGAATCTTTCAAGCTTTTCTCTTCCAAGCGCTTTGGTGAAGATGTCTGCAATTTGCTCGTTTGTGGAACAATGACGGAGATGGATTGTTTTGGCCTCAACATGATGTCGGATCAGATGATATTTAGTATTGATGTGCTTAGTACGATCATGGAACTTTGGGTTCTTGGCCAACTTTATTGCAGAGGTGTTATCAATCATGAGTGGAGTAGATTGTATTTGTTTTACTTGCAAATCTTCAAGAATTTTCCTGAGCCACACAATTTCTTTCGTTGCTTCAGTTGCTGCCACGTATTCTGCTTCTGTTGTGGAATCTGGTGGTACTGATTGTTTGCGTGATCTCCAGGAGACAGCTCCCGATCCAAGACTCATAGCATATCCTGAAGTAGATACCCCAGTTTCTTTGCCTCCATCGAAGTCTGAATCAGAGTATCCAATCAAGTTGAAGTCGTCCACCTGTGTATACTTGATTCCAAGGTCTTGAGTTCCCTTCAAGTACCTTAGAACTCTTTTTGCAGCAAACCAATGTCCCTCACAAGGCTTTTGCATAAACCTGGAGAGGATTCCAACAGCAAATGAAATGTTTGGTCTGGTAGTAGTGAGGTAGATGAGACTTCCTACAAGCTGTCTATACTTTGTTGCATCCTCAAATTCCTTTCCTTCAATAGATGTGAGCTTCAAGTTTTGTTCCATTGGAGTAGAAAGAGGATTGCACTCTATCATGCCAAATCTATTTAACCAATCTCCAATGTATTTCTTTTGAGAAAGAAATATGGACTTTGGATGTTGGGTTACTTCAATGCCAAGATAGTAATGAACATAGCCCAAATCAGTCATTTCAAAAAAATTTCCTAATTCTTTCTTTATGGATGCAATATAGCTTTCATTGTTCCCTGTCATTAAAAGATCATCTACATATACCACAAGATATACAACTGTTTTGCCAACTTTCTTGACAAATAAAGTTGCATCATCAAGATCAAAATGTTTGAAGTTGAGTTTCAGAAGATGCTCAGTTAGTTTTTCATACCAGGTTCGTGGTGCTTGTTTGAGGCCATACAAGGACTTCACAAGTTTGCATACTTTGTGTTCATGTCCTTTCACAGCAAATCCTTCAGGCTGGGACATAAAAACATTCTATTTTAGATCTCCATTCAATAATGCAGTTTTTACATCCATTTGATGGACTTTCCAACCGTTCTGAGCAGCTAGTGCAAAGAGTGTCCGGATGGTGGCCCATTTTGCTGTGGGAGCAAAAGTTTCCTCATAATCGACCCCTTCCTTCTGTGCAAAACCTTTTTCCACAAGCCTAGCTTTGTGCTTGTCAAGTGAGCCATCAGCTTTGTACTTGTTCTTGTAGACCCACTTGTAGCCAATTGGTTTGGTTCCAAATGGAGGATCAACCAGCTTCCAAGTGCCATTCTTTATGAGGGCATCATACTCCTTCTGCATCGCTTCTTTCCATTCATCATGAGAAGCAGCTTCTTTGAAGGAAGTTGGTTCAAAATCTGTAGACAAGTTCAATTCACAATCATAAGTAACATCCATGTCAACAGGTGAATTAAAGTTATCTACATCACCTCCATCTTGTCGGTTTGAATTTCTGGTTCCTGTTTTTCCAATTTCATCAGGATGAACACTTTCAAGTGTCTTTGTTAGCCACTTTGGGGGACCTTTCTGAGATGGTCCAGGCTGTTCTATTGATTGAGTTGGGTCTGAATCAAGATTGAGTCTCCCAATTCTATCAATTACATCACTTAAAGCATCATCCGTTGTTGGAGTGTCATGCAGGGGAGATTGTTCTTCAGAAGGAGATTCCACATGTTGATCTAGTATAGGAATCCCCCCTTCAAGATGTGGAATCTGATTATCAAACTCTTGAAATGATTTCAGTTTTGTGAATCTATCCAAGCGATCAAGTTGCCGCTCAACAACAGTGTCAGATTTGGATGATTCAAGAAAAATGACATCTCTAGATAAAACAAACTTTTTATTTACTTCATCATAGAGGCGGTATGCTTTAGATGTGTTTGAATACCCCAGGAAGATACACTTACGACTTCTAGCACCAAGTTTGTTTCTATGTACCTTTGGTATTAAAGCATAACAGGTGGAACCAAATATCCTGAGATGTTTTACCGAAGGAACATGTCCATACCACAATTCATAAGGAGTCTTGTTTCTTATAGCACTAGATGGACATCTATTCTTTATATATGCAGCACATAGAACAACATCAGCCCAAAACATTGTCTTTACTTTTTTGAAGAAAAGCATGGATCGTACCATATTCAAAATTGTTTTGTTCATTCTTTCAGCTACACCATTCTGTTGAGGATTATAAGGCACAGTTGTTTGATGTTTAATCCCATGTTGGCGAAGATAGTGTTCAAATTCATTTGATGTATATTCTTTTCCATTATCAGTGCGAATAGACCCAATATGAGATTGTGCATCATTTTCAATCCATTTATGAAAATTCTTGAATGTTTGAAAAGCATCAGATTTGTTCTTCAAAAAATAAACCCAACACATTCTGGTGTAATCATCAATAAATGTCATGATATATTTATTTCCATTTGCAGAAGAAACAGGAATTGGACCACATAAATCTGAATGAATAAGTTCAAGCTTCCTATGTGCTCTTGAATGTGAATCATGAAAAGACTGTTTGCTGTGCTTTCCTAGAATGCAAGCATCACAATGTTTATGTTTTCTAGGAACTGTAGGCAAACCAGCAACACCATTTTTCTTCAACAAGCGGAGACTATCATAGTTTAAATGTCCAAATCTAGCATGCCATAATAAACTTGATGAAAGTGCACCTTCTTCATGATGAGAAATATATGAGAAATGTTGTGCATGAGCAGAGGTTCCTTGCAGTTTAAGGAGTCTTTCTTCTTTTATACCCCTCATGACAAGTGAGTGGTCAGATGCCTTTCTTACCTCAAGCTTGCCATCAAACATGTGAATGGAGTGACCTTGCTGGCGGATGTGGACCAGGGACAACAAGTTTCTCTTCAGCTGTGGGAGATATAGAACATGATCCAGAAGAAAGTCTGGAAGACCAAGCAGTTTAAGCCTGATTGTGCCAAGCCCTGATGGCTTGATTTTTGACTGATCTGGAAAGTATACTGCTCCATCAACATTGTCAGTGAAATCTTCAAAGAAATCTCTCCTATAAGTCATATGATAGGTTGCTCCTGAATCAAGCAACCAGTCATTTTTCGAAGAAGCAAGTGAAGCATTAAACAAATCTTCATTTACTCCAATGTTACATTGTGCCTCAATATAGTGAGCGGATTCAGGTGCTTTACCTTTGTCTGTGTCATCAGTTTTACCTTTCTGCTGATTTCTTCTCTGCTCAACTTTGTCCCATGGTAGCTTGCATGTAGAAGCATCATGTGATCCATTTCGTTTGCAGCGAATGCAATGCAGATATGCCTTTTCTGCTTGAGGATGTCTGCCCCCCCTGCCTCTGAAGTATCTTCCTCTTCCTCTTCGTCCACCTCTTCCTCTTGTAGAATCTTGAGCAGGATGCTTTTCTTTATGAGCAAGGCAAACAGTCTCTTCAGAAGATTCAGGGACTGTTTTCTTTCCAAAGGCTTTCTCTCTTTCAGCAAACTTTTTCACAAGAGTGTCAAAGGTTATATCTTTAAGATTTCCATTTGCTTGTAAAGACTCAAGATAGTTAGAGTAGGTAGGATAGAGTGCTTTGAGAAAGGCAATAAGAGAGATATCCAGCTCAACCTTAGTGGATTTAATATCATGCACTATAGACTTTATTTCAGATGCAAGAGTAAGAGGATCATTATTTTTCAGTTCAAGAGTGAAGAGTTTAATCATGAGCTGAACAACTTCAAGTGCAGAATGTGTATCATAGAGTTATTTCAGCTTTTGTAAAGCTTCAAAGGCAGTGGAATAGGATGAAATATGACGACTTACTTCCTCACTTACAGATGCTGCAATCAATGCAAAGGCTTTGCTGTTCTTGTTTTCCCAAATGGCGAGTTCTTTGTCTGATGTGCGCTGCACAGGGTCTCTGTCTTCTTCTCCGACACACACATCTTTCCACAGCTCATTGTAGATGAGGGTGTGTTTTACCATCCGAGACCATTCAGAATAGTTCTCCTTGCTAGTGAGAACTATTCCGACCATAGAAATGATTGAATGCATTCTGTAAAAATATCTCTGCTAAAAAAAAACTTCTGTTGATAAAAGACTTTTGCTGGAGAAAAAAAAATTCTTATGCCACAGCAAGACTTCTGCTGAGAAAAAAAAATCTTATGCCACAGCAAGACTTCTGCTGAAAAAAAAAATCTTATGCCACAACAACACTTTTGCTGGAAAAAAATCTTATGTCATAGCCTTATGCATTCTGTAAAAAAAATATATATCTCTGCCAAAAAAATCCTTATGCCATAGCCTTATTTTCTTCAAACATACATCATTTCTTATATCACCGCCACAATATTATGTTTTGAAAAAAGGAAGGCACTCAAGGGATCTCATATATCATTTCAATATATATATTAATGCAAAAACTGTTCAAGAGGACAGCGTAATAAAACTCTGAGATGGTCCAGGCATTTGTATTTGTTTAACAAGATTAAAACTCTGCTCCAAGTATACTATAAACTCCGCTGCTATCACATTACAAACGGGTTATTCAAAGAAACAACCCTCAAAACACCGTCAGGCACCACACCACAGCCTCGACTTCGTTTGCTTTCCAGATGTGCAGAAGCCACAAAGGTATCGAATACCATGAGATGTCTGTCTTCAAAAAAACGCAGTCCATAGCATTTAAAATGCGCATATACCCACATCATTCAGTCTTCAAATAAAAATGCAGTTAACCATTTCAAGTTTTAAAAAAACACAGTCATCTTTTCAGTCTTTAATAAAAACGTAGTCACCATCAATACGCAGTCTTCATGTCATCAATACAACGCAGTCATTCTGATACCTCTATAAAAACTAACACTCTTTTTCAAAACAATTCTTCAAGTTTTTCGAAAAGGTGTACAGCACTGACAGTCCCTTGGAAATACGGGCTGCGTCTTGGGAAATCGATACAGCATTTACAGTATTAAGTAGCATACAAAAATGTCAGCCATTCTTCAATACAAAAACAATATAACGCAGGCTTCAATGTAGCTTCAACGCAGCTTCAATGCAGCTTCTCGGTGGAACCTCCATGTCATATACTCCAAAAAAAAACGCAGGCCTCAATACCAACTCAAGCCACTATTACATAAACGCAGGCCTCAATACAAACAACGCAGGGTTTCCAGCGAAAATACGATGGAAGGAAGAAGAGTTGTTGCAGTAAAAAACGCAATAAAAACGCAGCGAATAAAAGACTGAGCGAATAAAGACTGAGGTAAAAAAACTGAGTGATACCACAGTCACCATTGCAGTTACCATTAAAAAACGCAGTATTCAACAGTGCATTCCACTCATCAACGCATAGAGCTGGACAGTCATGTCAGTCCAGGGGCGCTCAGATCACCGCCAGAAGCACGCAGTCTCAGGACAGAGGTAGGTTTCATGAGGCAGTAGAAACCTGGCAGAGGCAGGAGCTATTTCTGGGACCTGTGCTCTGATACCATGTCAGGCCAGGGTAACTCCAGCAATTCATGAGCGCAAGAAACAACTTGATGATTTTATTCATTAGACTATTATTATTTATACATTTACAAAACGGATTAGTTCATCTTCTAGATGACTGTCCGGCTTCACCTCATCCGTTTCGGATTAGGTGTCAACAATATTAATCATTTATAGCGTATTATGGAATTATCCAAATATATTTGTAATATTGTTTTAAATATTAAAAAATTAAGGGATGCAGATTATTGATCATCATAATCGTATTAAAATTTATGAAGATTTATTTAGTTTCTTTGATTTTAAGAAGGTAAGAGATTTATCAAAATTCTTTAACATTTTGTTTTTATGCTAAAAAAAAGTGAGAGACTTTTCCACATCACTATAATTTTGTTAATTTAAAAATAAAAACTTGGTAATACTACACATATTTTGAAAATTAGATCAAATGTGAGCATGAGATAGATAATCTAAAAGAAAGTGATTTTCATCTTTAATCTAAATTATTTCATCTCATAGTGTTTTAGGAAGCCACGATAATTAGTTCTTATCTCAGGAATGTTCAATTTTTACTTAACTATAGTCAAGACATACAGATATTTTATCTTAGGAGTGTTCAATTTTTACTCAAGGGTAGTCAACATGGAAAGATAATTGCTTAGGGTTGATTACCTGCTTATAATATTTTAGTTTCCTTTTTCTTTCTAAAAATATGAAAACACCGGCTTAAAGGAATAACATTTTTTTGACAGTGAAAACCAAATTTTTGTGTGCAAAAAACACCCTGAAAAAAAAAGTGTATGTTGGAATACCTGCTTATAATATTTTAGTTTCATTTTTCCCTCTAAAAACATGAAAAAACAGGTTGAAAGCTAAAAATGTTGATGTTGGAATAACATTTTTTTGGCAATAAAAACCAAATTTTTGTGTGCAAAAAACACTGTGAAAAAAAGTGCATGTTCGAATAACGTCATTTTTTTGAGGGTTAATTTTTAGAAACAGATCTGCCTCATACATACAATGACCCATGGTATTGTATGTATGAGGCCTATATGGAGGCTAGAGACTCCCCATTGAGAGATGTCAAGGAATATTGTATGAACAGGCATATGGCTTGTGGAGTGTTCTCCTTCCCCAAGGAGGGAATGTATGGTGTTGCCCTACCTTAAGGGTTTGATCAAGCAATTCACTATTTTGATCTTGTTATTTTTTGGGTATATTTCTATTATCATATACTTTTGGATCAGATCTATAATAAGTGGTATCAGAGCACGTGAAGGTTCTTTTTTTTAGGAATTTTTTGGGGCGGCGAGTTTGCAGATCAGATCTATACATTTTGGTGAAAAATTTGTAGAATCTAATTACAGATCTAGGTTGTTTGTGAAAAAATACGCAATTTGAAAAAAAAATCGGTCGAATTGATGTTTCATCCCCGGAACATAAGAAAAACACAAATAATAAGATCTACTCAAAAGAGTAGTTCACTGGTACCATGCACGTGCATCTAGCCATCCCAGAGAAAGGTGAACCCTCGATCTAGCTGGTGCCTCGCTCACTTGAGATGGAAGTTGACCCTGATGGCTATTCTGTGTTGATGTGTAGTAGGTGGATTGTCGCCCCTCTCTATCTGTCATGTAGGGGTTGTTGTTCTTGGGGCTAATTCGTTGCCATCTTGTTGGTTGTTTTCTCGCAAAGTGATGTGGGTGGTGATATGCTGAAGTTTTAACCAACGATGTTTTTTTCTTTAACTCGCCACCTAATGGAGCTTGATTGATAGCTGGTACATGTTGTGGTGCATGCTGTTGTTTCTTATCTTCCAATATTACTTCAACCCTTGAGTCCTCATATGATCTATCAGTCCCTGTAACATTTTATGCTTCAGTCTCCTTGGATTCTCCCTATTTTTTTGGTACCTGGTTTGATGTTTGTGTTTGGTTGTCGACCATTAAGGGCTCATCATTTGATGTGTTAATCCTTGGAACATCTTCTACTTTAGCCTCCTTGGACTCTACCTGTTTATTGATGGAAATACCTTGTAATGTAATTTTCTTCTTTTTATACCAGAGCTTCAGGAATTTCTTCTGCACATTAATACTGATAGTACCCACTGGTTCCATCCAAGGGTATCCCAAAACAACATCCACATTAGCCATATCTGAAGCATAAAATTCAGAATACAATACATACTTGCCCATAGAAATCTTCAAATCTTTATAAACTTGCACCTCCTCATTATTAACCTGTGTGTGCTCCATTTATTTTCCTGGAACTTGCAATTTTTTTGCCAAATTGACATTTATAAAATTTTGCTTGCAACTAATATTTATAGACACAATGATCTTCTCCTTATGAATATATCTATGAATCTATAATAAATAGATACCAGTAGAAAATAACCCCACATGTTTCTCATTATATTGTTTTCTAGCATGAGACCATCTGTCTAAAAGGAATTTTTCAAATTCTTCATTGAGTAGGTTAGAACACTTCTTTTTGTTAAGTAATTCCCACCATGTGGCCGCCTCATCTGCAAAATTAGCCACTACTCAAAATCTCCAATGTTTTTCCCATAATGACTTTTTTCTTTAATGTATTCTTCAATAGTAGGACCATTATTTTTCCCTATAAAATATAGAGCTGCCATGAAGAGGGTTTGGGGAAAAAAATTCACTTAATTGGCAAAATTTTGAAATTACCACAATTTAGTCAATATTGCTCAGAATCCCTCTTATGACCTATTTTCGGAAATGGAACAACCATTCTGTATATTCCCATGTAATAGAAATCCCGATATAGGCACTGGAATTTTAGATTCGCACTGCAATTGTCCCACCATCACAAAAATTTATGAAAAAATAGCTGATTTTAAATCAGCAATATCTCCCTCATGCGGACTCTGATTCAATTGATTTTTTTTTTGAAATTGGGGTTTTTTTGCAAAGAACCCAGTCTGTAATTAGATTCTAAAAATTTTGCACTAGAACATACAGATCTGATCTACAAACGCGCCGCCCCAAAAAATGTCTGCAACATAGCTGATTTTTTAAATTAGCGATATCTCCCTCATCTGGACTCCGATTTAGCCGATTTCTTTTTCAAATTGGGTATTTTTCTCAAATAACCCAGATCTACAATGAGATTCTATAAAATTTTCATCAGAACGTACAGATATGAACTACAAATTCGCCGCCCCAAAAAATTGTCTACAACACAACTTATTTTTAAATCAGTGATATCTCCTTCATATGGACTCCGATTCGATCGATTTTTTTTCAAGTTGGGTATCTTTTCACAAAAAACCCAAATATGCAATTAGATTCTACAAAATTTTCACCAAAATGTATAAATCTTATCTGGAATCTCGCCGCCCCAAAAAGTTCCTGCAAAAAAAAAAAAATCTTCGCTTTGCCCAAGAAAGTGTTCTGATACCACTTGTTATAGATCTAACCCAGAAATATATGATAATAGAAATAAACCCAAGAATAATAAGATTTGAATATAGATAAATGCCTCACTTTATTAATCAAACCTTTAAGGTAGGGCAACATCATACATTCACTCCTTAAGGAAGAAGAACACTCGAGAAGCCATATACTTGTTCATACAATAATTCTTCACCTCTCTCAATGGGGAGTCTCTAGCCTCTATATAGGCCTCATACATACAATACCATAGGTCAATACCATGGTTCCCTCAATACCATCTATTTAATACCATGGGCTTATTACATTATTGCTAACTACTTGTGGTCCCTTACATGATACGGGTTAACCACCTTATTTATTACTATGGCCCATCCCATTATTACATTATTCCCTTGGTTACCTCCCTCTATAACCCATATTATCCCCCTAGGTATACTACATTCATGATTGATGCTGGCATAATTCCGGTCCATCGTCCCTGTAATAACATTTGCCCATGATTTTGCAGGTATGTCACGCTTTAAATAGAAAAGGGCATGAGGTTAATTATGATGGGCTTGATGACGAGGTCTACTCACAACTCTGCAATTGGTACAGGTTGGAGCTCACTCTCATGGCCTTTAATGGTTGAAATGATGAAGTCTATGGAACTCACGAATGTGCAATTATATGCAATATAGTTTTATTTATATTGCAGCTGATGTATTTTGTAGCAAAAGTTAATAGGAATCATGACACAGGGTAAAACCCATTGTACCCACAACATTAATGTAAAATGCATAATCTCATTCATCCCAGGAATTTCTATGACCTGCTTGGTCAAACCTTCATAAGATAAGGTTTAAGGCCCTTCATTTAATCTCATACGGAGACATTTCATTAGACTTTCTATAGTATAACCCTTCATTAATCTTTCTATCGGGACTTTATAACTCAATATAGCATGCCTTTTGAACTCCTAACTTGCGATATGTAATTGCCTTTCCCCACCATTGATTTCATTCATCAGATCAATGACTCTCGCAATATCGCATCACATTAACATATGCTTCCATCGCCTCTAGCAAGCGACATGTGACAACACCACCGAACTTCAAATACATTTTAAGCTACGCCTATAACCTCTTTGGGTCCACTCTCCACAAATCCTTTTTCCCTTCAATTTCCACCATCGATCTTACCCTCGATCTGACAGCTATAATTCTTCCGATCAAGAAACCAAAACGACGCTTTATAACCATCGATCAAGATCTGCTTGATCCGACGATCCACAATGATATCGAGTGGACTACTTATGCAACGTTTAGCCGCTTTACGGACCTGATAGGGAATATAAGTCCTCGATCTATAAAAGTTCAGGTCCGTCCTTGCACTTAATGTTCAATCTCTTTACGACCCGATATCTATTGGATGACGAGGTTCTTAAATCCTACGATCTGCGGCCCTTCAACTAGCAAGCAGGTTATCAACTCACTTAATCCCATAGTTGATTGTGACATGAGCATTAACTTTTGTGATCGATAGCCAAGATCAATTGTGGGACTTCAACAAAGATCCGAGCTTCCGTACACTCTCTACCTCTGCTACACTTTGCTTTGGCTTTATGCCATTTCTTCAATGGCTTTCTATGTTTTCACTTCCTTCAGGGTTCTGGTCCTTCGCTATTCTGCCACAACTCTCCCCTTAAATTAACTCCACTCTCGCCTTTATGCTCTTCCACCTTCACTGTAACACTAAAGGCTTCCTTCGATGTATACAAAGCCATAACACAAGCTCTATGGTTCTCTCCTCGAACCTCTTGTTAACTAACAATTCTACCCAACACTTCTTTTTCTGGAATTGTTATCTCTAAGACAACTTCTACCCAACCGTAGTTGGAAGTTGTTCTGTTAGTCTTCTTTGTATTTCGCCTCCCTTCTGGCTCTGTACCTGCAACCTATGTTACACTGAATTACTCTAGCCACACACAGATTATAATTCAATTACACAGTACACATTATACAAACTCTGAATCGAGTTGTCTGTATTAATAAACAAGTATTTACACAAGAGTCTCTCTCTTTGGCCTGATTTTATGATTAGTGGCCTTTATTTTCCTACTCGTAGGCTTACAATCTGACTCTTTGACTCACTAACTATTCTCCTAACTACTCCTCTCACTACTGACTCTTCATGCCTTTTGGGCTTACATTTATACAAAAGGTTTTGTTGAACTAATTCTAGTTCAGATCCTTAATATGCTAAACTAAGTCCTGAATATCCTCTAAGTCCACTTTTGACTCCTATTTATCCCTAAGAATCCTCTCTTGCTCCTCGAATCATGAAACTGCTTTCTAGTCCAATACTTACAATTGATTTCTAACTCCATCATCATTTCTAACTCCCTCATCATCATTAATCACCCATGTCCTCCTACATTTGAGAGCATTTACAAATATCCTCACAATATCTAATTAATTCCTATTCTAATTACTTAAAACATTAATGATTACATACATAGGAATCCAACTTCCTTGAAAACACAAGACCCCTGAGTTAACTAGACTATGATGAAATTGCTGCGCTGAATGCTCCTGCATCAGACTCCTAAGGTTAAAATAATCATGATTTCTTGATCATGTGCTTTTGTCCTGTTATCACCCCAAGAAACTCTCCTAGGTTGTATATCAGAGATGCTTAAGAACATTACAAACTCAACAAAAATGTTGGAAAATGGTGGATGAATAGAAGGAATGATGCATATTCAAGCCAGATAACCACTTCTACTATGCTTAACCCTAGACATGGGTGAAAAACCCCAGACTACAAGGCTTTAGACCACCAATTACTCATAGTTTAAGGAAAATGTGATGATGGAGAATACTGATCACACCAACAGATGCATAGGACCCTCTGATGGCCAGCTGCAACCAGTTAAAGGAGGTCTGCAAATCTATTTCCTAATGCACAGACAGGATGATAGCTCTCTGGCATTAAAATAATAGAAACCTGCATACAAATTCAATGATACAAACTAGATTATAACACAGAGGTGGGATGACAGCCCCTCTAATGCTAAACATCAAGAGCACAATGAAAAAATGCATAACAGGCACAACTTAGAACAAAGAAGAAGAAGTGGAAAGCGAACAATTAACAGCAAAAGAAGCTTGCATTAGCTGAAAATGAAGACCAGAAGTTGTAGGTATCATAGTAGTTATAGTCTCCAGAAGTTGAACTTTACACCAAAATAGCATTCATCAACCATCAACCCCTATTACATTCTGTCTTCTGGATATATATAGAGGTTGTTTACAAAATCGCTCTGCTGCTCTAAGCGTGGAGGGGTCATAACTGACCACCAACCACATTTACAATCAAATATGGGTTTTTGCTATAATTTTCTACTTTAATGGATGATTTAGACATTCCTTGGCGTTCTGTGGTCCTTCTCGGGCATATGAAGTACTGACTGATACAAGGCTCGATAACTAATAACTACGTTAACTACTCGAGGCTTTCATGTTTCTTTCTTTGGCCATCCCTTCTATTGAATGCAGTGGTTGAGGAATAATTGCGCCGGGTATAGGTAGGTGATCGCCTTCATTCTTTGGCAGCAGAGAGTAATCGGGAATGATACAAACAGTATGGCGGGAGCATACCGAACAGAAGAAACAATCTCAACTGTTGGATCGTACTGATTAACGGTGAAGATCGTTAGATGAGGAGTATCGGGAGGTAGCGGACGGGCGAATGAACGAGCAAAGATAGGCCATTGAATTGCGCAAATCAACGGTGGGAAACGTTTTGCCAAGGCTAACGGGAAATGTGGGATCGGGAGCACGTGGGTCATCAGATCACTGTCGGGCAGATCCGACGGTGATCGGGTGCAAAAGGAGTGCGGAGGTTAACGGCCGGGGGACAGGCGGTTTTGCGGGAGGGCAGTATTCCCCGCACCGCCCATGGAGCAACGGTGGTTTTTGTATGAGGGCGTGCGATCAAATAAAAATACGACGCGTGGTGGATGAAAACCACCGCCCCCATAGGTTAACGCGCATGCAGGTTTCGGCGGTGGGAGGCGCAACTGTCGTCCGATCACGTGACGGACGGTCGGATGGAGAGGAACATGCATGATGTTTAATGTGCAGGTAGAAAACACAGAGACAGTTAGATCAGGGTGATCAATGGTGGAGGAGTGATCGCAGAATCACATCGGCGGTAGACAAAGGGGGGCGGCTTATAAGGATTTATGTGATTTTTCGCGTTGCGATGAGGGAAAAGGGAAGTAAGAAAGGTGCATGGTTACACCATCATGGTCATGAGACCATTTAAAAACGGTGTCCGGGGCTAAATAAATAATGCAGAGTCTATAAAAATAAAATAAAGGCAGCGGAGTAAATGGAACTAAACAGGGGAAATAGGGAGAGGTGAGGGATGAAGAGGTTTAGGAGAAAAACAGGGATACTGAGGGCTAAGAGAAAAAGAATGAAGATGAAGGAGAAAGGAAGAAGAGATTGTTGTGAGCTTCCTTTCTCGGCACAAACGAACCACCAGACCTGAATTTGACCTTCAATCCCTGGATCCCATACTTTGTTTTGTATTTTGCCTTGGGATGTTGATGTTGTTTGTTGTTGTTCTCCAGGTTTCCACACTTTATGTTGTTTTTTTCCTCTAGCTATGCTTTCATAGTCTACTACTGTATTTCTCTTTCTGCTGCTCCTTGGTCTTCTTACAGTTGTTTTCTTCTGAGGCACCTTCATCATCAATATTCTTATTCTTTGAATCCCTATGTCCAATTTATCCTTTGACTGACAATTACTTTGCCAATTGTTTTGGTACTCTGTCCACTTATCTTCAAACTGTTGTTTATTGTCTTCTCTTTGTAGTTGTTGGATCCTTACTACCACCCTTTCATCCTTACCCTCTTGTTGCTGTCCAAACAACCTCTATTTAATATCTGTAAATTTACTTTCAAAAAGTAAATTATCCCCCAATTTCCTTTGTACTTGATTCTCTTCAAATACGTCACTATGTTGTTCATCAGTTCCAACATATTTCCCTTCTTCATCCTTGACAATCCTCAATAATTGTCCTTCACTTTCTTGACTAATTCCAACAATCAATTTAACTTCTTTAAGCATAGTATCTCCATTCTTTTCTTTTTCCTCATCAGCATGTCTGTCCTGGCAACTTCTAGTCTTCTTCAATTTTAAAACTAACTCCTCAATTTGAAACATGTATTTTCAACAAATCTTGTAATCATAAAACAATTATCAGAATTAAAAATATAAGGCCTCATTACCTTTTCTTTCTCTAGCAACATCTCAGTATGTTGCTCTGAGTTTTCCTTCAATTCCTTTGTTAACACATCAATATGTTGATTTAAACTCTCCTCCGTATCATCTGTTTCAATGATATCTCTCTGATCTGGTTCACAATAATGAACTCCTCCTTTTGTAATTTCAATTTGTTGAACTTTCAATAGAATCTCCTTTTCCTTATGATTGTCATTCATGACAATTTCTTTGTCTTCCTTTTTCAGTAATCTATTCTGAGTATATATCCTCTACTTTTCCAACTCCCTTCTTTGTTGGATTCTTTCCTCTTCCTCTCTTGGATATCCTTTGCAATCTTCATCGGGTTCTTTCTTCCCTACTGGTGCTTTCATCCATTTCTCCAGTAGCTCCAATTCTATCTCCCATTCACTGATCCTTTGATGAGAGTTTAGACTTTCTTCTTTATTGACTACCTCAACAATTTTCCTAGTTATCTCCATTGTGCCTATCATCATGATGGAATGATGATCCTTTACTATGTTTTCAGCTAACATATGTGGGCATTATGATACAGGTGTTATCCTTGATGGAAACTCACTAAGATGATAGATCATAGTGCAGTAGGTCAATTGCAAAGAATTAATGATCAAAGAGATGTATACACAGGTTCACCTTGACAAAGGAGCGTATACACGTGGGTTAATAGACCAAAAGGAGCTTATAACATACACACGCACTTTCATAGAAGGAAAGGCACATATAACTTGGAAAACTAAGTTTTGGTCCAAGGTATTTGGTCTATGGTATTTTGATCCATGGTATTGGTCTAAGGTATTGGGTCTGAGGTATTGACCCTAGGTATTTGGTACAAGGTATTCGTCCTAAGTGGTTTTGGTCCATGGTATTGAAAAAGGCCTAAAACTATAAAAGGAGGAGAAGATCATTAAGCCAGAAGGTGCAAGGGTTGAATATCTAATGAAGTGTCTGATCCAGTATGTAGGTTATGGGTTTGTGATGCTTTGCTTGATCTGAACCAAGGATGCACCTATGTGGATGATGATGGATGATGTATCAGGATCATAAGGCTTGGAATGTATTATCATTATGTGGTTTGATCATGGATAGAATAGATCTGAATTAATGATGCATGTTTATTCTATAAATGTTATGATCTGGGTATGATTGATGTGTGGAATAGTTGCAAAGTTATGAGTTAATATTTTCAGATCTGTACACGGGTTCACTTTGATAAAAGCGTGTATACATGCTGGTTCTGTTCATCAGAGTAGCGTATACATTATGAAATATGATATCTGAATTTACAGATGGTTCTGATGGATGTTGTAGAGTTTTGGGTTCTACTCTGTGTTCTGGTAACTGTGTTTTGATGACTTGTCTTCAATAATTTAGTTGTGGGTGGTTTAGAGATTGATTGGTTAATGTAATAGTTGTGTTGCAATGGTGATTGATTTTGAGCTTCAACGTTGTTGATGGGTCCAGTATGAAAATTGGATGAAACGTGGCCTTAATAATATGGCGTTGTGTTCCAAGAGTATCCAGTCTGAAAAATTATGAAACGTGGTCCTTGGAGGAAGAGTGAAGGTTGGAGCCTTCAGTAGGCTGGCGCCTACGTACTGGTAAACATATCGTCCAGTACAAGAGCCAGGGGGTTGGAGCCCCCTTCCAGTAGCAGCCTGAAAATGAGAGAGGGTTGTAGCCTTCTGTAGGCCGGCGCCTACGTACTAGTAAATATGTCGGCTAGTACAAGAGCCAGGGGGTTGTAGCTCCCTTCCAGTAGTAGCTGGAGAACGAGAGAAGGTTGTA
The DNA here is from genome assembly GCA_031772625.1 of Pinus tabuliformis. Classification (NCBI taxonomy): domain Eukaryota; kingdom Viridiplantae; phylum Streptophyta; class Pinopsida; order Pinales; family Pinaceae; genus Pinus; species Pinus tabuliformis. The sequence continues at coordinate 122,106,227 of CM062805.1, forward strand.
GCCTTCTGCAGGTGGGTTCCTATGTATTGGTATGAGTCTGTGGCAGTACAAAATTGTAAACAGGTTTTTCTTATATTAAAGGAAGACGGCAGCAGGTGGTTTTTGTCCCGCATTGGGTTTCTACCTTATATCATGTTGTTCATGTGTGTTTCTTATGTGTGATGATCTGTTCTGTTTTTACTACACCTAGTTACTATTTATATGGTTAATGAAGTTCTAATGCATTGATTAAAGACCAACATATGATGAATTAACTGAATCATAAGTTTACTGGATATACGCTAGTTGCATTAAACACAGTTGCGTGTACACGCAGGTTCCCTTAACTGAAGTAGCATATATGAATCTGATTATGGAAATGAAAAAGTTATTTTTTTTCTAATACTGATTCACCCCCCCTCTGTATTATTTCCAACAATTGGTATCAAAGCAGGTCCTTCAGAAGAAGCTTGATTGCTTGAAGGGAGATCCATAAAAATGAATAATCAAGAGAGCATGGGATCCATCAAACCGCCAATCTTCGATGGGAGCAATTTCATTTACTGGAAAATAAGAACCAAAGCATATCTACAATCTCTTGGAACAGATGTTTGGGAAATTGTGGAAAAAGGATATACATTTCCAACAACAATTCCTACAGATACGGCAGGTAGAAAGGAGTATGAAACCAATGCTAAAGCTATCACTATTTTATTGGAAGTTTGTCAAAATCAGAGTTTGTCAAGGTCATGCAACTCAAATCAGCCAAAGAAATATGGGACAAAATCATTCTGAGCTACGAAGGAGACTCATAAGTAAAACGTGTTAAGCTTCAAACTCTCAAAATTCAGTATGAAACTCTTAAGATGCATAGTGATGAAAGTATAGCTAGTTACTTCCTACATATAGATGAGGTTGTCAATTGTATGAAGAATCTGGGTGAAGAAATTAAGGAAGTTGTCTCAGTTGAGAAAGCTTTGAGATCCTTGTCTGCTAAATTTTAACCCAAATTGTCTGCCATAGAAGAAAAACAAGATCTGTGGAATGTCACTATGACGCAGCTTCACAGAATCTTAACTGCCTTCGAGATGAGAAAAGGAGGACCATCAGATAAGAGAGAAGCAACATTTAAATCATTAACAAAAGGAAAGAAAAACTCTATGAATCAGGACACATCTCAGAAGAAGAAGATGAGGTAAATTTTGTCAAGCAGCTTCAACGGTGTTCTGGAAGGTTCAAAGGTAAGCTACCTTTCAAATGTTTTTCTTGTGGAAGAGTTGGTCATTATGTTGTTAGATGCCCTCATAACAAAGGGAAGATGTCTAAAGAAGGTAATAGAAGCTATTATACTCATGATGATAGTGATGGCTTGTCCAATAGTGATGAAGATGATCAAGCAATTAGACTACTCATGGCATATGAAAATAATGACTCAGAAAAGGAAGATTTCCTTAAAGAAACCAGTCAACATAAAATTAGTTTGGAAGAAAAGGATACAGTCCTAAACACAGTGACACATCAACTCACTGAAAAGGACAAACACAATGAAGTGTTAAAATGTGAAGTGGTAAGTCTAAGAAAAGAACTTGAACAGACAAAGACTCTGAATCTTAGATTTGTTAAAGGATCAAAAACGTTAGATGAAATCCTCAAAGTTCAGCGTTCACCCATTATAAAGACTGGTCTTGGTTTTCATGAAGGTGAATCTAGTTCACAAGGTAAGGTAAGAAACTCCAATGAAAAATCTGAGATGTTCAACAAGGAAATAGAAATTCAACCACATCAACAACCAAGGAAAGAGATTCTTCAAAGAAAATCTGTTACTCATAACTGTGGAAGTAATATTCGGTTATTTCCTTCAAAAAATGATGTTGAATGTTTTATATGTCATAATTTTGGTTATGTTGCAGCCAAATGTAGAAGAAGAATGGTTCAATATCATCACACAGAAAAATCATCAAGTTCCAGGTACTTTAAGGGATATTGTTTTTCTTGCAATATGTTTGGTCACAAAGCCATTGACTGCTACAAAAGGAATATGAAACATGTAAGATGTTATGCATATAACAAGTTTGGAAATATAGCAAAGGAATGCAGAAACAAAGTATGGGCACCATACCAAAAGGAGAAAACATAACCTCAGTCAATGATATGGAAGAAGAAGGAAGTACAACCAGAAAGATGTGGCATAACAGAGTATACAGACATGACAGACTCAGAGGGAGCTGAAAGTGTGAAAGTTCAATGTTCTAAATATCATACACAAGTTTCATGAAGACAAGTCGCGTATATACGCGAGTTCGAAGCTACACAGTCACGTATATGTTGGTTTAACGAAAAGCAGTGGAATAGACTCAAGAAAAAGGGTCTGATGTGGTTCAGACAATTATTTTCTCTGTTTGATGATGGTTACAATCTACTGATGATGTGTGGAAATGTGTTAGTACCCATAAGATGTTATTTAGAAGTGTTTTTTATCCTCACAAGTTAACTTGATGTATATCTGATTGATGATGATGCCTTGATGCTTCTTGCTGATATATGCATGATCAGATCTAAAAATGAACTATATGGCACCGGTTCAGGGGGAGCATATGCTTCGAATAATGCATTGTTGGCATTATGGTTAGAATTCTTTGGTGATGATGCTTATGTGGCTAAATGATACATCTTGCTACTTATTATTGGTTGGTTAAGAGAATGGTATTGCATGTTACAGATGATGTTGATAGATGCTTATGGTGCAGATCATATATGATGTATGATAGTTGCTGATGATTATCATGGTCTTGTTTAGATTGCTGGTCTTTGCTATAAAAGTCATGTATATCATTTGATGTAAAGGTCATGCAAAAACATAATCTTTACCCCCCACTATGCATGGGAGGATGATGTAATAATGTCTATTTCAGTCATGTATAAACATTTGGTATATCCCCAATTGGTTGCATGGATGAGTCAAAAATGATGTATCCCCACTTGGTTGGGAGATTGATGTATGTATGAGTCATTGGTGATAGGAAGTTCATACTCACATAGTTGAGTCATAGAGTCATGTTGTTCTTTTGAATATATTTTTGCAGACTCTACATGTGCTCAGGGGGAGCAAGGATGGTTTAGTACATCTTTGCATGTACAAAGGGGGAGTTCGATCAGAGGATTCAGCATGTACTGAGGAGGAGCATGGATGGATTAGTGCATCTCAGCATGAACAAAAGGGGAGCTGAATAAGAGATCTCAACATGTACTCAGGGGGAGTATTGACAGCATAATGTATTTCAGGGGAGAGAACGTCTTGGTCCACCCTTTACCGTAATTTCAAAGGGGCAGAGTGACTTGGTGTGGTTGTTGCGATCAAGTCCAAAGGGGGAGATTGTTGGCATTATGATACAGGTGTTGTCCTTGATGGCAACTCACTCAGATGACAGATCATAGTGCAGCAGGTCAATAGCAAAGAATTAATGATCAAACAGAGGTATATGCAGGTTCACCTTGACAAAGGAGCGTATACACGTGGGTTAACAAAACAAAAGGAGTGTATAATGTACACACAAACTTTCACGGAAGGAAGGGCGCATATAACTTGGAAAACTAAGTTTTGGTCCAAGGTATTTAGTCCATGGTATTTTGATCCATGGTATTGGTCCAAGGTATCGGGTCCGAGGTATTGACCCTAGGTATTTGGTCCAAGTTATTGGTCCTAAGTGGTTTTGGTACATGGTATTGAGAAAGGCCTAAAACTATAAAAGGAGGAGAAGGTCATTAGGCCAAAAGGTGCAAGGATTGAATATTTGATGAAGTGTGAGATCCAGTATATAGGTTATGGGTTTGTGATGCTTTGCTTGATCTGAACCAAGGATGCACTTATGTGGATGATGATGGATGATGGATCGGGATCACAAGGCTTGGAATGTATTATCATTATGTGGTTTGATCATGGATAGACTAGATCTGAATTAATGAAGCATGCTTATTCTATAAATGTTATGATCTCAGTATGATTGATGTGTGGAATAACTGCAAAGTTATGAGTTAACATTTGCAGATCTTTGCGTGGGTTCGCTTTGATAAAAGAATGTATAAACACTGGTTTGGTTCATCAAAGTAGCGTATACATTATGAAATATGTTATCTAAATTTGTAGATGGTTCTGATGGATGTTGCAGAGTTCTGGGTTCTGCTCTGTGTTCTAGTAACTGTGTTTTGATAACTGGTCTTCAGTGATTCAGTTGTGGGTGATTCAGAGATTGATTGGTTAATGCAATAGTTATGTTGTAGTGGTGATTGATTTTGAGCTTCAACGTTGTTGATGGGTCCAGTATGAAAATTGGATGAAACGTGGCCTTCATAATATGGTGTTGTGTTCCAAGAGTATCTAGTCTGAAAATTTATGAAACGTGGTCCCTGGAGGAAGAGTGAAGGTTGGAGCCTTCAGTAGGCTGGCGCCTACATACTGGTAAACATATCGGCCAGTACAAGAGCTAGGGGGTTGGAGCTCCCTTCTAGTAGCAGCCTGAAAACAAGAGAGGGTTGTAGCCTTTTGTAGGCCAGCACCTACATACTAGTAAATATATCAACTAGTACAAGAGCCAGGGGGTTGTAGCTCCCTTCCAATAGTAGCTAGAGAACGAGAGAAGGTTGTAGCCTTTTGCAGGTGGGTGCCTGCATACTGGTATGAGTCTGTGCCAGTACAAGATTGTAAATAGGTTTTTCTTATATTAAAGGAAGACGACAGTAGGTGGTTTTTGTCCCGCATTGGGTTTCCACCTTATATCATGGTGTTCATGCATGTTTCTGATGTGTGATGATCTATTCTATTTTTACTACACCTGGTTACTATTTATATGGTTAATGAAGTTTTGATGCACTGATTAAAGATCAACATATGATGAATTAACTGAATCATAAGTTTACTGGATATACACTAGTTGCATTAAACACAGTTGCGTGTACACGTGGGTTCCCTTAATTGAAGTAGCGTATATGTATCTGATTATGGAAATGGAAAATTTATTGTTTTGCTAATACTGATTCACCCTCCCCCCCTCTTAGTATTATTTCCAACAACATAGTCTCTTCTTTAAATTTTCTGTTAATCTTCTCTTGGTTACCTTCATTTTGTAATTTTTGGTTCTTCTGTAACCCTTCTTCCAGAGCTATCCTTCTCTCATCATCTGCATTAATATTCTCCTGCATTTGTTCTTCATCAATAACATTAATCAAATTCATTAGATTACCTCTCTGAGACAATATTCCTTCATTTTTCAACAGAATAAGATCTTGATCTTCCATCTCTATGACAGCTTTAAATGGTTGTCTTCTCTCATTGAGTCACTCATCCATAGACTCCTCCTGCTATTTCTAGTCAAATTCTTCCTCTTCTGAGAAATTTTCTTTATCACCTTTTACTTCTAGATCTTCATCTATTCTGAAGGCATCTTCAAAAGGTCTCTTTCCTCCTGCAATGCTTGCAATCATACACAAACTATCAATTTTAAAAACATAAGACCTTGTGGTCTCACTTGATGCTTCAGTCATCATATCTCCTTGCTGTTCTAAATCCTTCATATGATTCATAAGATCTTCCACAGATCTCCAGTCTTCATCTTCACCCATAACTTCATCGTGTTCTATTTTACAAATGGAAACTTCCATTCTCAACTCAACCTCTCTGAGTTCTTCCACCAGGCTTTTCACTTGCCTCTATCGTAGCCTTCTCTATAACTTATGCCACTTAACTGGATTTTTCTTCAAGACCCAACCTAGTCTTTGGCTTTCCGCAAGTATCATCCTTAATACCTTGAGTTGTTCTTTCATCTCAACAATCTCTTTGTTAATTTCATCTTGACTCATCCTCTTTCCATTTACCTTGGCATTCTCTTTCTTCACTTTTCCTTTGTTGTGGTCTTCCTTAGAACCTCTATTAACTCTGTTATGACTATCAATAGTCATATTCTTCTCTATCTTCATGAGTTCCTCACTCACTTACTATGAGCTGCATTAAAGCCTCTCCAACAGCAAGTCCTCCTTGCTGTCACTTACCTCACCAAGCTTTCCTCTGTACTTGGTATTTTGGCAAGCACTTGGTTCTCTATTCTCTGGAACCTCTTTTAGCACTTCTCTCTTCTCCTTCGAGGCTTCAACTCACCTGCATCTTTTAAGAACACAACTGTCCTCTTATATTTCAATCACAAATGAAATACTAGGTTCTGACCACCTCTTCTTTCACTCAGAAACTCTTATTAGCTTTCTTCATCCCTTAGCAATTCTACCCACATCTTCTGTGGAATTTCCTCTGTGAGCTGCAGCAATACCTCTGTAGTAACAAGTCTCCTTCTTTCTACATATGCCTTCTTTTTCACATTTTTTTTAATTCATTCAAAACGTACTCACCTCCATTATTGCTCTTGAGAGTCTTCACCTTCTTTCTCATTTATTTCTCAACCACTACTTTGAATTCTGCGAACTTACAGAATGTCTCATCCTTCTTCTGCATGAAAAGAAATCCAACACTTTCTTGAGAAGTCATCAATAAAAATGACAAAATATTTGTGCCTGGTAGTGGAGGCTGTCAAGAAAGGTCCACAAACATCAGATTGGATCCTTTCAAGGATTTCATGTGATTTTTTATCCCAATCATGGAAGGTGGATTTTGTGTACTTTCCCAAAGTACATCCTTTGCATACATCCTACTCCTCAAGTGCTCCTTTGGGGAGGCTTGTGGTTATCTGCTACATGATCTTGAAAGCACCATGATGCAAATGGCCAAGAATTCTATGCCAAATTTTATCGACATCGTGGCTCTACACCTTATTTGTCTTTGTTCTTAATGCAACATAATCCTCCACTTCTAACTTGTACAGGTTCTTCACACAAACCCTAGTCTCCTTCACCTATCTTGTGGATATGTGTCTTAGTAATGCCTTTCCCTTGCTGAAGGTCACATCATAAACACGGTATTCCAAAACTACAACAAAGATGATATTTTTGTTTAGGCCTAGAACGAACATAACATCTTTGAGCATTAGGGGGGAGCCTAACTCCCTAGGAAATTTGACTATACCAGTCCTAGTTGCACTATACATTCCATCATCCCCCATATCAATGTGCATCTGCAAGTATTTTTTCTCCAGGTCACTAAAAAATTCTCTATTCCCCGTTATATGGAATGAGGCATTGAGTCCAAGTACCACACGCTCCCCATCACTGTGCCAGCCATGCATGCAATGAGGGTAAATTCAAGCTCGAACTGTGAAGCCAAAGATTCGCCTGTTTCTCATCTTGAGGTCTTCTTGCTTGTCTTCTTGTGAAGACACTTCGTGGCATAGTGAAAAAATTCATGAAAATGGAAGCATTTGATTGTTGAAAAATCTTTCCTCTTGCCCCCTTGACTGGATTCTAGTTTGGATTGGGATTTCTTCCCTTTTCCCTTCTTTTCCTTTCCAGCCAATGTCAATTTTTCTTCATCCTTGCCCTTGGATGAAGTCCCATTTCTGGTATTATGCATTATTTCATCCAGAACAAAGTCGAACCATATGCTCTCCCAACTTAGTAGTTTCTTCCTCCCATTAACTGAATCTTGATAGTTATGACAACTCTTGGGAAGGCCTAGAAGGGCTAGAGCTACTGAGTCTTCCTTAGGAACATTAACACCGACCCAACCAAATTCATCACAAAAATGTGAAAACTTGCTCAGATATTGCTGAATTGAATCATTCCTCTGCATCTTGATACTTCAAAGTTTATCCTTGAGTGTAAGCTTCGTGTGGTTACTACTATTCTCGAACAATTTTTTCAGTTCTTTCCACATTACGAATGTAGTTTATTTTCCATGGAAATTTGAGAAAATATGATCCTGTACTACCACCAAGATGATTCTCCTCGCCTTGGCTACATCTTTCCTCCACTGAGACAGGTTCTGGGCATCATATTCTTGAGGTTTTGCCACATTTTTCTTGATGTAGTCTAGCAACCCATGGTCATCCAATAATACCTCCATGCAGTCCTTCCATGCATCAAAATTGAGGTGCCTTCCAAGGCATACTCTAGCCTTAGTCCATTGAAATCCATCTTCTTAGTCCTGAAGAAAACTTGCAACACTGATCTCCAAATTCCAACCTTTGAGAACCAACTTCGAATTTCCTACTCTAATGTGAAACCTGCTTTGATACCATGTAGAAATTAGGTTGTAGATTCGAAAATACTCATGAAATTTTCTAAATCACAAGACTCAAAGCTACTCTATTTGCTTTGTGGAAGTTAATTCACAATCTAAAACAAAAATCATAGACATGAAAAAGGAAACATCACACATGCCCAAATATTTATCTAAGGGAAAGAAACTACTCGAAATCCATTCCTATCTATATTTCATTAGTCAAAGAATAAAGATGAATACATATGCTTGCTCAAGCATGAGCACAACCTACAAGTGTATAGTATATCTCTCTACCTGACTGACTGACTCTTGCCAACACTTAGCCAATTTTCAAGCCCTCCAAGCTCCTATTTCCTTACGTTGTTGGAAGACACAATGGTAGGCGATCTGGTAGATGTTGTGGACATTGTGGTTCCCATATTAGGTTGCGGACTATTGGAAAACCATAGTGTTGAAATGGAAATAACAATGGAATAATCCAATTGATCTAATAAGAAAAAGGCCAGACAAAGTGGGTCCCATATTGGAACACTAGGTCATCATAGCACTTAAGTTTTAAAATGGACTAGGAATAAATCTATCTAAGGTGTGAAGTCTCGAAGTAATATGAAATTACCTATTAGTTGAAGATTGCCAGGATCGTCAATAGTATAAGACCATGGTTATAGTTGTAGGTCAGAACCCCCAGTCGTGAGGTGCTAAGTGATAGTTCTTAAGAGCTTTGAGTCTCAAGACATCAGTCATGATACACAAGCTTATTATATTTATAAACAAAGGATTAGACCTGATCTATCGATGCCCGATGTGTTAAAGCCATTGATTACAACACATGGTCATAGGGAACATTGAATCTAGCCCTGAGAGTTGGCTTTCCATCATCTCATCAATGTGTTTTGAAAGAATAGAAGTGAAATAAACCAATGTCTAAGATGTTTGGGTAACAATCACAACTCATGATCACGAAAAAGAGTACTTGTGAAAGATAAAGTGCTCAGGTATGAAAAAGTGTCGATAACGACCCAAAGGAGAATAAGATCATGAAACATATTATAAATATGAATAGGTAGTTAAAGGATGTTATGTGGTGATCAAAGAATATGATAGAGCATATATGCCATCAGAAAGCCTGAGTGTGGTGAGCACATGTGTAAGAGAAGCATGAGCATGTGGAGAGAACATGAGTGAAGTGGATGTGAAAACTATGCAAGAAGAGTGGCGAACTATAGATATATAGTTCAATAAGAGACTAAATAGAAAGCACAGTGAGAGTGTGTTGGTAGATTTGAGAAAACACATGTAAACATAGTGTGTATCTAAGACAAGTGTGAGGTCTAGGCTAGTAAAGGAGAGTGAAGAATAAATAGTTGTATTATGCAATGTAATGTGATATGGTCTTATATATCACATTCATTTTAAAGCCTCTTTTTACAATGAATGTAATGTATGAGTTGTCCTAGGACTAGGTATCCTTAGTATATAGGAGACAAAATATAGAATCATAAAAAAATGGTGCAATGAAATATTATAGCCTACATAAAAATATAACAATAGAAATATAATCACTCAATATCTATGGCTTAATAAAGGATTTTATGGTTAACATGGAAATTATATAGGGCTTAATGTGCTCGACCCCTTCAAACAAGCATAATCCTTAACACTTGACTATATATAGGTGTTTCTGCATGAATAAATCATCTTCCCATGTCGCCTCTTCCACTAGTCGGTTCTTACATTTTAAGAGGTACTCAATAATTACCTGATCTCTCAATTTCTTAATAATCCTTATTTGTAGGATTGTTTGTAGTTCTAGTTTGTGGGATTTTTTCTAGTTTTATTTTTCTTAATAAACCTCTCAATTAATCTTTGCTAAAATAGTTTGGACTGAGATCTTATAACCAAGTTGTTTCTTTAAGAATGATAGAAGACTAGATGTACACATGAAGATGGAGGCAACTTTAATTTGTAACCCATACTTCCAATCCTCTGCAACACCTTAAATAAGGGCCATAAAACCTTATTGGTAATTTATTGTCCTTATTTTGTTGCTCGAGAGATATTTTTTATATCATTGTAGTCTCACAAATACCTAATCCCCTACCTCAAATTCACTTTCACTACGATGTTCATTTTCTTGTTGTTTCATCCCAATTTATTCTATAACCAAGTTGTCAAATAGTATTTTGAGAATCTCTTATTAGTGTTGTATGTGGTCCTCTACTACTTGAGCCTCTCAAATGTGATGTGATGGATCAAGGATGATATCTTTAAAGTGCCATAAATGGTGATGCTTTTGATGAATTATGGAAGGATGTGTTGTACCAGAACTCTGCCAAGGGAAACCACTTGACCCATTATATTTGTTAAAAAGATGAAAAGCAATGTAGATATGTTTCTAAAAATTTGTTCACAATCTCAACTTGCCGCTTAGATTGAGGATGGTAATATGAGTTGTGGGCCAATTGGGTACCCAAACAAGGAAATAATTTAATCCAAAAATTTGCAATGAAAATTGATTTTTTGTCATTTATAATAATATTTGGTATTCCATGTAGTTTTTGGACTATTTCCATGAATGCTTGTGCCACTTACTTCCTTTTAAAGGATGAGAAAAATAGAAAAAATATCATACTTTTTCATTTGATTTACCACTACCAGAGTGACTCTTAGTACATGATGGGGTCATTGACTTGCAGTATTATCCCACATCTGAACAAACTATCGACATTATTATGAAGACTTTCACTGAGAAAAAGTTTCACTTTCTATAAAACTTCCTTTGGGTGAAGGACACAAATGCCTAACGCTTGTATTTCTTTATTCCCATTCATTCTATTCTCTCTAGTAGTGCTTTGGGGGTGTATTGGAGATAACATACACTTAATTATACTCCAATTAGACTAGTGAGTAGAGTCTTGCATGAAAACCTAGTTATTATCACTAAAAGAGGACTCCAGAAGGGATTCATGAGTTCTACTAATCTCTACTTGCATGAGATAGTTAACTAAGCACTGCATGACCAATTAACAAGGAATATCTCCATTTGCATGAGAGAATTAACTAATAACTACATGTCTAATTAATTAGGACTTTGTGTCACTTTTTCTTAGTGCATGTTCATATTTTTCTAAACTAGATTCACTCGTAAACTCACTATAATATTAGTTCAATCATATAAAATATATTGCATTAAACTGTATTCTCTCATACCTTTTTATTTTTATTTTTTTCATAAATCTAATTTATTATATCTTTATCATTTTTCTTTCTTCTTTCCTTACAAATTTTGTTCAATATTTTCTAACTACATCCATATGTAGATTCAATTACAATTTCCCAAAAATATCATTACAAAAATTAATTAAAAATTCACAATTAAAAATTTCTAAAAATCCTGCACTTAAAGGACATTTGAGACATTGGTCCGAACGCAAATCTCCAAGAGAGAAATTGATAGCATCAGCCTTCTGTATCATATGGTTGTCAAGATATAAATAAATTTTTCATCTTCATGTTATTCAACGGTAGGGAGCTGACCCTAATACGCAGCAGCTTGAAGCTTTTCAACCTCTACATGTTTATCGTTTTGTTTTAAATATTCTTTTGTTATCTATATTATTATATATTAAGAATAATTAATTATAAATGTGAAATTGCACACATCTATTCAAAGTTTGACTATCAGCCACTATTCAACTAATATAGGTTTGATGGGTAATGAAACACTATTTAACATATCAATTAATCACTATCAACTAATACAAGTTTGATGTAAAGAGACATAAATTTATCATAAACATTAAAACGTTTATTTAAATATATATCTTAAAAAAAATATTTATTTAATCATAAAAAATTATTATAAAAATTAATTAAATTACAGCTTTATTATTATTACAACAAAATAATATAAATTAAATATATAGATTTAAAAAACATATAACATCATTTTTAATTTTCTAAATTCATCTATATTTTATTAAATAATTATCAATAATACATGCTAAAAATCATAATTCTTTTTTTGTAACATTCCTTTTCTATATCATTTTTTAATTAATTAATTTATTTTTAAAAACATGATTATTAAATCTAAATCTTTAATGTGTATAAAATTAACACAGAAACTAGCTGCATCTTTGTTTATACATTTTTGACATTTTATCTCATTAAATAACACACTAAAAAGTTATGTCGTCCCAAAATATATAATAGGTTAATTGGAATTTTCATATACAAATCAGTAGCTCGTCTTTGATTTTGATTCTCTCTAATTTTAAGATTCCAAATCGTGAACCCAACCTCTGAAGCATACTTTAATAGATAAAGTTCCAGAGATGAGTCTGACACTACAAATAATCAAGAAACAAGAAACAAGATTCTGGTGGGATTTGAGGGGAGGAAAAGGGTGTGCCGTCCACCCATTAATCAACCCAATTTACAATAAATAACTGAAGATTATATACGCAGTCCGTGCAACCTACACCAAGACAGCGACTGTTCGTGTCTATCTAGGCATAATACTTGACGTTTGAATTCGTCAATAAATTCTTCCACTTTCCTGTTAAAATCCATTTCGTTGTACTTTTTAGTCTTCTGTCACCGCTGGAACATCCACAAGCTGCATCACTTTTTTTTTTTCAGACATAAAAATCATCATAGATCTATATTAAGATAATATAAAGATCACAGTACATTTTCATATGACAGTGGGAACTGTCAAGCTATAAAAGCATATAGAACAGAATTGAAAGATCCCCAAGAGATCAGAGCCAAAATCTCAAAAATATACACAAGTATTCAAAAGTTTGTGGGGCTATACATCATGGACAGATAAAACTAAAATAAAAAATGCAAGTCATATGAACCAGATTGAAGGAAGTCCCAATCCTGTGATGCAGGAAGAGCTGCAGAAGCCAAAAATCGAAAGAAATCACATTCCCTTCATTCTGAAATCCTGAATAAAAAAGGAAGATCCATCCTGAAGAACTCTCAAAGACCAAGATCCCGGCTCCATCGCAAGGCCTTCCTAAGAGAGGAGGTCAGCCTGGACATTCCTGGAACGGGTGATATGCTGGATTGAAAACTGCTTCAAAGAGTTCCGAAAGTGCATAATTCTGCTTAGCCCGCCGAGAAGGTGAAGACTGCTAATGAGGCGATCCCCATTAACATGATCAATCAAAAGTGCATAATTATGCTTAGCCAGCCGAGAAGGTGAAGACTGCTCATGAAGCGATCCCCATGATCAATCAAAGATTTTGAGTCGCCATATACTGATTTATGAGGTACTGATGAGCAAACAAAGTTATCATCTCACGTTCATTATACACAGCGATGCTATTCTATGTCATCAGTCACTGCAAGTTGCAATCTCCTTAAAGACAGAGACTGTTGTCTCTCAAGACACAATTGACGTTTGAATTTCGCTATAAATTCTTCCACTCTTCTCTTCAAATCTTCGTCTATCATGGGAGCCATTTCATTGTAATTCTTACTTTCTATAACCGCTGGAACGTCCACAACCTGGATCACTTCATGAGGTACTGATGTGCACAGAAAATTATCCTTTAAATCCGCATCGCAAATCCCCATGTAATTGTCCCTGGAATCGGCGTCCTCGGCTCTGAAGATAAACTTCATCTCTTCAGTGGGTTGGCTATCGTCTGATTTAGGCGTTTCGAGCGCGCGAAACGATCCCGCGCGAAAAGCTGTAACTTCATTTGATTTCCATGCCAATTCCGATAAGTGGGCGTTGAGTGTGATTGTAATTATGATAATATTGCATACCACGAACATGATGAGAGTGTCCGAAGCATTGAATGAATTTATAAGCTCACTGGGGAGACACAAATCTGCAGGCCAAAACACTGCCCATAACAGCATTCCCGAAACCATCCCCATGATCATAACAACGGCAAAACGTTTTATTTGTTTGATCTCCATATTCTCCTTTGCTGCTCCTGCTCCTGCTGCTACTGCTACTAATGTACTCTCCCTTCCGGACAAAGGGAGAATTTAAAGAATAGTGAAGTGGGCAGCAAGCAACGGAAATTCGGGGAAATAGACATATCGCTGGCCAGGTCTACATGTTGTTCATTGCGGTCAAGTATCAATAAATTATCCGGGGCAAAAGAGGTATGGCTGGCCAAATCTACATGCCCACCTCATGTTCACTCTTAATTTTGTGTCTAATTTCAATTTTGTCGTCTATCTGTGTGCGAGACTCTATTGATTCCAATTTTCTGAATAGACCTCCACCAGTTTCGCAATTTTTGGGAAAAAATAAAAAAATGAACAGATATATTATAAATATTCAACGCAAATCAACGCGAGGCCCGAAGATTCAAGAAATGAATGCGTTCGAACCACAATAATATTAGTAAATTTGCAAATGTACTTTCATTAAAAGAAAAACTTGGGCGTCAGTGCAGTACCAACATTCTTCGGCATTTAGATGACCATGGATTGATTAATATTGATAGGTGGAGTTCACTCGTCATCTAATTAATAATTTACTGAAATAAACAACTTTATGATGCGTGGAGTACACTCTTCAGACGCATTCATTCTCGAGAGAAAAAAAAAAGCAAATTGCGTCCATTCTCTGGAGAAGCAATCATTCTCCAGAGGGAAAAAAGTAAATTGACCAAGCCCGGGATCATGGACCCAACATGTGTCAGTTTGCAATGTTAAACAATTCATTTAATCTAACATGTGCTTGACCGTTAAATACAGTTGACTGAACATGTGTGGGTTTGCAATGTCAACAAATTTAATCTAATAGGTGTCTCACCGTTATATACAGTTTGACAACAGAAAATTTTAACTGGAAATAAATAGTTGCTAGCAGCCATTTCCACAGGAAAAGTAAAACACAATACTGTTATAGCAATTTGATCTCTAGTGTAGAGCTGATAAATATCTATTTATAAAAATAAACATTAAAATTTTAAGTGTATTTAATAAAACTGGCTAATATTGTATGAATATTAATCATTTATAGTGGATTATGGAATTATCAAAAAATATCTGTAATATTATTTTAAATATTAAAAACTAAAGGGAGCAGATTGTTGATCATCATAATTATATTAAAATTTATTTGGATTTATTTAGTTTTTTTATTTTAAGAAGGTAAAAAACATTTTACTTTTATGCTAAAAAGAAATGGAGAAACTTTCCCACATCACCATAATTTTGTCAATTTAAAAAGTCAAAAAAATTGGTAGTACCACAAATATTTTGAAAATTAGATCAAATGTGAGTATGAGATGGACAATCTAAGAGAAAGTGATTTTAATCTTTAATCCAAACTTTTTAATCTCATAGTGTTTTAGGAGGCCACGATAATTAGTTCTTGTCTTAGGAATATTCAATTTTTACTTAACTGTAGTCAAGACATAGAAATATTTTATATTAGGAATGTTCAATTTTTAATTAACAGTAGTCAAGACATAAAAATAATTTCTTCTTGTTGATTACCTCTTTAAAATATCTTAGTTTCTTTTTTCCTCTACCTCTTTGTTGCTCCATAGTTACCGATCAAACGAAAACTATTACCTCAAAATGGTTACTCTATCCCAAAAATCCCAAAAAAAATAAAATGAAAAAACAGATTGAAAACTAAAAGTGTTGACACAGGACTAACATTTTCATCATTTTTAAAAAATGACAGTGAAAACCAAATTTTTGTGTGCAAAAAACACCTTGAAAAAAACTTTAAATTTCCAATGATTTTCAAGCATAAATTAAAAAAAAATACTTATAACTGTTTTCAACCATAGTATACCATAGTATTAAAGATAAAATATTCATGAAAAACATTAAAATATTGACAAATTTTCAACCATGGAATTAAAAGCAAAGATGATGACTAAAAAATATTTTAAGTTTTCAAAATATTGCAAATATGACATTATGGAAAAAAAATTATGACTAAAAAACCTTAAAAAAAAGGAAAAAAAAAACAATTTAAAAAGTAAAAATTAAGTTGTAAAAAAAAAATTCAAATATTCAAAAAAATAAAAAACAATAAAAAAACACAAAAATAATACAAATTAAAACAAAATTTCAGATATTTCACAAAATAAAACTATAAAATGTAAAGCAATCAAAATTTATTAGTAAAATTTAAAAAAAAGAATGAAAAATATTTTTAAAATAAACATAATTTAAGAATAATGAATAAAACTTAAGGGAAAAAATAAAAACGATTTTTTAAATTAAAAAATTAAATTAAATTAAAAAAATTAGTGAAAAAATATAAATTAGACATTAAAATAAAAAATATTAAACTTTTTAAATAAAATAATATAGTATAAATCATTTGAAAAAAAAAAAAAAAAAACCTAGGATGACAAGAGCAGATTCCGAATATTTGCCGTGCTACCCAGACCTGTTGAGCCACCAAGGAAGCGTTCCCTCCGCACCCGCCCTGCGGCCGTACTTCCTACTTCCTGGCCCACCCTGGTTCGGCTGTGTGCCAGCCAATCCAGGGTCGCAGAGGTTGATTCCCGGAATGACGATAATCCTGGTGTGAACATGACCAATGAGGAAAACGCCGCAATTATCGACTTCAGTGTTCAAAGTTCTCCGGCAACCTACAGCCCATCTGCACCTACATATGGCAATAATTTGGGGCACCTGCACGACCGGCCATTCCCATGCAGTCCACGATGGGCATCCTTCTCAGCATTTCATCCCAGCTGATTCCACACGTATTATTAATTTAAAATTGAAATATACATTACATTAATGTTAAAAATATTGGATATAAAAATTCAATATCAAATAATATAGATTCCAAATTATAATTTAGATTGCGCATAGCTGAATGGTATGGTATGGTATTATTGTTTGGGATGTCTTATTAAAAAGCAATTTTATGCATTCCGAACGGCTTCGATTTAAACGAAGTTTAAATTTATGGCTCAGTTTACAATTTCCTATTTAATTCACGGGAGGCATTTGTTTTATGTTTTCTCATATTTATTCTTTTATTTAATAAAAAAATAATAATATATTTCAATCGTTTTTCTATTCAGAATTTTTCTATCATTGTATATAATTTTTCTCCATCAAAATATATTAGCTAACTAGTAAAATAAGTAAGAATAATTTTAAGCTAAGTAGAAATTTCATTAAAAATAATTTAGAAGTTATTTTGGCCTTGCTACTATAGTGTTTTTTTTTTTAATTATATTTTATATTTATCTTTTTAAATGATTTATAATATAATGCTTATTTAAAATTTTAATTTCTTTTAAATATTTTTAATTTTAATGTTTAATTTATTTCTAATGTTAATTTTGTTATTTTTAATTTTTTTAATTTTATTTTTTTAACTTCAAAAATTTTGTTTTTTATTTTTTCCCTTAAATTATGTTGTGTTTTTGAAATATTTTTTTGGGTTACTTTTTGTTTTATTTTATTTTGTTTAAATTTTTAAATATTTCGAACAAATTTTGATTTTTTTTTTACATTTTATAATTTTTTAATATATTTTTAATATTTGATTTTATTTGTCATGTTTTTTTATTTTTTATCTTCTGTTTTATTACTTGTTATTTTTTATTTTATCTTTTATTACTTGCTATTTTTTTAACTTTGTGTTTTTATTTTTTTTCAATATTTGAAAATTTGTTTCTTTTGTATTAATTTTTTTCTTTTTTATTATTTTTTTTTAGTATTTGAAATTTTCGATATGTTTTTTTATTGTTTATTGTTTTTTATTTTTACAAAGTTAATTTTGTTTTGTTTCGTTTCTACATTTTTTATTGTAATTCTTATTTTATATATTTTTTTATATTTGATTTTTTTGTCATGTGTTTTTATTTGATTTTTTATGTTTTATTACCGACGTGAAAATCACCCACATTTTAAAAAAATCTACACTTAACACATTAGAAAATTTCAAGTGTAAAAAGTAAGCCCTCTAAACAAAAAGGGTTGATATTGCATCAACACTTTTCAAAATCAAGATGTAAATCACTAACAAAAAAAAATGTTCATACTAGACATATAAAAAAATTGAACTGTCATAAATAAGCCCGTATCAACACTTTTCAAAATCATCATGAAAATCACTAACATTTACAAAAAATACTTGATACATAAGAAAATTTAAAGTGCCAAAAATATGCAAAAAAAAAATGTGTATTCTAAATCACCACTTTTCAAAATCGAGTGATTTTTGCTACCTTAAAAAAACAAGTACCTTTATTCTCTATTAGTCTAGCCAAAATTGACAACCATATGTCACCTTCACTTGAGTCAAAGGTGGGGGTTTTAGCTAATGTTAGAAACAATTTTAGAAAATCTCTTGGTGTCCATGTTGTATAAATTCTTCTTAACATAAGATATCTAGTCATAGTTATGCTTTGAATGGGCAAAAGACTTGCTTCAGTAAGGAGGATATGGTAGGGAGTATTTCCTTTAATATTGAGGTTGTAGGTTATAAATTGCTTTTAGATCTGTTCAATATTTCTACTTCGCTCCATATCAAATAATAGGAGTGATGAGAGTCTCAAAGATTATCCTTCTCTTTATCCCAAATCCAATGATTTGTCGATTTATAATTGTTCTTAACCCTATAATAAGCGATCCAATCTCTGCTTATCCGTTTTCTCAATTCTATAATTCAAATTGAGTTTATGATGGAGTCAATTCCTACATATTTGTATGAAGGAGCTTGCTTTAAAAAATGAAATATTGCCATAAATGAATGTATCATACGTGATCATTTTGGATTTAATTATTATGAATTTTGTTTTGTCAGTATTAATGGCCATACCCATCTTAGAGCAAAAATCTTGGAAGATTCTGAGTTTATTTCCAAGATCATAACAAATTCTTGCCAAAAGAAAAATATCATCAGCATAAAGGAGAAGAGTTATGACCATACCAATAAGTGTGGGGCCAACACAACTTGCATCCTGCAAACACTGTTATAGCTTATCAATCTATATGCCAGAAAGGGTAGTTGATAAGGGACACCATTGCTTTAATTTAATATTGCATTTAATTTCTTTCGAAGAAACCTCAATTGTGTTAAGCTTGGAAATAACATTTTCATACAGCGTTGTCACAACAATCCTCAATTGAGAGTAACCATTATCTCTTATAGCCTCTTCCATAGCTTTATTTTAGAGACAATGTCAAAAATATTTTCTAAAGTCAACAAACAATAGAAGAGAGCATGTTTATTATTGTGGAACTCCTTTGCAATTATCATGAGAGTAACAAAATGATCCATGGTTGAATGATATCTCCTAAACCCAACTTGGCCTTTAGCTCTTTTACCATGGATTTCAAGCCAAAGGCTATTCTCCTTTTCAAAAATAAGGCAATACAACTTGGATAAAATGTGGCTAATGATAATGGTCATGTAATTATAGAGAACATGTGTATCCTCACTCTTAAAGATAGGTGCAATAAGGCTCTATGTCCTAGGTGTTATAGGCCATTTTGTCACATCTGGTAAATAGGCCTTCAAATGGATCAATAAACATCCTTTGACCTCCTTTTCATCATCCTTGCATAAAGCCCTAAGCATGACTCATTCTAATCCTTGATTTTCTATCTGAAAACACCTTGTTTCGAGTTATTTTAAGGACCAACGCTTCCTGACCTCCTACTAGACAGCGTTGACTACCAGGATGCTCCACTCTGCACCTACACTGGTCACCAGTTGGTTGCTCAATCCTGGGGGTGCGTTGATTCTATAAATTAGGGAAAAGAGAGAGAGAATCATGAAGCCTCTTCTTCCAGAAACTTCCAGGATCTGTTGTAACCATTTACCTCAGATAAAAGTCTCGAACCGTATCCTATCCTACCTTGGAGTTTTCGTACCTTATCCCTTGAGCTCATCCTCCCATCAAGAGTGGATCTCAAGCCCTAATTGGTAAAAGAATAATAATTCATGAACTACCTCCTTCGCCTATATATTTACTAACATCCATAGGCAAGGGGTTTCCCTTTGGAGAGTGATTCTACCCTTATGTTGTTTTTGTGAGAGATATCATTCGATGCATTAGAGTGATTAGAGGTGCACTTTGTGACAAGGAAATGACAAGTCAACTTGGAGGAGCTCTTTTACATGCTCAACGCCTATTTTTGGTTATAACATTTTAGGATCCTATAATCTAGGAATCAAAGTGTGTTTGCCTCTTACTATTCATCTCGGGGGTCTGTTTGCCAATTTTAGCACATGAGTCGCTATGTGTCATAGTCTAAAGGTCTATATGAAAAGAGAGTCAAAAGAGCTAAGGTTTTGTAAATATATGTGTTGTAAAGGCGGTCTTTGAACCCAAAATAGAATTTGTGAGAGTCTAAAGTCCACGAGGGGGTCATAATTTCAAAATTGTACTCAGGGGGAGTATGGACAACATAATGTATATCAAGGGAGAGAATATCTTGGTCCACGCTTTGCCCTTAATGTCAAAGGGGCAGAGTGACTTGGTGTGGTTGTTGCGATGAAGTCCAAAGGGGGATATTGTTGGCATTATGATACGGGTGTTGTCCTTGATGGCAACTCACTCAGATGATAGATCATAGTGTAGCAGGTCAATAGCAAAGAATTAATGATCAAAGAGAGGTATATCCAGGTTCATGTTGACAAAGGAGCGTATACACATGGGTTAACAAACCAAAAGGAGCGTATAATGTACACACACGCTTTCATGGAAGGAAAGGTGTGTATAACTTGGAAAACTAAGTTTTGTTCCAAGGTATTTAGTCCATGGTATTTTGATCCATGGTATTGGTCCAAGGTATCAAGTCCGAGGTATTGACCCTAGGTATTTGGTCCAAGGTATTGGTCCTAAGTGGTTTTGGTCCACGGTATTGAGAAAGGCCTAAAACTATAAAAGGAGGAGAAGATCATTAAGCCAAAAGGTGAAAGGATTGAATATCTGATGAAGTGTGAGCTCCAGTATACATGTTATGGGTTTGTGATGCTTTGCTTGATTTGAACCAAGGATGCACCTATGTGGATGATGATGGATGATGGATCGAGATCATAATGCTTGGAATGTATTATCATTATGTGGTTTGATCATGGATAGACTAGATCTGAATTAATGAAGCATGTTTATTCTATAAATGTTATGATCTGGGTATGATTGATGTGTGGAATAGCTGCAAAGTTATGAGTTAATATTTGCAGATCTGTGCGCAGGTTCACTTTGATAAAAGTGCGTATACACACTGGTTCTGGTTCTGCTCTGTGTTCTAGTAATTGTGTTTTGATGACTGGTCTTCAGTGATTCAGTTGTGGGTGATTCAAAATTGATTGGTTAATGCAATAGTTATGTTTCAGTGGTGATTGATTTTGAGCTTCAACGTTGTTGATGGGTCCAGAATGAAAATTTGATGAAACGTGGCCTTCATAATATGGTGTTGTGTTCCAAGAGTATCTAGTCTGAAAATTTATGAAACGTGGTCCTTGGAGTAAGAGTGAAGGTTGGAGCCTTCAGTAGGCTGGCGCCTACGTACTGGTAAACATATTGGGCAGTAGAAGAGCCAGGGAGTTGGAGCTCCCTTCTAGTAGTAGCCTGAAAACGAGAGAGGGTTGTAGCCTCATGTAGGCCGGCTCCTACGTACTAGTAAATATATCGGCTAGTACAAGAGCCAGGGGGTTGTAGCTCCCTTCCAGTAGTAGCTGGAGAACGAGAGAGGGTTGTAGCCTTCTGTAGGTGGGTGCCTGCGTACTGGTATGAGTCTGCGCCAGTACAAGATTGTAAATAGGTTTTTCTTATATTAAAGGAAGACGGAAGTAGGTGGTTTTCGTCCTGCAATGGGTTTCCACCTTATATCATGTTGTTCATGCGTGTTTCTTATGTGTGATGATCTGTTCTATTTTTACTGCACCTGGTTACTGTTTATATGGTTAATGAAGTTCTGATGCACTCATTAAAGATCAACATATGATGAATTAACTGAATCATAAGTTTACTGGATATACGCTAGTTGCATTAAACACAGTTGCGTGTACACGTGGGTTCCCTTAACTGAACTAACGTATATGTATCTGATTATGGAAATGAAAAATTTATTGTTTTGCTAATACTGATTCACCCGCCCCCCCTCTTAGTATTATTTACAACAACATAGTCTCTTCTTTAAATTTTCTTTTAATCTTCTCTTGGTTACCTTCACTTTGTAATTTTTGGTTCTCCTGTAACCCTTCTTCCAGAGCTATCCTTCTCTCATCATCTGCATTAATATTCTCTTGCATTTGTTCTTCATTAATCAAATTCATTAGATTACCTCTCTGAGACAATATTCCTTCATTTTTCATTAGAATAAGATCCTGATCTTCCATCTCTATGACAACTTTAAATGGCTGTCTTCTCTCATTGAGTCACTCATCCATAGACTCCTCCTGCTATTTCTAGTCAAATTCTTCCTCTTCTAAGAAATTTTCTTTGTCACCTTTTACTTCTATATCTTCATCTATTCTGAAGACATCTTCGAAAGGTCTCTTTCCTCCTGCAATGCCTGCAATCATACACAAACTATCAGTTTTAAAAACATAAGACCTTGTGGTCTCACTTGATGCTTCAGTCATCATATCTCCTTGCTGTTCTGAATCCTTCATATGATTCATAAGGTCTTCCACAGATCTCCAGTTTTCATCTTCACCCAGAACTTCATCCTGTTCTATTTCATAAATGGAAACTTCCATTCTCAACTCAGCCTCTCTGAGTTCTTCCACCAGGCTTTTCACTTGCCTCTATCATAGCCTTCTCTGTAACTTATGCCACTTCACTGGCTTTTTCTTCAAGACCCAACCTAGTCTTTAGCTTTCCTCAAGTAGCATCCTTAATACCTTGAGTTGTTTATTCATCTCAACAATCTCTTTTTTAATTTCCTCTTGGCATCCTCTTTCTTCACTTTTCTTCTGTTGTGGTCTTCCTCAGAACCTCTGATACCTCTGTTATGACTATCAATAGTCATCTTCTTCTCTATCTTCATGAGTTCCTCACTTACTATGAGCTGCATTAAAGCCTCTCCAACAACAAGTCCTCCTTGCTGTCACTTACCTCACCAAGCTTTCCTCTGTACTTGGTCTTTTGGCAAGCACTTGGTTCTCTATTCTCTGGAACCTCTTTTACCACTTCTCTCTTCTCCTTCGAGGCTTCGAATCACCTGCATATTTTAAGAACACAACTGTCCTCTTATATTTCAATCACAAATGAAATACTAGGTTCTGACCACCTCTTCTTTCACTCAGAAACTCTTATCAGCTTTCTTCATCCCTTAGCATTTCTATCCACATCTTCTGTGGAATTGCTTTTGTGAGCTGCAACAATACCTCTGCAGTAACAAGTCTCCTTCTTTCTACATATGCCTTCTTTTTCACATTTTTTTAATTCATTCAAAACGTACTCACCTCCATTATTTCTCTTGAGAGTCTTCACCTTCTTTTCCGTTTATTTATCAACCACTACTTTGAATTCTGTGAACTTACAGAATGTCTCATCCTTCTTCTGCATGAAAAAAATCCAACACTTTCTTGAGAAGTCATCAATAAAAATGAAAAAATATTTGTGCCTGGTAGTGGAGGCTGTCAAGAAAGGTCCACAAACATCAAATTGGATCCTTTCAAGGATTGCATGTGATTTTTTATCCCGATCGTGGAAGGTGGATTTTGTGTACTTTCCCAAAGTACATCCTTTGCATACATCCTACTACTCAAGTGCTCCTTTGGGGAGGCTTGTGGTTATTTGCTACATGATATTGAAAGCACCATGATGCAAATGGCCAAGAATTCTATGCAAAATTTTATCGACATCATGGCTCTACACCTTATTCATCTTTGTTCTCAATGCAACATAATCCTCCACTTCTAACTTGTACAGGTTCTTCACACAAACCCTAATCTCCTTCACCTATCTTGTGGATATGTGTCTTCGGAATGCCTTTCCCTTGCTGAAGATCACATCATAAACACGGTATTCCAAAACTACAACAAAGATGATATTTTTGTTTAGGCCTTGAACAAACATAACATCTTTGAGCATGAGGGGGGAGCCTAACTCCCTATGAAATTTGACTATACCAATCCTAGTCACACTATACCTTCCATCATCCCCCATATCAGTGTGCATTTGCAAGTATTTTTTCTCCAGGTCACTAAAACATTCTCTATTCCCCGTTATATGGAATGAGGCATTTGAGTCCAAGTACCACATGCTCCCCATCACCGTGCCAGTCATGCAGGCAATGAGGGTAAATTCAAGCTCGAACTGTGAAGCCAAAGATTCCCCTGTTTCTTATCCCGAGGTCTTCTTGCTTGTCTTCTTGTGAGGACACTTCGTGGCATAGTGCCAAAATTCATGAAAATGGAAGCATTTGATTGTTGACAAATCTTTCCTCTTTCCCCCTGTTGTGCTCTACAACAACCCCCCATTTCATACAAATTTTATTCTCAAAACTATAATATGAAATGGGTCCCTTTTTTATTTAAATTGGTATCAACTTATTATTATTCAAAAAGGTCCGAAGCAAAATAAAAACATTATAAAACCTTTTTTGATAATCCAATTAATCGGTCTTATAACATATAAATGAGTAATCTTTTATCTTTGCGATAAAGCAATCGCAAGATCGCATATCACAATGACAAGGGAGGCATGACTTAAAAGACCCATTGATTTTCTCCGACGTGACAACGCACAAAAGGCTATCCAATATCTGAAATGACGAGTTATCATAACAAAAGCCCCTTTGCTCCGATGCGATGCGATATAGCTATCGACGATCGGAGATGTACCATGCATGCTTTTCAAAGCCCTCAGTTAATACTCCCGATGCGAATTGGCGATATCGCTATCGGCAATCGGGGATTCCGAAAGGAACCAATATAACGATTTAAGCTTTCCCCCGACGGCCAATTGCGATAAAGCTAAAAGCGCGGATTTCAAAAAGGATTGATAAAGCCGGGATATTACGGTTAATTAGTATTAAAGGCCTTATCTTCCCGATAGCGATTCACTTACGCTCAACCGCCAAAACATCAAAGCCACGCTTGAATGAATCATTCGGCCAGTAAACGATATGATGAGCATTTAAAGGATTGGCAGGTTTAAATGGCCATTTAATGAAATAGTCAGTCTAAAATCTCTTCACAGATTTTATCCGCGGCCACCTTAAGTTAATCCTCCATCATGCATTGATTAATATATCTCATTCATATTTGGTTTGCGCCACCAATTCTCTGCATTACGTTCATTTTCACTCCTGTGTAGAGGTCTTCCGAAGTAGTAAATTCAAGCAGAATGGGGAAGAAGTCTAAGAAGACCGCAACAGCTTCCGCTTCGCCAACCACAGGACAACCCACCGCTGATCCAGGAACAAAAAGAAAAGGATTGATATCCGACACTACATGTCTAGGACTCGGCAAAATTACTTGGCAAAGCACCTATAATTTAATTGAGGCCGAAGGACCCTAGGTAACAGTAGTGCAAGCCACAGCAGATACGACTCGGAAATATGATGCTACTCTAAAGGATTTAGCCGACTCTTTCCTTCATCAGATAGCAGCCCGGGAACAAATTCTCCCATATACAGATGTAGTGAGGTGGGCAATTGAAGAAATCCCAATCACGAACAGAACATTTTGCACTATGGATGGGAGAATCTTCGATTCATTTCAACTTGATGATTTAAGGCAAATGTACCATTTTCCTGTACCGGAGAAGAAGTACAACAAGGCGTTCTTGGAAAAGTTCAGAAATGAGAACGAAATTGAATCCGAACCTATTCGGGATTGGAGGCAAAATCCAGCAAAACACAAGCATGAGACTTTGGGTAAGTACTTTGTTGATTCTTTGTGTTCTCCTTATTGTTATGTTGGGATAATGATGTGTAGATTTTGGGGGTTGCATGATTCCGCAAACTTCACTATAGAAATGGTTCCTTTGATGGAGGCAACATGTAATAGTGAGATAATGGATTGGGCAACTGTACTGTCTGATAAGCTAGCAACCGCAGTCCTTGAGTTTAGAAGCAAATCCCACATTACTGAAAGGTTTATTCCCCCATTCTACTATAGTGCCTATATCTTGGACACCCTGTGTTTTAATTCTGAATTTCCTGTGCTTGGATGGAGATGGACTCCACAAGACCCCATGCCCATTCATATATACCATCAGAAGTTGTGGAAAGCTCACTATAAGCACCATTTATATCAAGTTTGCAACGGTTTTATGTTACCCATTCACTATTCTATTTTTGATAAACCTGCTCCTAAGATTTCCTACCAAGCAGGAGTTGACTTGACATCCATAGGAAGATGGTTCGGAGAAGAAAAATTCACATATGTAAGGGTTTTTGGCAGCCAAGCCAAACCTCATGTCCTCCCTTTGTACATACCTGATAAACTGTTAGCCAGGGAGGTAGCCTATCAGATTACATCCGAAGGAGTTACACAGACTCTGAGGAGTAAAAAGAAGTAGGTTTGGCCTCCTTTTCCTCTAAGATGCGGTGTATACGCTGTGCATGACTTTAAACATGCAGAGAAAGAAGCTGATAAAATTAAGGCACTAAGTCTAGCTACTCTTCCTAATAGGAGATTTGATCCAAACAAAGTCGCCTATAATGCACTTGAACAGGAAAAATTGACTAAATTTGACCGTAAAGAAGATATGTTCGATGACCTGTTCTCCTCAGCCGAGTCAATGTCCCAAGTTAAATCGCTGGCCAGAATGGAATATAAGGATGACGGGTTAGTTGAATTTAACAGACTTAGAGAACAGAGGTTGCAAACTCTGCCTCTAGATCTGTTAGCAACGACCCCAACGATAGAATCAAGCGAGCCTGAGTAGCGACTTACAAAGGAACCTCCTGCTACATCAAAAGAGTAGGAGGAAGTGCATGCAAAAGAGCAAGAGGAAACCCATGCAAAAGAGCAAGAGGAAACCCAGAGAAAAGAGCAGGAACAAAGCGGCACAGAGGTGAATGTAGATGCCTAGATTGAACCGAAATTGCTCCAGGAATGGCAGCAATTCGACTCAATCATCAGCAATCTTGAGTGCTCGAAGGAAGCTGAAACATCAAAAGTGGCTGACACACAGGAGACAACATCTAAACAGGTTCCCAGTGGAACCAACAGCCTACCCAGTTCTACAGAAGTAGAGATAATTCCTAAGGATCCCTCCGATCAGATTGTTTTGCAAGTAGAAGAAATTCCCCCCTTAGATGTCTTTTACACCCCAAAGCACAACGCTGTAGTAAAATGACAGTGGAAAAGGAGAAGGACTGATCAACCTTCCCTATTCCCTGAACAAACAGTGACGGGCAACGTGGTTTGGAAGGAGGAGTTTGATCCCTCTGATGACCTAACAAAACTGTCCCAATATGCTGGAGCCTATTCGGCAGCCACCATAGATAAGGCATCAGAGGTGAGTAATTTATTAAAAGAAAAAGACCAGGAAATCTTTTTGCTACAAGCACAACTATCAGAGGCACAACAGAAGGCAGAGCAAGCAGAACGGCAATTGTTTACACAGCAACAAATAAATAATCAATTGAATAAACAATTGCAGGAAGAGAAACAGAGAATTGATTCCAGTGCAGTTCAAAAGCAGAAAGAGCTGTCGGAAGCATTGGCACAACTAAAAGCAATGAATGAACAAATGTTGAAGTCGAAAGATGAGCAAATTGCTCAACTATCAGCCCAAATAGAGAAAACCAAGAATCTTCCACAGCCAGCTGAATTCAGAGCAGAGGCATTACAGATAAACAAGGCATTAGTAACACAGATAAAGCTGTTATGTCAACAAATAAGCAGAACCTTTATGTGACTTAACAACATCAATAGGTGATAAATCGGCTGATGCTAGAACAGACTTGGAGCAGGCCGACGAGACCTTGACTAATTTTCTTGAGTGGCAAGACACTATTGAGGGACAGACAGCTAATTTGCCAAAAATCCTACATCGCATAAAGAGATATTATTTACAGAATGGCAGTCCCAGTTAATGAAAGCAGAGAAAGCAGTTTCAAGATGCAAACTAACCACAAGAAATTTGGTTGAATTGATTAATGATACTCTCTACTTATCTAACCTGATTTCTCAATGTACCCCTGGTAAATTGACATCGGCTAAAACATTGGAGCAGTCATGTTATCCAGGGCTGGAGAAAAATGGGAGATTAATCACAGGAATTAACAGTTTGACATGGGACACCTATTGGTTGTTCTTAGTCAAACCATACAGCCAGAGAGCTGCCCTCAAGTGCCTCACAGATTCAATCGGGTGTATCATTCCCGATATACAGGATGCCACCTATGCTGCCCAACTCAATTCTCGTCTCAACCGACCACCAAAAGTGGAACCAATGCTTGCGATATGCCAGCTCAGGTCTAAAGGCAAACAACCTAAGTGACGAATCGTGCTGCCCACTGCCAGATTGCCGCGAGGAAGATATTCACAATCAAGTTGTACCAATTAAATAGGATTTTAGTTTCATAGTTAGTTAGTTTTAATCAAGTATTTATAGACCTTTTCATGTATTTAGAAATGGTTGTAAGTTTTTGTATATGACTTAAACCTGAAGTTGCACTACTGTACTTCAGGCATATTCTTTCAAAAGACTGGGCCAATTATTCTGGTTTTGATAACGAAGCTTTTATGTGAATGTGCACCACTGCCTTTGTTTAAAAGTGTTTCTGCGTCGAAAGAAGGAATCCAAATAGCGATTGTATTGGGAGTGATTTGCAGCTCATATGGTACTATTATCTTTGTCTAAGTTCATTCCTTTTATGTGAATTTTTGTTTGATCGCTCTTGCTATTATCAGATATATGCATGTGTTTTAAAAACATTCTTTATACTTTCCACTATTGGGTGTTTACAACATGCTTTCCTTTTAATCATACATGTATCAGTAATATAAAAAAATAGGTGTAACAATGTGTTAATCACTTTGTTCAACTATTTGAACAAAGTAATCATTAAGTAAAGGAATATCTATGTTTATTGCTTAGAGTCATCTATATGCCTATCAATGAATAGAGATTATCAAATGTTGCACTCCAAAGAATAGAAGCCTCCCGGGATAGAATAGTTATTTATATTTTCGCTGATAGATTAGGTCATCCATTCATTATCATTTATTAGAAATCAATCACTCATCCATCCCCTTTTATTCATTATTGGGAAACCGGTCCCATTATATCCAGTCGGACCCACCATTCCAAACGGAAAAGGAGCTGTATTAAGGTCCGGACCGGGTGGTTATCCCCCAATGTTGATACAACGTTTTTCGGGGCATCAACATTTTTGGCGCTAGAAGGAGGGCATGAACTATGAATGGTGAGCAAATCCAAATCTATAGACCATTCTCAGAGTAACTCTCCCTCCACATCACCTTGTACTTCCCAGTTGCATGCTGGTTCTCCAGTATCCAAGCAAGAAGAAGAGGAATCAACTACCACTGCCCTCACCCACAATACTCCAAGACGATTAAGTCCCGAGTCCCCTGAAGTTCAGTTACTCATCCAGAAACTTCAAGACTTCTCGATAACACCATAAAAATCTGAAGTATCTCAAAGTAGTGAGACTTCACAGTTCAATTTACCTCATCCCCTCACTAGACTTCAGAGCGAAAAGCTCGGTATTGAACCTACTGAGTTCCCTTTACCCAAAAGGAAAAGGGCCAAGAAGAACACTGAAGGTTCTAACAGTGAAACACTTTCATCCACATCCTCCATCTCATCTTCTCCTGTGCGAAGTCAACCATCCACCCCTTCATTACACATTGTTGTTCATCAGGGATTAGGAACTTCAACATCTCAACCTGCACAATCCTCAATATCAACTCCTTCCCAAACATCTGGAATTTCAACAGTAGTATCATCCACTACTGGTGTTACAATGGCAGATCCATGGACCAGGCTTGGTGCGGTCAATATGCCTGCAGCATTACATGCATTACCTGATGCTCCTGAAAAATGGCTACCCAAGTTTAACCTAGATGATGGAACACAAGCTGAGGAACATATTAATAACTTCATGTTATCGGTTAATCTCAAAGGAGTAACTGAGGAAGATGTTGTAGTTAGGCTCTTCCCTTATACTTTGCAAGGATCAGCAGGATCTTGGTATTTTTCCTTGCCATCTGGTTCCATTACCAGTTGGACCACTTGCCAAGAACAGTTTCTCACTAAGTATGGAGATGATAGGTCTTTAGCCACATTAATAAATGATCTCTCCAATCTTAGGATAGAGCATAGGGAACCAATTAAAGAATTCAATGCACGATTCAATAAACTCTTGAATAAAATCCCAACGACCTCCAAACCAAGTGAACAAATCAGAAGCGAATGGTATATAACTGCCCTACCTGTCAATATAGCTATTTTTGTAGACAGGGCTGCAAAACCAACTTTAGCTGAAAACATGAAAGAAGCACTTGCTGTGGAAAAACGTATTAATGCTCTAGAGAAGAAAGCTGCTCTGGAAGATAGAAAAGCCAAAAAAGTTTCTTTTAAATATGATTCAAAGAAGAAAACCCCAAAATATCCCTACGATATGGAAGGTCTGCAAAAGGTCCTCAAGACTTTGTCAAATGAAATGGTTCAAATCAAAAAACAAGTAGCAGAAACTTCAACTAAAAGGCCTTTTAGAACTTTCAAGAAAACTGAATCAAAACCACCGAATGTTATATCTAATGCAGATTCAGACCCTGAAGAAGAAGAAGAAGAAGAAACAATCTCAACAACTGATGATGAAGAGGAAGTTGTTGAATGCCATGGAATGTGGGATTTCATACTACTTAACTCCGACACAGAAAATGAAGAAGAAGCTTTTACTGTCACTAATAGGAGTAAAGGTGCACTTGAACCCATCCAGGCAACTTCAAAGAAAAGAAGTGCAGGTGCCACAAAAACAAAGGAAAAGGTATCCACAAGGAAGCCAACTGCAACGGTTTCCCAAAACCAACATTCAACCTCAAATATGCCCTCAACATCTAAAACATTAGTAGTATCCGATTCAATGGATCACAATATCGTTGATGATATGAAGAAAACTAAGGCAAACATTACTATGTTTGAACTTAGTAAACTAAAACATCAGCAAAAATTGCTTCTCAAATAATTGAATGTTGTTCCTTCCTCACCTCTTCCCAGTGCTAAAGCTGCAAATGGTTTAGGACAACCACCTTCTAGCAGGATCGAAGCTACTGATACGATTATGATTGGAGATAGATCCAATTCCCATACTCCTCCTTTCCTATTAACCTATGAGATTTATTCCTCCTTTCCTTTCCTAGATCCAATGCCAGCTTCGTTTTGTTCCAAACTGAACATTGAACCCCAGAAATATTCAATTCACATTGTACAGCTAGATAGAACTAAGGTATAGGTTGTAGGGGAAATCAACTTTGTAACGATTAGGTTATCGGCCGATCCACGAGTAGTTCAAAGAATTGATATCCTAATTGCCGATATACCTGAATTTTATGGTTTATTCTTAAGTAGGGATTGGTCCGAAAAGCTCCATGGGTATATTTCTACCGATTGGTCCCATATGTGGCTACCCTACAATGGAAAGCCAAATCAAATAAAAATCAATCGGGAAAAGCACATGACCCACACCGTCACAGAGTTTGAACAGGAAAATCAACCCATAGCATTTAATAACAATATCTTGGGGAATTATTCGTCGGAATCATTCTTTGACAACTTCACAGCCAAACCATCTCCTTTCTCAGTAAACAATTTTTCATCTCAGATAAAAATTTATTCACAAACAGATAGGTCAAAATGTTTTGGTGATACTGAGAAAACTGTAAATACAATTGTAGAGAATTTTTTATTTTGGTCTTTATATTTTGATGGCTCTAAATCTAATGAAGGCTCGGGAGCAGGATGTATCTTGGTTAGTCTGCAAGGAGAAAAAACAATGCTGTCCTGTAGGTTAGAATTTGAATGCACAAACAACACAGCCGAGTATGAAGCCTTAGTCCAAGGATTGTACAAAGCAATTGCCTTAAAGTGCAATATTTGAAAGTATTCGGTGATTCTGAAATTATTGTCAAACAGGTGAGAAATACGATTCATTGTCTTTCAAATCACCTCAAGCATTATCAATCGCTGGTGCAAGAACTCACCTTGCACTTTTCAGCATTCAATATCTCTTCCATTCCTAGGTCTCAAAATTCGGCAGCCGACTTGCTAGCCAATGTTGCTTCCAAACTCCTACCTTCTGAAGATTATAGCCGAGATAGATTTTCAGTAGAATTAATTTTTAGGCCGTCAATTCCTGACAATGTCACTAATTGGAGAGTTTTTAATCACGATGAAGACATTTTACAATTCCTGACTTCTGAAAAATCCTATGATGATCAGATTATAGAGGAGAACGATCATGATCTTCAAATGAGAGAAAAGCATGAAGAAAACTCAATACCGAAGCCTCTGGTGAAACTGGAGGATCTTTATGACATTAAAGACAGATTTAAACCTGTGATCAATACAAAGCTCCATAGTTCCACCTTAAGGTTTGAGTTGATTAATCTTGGCACTGAACAAAATCCTCAAAACATTAATCTAGGATTAGGACTTTCTCTGAAAGAGAAAAGGGCATTCATTAGTCTATTAAGGAAAAATAAACATGTCTTCGCTTGGAATTATGATGATTTAAAGACGTATGATACATCTATCATCCAGCATACTATTCCAATGCTCGCAGAACAAAAACCAGTTCAACAAAAGCTCAGGAAAATACATCCGAACCTAGAGATTCAAATTAAAACTGAACTTAATAAACTCTTAAAGGCCAAGATTATTTTTCACGTTCGACACTCGAACTGGGTCTCCAATATGGTGCCTGTTAGGAAGAAAAATGGCGATATTAGGATTTGTATAGATTTCAGAAATCTAAATAAGGCAAGCCTAAAAGACAATTTCCCATTACCTACTATGGAGCAGATACTCCATTTAGTAGCAGGCTCTGAATTGATGTCCTTTTTAGATGGTTTTTCAGGATACAACCAAGTTTTGGTCCATCCTGATGACAGACTTAAAACTACATTCAGGACAAAGTGGGGAACTTATGCTTATCAGAAGATGCCTTTTGGACTGATTAATGCAGGAGCCACGTTCCAAAGACCGATGGATATAGCTGTCAAAGGATTGATCAATAAAATAGTAGTTGTCTACTTAGACGATATTACTGTATTTTCTAAAAAGAGAACCAATCATTTGCATGATTTGAACCAAATCTTTCAACGCTGCAGAAGGTATGGTATTTCACTCAATCCTAAAAAATCCTTCTTTGCTCTTGACCAAGGAAAGCTTTTGGGCTTTATTGTCTCCAAAGATGGCATTTATATTGATCCGAGTAGGATCAAAGAGATCTCTAAAATCCCTTTTCCTCATAATAAAAAATCCATGCAGTTATTTTAGGCCAAATCAATTTTGTTAAAAGATTTGTTCCACACTTTTCTCACATCACTTTGCCGCTACAAACTATGATTAAGAAAAATTCAGTTTTTAGATGGGGATCAATAGAAAAGGAAGCGTTTGATTTAATCAAACAATCAATAATTAATGCCCCCGCTTTAAATACTCCTATTTTTTCTAATCATTTCACATTTTATACTATTGCATCTGATTTGTCTTATGCAGCAGTACTCACTCAGATTAATGATCACAACTTCGAAGCACCCATTTCATTCTATAGTTTAAACTTGCAGGGTGCCGAACTAAATTATTCTGAAGTAGAAAAACAAGCCTTTGCTGTATATAAAGCTGTCAAACATTACAGAACCTTCCTTTTAAAAGCCCATACAAAAGTCATAGTTCCTTTCTCTGCAGTAAGGCAACTATTAATCCAAAGGGAATTAGGTGAAAAAAGGGCAAACTGGGTTACAGCACTTCAAGAATATGACTTGGAAATCAAGCCAGCAAAGATTGTTAGAGGCCAAGGTTTTTGCACGTTATTGGCAGGAGCATCCAACATTCAACAACCAGGTGATACAGAACATTTCGAAGAAATCAATCAGATAAGTATTATTGATTCTGAATCACAATATGCAGACTTGATCTTTTATTTGAAAAATGGATATGCACCCGCTAACCTGTCTTATAAAAGCAAGAGGGCCATTAGATTGAAAGCAAGAAATTTCACAATTGTTGATGATGTACTTTTTAGGAAAAATTATGATTCAATCTTATTAAGATGCCTAGAAAAACATGAAGCACAAAAGGTTTTGCAGGAATTACATGATGGACCAGCAGGAGGACATTTTGGAGCTGACACAATAGCCCACAAAATCATTTATGTTGGATATTATTGGCCCACCCTGTTTAGAGATGCTCATGAATATGTAAGGAAATGCTGAAGTTTTCAAACTTCTAGTGGAAGTCAAAGAAAGTCAGCTTTCCCTTTGCAACTAGTCAACATTGAACAACCATTTGAGCAATGGGGATTGGACATCATCTGAGAAATCACTCCAAATTCTTCCAAACAGCATAAGTATATCCTTACTGCCACGGATTATTTTACTAAGTGGGTTGGGGCAATTCCGTTGAAGACAACAAATTCTGAGGCAATTATAGAATTCATAGATCAATTCATCATTACCAGGTTTGGTGTCCCAAATGCTCTTGTTTTTGATAATGCATCTTATTTCTCAGGCAATGCTATGTTTGATTTCGCTATTAAAAGAGGATTTAAATTGAAATATTCTGCTAATTACTATCCCCAAGGTAACGAATTAGCAGAATCTACCAATAAAAATCTAATTAAGATTATTAAGCGAACTATCGAACAGAATCATAAAAACTAGCATAAATCTTTGATATTTGCACTATGGGCTGATAGGATAACACACAAAGCTTCCATAGGTTCTTCTCCATTCAATCTTGTGTATGGAAAAGAAGCAGTACTACCAACAAATCTTGTCCTTCCTTCTCTAGCCCTAGTTCAGTTTATTGAGGAAAGCCCTTCTTCTTGTATTCAACTTAGACATGATCAAATCCTAAAATTAGAAGAGGAAAGAGAAAAAGCCAAGATTATTCATGCAAAACATCAACAAATTATCAAGTCATCCTTTAATTCAACTTCATCCGGTTCAAAACAGTTTCAAGTCGGTGATTTAGTTCTGAAATGGGACAAAGCCCATGAGGATAAAGGAAAACACACCAAGTTCCAGAAAATGTGGCTTGGGCCATTTCAAATCTGCGAGAAGATAGGCCATTCGACCTTCATATTACAAGATTTATCAGGTTTGAGAGATTCTCTCCCTGTTAATAGCCTTATCTTAAAGAAATTCTTCAATTGAGGAGGTAACCCCTTCTCCTTTTTAGTTTAGGAAAATTTGTAGTTTGTAGGACCATTAGGAAATAAATTTGTAAGGTATCTTCCATTGACCTTTGCTGTATGAAAAAGTTGCTCAAGGAAGTAGTATTGATATTTGCTTTTAAAATAATAGAAGTCTTAGACAAAAGGGATAATTTCTAGGAAACTAGGTATAATTACATTCTGAAACCACATTTCAATTGTTGTGAACTCTTCTCAAAATTTAGAAATATTGTAAATCATTTTATGTTTTCAAATTGGTCACAAAACAAAAGGTTATCAATATCAAAACAGAAACTAATCCAATTTCAGCATCTTCAACTCTTACCTTGTCATCCATTCTCTCTTAAGGAGAAAATTGTCCATCCCATTCATCGAAGTTTGTAATTACTCAGAGTGTAATTCTAAAATATTTGATATAAAAGATAAGAGGTCTTATTACAAGCCTGCTTACCATGCTCATCGGGAAATAGTTTAACCGACATTACCAACACTGCATACCAAAACAGGGTAATGGCTTATTATAAGACAAGGGGTCTCATCACGAGCCAGCTTGTTCGGTCAGATTACTACCAGTGAATGGCATTGTCACTCAGCTAGCCACCAAACCAGGACAATGACATTTTATCTTGCAAAATAACAGGAAAGTAAAAGAAATACAAAATATGAAAGCATGTTTTGAATTCATTCTGTTAATTATACTCTGAAGTGGATGGGATAATGGACAGTAATATGGTTAAAAGGTATCCCTGTCGAAACTATGAATGTTTGCTGGCAGCAGAGGCTCTACCTATGACAGACGAGTCAATTCTAAAAGTTGATTTGGAAAGGTTTTCCGTTTTATCATTATCAACCAATAAAGGCCAATTTAAAACTTAGAATGTATCTAATTTTAAACAAGAGAGGAAATTAGCAAATATAGTTTTATTTTCTTTGGAATGCATCTATACCTAGTTATATTAGAATTTTCCTCTTTGATGAGATTCCTATTTAGAGAAAGTTTAAGTATTTTAGTACTTTTCAGAGATAACTATTTCTTCCAGCGAATCGCCAATTGTTGTGCTCTACAACAACCCCCCATTTCATACAAATTTTATTCTCAAAACTATAATATGAAATGGGTCCCTTTTTATTTAAATTGGTATCAACTTATTATTATTCAAAAAGGTCCGAAGCAAAATAAAAACATTATAAAACCTTTTTTGATAATCCAATTAATCGGTCTTATAACATATAAATGAGTAATCTTTTATCATTGCGATAAATCGATCGCAAGATCGCATATCGCAATGACAAGGGAGGCATGACTTAAAAGACCCATTGATTTTCTCCGATGCGACAACACACAAAAGGCTATCGGATATCGGCAATGACGAGTTATCATAACAAAATCCCCTTTGCTCCGATGCGATGCGATATCGCTATCGGCGATCGGAGATGTACCATGCATGCTTTTCAAAGCCCTCAGTTAATACTTTCGATGCGAATTGGCGATATCGCTATCGGCAATCGGGGATTCCGAAAGGAACCAATATAACGATTTAAGCTTTCCCCCGACGGCCGATTGCGATAAAGCTAAAAGCACGGATTTCAAAAAGGATTGATAAAGGCAGGATATTACGGTTAATTAGTATTAAAGGCCTTATCTTCCCGATAGCGATTCACTTACGCTCAACCGCCAAAACATCAAAGCCACGCTTGAATGAATCATTCGGTCAATAAAACGATATGATGAGCATTTAAAGGATTGGCAGGTTTAAACGACCATTTAATGAAATAGTCAGTCTAAAATCTCTTCACAGATTGTATCCGCGGCCACCTTAAGTTAATCCTCCATCATGCATTGATTAATATATCTCGTTCATATTTGGTTTGCGCCACCAATTATCCGCATTACGTTCATTTTCACTCCTATGCAGAGCTCTTCCGAAGCAGTAAATTCAAGCAGAATGGGGAAGAAGTCTAAGAAGACCGCAACAGCTTCCGCTTCACCAGCCACATGACAACCCACTGCTGATCCAGGAACAAAAAGATAAGGATTGATATCCGACACTACATATCTAGGACTCGGCAAAACTACTTGGCAAAGCACCTATAATTTAATTGAGGCCGAAGGACCCGAGGTAACAGCAGTGCATGCCACAGCAGATACGACTCGGAAATCTGATGCTACTCTAAAGGATTTAGCCGACTCTTTCCTTCACCGGATAGCAGCCCGAGAACAAATTTTCCCATATACAGATGTAGTGAGGTGGGCAATTGAAGAAATCCCAATCACGAACTGAACATTTTGCACCATGGATGAGAGAATATTCGGTTCATTTCAACATGATGATTTAAGGCAAATGTACCATTTGCCTGTATCGGAGAAGAAGTACAACAAGGCGTTCTTGGAAAAGTTCAAAAATGAGAACGAAATTGAATCTGAACCTATTCGGGATTGGAGGCAAAATCCAGCAAAACACAAGCATGATTCTTCGGGTAAGTACTCTGTTGATTCTTTGTGTTCTCCTTATTGTTATGCTGGGATAATGATGTGTAGATTGTGGGGGTTGCATGATTCCACAAACTTCACTATAGAAATGGTTCCTTTGATGGAGGCAGCATGTAATAGTGAGATAATGGATTGGGAAACTGTACTGTCTGATAAGCTAGGAACCGCAGTCCTTGAGTTTAGAAGCAAATCCCGCATTACTGAAAGGTTTATTCCCCCATTCTAC
Organism: Pinus tabuliformis; assembly: GCA_031772625.1. Lineage (NCBI taxonomy): Eukaryota > Viridiplantae > Streptophyta > Pinopsida > Pinales > Pinaceae > Pinus > Pinus tabuliformis. The sequence goes on from CM062805.1 coordinate 122,144,399, forward strand.
TATAGTGCCTATATCTTGGACACCCTATGTTTTAATTCTAAATTTCCTGTGCTTGGATGGAGATGGACTCCACAAGATCCCATGCCCATTCATATATACCATCAGAAGTTGTGGAAAGCTCACTATAAGCACCATTTATATCAAGTTTGCAACGATTTTATGTTACCCATTCACTATTCTATTTTTGATAAACCTGCTCCTAAGATTTCCTACCAAGCAGGAGTTGACTTGACATCCATAGGAAGATGGTTCGGAGAAGAAAAATTCACCTATGTAAGGGTTTTCGGCAGCCAAGCCAAACCTCATGTCCTCCCTTTGTACATACCTGATAAACTGTTAGCCAGGGAGGTAGCCTATCAGATTACATCCGAAGGAGTTACACAGACTCTGAGGAGTAAAAAGAAGCAGGTTTGGCCTCCTTTTCCTGTAAGATGCGGTGTCTACGATTTCCATGACTTTAAACATGCAAAGAAAGAAGCTGATAAAATTAAGGCACTAAGTCTAGCAACTCTTCCTAATAGGTGATTTGATCCAAACAAAGTCGCCTATAATGCACTTGAACAGGAAAAATTGACTAAATTTGACCATAAAGAAGATATGTTTGATGACCTGTTCTACTCAGCCGAGTCAATGTCCCAAGTTAAATCTCCGGCCAGAATGGAATATAAGGATGACAGGTTAGTTGAATTTAACAGACTTAGAGAACAGATGTTGCAAACTCTGCCTCTAGATCTGTTAGCAATGACCCCAACGACATAATCAAGTGAGCCTGAGCAGCGATTTACTAAGGAACCTCCTGCTACATCAAAAGAGCAGGAGGAATTGCATGCAAAAGAGCAAGAGGAAACCCATGCAAAAGAGCAAGAGGAAACCCAGAGAAAAGAGCAGAGAACAAAGCAGCACATAGGTGAATGTAGATGCCCAGATTGACCCGAAATTGCTCCAGGAATGGCAGCAATTCGACTCAATCATCAGCAATCTCGAGTGCTCGAAGGAAGTCGAAACATCAAAAGCGGCTGACACACAGGAGACAACATCTAAACAGGATCCCAGTGGAACCAGCGGCCTACCCAGTTCTACAGAAGTAGAGATAATTCCTAAGGATCCCTCCGATCAGATTGTTTTGCAAGTAGAAGAAATTCCCCCCTTAGATGTCTTTTATAGCCCAAAGCACAAAGCTGTAGTAAAACGACAGTGAAAAAGGAGAAGGACTGATCAACCTTCCCTATTCCCTGAACAAACAGTGACGGGCAACGTGGTTAGGAAGGAGGATTTTGATCCCTCTAATGACCTAACAAAACTATCCCAATATGCTGGAGCCTATTCGGCAGCCACCATAGATAAGGCATCAGAGGTGAGTAATTTATTAAAAGAAAAAGACCAGGAAATATTTTTGCTACAAGCAAAACTATCGAAGGCACAGCAGAAGGCAGAGCAAGCAGAACGACAATTGTTTACATAGCAAAAAATAAATAATCAATTGAATAAATAATTGCAGGAAGAGAAACAGAGAATTGATTCCAGTGTAGTTCAAAAGTAGAAAGAGCTGTCGGAAGCATTGGCACAACTAAAAGCAATGAATGAACAAATGCTGAATTTGAAAGATGAGCAAATTGCTCAACTATCAGCCCAAATAGAGAAAGCCAAGAATCTTCCACAGCCAGCTGAATTCAAAGCAGAGGCATTACAGATAAACAAGGCATTGGTAACACAGATAAAGTTGTTATGTCAACAAATGAGCAGAACCTTTATGTGACTTAACAGCATCAATAGGTGATAAATCGGCTGATGCTAGAACAGACTTGGAGCAGGCTGATGAGACCTTGACTAATTTTCTTGAGTGGCAAGACACTGTTGAGGGACATGCAGCTAATTTGCCAAAAATCCTAAAATCGCATAAAGAGATATTATTTACAGAATGACAATCTGTTGGGTCCCTATAATACTAGTGATTACCCCATTACTATTGTAGTTATACCCCTTATTTATATTGTTGTGCCCCTATTACCCCCATATTGTTATTTCTGTGCCCTATTGTTATAGACATTTTTGTGCCTTACAGCATGAAGCATTAAATGTCGATAATCTGAGGGATCCAAAGTCCCTAAACATTGTTGTTCCTACCCCTAGAGGAACAAGGTCAGCAAACCACAGCACTGAAAATCAGTTCTCCACCTGAAAACACTAAAAAACAAGCTGTTTCTGGATCATGTCAGCTGCTCTGCTGAGCATCTGCGCTGAATGTCAGCTGCTCCACTCTGTACCTGCGCTGAATGTCAAATCTAATGAAGGCTACCCGCGCTGGGCGAGATTGGCCAAGTGGCACAGTCATTCTGCAAGGTGTCAAATGCCCAGGAAGCTTCCAAACTGACACTTGGATCAGGGAATTCGCCTTGTGATGAGTAAGAGGATCTAGATCTCCAAGTGGAAGCAAGAAACTCCAAGTGGACTCAAGAACTGAAGTATAACTAAAGTGGGAGAGGACACTAGTCAGCTTCATGCTAGCCTCAAGCTGACTCATCCTTTCTCCAAATCTCCTATATATAGAGCTCTCTCATGAGGTCTAGGGGGGCTGGAATTTTGTGCAAGTAAGGAAGTGTTGTTGGTTTGTGTATAGAACTATTGGGTGATTGCTTTGAAGGAGGTGAAGAGGAGATTTCTTTCTGCTGGGAGGTGTTGCTGGATTGGGCCTATTATGGTTGTAACACTCTCAGAACTTTGCTTCTTCCATTAATAAAGCATTTGAGGTTCTTCTATATGCATGTGTCTCTATGGTGAATTGATGCTTGTATATTTGATTTATGCTAATCCCTGAATCGATTATGGATGTATGCTTCTTGTAGTTTCCTTTTCTTGTGCTTTTATAGGATCTTTGTGTAGCTGGGCCGGTGAAAGAGCAAGGAACTAGGAGCAAGCAGCAAGGAGTGAAGAGTGGATCGACTATTAGCGCAAGATAACGGTTAGTAGATCATCCTTCTCTTCTCTCTCTCATCTCATAAAGAAGTAATCTTGAATAGCTTTGCATTCAGTTGTTGCTGAGGTACTATCACCCTTAGAGTGGGATAGGGTCATTCCGTATTGGATACTTTTCCCAACAACAAATTGGCGAGTCCGCTGGGGATCGTATCTTGTTGGTTGTTTGTGTTTTTTGCTATTCATTTCATAAACAAAGGGAGTACCGAATCGAACTGTGTTTGAATCTTTCAAATACAAAGTAGAGGGCAGCTACTCTAGCTCAGTTTCTGGGCGAGTTTATGATTTGAAGAGCTGATCCACAAGGACTCTAATAAGCTCTTAGTGATAGCTTTTCATCCTCCTTATCATCCCTTAGTGTGTCCTTGACTGATAGCTTCTGATTTGAGCAAAAACTGTGAATTTTTGAGCAATCTGTGACCCGGAAACCACCAGAAACGAAAGTTTCGTTCTTCAGTGCAGGATGTACAAAGGCTGTTTGCATTTCAGCGCAGTTCCCGAAGGGGCTACCTGCGCTGAAGGTCAAACAGGCAGTGTTCCACCTGCACTGGACCAGTCCTGCCTTGTGCTGCTGGGGTTTCCTGCTGTTTCTTGCCTTGTTTTCACTCTTGTTTTTGCTGTTTTTTACCAGTCAGTGTGCCTATCTGAAACCAACTTTCCTTGTCATTATTCCGCCTCAGTTGTATAAAGAAACTGTGTTTGTTCTTTGTATTTCTTGTACATTTACAGTTTCCCATAACGAAAGTGAACTAGTCTTGCTGTGACCTCTTAGATCTAGACCTGTGATAAAGTGTCGTTTTGATCTTAAGAGTTAGTTTGTTTGTTGTTCATAGCTAATTGAGCTTTTACTTTCGTCATATGGTTTGAATTTATATATTTCTAGTGTCGAAACAAGTAAATCTTAAGGTGTCTTTTGATTTTGGACAAGCTTGTTTGCTTTCACTTGAAATTGAATTCAAAATTATACAACAGCTTTCTTTTTGCATTTCACCAACATTAAGAAAGAGAAAAGAAATACTTGCATTGTGCATGTGCATTATGACAGTTTGCATGTTGATTTAAGGAAAATGCATTAGTGTGTGCTCTATGATCTGTGTGAAAAGGTGTTATCTTTCTTTTCCCTCAGTAGTTAAGGTTTTCAAAGTTGAAAGATTGAAAAGCTTGCTTATCATCTTAGACTCCATTTAGGAGTGTTACTATACATCTCGTGGTGATCCATAAAGGAAAACTGCTAAACAAGATCAACCTTAAAATAAATTGAATTTACATAACAATGCATTGAAACATAACGCAAACATCTAGAGGTCTAAGCTAGAGACGTGTTCCGGCGTCGTTAAACGTGATATCTTAGCGTTGAGTGGTTGGGTGATTCCTCCACGGTGAAGCGATAAGTATCAATACGGACTTGTGCTCCCACGTACCGTCGCGTATATATTGGGAGACCCCTATAGGAACAAAGCCTTTATCCAATAGGAAACCGTGTCGGCCGCCCTACTGATCGCAATGCAGTGAACACAGCATTCACGAAGATCGACCACTCGTACCGTAAAACGTATTCTGTGGTTTTGCGAAAAGTTTGGCACACCCTCTGCCTAGAACTCCAGAGCAGTTTCTTTTGGCCTTTTTCAAACTCTATAACTGAAAAAGTCCATCCGAGCATTTGTCACTTCGGGCTCGTTAAAACATCGAAGGAGACTAGAGTCATCTTTAGCTTTTTCTCGACTCTTAAAAAGTGAAAAAGCAAGTTGTGTCTAAGCGTCGTTATAAAATTTATTTTAAACGGAACATAATCACCTCCTATTCCCGCGTTGATCTTAAGTTGAGAACATGGAACGCCCCAACCAAGGAACTCCACATGACGGAAATCCTAGTCCATTCTCCTCTTGGGGAGAAGTTGGTGCGCCCCACATGGCCACATTGTCGCTTCCAGGGCTAACGATTGGCCTGCCTATTTGGCTATTCTCAACCAATGTAGTTCAGAACACCATGGTTCCTGAACAGTCGAGTCAACAGTTAGATCAGTCTAGAGCTGCCCACTGGCCTTCTACTTCTTATAACTCTTCCTCTAATCCTTCATCTTCACAAGGTGAGGCTGGCAAAAGCCAAGCTCCCATGGAGAAGAAGGAGAAGAAGAAGAGAGAGAGGAAGAAGAAGGAGCCAAAGGCGACTGGGGGCAAGCAAAAGACATCTGACAAAAACCCACACACAGCACAGACCGGGCCTAAATCGCCATGTGTCATATGTAAAGGAGACCACTTCCATAGAGATTGTCCCTGTATTCCCCGGATACTAAGGGACTGGTCACCTCGTTTGCACAATTCGGGAGCATCAACCTCTGATAACCATGTTGATTGCGTACCGTCAACCAGCGAAAGTGAAGGTTCAAGACAAAGAGGGGGAGTAAGATCCCCCTGCAGACTGTGTGAAGGCGGTCATGCCATACACCGTTGTCCCTTCTTAGACGAAGCGAAGAGAGTTTTGGAAGATCGTCCAGTTTCACCGGTAATACTTCCTCCCGGATACAAAAAACTCGTGCCAAGTCCTTCGTTGGTTGAAAATATGGCTGGCCTGCTCAAGTGGTCAGCTGAAGCGTCAGTCATTGAAAATGAACCTACTGAATCCAGACCAGACGAAAGTCTAAAGGTTGACACGGCAGTTGACCCGGTTCTTCCTTCAGAGGTTTCATCCTCAAATGACACCGTCACTGAAGATTCATCTTCAAATGATGCCCTCACTGAAGAGAATAAGGATGACACCATCCAGATTCTTTTCATCAACACAGATTCTGATGAGCATCGGGGCAATGCGCCCATTCCTTTATTGCAGGAAGGAACATCGTCAGGATCGTATCTGGCCGTGTATTCGGTCCCACCACCAAGCAACCTGGTTGTATCCTTTGATTGGAACCAACTAGGCAGACCCCGGTTACCAGCCAGTATACCATTCAGAATCATAGTCCAAATCTACAGAATGGTAATGGCTGGAACTATCATTGATGAAGGGGCATCTGTGAGTATCCTTTCCTCTATTGCTTGGAAAGCACTAGGTTCCCCAGAGCTTTTGCCTGAGATAAGAAATCTCTCGGGTTTTGATAAAGGAACCAGTCGACCATTAGGGATCCTCCCCAATGTGCCTGTTACATTGAAAGGGAAGACCGTTCAAATGAACGTGATGGTCGTTCAAGGACCCTTGGATTATAACCTACTCCTTGGACAAGACTATATATATTTCATGGGAGCTATAGTCTGCTCACTCTTTAGAGTAATGTGTTTTCCACACGAAGAAAGAATGGTCAAGCTCGTAGACCAACTTTCATTTCCAGGATCACGCATCGCAAATAGTCAAATACCAACCCTGAATGGTCTATTCACCCAAGAAATGTCTCCACCCCCAGTCCTCCTTCCCGATGAGTGCGAGTGATTCGGAAATATGGACTGGAACCCAGGGGGCATGCATCCTGGTCTGCTTTGGGCAGAGAAAACCTTGGGTATAAGGTGGAATTTCCGCGAAAAAGTATGACTAGTCCGTACCCCGTCCGTGGACGGAAGAAGGGTTGTTCTAGAACAGGACTCTTTTGTTAAGGTTACTTGTTTGACAAAGGTCATTCAACATTGTCTACTTCGGTAGACAGTGCCTAGGAGATGTTTTCGTTTGATGGTGTTAACAAAACAATCTTTGGGTAACCAGAAAGAGGCAAGCCTCACCCTTTAAAACAAATGTTTTATCGGATAAGTAGGGGCAGCCTTGAAATTGTACTTTATGCCTGGGGGCATGCAACCTTTTGGAGTGCAAGCAAGGGACGACTATTTATTTTTTAAATTTTTAGGTCCTCCCTTTAAACCTGTAGGTCTAACCCTTTAAACTCGTAGGATTAGCCGTTTCCAAACTTGCATAAAGAAAGGATGTGGGGCAAAGGTCAAAATTTTCCAAAGAGCATAGCTTATGTGAGGTGCAAGCTCTATAAAAATTGGAATCTTGCAGGAGACATTTCTTATCTTATGACTGGTATATCGAGCAGTTTTACCGCGGAATTTATGCTCGTTAAAAAATAGAAAAGCGAGATCTGAGCAGTTTTAGCGTCATAGTTCATGCTCGTTAAAAAATAAACATAAGCTTTTGAGCAAGAGTTTCCTCCAGAGTTCAAGCTCATTAAAAAATGAACCTATTCCGGTAAATAACCATTGTGATCGTAAATTTATTAGCCATAAAAGCCTTGGTCGTGTTTGCACCCGCCACCTCCATTTCATTTGGCCAATCGTTCACCTCCATATGATTGTTTAGCCATTTTGAGGAACAGCTGCGAAGAGTGATTTCACTTAGCCATCCTTGTGACACTGCCGTGATTGGAAAATTCCAACCTGTACCTAGAATCTGCTGCTATCCCTGTTTATCACTCGTTCCTCAAAAGACAAGTCTTCTTTGAGCTCTTTTCTCCTGACTCATAAAATATGAAAAGTTTGCCGAGTTTTGGCCTTCCAGCTCGTTAAAGTGACCGGAAGAGCTATCCCTCCTCTAGATTTTAATCTTTTTGGACCTGAGGGATTATTACACAAAAAGGTCGAGCGCTTGTTTTATTCGGCTCGTTAAAGTAATCGAAAACTCATCCCTTCTGTATTGTTTTATACTTTTTCGGACTTAAGGGATTAGATGACGAAAAAGGAATTTTGGAGTTAACTTTCTGTACCTTTTCAGACTCTCTAAAATTGAAAAGGACCGAGTTTTCCTTGTCGTTAGACTCGTTAAAATGATTAAATAGCGACAAACTTGTCTTTAGACGAGAACGAGTTTCCCAATCGCTAAGCTCGTTAAAACATAGCGATGGGCTTGCCCGAAGGGCAGGTTATAGAACAAGCATATGTTATCCTCCTCAAGCTTGACAAAAATAAAGAGGTACTGGTCAGAAATGACTGGGGAAGAATTGGGAGAACCTCAAAGCTTTAATGGTAGCAAGTCGCTCTTGAACATGACACTTTGTCCTCCGTATCACATCGGGTTGGGTTGTTTCATTCACCGGTCTCATCACCATGGTCCTCGCCAAACCATCCACATTTGGGGTAATGCTACCGATCCATCACATCAGTGTCGTTATATGTTCAAGAGATGTGTTCAGAAAGAGTCAACCGTGTCCCATCCACTGCCATACATTATCCTTCATCCACCCATGATCGCCACCCTGAATCATATTTCACAGATTGTTTTCACCTCCACTAAAATCATTAGCTCTGTTCCGTGTCACTGATGTGGGATTCATTAAGGCCCTCCTTTGATGAATCGCTTCTTGTCGACTTCAGCTCATTATCCAAGAAGTTGATCTAGGAACAAACCCCCCAGTACTTCGAAGCTTGCATGCCTCAATGGCAAGTTTCTCACTTCCGGCGACAGGTATACATCAATGACCTTCGACCAGAAGATTTTGCGTGGTGTTCGACGCCAAGTCCTTTATTCACACCACGTGAATTGTACTGCAGTACCTTGAGGGTCATTGTCATTATTGGTGATTCCTCTCGCGCTTGTTAACGGTTTACATTATTGACCGGTAATCAAGCGATGTCTTTCCATGTTCGACTTCAGCGCAATTCTCACATGGATCGACTTGTACTTAGAGTGAAGATCGAACGATTTTGAAGACCCCGGATCTAGTTTCATCCATCCGGGCTGCGATATATATTCAGGATATAAAGACATTTGTTATGTACATCATTGCAGCAGATGATCATCCTACTCAAAGGATGATAATTTCAGCAGAGAATTATCAGTCTACCATCAGACGATCGTCTATTCTATGTACCAAAATGAATTTATAAAGCTGAGCATGGGAATGCCCGCCTCAGCTAGATCATGAAAGCAGAATGAAAAAATAATGTATTGTATTGTATTTTATTACAGGGCACCTCTCAGCGATTGAATGAACTTCGGATCCTCCTGATAAAGCATTTCACCCGATAAACGATTTCATACTTTAGGGGGCAACTGTTATAGACATTTTTGTGCCTTACAGCATGAAGCATGAAATGTCGATAATCTGAGGGATCCAAAGTCCCTAAACATTGTTGTTCCTACCCCTAGAGGAACAAGGTCAGCAAACCACAGCACTGAAAATCAGTTCTCCACCTGAAAACACTCAAAAACAAGCTGTTTCTGGATCATGTCAGCTGCTCCGCTGAGCATCTGCGCTGAATGTCAACTGCTCCACTCTGTACCTGCACTGAATGTCAAATCTAATGAAGGCTACCTGTGCTGGGCGAGATTGGCCAAGTGGCACAGTCATTCTGCAAGGTGTCAAATGCCCAGGAAGCTTCCAAACTGACACTTAGATCAGGGAATTCGCCTTGTGATGAGTAAGAGGATCTAGATCTCCAAGTGGAAGCAAGAAACTCCAAGTGGACTCAAGAACTAAACTATAACTAAAGTGGGAGAGGACACTAGTCAGCTTCATGCTAGCCTCAAGCTGACTCATCCTTTCTCCAAATCTCCTATATATAGAGCTCTCTCATGAGGTCTAGGGGGGCTGGAATTTTGTGCAAGTAAGGAAGTGTTGTTGGTTTGTGTATAGAACTATTGGGTGATTGCTTTGAAGGAGGTGAAGAGGAGATTTCTTTCTGCTGGGAGGTGTTGCTGGATTGGGCCTATTATGGCTGTAACACTCTCAGAACTTTGCTTCTTCCATTAATAAAGCATTTGAGGTTCTTCTATATGCATGTGTCTCTATGGTGAATTGATGCTTGTATATTTGATTTATGCTAATCCCTGAATCGATTATGGATGTATGCTTCTTTTAGTTTCCTTTTCTTATGCTTTTACAGGATCTTTGTGTAGCTGGGCCGGTGAAAGAGCAAGGAACTAGGAGCAAGCAGCAAGGAGTGAAGAGTGGATCGACTATTAGCGCAAGATAACGGTTAGTAGATCATGCTTCTCTTCTCTCTCTCATCTCATAAAGAAGTAATCTTGAATAGCTTTGCATTCAGTTGTTGCTGAGGTACTATCACCCTTAGAGTGGGATAGGGTCATTCCGTATTGGATACTTTTCCCAACAACACCCATAGAATCCCTCTATTGTTATTTTTGTGGCTTTATATTATTATTGTTAGGTCGGCTGGATTATATTGTGACTCCTTAGACTCCTATATATAGAAAGGAGGTTTTGTCATTTGTATCATCCAAGAATTGTTCATTTATGTAATGTAAAGGAGGTTGCCCCCTCGAAGAGGCTGAATTCTAAGGCGTTGATCTATCTTTTCTATCTTTTCTTGAGCTGGTTTCATAACATTTGGTATCAGAGCTTTGGAATTCTAGGGTTTCGCTGCTCCAAACAGGTCATCGTGGCATTTTCGCTATAACTTTTTTTTTGTGACGTTTCAGAAGTCACAAAAAAAACCCATTTGAGAAGAATGGCGCTGAACCTTGGGTCCGAATGTCAGAGCTTTTTGCGTGATATTTTCAGAGATATGATCTGAGGAAGTTGACCTTTTTGCAGACTCCTGAATTACATTCAAAACAGGTGATCTGGGGAAAATCGTCATAACTCTCTCTCTAAGGATCGGATTGAAATTTCATAAAAAGGTACAGAAAGAGGATGGACTGTAGTTGCTTGTGTGTGTGTTTCAGATTCAAAGGTTGAAACAGTGACTCGTGGCACGTCGTACAAGTTCGCTCTACTGAACCAGTCTAAAAGCAAGTCACTGTGGGAGATTTCACATAACTCTTCCTTGGAGAATCCAATTTGGCTCAGACTTGTGGCATTGGAAAGAGGAATCAGAAGGCTACTATAGGTAGAATTTCAGAACTGGATGATCCAAAATTACAGAGATACATCAGATTCAATATCAGGCTTCTATAAAGTGAAAAAAAGTGTGTAGTTTTTTTTTTAATTTTTGTGTAAGCTTGGTTTAACGGAATTCAAAGGGCATAGTAAAGCATTATTATTGGTAATTGATGCCCCGAGGAAAGAAAATGCAAACACCTAGTAAGGAACCTGAAAGCTCTAGCATGACCCATGAAGAAGAGGAAGAAATGCTACATGATATATCAAAATTACAAGAACAAGTGCAACAAATGTCACGCTCACAAAAGCTAACAGAAGCTAAGATAAGTGGCGTGGAATCTAAGATAAATGGCGTGGAATCTAAGATAAAGGGAATGGAAGCTAAGATGGATGATTCGAAGACAGACTTGAAGAGAGACATGGCAGATTTGAAGATAGATATGAAGACAGACATGGAAGAATTGAAGAAGTTGCTACAAGAAAGGGTCACTAATGGTGAAAAGGTAGTAAAGGAAACTCATGATGAAAACAAAAGAAATGTTAATAATGATTCCATAGATGCTAATGTTGGATCGAAGAATCACCATATTCCAAAAATCGATATGAGGAAGTTTGATGGCAAGGATCCCGCTACATGGATATTACAGATGGAGCAATTCTTCGATCTCAATAATGTGCAAAACGCACAAAAGGTACATATGGCAACTGTATATTTGGAACCAAATCAGTTTGTATGGTATCAATGGATTTGCTCTCGTAAACAATTTATCACTTGGGCAATTTTTACGGAAGAATTGATAGCACATTATGAAGATACAAAAAGCAACACTTTTTTTAGCCAATTGATAAGTCTCAAACAAAAGGGGTCAGTAATGGAGCACATTGAGGAGTTCCAAAAATTGAACATAAGGGTAAAAGATATTCCAGAGGAGCATAGGATTGATGTGTTCATAGGGTCTTTAAAGGATAATATCCAACATGATGTTCGCCTTTGGGAACCGGATTCATTAGAGAAGGCATTCAGGTTAGCAAGAAAAATGGAAAGCAAAATTATGGCAACCAGGAAGCATACCACTCACAACTATAAAGACGGAAGTGTTGTTGCCCCTAGTCTTCCACAACCTATAAGGTTGACACCACAACAATTGGAAGAAAAAAGAGCAAAAGGGCTTTGTTACAGTTGTGATAGCAAATACACTAAAGGTCATAAGTGTGCTGAGAAGAAATTATTCTACATAGATTGTGAAGAGGAAGAAGAAAAGGAGCAAGAAAGGTCAAAAGAAGAATATATACTCCAGGAACAAAGCCTAGATGAAGAACAAATAAATCCGACCATATCTTGTAATGCATTGGCGGGAATTACCACTCCTCAAACCATCAAGATAGAAGGACAAATCAAGAAGAAAAAGGTAATAGTGTTGATTGATTCAGGAAGCACCCACAATTTTATTCATTGTAGGGTAGCAAAAGAATTGAATTGCTTCCTATATCCAGCACCAGAGTGTCAAGTGATGATTGCAAATGGAGGAACAATAAATTGCTCTGGAAAGTGCCATAATATCAAGCTATCCATGGGAGAATATGTATTGACTAGCCCAATGCTTTCCATTCCAATGGGAGGTGCGGATGTTGTACTAGGAGTCCAATGGCTACAATCCTTGGGTACAATAGCTTTTAATTTTCAAGAACTTTTCATCAAATTTTCTGCGGAAGGAAAGGAAGTTGAATTAAGGGGTATTGCAGGGAAACCAGGAAAGATAATCAGCTCTCATGGTATGACAAAGCTTCTAAAAAAGGAGCAAAGAGGTGTAATTGCACAATTATGCTCGCTAGATGTTTCCACATTGGAATCATCTATTTCTCCAGATCTCCAAAAAGTCTTGGACAATCATTCCAAGGTATTTGAGACTCCCAAGGGTCTCCCACCTATGCGTGATCATGATCATGCTATTCATCTGATTCCAGGAAGTGTTCCTCCAAACATCAGGCCGTACAGATATCCCTATGTCCAAAAAAGTGAAATTGAACGTATGGTTGCAGAAATGCTAGAGGCTGGTATAATTCAACCGAGTCAAAGTTCTTTCTCAGCTCCAGTAGTATTGGTGCACAAGAAGGATGGATCATGGCGCATGTGTCCAGATTATAGGGAGCTCAACAAGCTCACTATTAAAGATAAGTTCCCCATTCCTGTTATTGATGAATTACTGGATGAATTGCATGGATCAATTTACTTCACCAAGTTGGATCTTCGTTCGGGATATCATCAAATCAGAATGAAGATTGAAGACATTCCAAAAACGGCATTTAGAACTCATGAGGGTCATTATGAATTTTTGGTCATGCCTTTTGGCCTTACCAATGCACCTTCAACATTTCAAGGTTTGATGAATTCAATTTTCAAACCATTCCTTAGAAAATTTGTGTTAGTATTTTTTGATGATATACTAATCTACAGCAAGTCTTGGAAGGATCATGTTGAACATGTTGACAGGGTGCTACAACTATTGGAGGAGAAACAATTATATGCAAAAAGATCCAAATGTTTCTTTGGAGTCCAGGAGGTGGAATATTTGGGTCATATTGTATCTCATGAAGGAGTTAAGGTAGACCCTAGCAAAATTAAAGCCATTAAGGAATGGAAAATCCCCACATCCATAAAGCATCTGCGAGGATTTCTTGGGTTGACAGGGTATTATCGCAAGTTTGTTAAGAATTATGGGAGAATAGCAGCACCTCTAACAACATTATTGAAGAAAGATTCATTTTCATGGACTTCGGAAGCAACAAAGGCCTTTGAACATCTTAAAGAGGCAATGTGCCAAGCACCGGTCTTAGCTACACCGGACTTCACAAAAACCTTTATTGTGGAATGTGATGCTTCAGGAAATGGAATTGGTGCTGTTCTAATGCAAGATGAAAGACCCATTGCTTTTGAAAGTCGTCCAATCAAGGGAAAGTTTTTAAGCAAAGCTATTTATGAGAAGGAAATGTTGGCAATACTCCATGCACTTAAGAAATGGCGACCCTACCTAATGGGAAGACACTTCAAGGTAAAAACGGATCATGATAGCCTTAAATACTTTTTAGAACAAAGATTATCCTCTGAAGAGCAACAAAAGTGGGTCACAAAGATGTTGGGTTATGACTTTGAAATCATCTACAAAAAAGGGAAGCAAAATGTGGTGGCAGATGCACTCTCAAGAAAGGATGAGGATGTGGAAGCATTGTTGTGTGCCATTTCTATTATCCAACCAGATTGGATAAACGAAGCAAGGGAGGAATGGAAGAATGACGAAGAAGTGTGGGCACTTATTCGAAAGCTACAACAAGATTCCAGTACTTCTGATACATTTAGCTGGAAAAATGATTCGTTATGGTACAAAGATCGCTTATACCTCTGTAAGAATTCCCAGCTAAAACAAAAGATTCTTATGGAATTGCACACTTCTCCCTTAGGAGGGCACTCAGGATTTTTAAAAACTTACCACAGGGTTAAGAAGGAATTTTTTTGGGATGGCCTTAAATCAGATATTCAAAAGTTTGTGGCGGAATGTTTGGTTTGCCAGCAAAATAAAGTTGAAACAATTAAGACACCGGGTCTATTACAACCTTTATCCATTCCAAGCCAACGTTGGGAGGAGGTTTCAATGGATTTTATCACAGGTTTACCCAAGTCTGAGGGAAAGAGTGTCATCATGGTGGTAGTTGACAGACTTACCAAGTATGCACACTTTTGTGCATTATCACATCCATTTAAAGCCAGTACAGTTTCTACTGCATTTATGGAAACAGTTCAAAAGCTACATGGAAACCCAAAGATTATTGTAAGTGACAGAGATCCCATTTTCACTGGAAATTTTTGGACAGAATTATTTTCTTGTCTTGGTACTCAGTTAGCTCATAGCTCATCTTATCATCCTCAATCTGATGGGCAAACTGAGATAGTAAACAAATGTTTGGAAGGATATCTTCGTTGCTTTGTATCTGATAAACAGACACAATGGGTCAAATGGTTGCCTCTGGCTGAATGGTGGTATAACACTTCCTTCCATACAGCAACAAAAATGACCCCATTTATGGCACTTTATGGGTATCAACCACCATCCATCACATCATATTTAAGAGAAAATTCTAAGGTTCAGGCAGTGGAACATCACATCGAACATCAACAACAAGTCCTCCAACTCTTAAAGGATAACCTCGTGTTGGCACAAAATAGAATGAAACAACAGGCAGATCAACATCGCAGTGAAAGAAGTTTTGATGTAGGTGATTGGGTATTCCTACGGCTACAACCATATAAGCAAATGTCCCTAAAGCAAGCTAAGAAGGATAATAAATTATCACCAAAGTATTATGGTCCGTACAAGGTGTTGCAAAAGATTGGTACTATGGCATACAAATTGGAGCTTCCTGCAGCTTCTCGATTGCACCCAGTTTTCCATGTTTCATGTTTAAAGAAGGTTATAGGTGACAAGCTCCCAATTCAAACAATATTGCCAGAACTTGATGAGGAAGGAAAAATTATATTGGAACCGGAAGCAGTCACAGAAACAAGAACTCGACAGCTACGAAATCGATCAATTTCAGAGTATCTTATCAAGTGGAAGAACTTATCCGCTGAAGATTCCACATGGGAGGATGAGAATTTTATGCAGAAGTATCCAGAACTACTCAAGTGTTGAGGACAACACTTTTTTGAAGGAGAGGGGCATGTTGGGTCCCTATAATACTAGTGATTACCCCATTACTATTGTAGTTATACCCCTTATTTATATTGTTGTGCCCCTATTACCCCCATATTGTTATTTCTGTGCCCCATAGAATCCCTCTATTGTTATTTTTGTGGCTTTATATTATTATTGTTAGGTCGGCTGGATTATATTGTGACTCCTTAGACTCCTATATATAGAAAGGAGGTTTTGTCATTTGTATCATCCAAGAATTGTTCATTTATGTAATGTAAAGGAGGTTTCCCCCTCGAAGAGGCTGAATTCTAAGGCGTTGATCTATCTTTTCTATCTTTTCTTGAGCTGGTTTCATAACACAATCCCAGTTAATGAAAGCAGAGAGAGCAGTTTCAAGATGCAAACTAACCACAAGTAATTTGGTTGAATTGATTAATGATACTCTCTACTTATCTAACCTGATTTCTCAATGTACCCCAGGTAAATTGACATCGGCTAAAACATTGGAGCAGTCATGTTATCCAGAGCTGGAGAAAAATGGGAGATTAATAGCAAGAATTAACAGTTTGACATGGGACACCTATTGGTTGCTCTTAGTCAAACCATACAGCCAGAGAGCCGCCCTCAAGTGCCTCACAGATGCAATCGGGTGTATCATTCCCGATATACAAGATGCCACCTATGCTGCCGAACTCAATTCTCGTCTCAACCGACCACCAGAAGTGGAACCAATGCTTGCGATATGCCAGCTCAGGTCTAAAGGCAAACAACCTAAGTGATGAATCATGCTGCCTACTACCAGATTGCCGTGAGGAAGATATTCACAATCAAGTTGTACTAATTAAATAGGATTTTAGTTTCATAGTTAGTTAGTTTTAGTCAAGTATTTATAGACCCTTTCATGTATTTAGAAAGCGTCGTAAGTTTTTGTATATGACTTAAACCTGAAGTCAAGCACTACTGTACTTCAGGCATATTCTTTTATAAAGACTGGGCCAATTATTCTGATTTTGATAACGAAGCTTTTATGTGAATGTGCACTACTGCCTTTTTTTAAAAGTGTTTCTGCATCGAAAGAAGGAATCCAAATAGAGATTGATATTGGGAGTGATTTGCAGCTCATATGGTACTATTATCTATGTCTAAGTTCATTCCTTTTATGTGAATTGTTGTTTGATTGCTCTTGCTATTATCATATATATGCATGTGTTTTAACAACATTCTTTATACTTTCCACTATTGGGTGTTTACAACATGCTTTCCTTTTAATCATACATGTATCAGTAATATAAAAAAATAGGTGTAACAATGTGTTAATCACTTTGTTCAACTATTTGAACAAAGTAATCATTAAGTAAAGGAATATCTATGTTTATTGCTTTGAGTCATCTATATGCCTATCAATGAATAGAGATTATCAAACGTTGCACTCCAAAGAATAGAAGCCTCCCGGGATAGAATAGTTATTTATATTTTCACTGATAGATTAGGTCATCCATTCATTATCATTTATTAGAAATCAATCAGTCATCCATCCCCTTTTATTCATTATTGGGAAACTGGTCCCATTATATCCAGTCGGAGCCACCATTCCACACGGAAAAGGAGCTGTATTAAGGTCCGGACTGGGTGGTTATCCCCCAATGTTGATACAACGATTTTCGGGGCATCAACACCCCCTTGACTGGATTCTAGTTTGGATTGGGTTTTCTTCCCTTTTCCCTTCCTTGCCTTTCCAACCAATGTAAATTTTTCTTCATCCTTGCCCTTGGATGAAGTCCCATTTCTAGTATTATGCATTATTTCATCCAGAACCAAGTCGAACCATACGCTCTCCCAACTTAGTAGTTTCTTCCTCCCATTAACCGAATCTTGATAGTTATGACAACTCTTGGGAAGGCCCAGAAGGGCTAGAGCTACTGAGTCTTCTTCAGGAACATTAACATCGACCCAACCAAATTCATCACAAAAATATGAAATCTTGCTCAGATACTGCTGAATTGAATCATTCCTCTGATTCTTGATACTTCAAAGTTTATCCTTGAGCGTAAGCTTCGTGTGGTTACTACTATTCTCGAACAATTTTTTCAGTGCTTTCCACATTGCGAATGTAGTTTATTTTCCTTGGAAATTCGAGAAAATATGATCCTGTACTACCACCAAGATGATTCTCCTTGCCTTGGCTACATCTTTCCTCCACCAAGACAAGTTCTGGGCATCATATTCTTGAGGTTTTGCCACATTTTTCTTGATGTATTCTAGCAACCCATGGTCATCCAATAATACCTCCATGCAGTCCTTCCATGCAACAAAATTTGAGGTGCCTTCCAAGGCATACTCTAGCCTTAGTCCATTGAAATCCATCTTCTCAGTCCTGAAGAAAACTTGCAACAATGATCTCCAAATTCTGACCTCTGAGAACCAACTTTGAATTTCCTACTCTAATGTCAAACCTGCTCTGATACCATGTAGAAAATAGGTTGTAGATTCAAAACTACTCATGAAATTTTCTAAATCGCAAGACTCAAAGCTACTATATTGCTTTGTGGAAGTTAATTCACGATCTAAAACAAAAATCATAGACATGAAAAAGGAAACATCACACATGCCCAAATATTTATCTAAGGGAAAGCAACTACTCAAAATCCCTTCCTATCTATATTGCATTAATCAAAGAATAAAGATGAACACATATGCTTGCTCAAGCATGAGCACAACCTACAAGTGTATAGTATGTCTCTCTACCTGACTGACTGACTCTCACCGACACTTAGCCAATTTTCAAGCCCTCCAAGCTCCTATTTCCTTACGTTGTTGGAAGACACAATGGTAGGCGATCTGGTAGATGTTGTGGACATTGTGGTTCCCATATTGGGTTGCGGACTATTGGAAAAACATAGTGTTGAAATGGAAATAACAATGGAATAATCCAACTGATGTAATAAGAAAAAGGCCAGACAAAGTGGGTCCCATATTGGAACACCAGGTCATCATAGCACTTAAGTGTTAAAATGGACTAGGAATAAATCTATCTAAGGTGTGAAGTCTCGAAGTAATATGAAATTACCTATTACTTGAAGATTTCTAGGATCGCAATGGTATAAGATCATGGTTATAGCTCTAGGTTAGAACCCCCAGTCGCGAGGTGCTAAGTGATAGTTCTCCAGAGCTTTGAGTCTTGAGACATCAGTCATGATACATAAGCTTATTATATTTATAAAGAAAGGATTAGACCTGATCTATCGATGCCTGATGTGTTAAAGCCATTGATTACAACATATGGTCATAGGGAACATTGAATCTGGCCCTGAGAGTTGGCTTTCCATCATCTCATCAATGTGTTTGGAAAAAATATAAGTGAAATAAACCAATGTCTAAGATGTTTGGGTAACAATCACAACTCATGATCACGAAAAAGAGTACTCGTGAAAGATAAAGTGCTCAGTTATGAAAAGGTGTCGATAACAACCCAAAGGAGAATAAGATCATGAAACATATTATAAATATGAATAGGTAGTTAAAGGATGTTATGTGGTGATCAAAGAATATGATAGAGCATATATGCCATCAGAAAGCATGAACGTGGTGAGCACATGTGTAAGAGAAGCATGAGCATGTGGAGAGAACATGAGTGAAGTGGATGTGAAAACTATGCAAGAGGAGTGACGAACTATAGATATATAGTTCAATAAGAGACGAAACAGAAAGCATAGTGAGAGTGTGTTACTAGATTTGAGAAAACACATGTAAACATAGTGTGTATATAAGAAAAGTGTGAGGTCTAGGCTAGTAAAGGAGAGTGAAGAATAAATAGTTGTACTAGGCAATGTAATGTGATATGGTCTTATATATCACATTCATTTTAAAGCCTCTTTTTACAATGAATGTAATGTATGAGTTGTGCTAGGACTAGGTATCCTTATTATATAGGAGACAAAATATAGAATCATAAAAAATGGTGCAATGAAAGATTATAGCCTACATAAAAATATAACAATAGAAATATAATCGCTCAATATCTATGGCTTAATAAAACATTTTATGGTTAACATGGAAATTATATAGGGCTTAATGTGCTCGACCCCTCCAAACAAGCAAAATCCTTAACACTTGACTATATATAGGTGTTTCTGCATGAATAAATCATCTTCCCATGTCACCTCTTCCACTAGTAGGTTCTTACATTTTAAGAGGTACTCAATAATTACTTGATCTCTCAATTGCTTAATAATCCGTATTTGTAGGATTGTTTGTAGTTCTAGTTTGTGGGATTTTTTCTAGTTTTATTTTTCTTAATAAACCTCTCCATTAATCTTTGCTAAAATAGTTTGGACTGAGATCTTATAACCGAGTTGTTTCTTTAAGAAAGATAGAAGACTAGATGTACACATGAAGATGGAGGCAACTTTAATTTGTAAGCCATACTTCCAATCCTCTGCAACACCTTAAATAAGGGCCATAATACCTTATTGGTAATTTATTGAGTCCTTATTTTGTTGCTCGAGAGATATTTTTTATATCATTGTAGTCTCACAAATACCCAATCCCCTACCTCAAATTCACTTTCACTACGATGTTCATTTTCTTGTTGTTTCATCCCAATTTATTCTATAACCAAGTTGTCAAATAATATTTTGAGAATCTCTTATTAGTGTCGTATGTGGTCCTCTACTACTTGAGCCTCTCAAATGTGATGTGATGGATCAAGGATGATATCTTTAAAGTGCCATAAATGGTGATGCTTTTGATGAATTATGGAAGGATGTGTTGTACCAAAACTCTGCCAAGGGAAACCACTTGACCCATTATATTTGCTAAAAAGATGAAAAGCAATGGAGATATGTTACTAAAAATTTGTTCACAATCTCAAGTTGTCGCTTAGATTGAGGATGGTAATATGAGTTGTGGGCCAATTGGGTACCCAAACAAGGAAATAATTTAATCCAAAAATTTGCAATGAAAATTGAATTTTTGTCAGTTATAATAATATTTGGTATTCCATGCAGTTTTTGGACTATTTCCATGAATGCTTGTGCCGCTTACTTCCTTTTAAAGTATGAGAAAAATAGAAAAAATATCATACTTTTTCATTCGATTTACCACTACCAGAATGACACTTAGTACATGATGGGGTCATTGACTTGCAGTATTATCCCACATCTGAAAAAACTATCGACATTATTATGAAGACTTTCACTCAGAAAAAGTTTCACTTTATATAAAACTTCCTTTGGGTGAAGGACACAAATGCCTAACGCTTGTATTCCTTTATTCCCATTCATTCTATTCTCTCTAGTAGTGCTTTGGGGGTGTATTGGAGATAACATACACTTAATTGTACTCCAATTATACTAGTGAGTAGAGTCTTGCATGAAAACCTAGCTATTATCACTAAAAGAGGACTCCAGAAAGGATTCATGAGTTCTACTAATCTCTACTTGCATGAGATAGTTAACTAAGCACTGCATGACCAATTAACAAGGAATATCTCCACTTGAACGAGAGAATTAACTAATGACTACATTTCTAATTAATTAGGACTTTGTGTCACTTTTTCTTAGTGCATGTTCATATTTCTCTAAACTAGATTCACCCGTAAACTCACTATGATATTAGTTCAATCATATAAAATATTTTTCAGAGTAGAAAAAGCATAATTTTTTTATATAAGAAATATAAAAGAGTCCAAATATACATTCAGCCAGGAGATAGTATATGTTCCAATGATAGAGAATCTGAGACATCACAGAAGCCATATCCTGATTAAAACTAGATCAGGCCAGAGAGACTAGATCAAAAATAGAAATCATCAAAGTGAGACCCTATACATAAGCCGGATCGGTATAAAAGGACTTCGCCTGTATAGACAAAGAGAAAACTGAGAGCAGTCCGGAGTAAGCCTGTTCAGAAACAAAAACTGCAGTCAATTCCTACATATTTGTATGAAGGAGCTTGCTTAAAAAAATGAGATATTGCCATAAATGAATGTATCATAGGTGATCATTTTGGATTTAATTATTATGAATTTTGTTTTGTCAGTATTAATAGCCATACCCATCTTAGAGCAAAAATCTTGGAAGATTCTGAGTTTATTTCCAAGATCATAACAAATTCTTGCTAAAAGGAAAATATCATTAGCATAAAGGAGAAGAGTTATGACCATACCAATAAGTGTGGGGCCAACACAACTTGCATCCTGCAAACACTGTTATAGCTTATCAATCTATATGCTAGAAAGGGTAGTTGATAAGGGACACCATTGCTTTAATTTAATATTGCATTTAATTTCTTTTGAAGAAACCTCAATTGTGTTAAGCTTGGAAATAACATTTTCATACAGCGTTGTCACAACAATCCTCAATTGAGAGTAACCATTATCTCTTATAGCCTCTTCCATAGCTTTATTTTAGAGACAATGTCAAAAATATTTTCTAAAGTCAACAAAAGATAGAAGAGATCATGTTTATTATTGTGGAACTCCTTTGCAATTATCATAAGAGTAACGAAATGATCCATGGTTGAATGATATCTCCTAAAACCAACTTGGCCTTTAGCTCTTTTACCATGGATTTCAAGCCAAAGGCTAATCTCCTTTTCAAAAATAAGGCAATACAACTTGGATAAAATGTGGCTAATGATAATGGTCATGTAATTATAGAGAACATGTGTATCCTCACTCTTAAAGATAGGTGCAATAAGGCTTTATGTCCTAGGTGTTATAGGCCATTTTGTCACATCTGGTAAATAGGCCTTCAAATGGATCAATAAACATCCTTTGACCTCCTTTTCATCATCCTTGCATAAAGCCCTAAGCATGACTCATTCTAATCCTTGATTTTCTATCTAAAAACACCTTGTTTCAGTTATTTTAAGGACCAACGCTTCCTGGCCTCCTACTAGACAGCGTTGACTACCAAGATGCTCCACTCTGCACCTACACTGGTCACCAGTTGGTTGCTCAGTCCTGGGGGTGCGTTTATTCTATAAATTAGGGAAAAGAGAGAGAGAATCATGAAGCCTCTTTTTCCAGAAACTTCCAGGATCTGTTGTAACCATTTACCTCAGATAAAAGTCTCGAACCGTATCCTATCCTTCCTTGGAGTTTTCGTACCTTATCCCTTGAGCTCATCCTCCCATCAAGAGTGGATCTCAAGCCCTAATTGGTAAAAAGATAATAATTCATGAACTACCTCCTTCACCTATATATTTACTAACATCCATAGGCAGGGGTTTTCCCTTTGGAGAGTGATTCTACCCTTATGTTGTTTTTGTGAGAGATATCATTCGATGCATTAGAGTGATTAGAGGCACTTTGTGACAAGAAAATGACAAGTCAACTTGGAGGAGCTCTTTTACATGCTCAACGCCTATTTTTGGTTATAACTTTTTAGGATCCTATAATCTAGGAATCAAAGTGTGTTTGCCTCTTACTATTCATCTCTGGGGTCTGTTTGCAATTTTAGCACATGAGTCGCTATGTGTCATAGTCTAAAGGACTATATGAAAAGAGAGTCAAAAGAGCTAAGGTTTTGTAAATATATGTGTTGTAAAGGCGGTCTTTGAACCCAAAATAGAATTTGTGAGAGTCTAAAGTCCACGAGGGGGTCATAATTTCAAAATTGTACTCAAGGGGAGTATGGACAACATAATGTATATCAAGGGAGAGAATATCTTGGTCCACCCTTTTCCCTTAATGTCAAAGGGGCAGAGTGACTTGGCATGGTTGTTGCGATCAAGTCCAAAGGGGGAGATTGTTGGCATTATGATACAGGTGTTGTCCTTGATGGAAACTCACTCAGATGACAGATCATAGTGTAGCAGGTCAATAGCAAAGAATTAATGATCAAAGAGAGGTATATGTAGGTTCACCTTTACAAAGGATTGTAGACACATGGGTTAACAAAACAAAAGGAGCGTATAATGTACACACACACTTTCATGGAAGGAAAGGCCTGTATAACTTGGAAAACTAAATTTTGGTCCAAGGTATTTAGTCCATGGTATTGGTCCAAGGTATTGAGTCCGAGGTATTGACCCTGGTATTTGGTCCAATGTATTGGTCCTAAGTGGTTTTGGTTCATGGTATTGAGAAAAGCCTAAAACTATAAAAGGAGGAGAAGATCATTAGGCCAAAAGGTGAAAGGATTGAATATCTGATGAAGTGTGAGATCCAGTATACAGGTTAAGGGTTTGTGATGCTTTGCTTGATTTGAACCGAGGATGCACCTATGTGGATGATGATGGATGATGGATCGAGATCATAAGGCTTGGAATGTATTATCATTATGTGGTTTGATCATGGATAGACTAGATCTGAATTAATGAAGCATGCTTATTCTATAAATGTTATGATCTCGGTATGATTGATGTGTGGAATAGTTGCAAAGTTATGAGTTAATATTTGCAGATTTGTGTGCGGGTTCACTTTGATAAAAGTGCGTATACAAACTAGTTCGGTTCATTAGAGTACCGTATACATTATGAAATATGATAATCTAAATTTGCAAATGGTTCTGATGGATGTTGCAGAGTTCTGGGTTCTGCTCTGTGTTCTAGTAACTGTGTTTTGATGACTGGTCTTTAGTGATTCAGTTGTGGGTGATTCAGAGATTGATTGGTTAATGCAATAGTTATGTTTCTGTGGTGATTGATTTTGAGCTTCAACGTTGTTGATGGGTCCAGAATGAAAATTGGATGAAACGTGGCCTTCATAATATGGTGTTGTGTTCCAAGAGTATCTAGAATGAAAATTTATGAAACGTGGTCCTTGGAGGAAGAGTGAAGGTTGGAGCCTTCAGTAGGCTGGCGCCTACTTACTGGTAAACATATTGGGCAGTAGAAGAGCGAGGGTGTTGGAGCTCCCTTCTAGTAGTAGCCTGAAAACGAGAGAGGGTTGTAGCCTCATGTAGGCCGGTGCCTACGTACTAGTAAATATATCGGCTAGTACAAGAGCCAGGGGGTTGTAGCTCCCTTCCAGTAGTAGCTGGAGAATGAGAGAGGGTTGTAGCCTTCTATAGGCGGGTGCCTGTGTACTGGTATGAGTCTGCGCCAATACAAGATTGTAAACAGGTTTTTCTTATATTAAAGGAAGACGGCAGCAGGTGGTTTTTGTCCTGCATTGGGTTTCCACCTTATATCATGTTGTTCATGCGTGTTTCTTATGTGTGATGATCTGTTCTATTTTTACTGCATCTGGTTACTATTTATATGGTTAATGAAGTTCTGATCCACTGATTAAAGATAAACATATGATGAATTAACTGAATCATAAGTTTAGTGGATATACGCTAGTTGCATTAAACACAGTTGTGTGTACACGTGGGTTCCCTTAACTGAACTAGCGTATATGTATCTGATTATGGAAATGAAAAATTTATTGTTTTTCTAATACTGATTCGCCTGCCCCCCCTCTCAGTATTATTTCCAACAACATAGTCTCTTCTTTAAATTTTCTTTTAATCTTCTCTTGGTTACCTTCACTTTGTAATTTTTGGTTCTTCTGTAACCCTTCTTCCAGAGCTATCCTTGTCTCACCATCTGCATTAATATTCTCCTGCATTTGTTCTTCATCAATAACATTAATCAAATTCATTAGATTACCTCTCTGAGACAATATTCCTTCATTTTTCATTAGAATAAGATCCTCATCTTCCATCTCTATGACAGCTTTAAATCGCCGTCTTCTCTCATTGAGTCACTCATCCATAGACTCCTCCTGCTATTTCTAGTCAAATTCTTCCTCTTCTAAGAAATTTTCTTTGTCACCTTTTACTTCTAGTTCTTCATCTATTCTGAAGACATCTTCAAAAGGTCTCTTTCCTCCTGCAATGCCTGCAATCATACACAAACTATCAATTTTAAAAACATAAGACCTTGTGGTCTCACTTGATGCTTCAGTCGTCATATCTCCTTACTATTCTGAATCCTTCATATGATTCATAAGATCTTCCACAGATCTCTAGTCTTCATCTTCACCTAGAACTTCATCCTGTTCTGTTTCACAAATGGAAACTTACATTCTCAACTCAGCCTCTCTGAGTTCTTCCACCAGGCTTTTCACTTGCCTCTATCATAGCCTTCTCTGTAACTTATGCCACTTCACTGGCTTTTTCTTCAAGACCCAACATAGTCTTTAGCTTTCC
Organism: Pinus tabuliformis; assembly: GCA_031772625.1. NCBI lineage: Eukaryota > Viridiplantae > Streptophyta > Pinopsida > Pinales > Pinaceae > Pinus > Pinus tabuliformis. The sequence continues at coordinate 122,169,964 of CM062805.1, forward strand.
TCAAGTAGCATCCTTAATACCTTGAGTTGTTCTTTCATCTCAACAATCTCTTTGTTAATTTCCTCTTGACTCATCCTCTTTCCATTTACCTTGGCATTCTCTTTCTTCACTTTTCTTCTGTTGTGGTCTTCCTCAGAACCTCTGTTACCTCTGTTATGACTATCAATAGTCATCTTCTTCTCTATCTTCATGAGTTCCTCACTCACTTACTATGAGCTGCATTAAAACCTCTCCAACAATAAGTCCTCCTTGCTGTCACTTACCTCACCAAGCTTTCCTCTGTACTTGGTCTTTTGGCAAGCACTTCGTTCTCTATTCTCTGGAACCTCTTTTAGCACTTCTCTCTTCTCCTTCGAGGCTTCAAATCACCTGCATCTTTTAAGAACACAACTGTCCTCTTATATTTCAATCACAAATGAAATACTAGGTTCTGACCACCTCTTCTTTCACTCAGAAACTCTTATCAGCTTTCTTCATCCCTTAGCATTTCTATCCACATCTTCTATGGAATTGCTTTTGTGAGCTGCAACAATACCTCTGCAGTAACAAGTCTCCTTCTTTCTACATATACCTTCTTTTTCACATTTTTTTTAATTCATTCAAAACGTACTCACCTCCATTATTTCTCTTGAGAGTCTTCACCTTCTTTCCCGTTTATTTATCAACCATTACTTTGAATTCTGTGAACTTAGAGAATGTCTCATCCTTCTTCTGCATGAAAAAAATCCAACACTTTCTTGAGAAGTCATTAGTAAAAATGACAAAATATTTGTGCTTGGTAGTGGAGGCTGTCAAGAAAGGTCCACAAACATCAAATTGGATCCTTTCAACGATTGCATGTGATTTTTTATCCTGATCATGGAAGGTGGATTTTGTGTACTTTCCCAAATTACATCCTTTGCATACATCCTACTACTCAAGTGCTCCTTTGGGGAGGCTTGTGGTTATTTGCTACATGATCTTGAAAGCACCATGATGCAAATGGCCAAGAATTCTATGCAAAATTTTATCGACATCGTGGCTCTACACCTTATTCATCTTTGTTCTCAATGCAACATAATCCTCCACTTCTAACTTGTAATGGTTGTTCACACAAACCCTAATCTCCTTCACCTATCTTGTGGATATGTGTCTTAGGAATGCCTTTCCCTTGCTGAAGATCACATCATAAACATGGTATTCCAAAACTACAACAAAGATGATATTTTTGTTTAGGCCTAGAACAAACATAACATCTTTGAGCATGAGGGGGGAGCCTAACTCCCTATGAAATTTGACTATACCAGTCCTAGTCACACTATACCTCCCATCATCCCCCATACCAATGTGCATCTGCAAGTATTTTTTCTCCAGGTCACTAAAAAATTCTCTATTCCCCGTTATATGGAATGAGGCATTTGAGTACAAGTACCACATGCTCCCCATCACCGTGCCAGCCATGCATGCAATGAGGGTAAATTCAAGCTCGAACTATGAAGCCAAAGATTCACCTGTTTCTCATCCCGAGGTTTTCTTGCTTGTCTTCTTGTGAGGACACTTCGTGGCATAGTGCCAAAATTCATGAAAATGGAAGCATTTGATTGTTAACAAATCTTTCCTCTTGCCCCCTTGACTGGATTCTGGTTTGGATTGGGATTTCTTCCCTTTTCCCTTCTTTGCCTTTCCAGCCAATGTAAATTTTTCTTCATCCTTGCCCTTGGATGAAGTCCCATTTCTAGTATTTTGCATTATTTCATCCAGAACCAAGTCGAACCATACGCTCTCCCAACTTAGTAGTGTCTTCCTCCCATTAACCGAATCTTGATAGTTATGACAACTCTTGGGAAGGCCCAGAAGGGCTAGAGCCACTGAGTCCTCTTCAGGAACATTAACACCGCCCCAACCAAATTCATCACGAAAATGTGAAAACTTGCTCAGATACTGTTGAATTGAATCATTCCTCTGATTCTTGATACTTCAAAGTTTATCCTTGAGCGTAAGCTTCGTGTGGTTACTACTATTTTCGAACAATTTTTTCAGTGCTTTCCACATTGCGAATGTAGTTTATTTTCCTTGGAAATTCGAGAAAATATGATCCTGTACTACCACCAAGATGATTCTCCTCGCCTTGGCTACATCTTTCCTCCACCGAGACAGGTTCTGGGCATCATATTCTTGAGGTTTTGCCACATTTTTCTTGATGTATTCTAGCAACCCATGGTCATCCAATAATACCTCCATGCAATCCTTCCATGCAACAAAATTTGAGGTGCCTTCCAAGGCATACTCTAGCCTTAGTCCATTGAAATCCGTCTTCTCAGTGCTGAAGAAAACTTGGAACAATGATCTCCAAATTCTGACCTCTGAGAACCAACTTTGAATTTCCTACTCTAGTGTGAAACCTGCTCTGATACCATGTAGAAATTAGGTTGTAGATTCAAAACTACTCATGAAATTTTCTAAATCACAAGACTCAAAGCTACTCTATTGCTTTGTGGAAGTTAATTCACAATCTAAAACAAAAATCATAGACATGAAAATGGAAACATCACACATGCCCAAATATTTATCTAAGGGAAAGCAACTACTCAAAATCCCTTCCTATCTATATTTCATTAATCAAAGAATAAAGATGAATACATATGCTTGCTCAAGCATGAGCACAACCTACAAGTGTATAGTATATCTCTCTACCTGACTGACTGACTCTCACCGACACTTGGCCAATTTTCAAGCCCTCCAAGCTCCTATTTCCTTACGTTGTTGGAAGACACAATTGTAGGCGATCTGGTAGATGTTGTGGACATTGTGGTTCCCATATTGGGTTGCGGACTATTGGAAAACCATAGTGTTGAAATGGAATTAACAATGGAATAATCCAACTGATCTAATAAGAAAAAGGCTAGACGAAGTGGGTCCAATATTGGAACACCAGGTCATCATTAAACTTAAGTGTTAAAATGGACTAGGAATTAATCTATCTAAGGTGTGAAGTCTCGAAGTAATACGAAATTACCTATTACTTGAAGATTGCTAGGATCGTCAATAGTATAAGACCATGGTTATAGCTCTAGGTCAGAACCCCAGTCGCGAGGTGCTAAGTGATAGTTCTTAAGAGCTTTGAGTCTCAACACATCAGTCACGATACACAAGCTTATTATATTTATAAAGAAAGGATTAGACCTGATCTATCGATGCCCGATGTGTTAAAGCCATTGATTACAACATATGGTCATAGGGAACATTGAATCTGGCCCTGAGAGTTGGCTTTCCATCATCTCATCAATGTGCTTGGAAAGAATAGAAGTGAAATAAACCAATATCTAAGATGTTTGGGTAACAATCACAACTCATGATCACGAAAAAGAGTACTTGTGAAAGATAAAGTGCTCAGTTATGAAAAGGTGTTGATAACAACCCAAAGGAGAATAAGATCATGAAACATATTATAAATATGAATAGGTAGTTAAAGGATGTTATGTGGTGATCAAAGAATATGATAGAGCATATATGCCATCAGAAAGCCTGAGCGTGGTGAGCACGTGTAAGAGAAGCATGAGCATGTGGAGAGAACATGAGTGAAGTGGATGTGAAAACTATGCAAGAGGAGTGGCGAACTATAGATATATAGTTCAATAAGAGACGAAACAGAAAGCATAGTGAGAGTGTGTTACTAGATTTGAGAAAACACATGTAAACATAGTGTGTATATAAGAGAAGTGTGAGGTCTAGGCTAGTAAAGGAGAGTGAAGAATAAATAGTTGTACTAGGCAATGTAATGTGACATGGTCTTATATCTCACATTCATTTTAAAGCCTCTTTTTACAATGAATGTAATGTATGAGTTGTCCTAGGACTAGGTATCCTTAGTATATAGGAGATAAAATATAGAATCATAAAAAAATGGTGCAATGAAAGATTATAGCCTACATAAAAATATAAAAGATTATATGCAGGTGTATTGGTCCTAAGTGGTTTTGGTCCATGGTATTGAGAAAGGCCTAAAACTATAAAAGGAGGAGAAGATCATTAGGCCAAAAGGTGAAAGGATTGAATATCTGATGAAGTGAGAGATCCAGTATACAGGTTATGGGTTTGTGATGCTTTGCTTGATTTGAACCAAGGATGCACCTATGTGGATGATGATGGATGATGGATCGAGATCATAAGGCTTGGAATGTATTATCATTATGTGGTTTGATCATGGATAGACTAGATCTGAATTAATGAAGCATGTTTATTCTATAAATGTTATGATCTGGGTATGATTGATGTGTGGAATAGCTGCAAAGTTATGAGTTAATATTTGCAGATCTGTGCACGGGTTCACTTTGATAAAAGTGCGTATACAGACTAGTTCGGTTCATCAGAGTACCGTATACATTATGAAATATGATATCTAAATTTGCAGATGGTTCTGATGGATGTTGCAGAGTTCTGGGTTCTGCTCTGTGTTCTAGTAACTGTGTTTTGATGACTGGTCTTCAGTGATTCAGTTGTGGGTGATTCAGAGATTGATTGGTTAATGCAATAGTTATGTTTCAGTGGTCATTGATTTTGAGCTTCAATGTTGTTGATGGGTCCAGAATGAAAATTGGATGAAACGTGGCCTTCATAATATGGTGTTGTGTTCCAAGACTATCTAGACTGAAAATTTATGAAACGTGGTCCCTGGAGTAAGAGTGAAGGTTGGAGCCTTCAGTAGGCTGGCGCCTACGTACTGGTAAACATATCGGGCAGTAGAAGAGCGAGGGGGTTGGAGCTCCCTTCTAGTAGTAGCCTGAAAATGAGAGAGGGTTGTGGCCTCATGTAGGCCGACACCTACGTACTAGTAAATATATCAGCTAGTACAAGAGCTAGGGGGTTGTAGCTCCCTTCCAGTAGTAGCTGGAGAACGAGAGAGGGTTGTAGCCTTCTATAGGTGGGTGCCTGCGTACTGGTATTAGTCTGCGCCAGTACAAGATTGTAAACAGGTTTTTCTTATATTAAAGGGAGACGACAGCAGGTGGTTTTTGTCCTGCATTGGGTTTCCACCTTATATCATGTTGTTCATGCGTGTCTCTTATGTGTGATGATCTGTTCTATTTTTACTGCACCCGGTTACTGTTTATATGGTTAATGAAGTTCTGATGCACTGATTAAAGATCAACATATGATGAATTAACTGAATCATAAGTTTAGTGGATATACGCTAGTTGCATTAAACACAGTTGCGTGTACACGTGGGTTCCCTTAACTGAACTAGCGTATATGTATCTGATTATGGAAATGAAAAATTTATTGTTTTGCTAATACTGATTCACCCGCCCCCCCTCTCAGTATTATTTAAAACAACATAGTCTCTTCTTTAAATTTTCTTTTAATCTTCTCTTGGTTACCTTCACTTTGTAATTTTTGGTTCTTCTGTAACCATTCTTCCAGTGCTATCCTTGTCTCATCATCTGCATTAATATTCTCCTGCATTTGTTCTTCATCAATAACATTAATCAAATTCATTAGATTACCGCTCTGAGACAATATTCCTTCATTTTTCATTAGAATAAGATCCTGATCTTCCATCTCTATGACAACTTTAAATGGTTGTCTTCTCTCATTGAGTCGCTCATCCATAGACTCCTCCTGCTATTTCTAGTCAAATTCTTCCTCTTCTAAGAAATTTTCTTTGTCACCTTTTACTTCTATATCTCATCTATTCTGAAGACATCTTCAAAAGGTCTCTTTCCTCCTGCAATGCCTACAATCATACACAAACAATCAGTTTTAAAAACATAAGACCTTGTGGTCTCACTTGATGCTTCAGTCATCATATCTCCTTGCTGTTCTCAATCCTTCATATGATTCATAAGATCTTCCATAGATCTCCAATTTTCATCTTCACCCAGAACTTCATCCTATTCTTTTTCACAAATGGAAACTTCCATTCTCAACTCAGCCTCTCTGAGTTCTTCCACCAGGCTTTTCACTTGCCTCTATCATAGCCTTCTCTGTAACTTATGCCACTTCACTGGCTTTTTCTTTAAGACCCAACCTAGTCTTTAACTTTCCTCAAGTAGCATCCTTAATACCTTGAGTTGTTCATTCATCTCAACAATCTCTTTTTTAATTTCCTCTTGACTCATCCTCTTTCCATTTACCTTGGCATTCTCTTTCTTCACTTTTCTTCTGTTGTGGTCTTCCTCAGAACCTCTGTTACCTCTGTTATGACTATCAATAGTCATCTTCTTCTTTATCTTCACGAGTTCCTCACTCACTTACTATGAGCTGCATTAAAGCCTCTCCAACAAGTCCTCCTTGTTGTCACTTACCTCACCAAGCTTTCCTTTGTGCTTGGTCTTTTTGCAAGCACTTGGTTCTCTATTCTCTGGAACCTCTTTTAGCACTTCTCTCTTCTCCTTCGAGGCTTCAAATCACCTGCATCTTTTAAGAACACAACTGTCCTCTTATATTTCAATCACAAATGAAATACTAGGTTCTGACCACCTCTTCTTTCACTCAGAAACTCTTATCAGCTTTCTTCATCCCTTAGCATTTCTATCCACATCTTCTGTGGAATTGCTTTTGTGAGCTGCAACAATACCTCTGCAGTAACAAGTCTCCTTCTTTCTACATATGCCTTTTTTTTCACATTTTTTTTAATTCATTCAAAACGTACTCACCTCCATTATTGCTCTTGAGAGTCTTCACCTTCTTTCCCGTTTATTTATCAACCATTAGTTTGAATTCTGTGAACTTATAGAATGTCCCATCCTTCTTCTGCATGAAAAAAATCCAACACTTTCTTGAGAAGTCATCAATAAAAATGAAAAAATATTTGTGCCTGGTAGTGGAGGCTGTCAAGAAAGGTCCACAAACATCAAATTGGATCCTTTCAAGGATTGCATGTGATTTTTTATCCTGATCATGGAATGTGGATTTTGTGTACTTTCCCAAAGTACATCCTTTGCATACATCCTACTACTCAAGTGCTCCTTTGGGGAGGCTTGTGGTTATTTGCTACATGATCTTGAGAGCACCATGATGCAAATGGCCAAGAATTCTATGCCAAATTTTATCGACATCGTGGCTCTACACCTTATTCATCTTTGTTCTCAATGCAACATAATCCTCCACTTCTAACTTGTACAGGTTCTTCACACAAACCATAATCTCCTTCACCTATCTTGTGGATATGTGTCTTAGGAATTCCTTTCCCTTGCTGAATATCACATCATAAACATGGTATTCCAAAACTACAAAAAAGATGATATTTTTGTTTAGGCCTAGAACAAACATAACATCTTTGAGCATGAGGGCGGAGCCTAACTCCCTATGAAATTTGACTATACCAGTCCTAGTCACACTATACCTTCCATCGTCCCCCATATCAATGTGCATATGCAAGTATTTTTTCTCCAGGTCACTAAAAAATTCTCTATTCCCCGTTAGATGGAATGAGGCATTTGAGTCCAAGTACCACATTCTCCCCATCACCGTGCCAGCCATGCATGCAATGAGGGTAAATTCAAGCTCGAACTGTGAAGCCAAAGATTCACCTGTTTCTCATCCCGAGGTCTTCTTGCTTGTCTTTTTGTGAGGACACTTCGTGGCATAGTGCCAAAATTCATGAAAATGGAAGCATTTGATTGTTGACAAATCTTTCCTCTTGCCCCCTGTTGTGCTCTACAACAACCCCCCATTTCATACAAATTTTATTCTCAAAACTATAATATGAGATGGGTCCCTTTTCATTTAAATTGGTATCAACTTATTATTATTCAAAAAGTTCCGAAGCAAAATGAAAACATTATAAAACCTTTTTTGATAATCCAATTAATCGGTCTTATAACATATAAATGAGTAATCTTTTATCATTGCGATAAAGCGATCGCAAGAACGCATATCGCAATGACAAGGGAAGCATGACTTAAAAGACCCATTGATTTTCTGCTACGCGACAACGCACAAAAGGATATCGGATATCGGCAACGACAAGTTATCATAACAAAAGCCCCTTTTCTCCGATGCGATGCGATATCGCTATCGGCGATCGGACATGTACCATGCATGCTTTTCAAAGCCCTCAGTTAATACTCCCGATGCAAATTGGCGATATCGCTATCAGCAATCGGGGATTCCGAAAGGAACCAATATAACGATTTGAACTTTCCCTCGACGGCTGATTGCGATAAAGCTAAAAGCATGGATTTCAAAAAGGATTGATAAAGCCAGGATATTACGGTTAATTAGTATTAAAGGCCTTATCTTCCCGATAGCGGTTCACTTACGCTCAACCGCCAAAACATCACAGCCACGCTTGAATGAATCATTCGGCCAATAAAATGATATGATGAGCATTTAAAGGATTGACAAGTTTAAACGACCATTTAATGAAATAGTCAGTCTAAAATCTCTTCACAGATTGTATCCGTGACCACCTTAAGTTAATCCTCTATCATGCATTGATTAATATATCTCGTTCATATTTGGTTTGCGCCACCAATTCTCCGCATTACGTTCATTTTCACTCCTGTGCAGAGCTCTTCCGAAGTAGTAAATTCAAGCAGAATGGGGAAGAAGTCTAAGAAGACCGCAACAGCTTCCACTTCGCCAGACACAAGACAACCCACCGCTGATACAGGAACAAAAAGAAAAGGATTGATATCCAACACTACATGTCTAGGACTCGGCAAAACTACTTGGCAAAGCACCTATAATTTAATTGAGGCCGAAGGACCCGAGGTAATAACAGTGCAAGCCACAGCAGATACGACTCGGAAATATGATGCTACTCTAAAGGATTTAGCCGACTCGTTCCTTCATCGGATAGCATCCCGGGAAAAAATTCTCCCATATACAGATGTAGTGAGGTGGGCAATTGAAGAAATCCCAATCACGAACAGAACATTTTGCACCATGGATGGGAGAATATTCGGTTCATTTCAACCTGATGATTTAAGGCAAATGTACCATTTGCCTGTACCGGAGAAGAAGTACAACAAGGCGTTCTTGGAAAAGTTCAAAAATGAGAACGAAATTGAATCCGAACCTATTCAGGATTGGAGGTAAAATCCAGCAAAACACAAGCATGAGTCTTCGGGTAAGTACTCTGTTGATTCTTTTTGTTCTCCTTATTGTTATGCCGGGATAATGATGTGTAGATTGTGGGGGTTGCATGATTCCGCAAACTTCACTATAGAAATGGTTCCTTTGATGGAGGCAGCATGTAATAGTGAGATAATTGATTGGGCAACTATACTGTCTGATAAGCTAGCAACCGTAGTCCTTGAGTTTAGAAGCAAATCCCGCATTACTGAAAGGTTTATTCCCCCATTCTACTATAGTGCCTATATCTTGGACACCCTATGTTTTAATTCTGAATTTCATGTGCTTAGATGGAGATGGACTCCACAAGACCCCATGCCCATTCATATATACCATCAGAAGTTGTGGAAAGCTCACTATAAGCACCATTTATATCAAGTTTGCAACGGTTTTATGTTACCCATTCATTATTATCTTTTTGATAAACCTGCTCCTAAGATTTCCTACCAAGAAAGAGTTGACTTGACATCCATAGAAAGATGGTTCGGAGAAGAAAAATTCACCTATGTAAGGGTTTTCGGCAGCCAAGCCAAACCTCATGTCCTCCCTTTGTACATACCTGATAAACTGTTAGCCAGGGAGGTAACCTATCAGATTACATCCGAAGGAGTTACACAGACTCTGAGGAGTAAAAAGAAGCAGGTTTGGCCTCCTTTTCCTCTAAGATGTGGTGTCTACGCTCTGCATGACTTTAAACATGAAGAGAAAGAAGCTGATAAAATTAAGGCACTAAGTCTAGTAACTCTTCCTAATAGGCAATTTGATCCAAACAAAGTCGCTTATAATGCACTTGAACAGGAAAAATTGACTAAATTTGACCATAAAGAAGATATGTTCAATGACCTGTTCTCCTCAGCTGAGTCAATGTTCCAAGCTAAATTGCTAGCCAAAATGGAATATAAGGATGACGGGTTAGTTGAATTTAACAGACTTAGAGAACAGAGGTTGCAAACTTTGCCTCTAGATCTGTTAGCAATGACCCCAACGACAGAATCAAGCGAGCATGAGCAGTGACTTACTAAGGAACCTCCTGCTACATCAAAAGAGCAGGAGGAAGTGCATGCAAAAGAGCAAGAGGAAACCCATGCAAAAGAGCAAGAGGAAACCCCGAGAAAAGAGTAGGAACAAAGCAGCACGGAGGTGAATGTAGATGCCCAGATTGACCCGAAATTGCTCCAGGAATGGCAGCAATTCGACTCAATCATCAACAATCTCGAGTGCTCGAAGGAAGCCGAAACATCAAAAGTGGCTGACACATGGGAGACAACATCTAAACAGGTTCCCAGTGGAACCAGCAGCCTACCCAGTTCTACAGAAGTAGAGATAGTTCCTAAGGATCCCTCCGATCAGATTGTTTTGCAAGTAGAAGAAATTCCTCCCTTAGATGTCTTTTACAGCCCAAAGCACAAAGCTGTAGTAAAACGACAACGGAAAAGGAGAAGGATTGATCAACCTTCCCTATTCCCTGAACAAACAGTGACGGGCAACATGGTTTGGAAGGAGGAGTTTGATCCCTCTGATGAGCTAACAAAACTGTCCCAATATGCTAGAGCCTATTCGGCAGCCACCATAGATAAGGCATCAGAGGTGAGTAATTTATTAAAAGGAAAAGACCAGGAAATCTTTTTGCTACAAGCACAACTATTGGAGGCACAACAGAAGGCAGAGCAAGCAGAACGACAATTGTTTACACAACAAAAAATAAATAATCAATTGAATAAACAATTGCAGGAAGAGAAACAGAGAATTGATTCCAGTGCAGTTCAAAAGCAGAAAGAGCTGTCGGAAGCGTTGGCACAACTAAAAGCAATGAATGAACAATGCTGAAGTCGAAAGATGAGCAAATTGCTCAACTATCAGCCCAAATAGAGAAAACCAAGAATCTTCCACAGACAGCTAAATTCAGAGCAGAGGCATTACAGATAAACAAGGCATTGGTAACACAGATAAAGCTGTTATGTCAACAAATCGCCCAAGCAGAACCTTTATGTGACTTAACAGCATCAATAGGTGATAAATCGGCTGATGCTAGAACAGACTTGGAGTAGGCCGATGAGACCTTGACTAATTTTCTTGAGTGGCAAGACACTGTTGAGGGATAGGCAGCTAATTTGCCAAAAATCCTAGAATCGCATAAAGAGATATTATTTACAGAATGGCAGTCCCAGTTAATGAAAGCAGAGAGAGCAGTTTCAATATGCAAACTAACCACAAGTAATTTGGTTGAATTGATTAATGATACTCTATACTTATCTAACCTGATTTCTCAATGTACCCCAGGTAAATTGACATCGGCTAAAACATTGGAGCAGTCATGTTATCCAGAGCTGGAGAAAAATGGGAGATTAATCGCAGGAATTAATAGTTTGACATGGGACACCTATTGGTTGTTCTTAGTCAAACCATACAGCCAGAGAGCCACCCTCAAGTGCCTCACAGATGCAATCGGGTGTATCATTCCCGATATACAAGATGCCATCTATGCTGCCCAACTCAATTCTCGTCTCAACCGACCACCAGAAGTGGAACCAATGCTTGCGATATGCCAGCTCAGGTCTAAAGGCAAACAACCTAAGTGATGAATCATGCTGCCGACTGCCAGATTTCTGCAAGGAAGATATTCAGAATCAAGTTGTACCAATTAAATAGGATTTTAGTTTCATAGTTAGTTAGTTTTAATCAAGTATTTATAAACCCTTTCATGTATTTAGAAAGGGTCGTAAGTTTTTGTATATGACTTAAACCTCAAGTTGCACTACTGTACTTCAGGCATATTCCTTTATAAAGACTGGGCCAATTATTCTGATTTTGATAACGAAGCTTTTATGTGAATGTGCACTACTGCCTTTATTTAAAAGTGTTTATGCGTCGAAAGAAGGAATCCAAATAGTGATTGATATTGGGAGTGATTTGCAGCTCATATGGTACTATTATCTATGTCTGAGTTCATTCCTTTTATGTGAATTGTTGTTTGATCGCTCTTGCTATTATCAGATATATGCATGTGTTTTAACAACATTCTTTATACTTTCCACTATTGGGTGTTTACAGCATGCTTTCCTTTTAATCATACATGTATCACTAATATAAAAAAATAGGTGTAACAATGTGTTAATCACTTTGTTCAACTATTTGAACAAAGTAATCATTAAGTAAAGGAATATCTATGTTTATTGCTTAGAGTCATCTATATGCCTATCAATGAATAGAGATTATCAAACGTTGCACTCCAAAGAATAGAAGCCTCCCGGGATAGAATAGTTATTTATATTTTCGCTGATAGATTAGGTCATCCATTCATTATCATTTATTAGAAATCAATCACTCATCCATCCCCTTTTATTCATTATTGGGAAACTGGTCCCATTATATCCAGTCAGAGCCACCATTCCAAACGGAAAAGGAGCTGTATTAATGTTTGGACCGGGTGGTTATCCCCCAATGTTGATACAACGATTTTCAGGGCATCAACATTTTTGGCACTAGAAGGAGGGCATGAACTATGAATGGTGAGCAAATCCACATCTATAGACCATTCTCAGAGTAACTCTCCCTCCACATCACCTCGTACTTCCTAATTGCATGCTGGTTCTCCAGTATCCAAGCAAGAAGAAGAGGAATCAACTACCACTGCCCTCACCCACAATACTCTAGAACGATTAAGTCTCGAGTCCCCTGAAGTTCAGTTACTCATCTTGAAACTTCAAGGCTTCTCGATAACACCACAGAAATCTGAAGTATCTCAAAGCAGTGAGACTTTGCAGTTCAATTTACCTCATCCCCTCACTAGACTTCAGAGAGAAAAGCTTGGTATTGAACCTACTGAGTTCCCTTTATCCAAAACGAAAAGGGCCAAGAAGAACACTGAAGGTTCTGACAGTGAAACACTTTCATCCACATCCTCCATCTCATCTTCTCCTGTGCGAAGTCAACCATCCACCCCTTCATTACACATTGTTGTTCATTAGGGATTAGGAACTTCAACATCTCAACCTGTGCAATCCTCAATATCAACTCCTTCCCAAACATCTGGAATTTCAACAGTAGTATCATCCATTACTGGTGTTACAATGGCAGATCCATGGACCAGGCCTGGTGCGGTCAATATGCCTGCACCATTACATGCATTACCTGATGCTCCTGAAAATTGGCTACCCAAGTTTAACCCAGATGATGGAACACAAGCTGAGGAACATATTAATAACTTCATGTTATCGGTTAATCTCAAAGGAGTAACTGAGGAAGATGTTGTAGTTAGGCTATTCCCTTATACTTTGCAAGGATCAGTAGGATCCTGGTATTTTTCCTTGCCATCTGGTTCCATTACCAGTTGGACCACTTGCCAAGAACAGTTTCTCACTAAGTATGGAGTTGATAGGTCTTTAGCCACATTAATAAATGATCTCTCCAATCTTAGGATAGAGCATAGGGAACCAATTAAAGAATTCAATGCACAATTCAATAAACTCTTCAATAAAATCCCAACGGCCTCCAAACCAAGTGAACAAATCAGAAGCGAATGGTATATAACTGCCCTACCTGCCAATATAGCTATTTTTGTAGACAGGGCTGCAAAACCAACTTTAGCTGAAAACATGAAAGAAGCACTTGTTGTGGAAAAACGTATTAATGCTCTAGAGAAGAAAGTTGCTCTGGAAGATAGAAAAGCCAAAAAAGTTTCTTTTAAAGATGATTCAAAGAAGAAAACCCCAAAAGATCCCTACGATATGGAAGGTCTGCAAAAGGTCCTCAAGACTTTGTCAAATGAAATGGTTGAAATCAGAAAACAAGTAGCAGAAACTTCAACTAAAAGGCCTCTTAGAACTTTCAAGAAAACTGAATCAAAACCATCGAATGTTATATCTAATGCAGATTCAAACCCTGAAGAAGAAGAAGAAGAAGAAACAATCTCACCAACTGATGATGAAGAGGAAGTTGTTGAATGCCATGGAATGTGGGATTTCATACTACCTAACTCCGATACAGAAAATGAAGAAGAAGCTTTTCCTGTCACTACTAGGAGTAAAGGTGCCCCTGAACCCATCCAGGCAACTTCAAAGAAAAGAAGTGCAGGTGCCACAACAACAAAGGAAAAGGTATCCACAAGGAAGCCAGCTGCAACAGTTTCCCAAAACCAACCTTCAACCTCAAATATGCCCTCAACATCTAAAACATTAGTAGTATCTGATTCAATGGATTACAATATCATTGATGATATGAAGAAAACTAAGGCAAACATTACTATGTTTGAACTTAGTAAACTAAAACATTAGCAGAAATTGCTTCTCAAATAATTGAATGCTGTTCCTTCCTCACCTCTTCCCAATGCTAAAGCTGCAAATGATTCAGGACAACCACCTTCTAGCAGGATCGAAGCTACTGATACGATTCTGATTGGAGACAGATCCAATTCCCATACTCCTCCTTTCCTATTAACCTATGAGATTTATAATCGTGATCTGCACAATTGTTTGATTGATTCAGGGGCATCCTCAAATATAATGCCAGCTTCGGTTTGTTCCAAACTGAACATTGAACCCCTGAAATCTGCAATTCACATTGTACAGCTAGATAGAACTAAGGTACAGGTTTTAGGGGAAATCAACTCCGTAACGATTAGGTTATCGGCTGATCCGCGAGTAGTTCAAAGAATTGATATCCTAATTACCGATATACCTGAATTTTATGGTTTAATCTTAAGTAGGGATTGGTATGAAAAGCTCCATAGGTATATTTCTACCAATTGGTCCCATATGTGGCTACCTTATAATGGAAAGCCAAATCAAATAAAAATCAATCGGGAAAAGCACATGACCCACACCGTCACAGAGTTCGAACAGGAAAATCAACCCATAGCATTTAATAACAATATCTTAGGGAATTATTCATTGGAATCATTCTTTGGCAACTTCACAGCCCAACCATCTCCTTTCTCAGTAAACAATTTTTCATCTCAGATAAAAAATTATTCACAAACAGATAGGTCAAAATTTTTTGGTGATACTGAGAAAACTGTAAATAAAATTGTAGAGAATTTTTTATTTTGGTCTTTATATTTTGATGGCTCTAAATCTAATGAAGGCTCGGGAGCAGGATGTATCTTGGTTAGTCCGCAAGGAGAAAAAACAATGCTGTCCTGTAGGTTAGAATTTGAATGCACAAACAACACAGCTGAGTATGAAGCCTTAGTCCAAGGATTGTACAAAGCAATCGGCCTTAAAGTGCAATATTTGAAAGTATTCGGTGATTATGAAATTATTGTCAAACAGGTGAGAAATACGATTCATTGTCTTTCAAATCACCTCAAGCATTATCAATCGCTGGTGCAAGAACTTGCCTCGCACTTTTCAGCATTCAATATCTCTTCCATTCCCAGGTCTCAAAATTCAGCAGCCGACTTGCTAGCCAATGTTGCTTCCAAACTCCTACCTTCCGAAGATTATAGCCCAGATAGATTTTCAGTAGAATTGCTTTTTAGGCCGTCAATTCCTGACAATGTCACTAATTGGAGAGTTTTTAATCACGATGAAGACATTTTACTATTCCTGACTTCTGAAAAATCCTATGATGATCAGACTATAGAGGAGAACGATCATGATCTTCAAATGAGAGAAAAGCATGAAGAAAACTCAATACCGAAGCCTGTGGTGAAACTGGAGGATCTTTATGACATTAAAGACAGATTTAAACCTATGATCAATACAAAGTTCCACAGTTCCACCTTGAGGTTTGAGTTGATTAATCTTGGCAATGAACAAAATCCTCGAAACATTAATCTAGGATTAGGACTTTCTCTGGAAGAAAAAAGGGCATTCATTAGTCTATTAAGGAAAAATAAACATGTCTTCGCTTGGAAGTATGATGATTTAAAGACGTATGATACATCTATCATCCAGCATACTATTCCAATGCTCGCAGAACAAAAACCAGTTCAACAAAAGCTCAGGAAAATACATCCAAAGCTAGAGAGTCAAATTAAAACTGAACTTAATAAACTCTTAAAGGCCAAGATTATTTTTCCCGTTCGACACTCGAACTGGGTCTCCAATATGGTGCCTGTTAGGAAGAAAATGGCGATATCAGGATTTGTATAGATTTCATAAATCTAAATAAGGCAAGCCTAAAAGAAAATTTCCCATTACCTACTATGGAGCAGATACTCTATTTAGTAGCAGGCTCTGAATTGATGTCCTTTTTAGATGGTTTTTCAGGATACAACCAAGTTTTGGTCCATCCTGATGACAGACTTAAAACTACATTCAGGACAAAGTGGGGAACTTATGCTTATCAGAAGATGCCTTTTGGATTGATTAATGCAAGAGCCACGTTCCAAAGAGTGATGGATATAGCTTTCAAAGGATTGATCAATAAAATAGTAGTTGTCTACTTAGACGATATTACTATATTTTCTAAAAAGAGAACCAATCATTTGCATGATTTGAACCAAATCTTTCAACGCTGCAGAAGGTACGGTATTTCACTCAATCCTAAAAAATCCTTCTTTTCTCTTGACCAAGGAAAGCTTTTGGGCTTTATTGTCTCCAAAGATGGCATTTATATAGATCCGAGTAGGATCAAAGAGATCTCTGAAATCCCTTTTCCTCATAATAAAAAATGCATGCAGTCATTTTTAGGCCAAATCAATTTTGTTAAAAGATTTGTTCCAGACTTTTCTCACATCATTTTGCCGCTACAAACTATGATTAAGAAAAATTCAATTTTTAGATGGGGATCAGCAGAAAAGGAAGCGTTTGATTTAATCAAACAATCAATAATTAATTCCCCCGCTTTAAATACTCCTAATTTTTCTAATCATTTCACATTGTATACTATCGCATCCGATTTGTCTTATGTAGCAGTACTCACTCAGATTAATGAACCAACTTGGAAGCACCCATTTCATTCTATAGTTCAAACTTGCAGGGTGCCGAACTAAATTATTCCGAAGTAGAAAAACAAGCCTTTGCTGTATATAAAGCTGTCAAACATTACAAACCCTTCCTTTTAAAAGCCCATACAAAAGTCATAGTTCCTTTCTCTGCAGTAAGGCAACTATTAATCCCAAGGGAATTAGGTGAAAAAAGGGCAAACTGGGTTACAACACTTCAAGAATATGACTTGGAAATCAAGCCAGCAAAGATTGTTAGAGGCCAAGGTTTTTGCAGGTTATTGGCAGGAGCATCCAACATTCAACAACCAGGTGATACAGAACATTTCGAAGAAATCAATCAGATAAGTATTATTGATTCTGAATCAGAATATGCAGACTTGATCTTTTATTTGAAAAATGGATATGCACCCCCTAACCTGTCTTATAAAAGAAAGAGGGCCATTAGATTGAAAGAAAGAAATCTCACAATTGTTGATGATGTACTTTTTAGGCAAAATTATGATTCAATCTTATTAAGATGCCTAGAAAAACATGAAGCACAAAAGGTTTTGCAGGAATTACATGATGGACCAGCAGGAGGACATTTTGGAGCTGACACAACAGCCCACAAAATCATTCATGCTGGATATTATTGGCCCACCCTGTTTAGAGATGCTCATGAATATGTAAGGAAATGCCGAGGTTGTCAAACTTCTAGTGGAAGACAAAGAAAGTCAGCCTTCCCTTTGCAACCTGTCAACGTTGAACAACCATTTGAGCAATGGGGATTGGACATCATCAGAGAAATCACCATATTCTTCCAAACAGCATAAGTATATCCTTAGTGCCACGGATTATTTTACTAAGTGGGTTGAGGCAATTCCATTGAAGACAACAAATTCTGAGGCAATTATAGAATTCATAGATCAATTCATCATTACTAGGTTTGGTGTCCCAAATGCTCTTGTTTTTGATAATGCATCTTATTTCTCAGGCAATGCTATGTTCGATTTCACTATTAAAAGAGGATTTAAATTGAAATATTCTGCTAATTACTATCCCCAATGTAACGGTTTGGCAGAATCTACCAATAAAAATCTAATTAAGATTATTAAGCGAACTATCGAACAGAATCATAAAAACTAGCTTAAATCTTTGATATTTGCACTATGGGCTGATAAGATAACACACAAAGCTTCCATAGGTTCTTCTACATTCAATCTTGTGTATGGAAAAGAAGCAGTACTGCCAACAAATCTTGTCCTTCCTTCTCTAGCCCTAGTTTAGTTTATTGAGGAAAGCCCTTCTTCTTCTATTCAACTTAGACATGATCAAATCCTAAAATTAGAAGAGGAAAGAGAAAAAGCCAAGATTATTCATGCAAAACATCAACAAATTATCAAGTCATCCTTTGATTCAACTTCATCCGGTTCAAAACAGTTTCAAGTCGGTGATTTAGTTCTGAAATGGGACAAAGCCCATGAGGATAAAGGAAAACACACCAAGTTCCAGAAAATGTGGCTTGGGCCATTTCAGATCTGCGAGAAGATAGGCCATTCGACCTTCATATTACAAGATTTATCAGGTTTGAGAGATTCTCTCCCTGTTAATGGCCTTATCTTAAAGAAATTCTTCAATTGAGGAGGTAACCCCTTCTCCTTTTTAGTTTAGAAAAATTTGTAGTTTGTAGGACCATTAGGAAATAAAGTTGTAAGGTATCTTCCATTGACCTTTGCTGTATGAAAAAGTTGCTCAAGGAAGTAGTGTTGATATTTGCTTTTAAAATAATAGAAGTCTTAGACAAAAGGGATAATTTCTAGGAAACTAGGTATAATTGCATTCTGAAACCGCATTTCAATTGTTGTGAACTCTTCTCAAAATTTAGAAATATTGTAAATCATTTTATGTTTTCAAATTGGTCACAAAAAAGGTTATCAATATCAAAACAGAAACTAATCCAATTTCAGCATCTTCAACTCTTACCTTGTCATCCATTCTCTCTTAAGGAGAAAATTGTCCATCCCATTCATCGAAGTTTGTAATTACTAAGAGTGTAATTCTAAAATATTTGATATAAAAGATAAGAGGTCTTATTACAAGCCTGCTTACCATGATCATCGGGAAATAGTTTAACCGACATTACCAACACTGCATACCAAAACAGGGTAATGGCTTATTATAAGACAAGGGGTCTCATCACGAGCCAGCTTGTTCGGTTAGATTACTACCAGTGAATGGCATTGTCACTCAGCTGGCCACAAAACCAGGACAATGACTTTTTATCTTGCAAAATAACAGGAAAGTAAAAGAAATACAAAATATGAAAGCATGTTTTGAATTCATTCTGTTAATTATACTCTGAAGTGGATGGGATAATGGACAGTAATATGGTTAAAAGGTATCCCTGTCGAGACTATGAATGTTTGCTGGCAGCAGAGGCTCTACCTATGATAGATGAGTCAATTCTAAAAGCTGATTTGGAAAGGTTTTCCGTTTTATCATTATCAACCAATAAAGGCCAATTTAAAACTTACAATGTATCTAATTTTAAACAAGAGAGGAAATTAGCAAATATAGTTTTATTTTATTTGGAATGCATATATACCTAGTTATATTAGAATTTTCCTCTTTGATGAGATTCCTATTTCGAGAAAGTTTAAGTATTTCAGTACTTTTCAGAGATAACTGTTTCTTCTAGCGAATCGCCAATTGTTGTGCTCTACAACAACCCCCCATTTCATAAAAATTTTATTCTCAAAACTATAATATGAAATGGGTCCCTTTTTATTTAAATTGGTATCAACTTATTATTATTCAAAAAGGTCCAAAGCAAAATAAAAACATTATAAAACCTTTTTTGATAATCCAATTAATCGGTCTTATAACATATAAATGAGTAATCTTTTATCATTGCGATAAAGCGATCGCAAGATCTCATATCGCAATGACAAGGGAGGCATGACTTAAAAGACCCATTGATTTTCTCCGACGCGACAATGCACAAAAGGCTATCGGATATCGGCAATGACGAGTTATCATAACAAAAGCCCCTTTGCTCTGATACGATGCGATATCGCTATCAGCGATCGGAGATGTACCATGCATGCTTTTCAAAGCCCTCAGTTAATACTCCCGATGCGAATTGGCGATATCGCTATCGGCAATCGGGGATTCCGAAAGGAACCAATATAACGATTTAAGCTTTCCCCCGATGGACGATTGTGATAAAGCTAAAAGCGCGGATTTCAAAAAGGATTGATAAAGCCAGGATATTATGGTTAATTAGTATTAAAGGCCTTATCTTCCCGATAGCGATTCACTTACGCTCAATCGCCAGAACATCAAAGCCACGCTTGAAAGAATCATTCAGCCAATAAAATGATATGATGAGCATTTAAAGGATTGACAAGTTTAAATGGCCATTTAATGAAATAGTCAGTCTAAAATCTCTTCACAGATTGTATCTGCGGCCACCTTAAGTTAATCCTCCATCATGCATTGATTAATATATCTAGTTCGTATTTGGTTTGCGCCACCAATTCTCTACATTACGTTCATTTTCACTCCTGTGCAGAGCTCTTCCGAAGCAGTAAATTCAAGCAGAATGGGGAAGAAGTCTAAGAAGACCGCAACAGCTTCCGATTCGCCAGCCATAGGACAACCCACCATTGATCCAGGAACAAAAAGAAAAGGACTGATATCCGACACTACATGTCTAGGACTCGGCAAAACTACTTGGCAAAGCACCTATAATTTAATTGAGGCTGAAGGACCCGAGGTAACAGTAGTGCAAGCCACAGCAGATACGACTCGGAAATCTGATGCTACTCTAAAGGATTTAGCCGACTCTTTCCTTCATCGGATAGCAGCCCGAGAACAAATTCTTCTATATACAGATGTAGTGAGGTGGGAAATTGAAGAAATCCCAAGCACGAACAGAACATTTTGCTCCATGGATGGGAGAATCTTTGGTTCATTTCAACCTGATGATTTAAGGCAAATGTACCATTTTCCTGTACCGGAGAAGAAGTACAACAAGGCGTTCTTGGAAAAGTTTAGAAATGAGAATGAAATTGAATCCGAACCTATTCGAGATTGGATGCAAAATCCAGCAAAACACAAGCATGAGTCTTCGGGTAAGTACTCTGTTGATTCTTTGTGTTCTCCTTATTGTTATGCCGGGATAATGATGTGTAGATTGTGGGGGTTGCATGATTCTACAAACTTCACTATAGAAATGGTTCCTTTGATGGAGACAACATGTAATAGTGAGATAATGGATTGGGCAACTATACGGTCTTATAAGCTAGCAACCGGAGTCCTTGAGTTTAGAAGCAAATCCCGCATTACTGAAAGGTTTATTCCCCCATTCTACTATAGTGCCTATATCTTGGGTCCACCCTGTGTTTTAATTCTGAATTTCCTGTGCTTGGATGGAGATGGACTCCACAAGACCCCATGCCCATTCATATATACCATCAGAAGTTGTGGAAAGCTCACTATAAGCACCATTTATATCAAGTTTTCAACAATTTTATGTTACCCATTCACTATTCTATTTTTGATAAACCTTCTCCTAAGATTTCCTACCAATCAGGAGTTGACTTGACATCCATAGGAAGATGGTTCAGAGAAGAAAAATTCACCTTTGTAAGGGTTTTCGGCAGCCAAGCCAAACCTCATGTCCTCCCTTTATACATACCTGATAAACTGTTAGCCAGGGAGGTAGCCTATCAGATTACATCCGAAGGAGTTACACAGAGTCTGAGGAGTAAAAAGAAGCAGGTTTGGCCTTCTTTTCCTCTAAGATGCGGTGTCTACACTCTGCATGACTTTAAACATGCAGAGAAAGAAGCTGATAAAATTAAGGCACTAAGTCTAGCAACTCTTCCTAATAGGCGATTTGATCCAAACACAGTCACCTATAATGCCCTTGAACAGGAAAAATTGACTAAATTTGACCATAAAGAAGATATGTTCGATGACCTGTTCTCCTCAGCCGAGTCAATGTCCCAAGTTAAATCGCTGGACAGAATGGAATATAAGGATGACGGGTTAGTTGAATTTAACAAACTTGGAGAACAGAGGTTGCAAACTCTGCCTCTAGATCTGTTAGCAACGACACCAACGACAGAATCAAGCGAGCCTGAGAAGAGACTTACTAAGGAACCTCCTGCTACATCAAAAGAGGAGGAGGAAGTGCATGCAAAAGAGCAAGAGGAAACCCATGCAAAAGAGCAAGAGGAAACCCAAAGAAAAGAGCAGGAACAAAGCAGCACAGAGGTGAATGTAGATGCCCAGATTGACCCGAAATTGCTCCAGGAATGGTAGCAATTTGACTCAGTCATCAGCAATCTCGAGTGCTCGAAGGAAGCCGAAACATAAAAAGCGGCTGACGCACAGGAGACAACATCTAAACAGGTTCCCAGTGGAACCAGCGGCTTACCCAGTTCTACAGAAGTAGAGATAATTCCTAAGGATCCCTTCGATCAGATTGTTTTGCAAGTAGAAGAAATTCCTCCCTTAGATGTCTTTTACAGCCCAAAGCACAAAGCTATAGTAAAACGACAACGGAAAAGGAGAAGGACTGATCAACCTTCCCTATTCCCTGAACAAACAGTGACGGGCAACGTGGTTTGGAAGGAGGAGTTTGATCCCTCTGATGACCTAACAAAACTGTCCCAATATGCTAGAGCCTATTCGGCAGCCACCATAGATAAGGCATCAGAGGTGAGTAATTTATTAAAAGAAAAAGACCAGGAAATCTTTTTGCTACAAGCACAACTATTGGAGGCACAGTAGAAGGCAGAGCAAGTAGAACGATAATTGTTTACACAGCAACAAATAAATAATCAATTGAATAAACAATTGTAGGAAGAGAAACAGAGAATTGATTCGAGTGCAGTTCAAAAGCAGAAAGAGCTGTCGGAAGCATTGGCACAACTAAAAGCAATGAATGAACAAATGCTGAAGTTGAAAGATGAGCAAATTGCTCAACTATAAGCCCAAATAGAGAAAACCAAGAATCTTCCACAACCAGCTGAATTCAGAGCAGATGCATTACAGATAAACAAGGCATTGGTAACACAGATAAAGCTGTTATGTCAACAAATCGCCCAAGCAGAACCTTTATGTGACTTAACAGCATCAATAGGTGATAAATCGGCTGATGCTAGAACAGACTTGGAGCAGGCCGATGAGACCTTGACTAATTTTCTTGAGTGGCAAGACACTGTTGAGGGATAGGCAGCTAATTTGCCAAAAATCCTAGAATCGCATAAAGAGATATTATTTACAGAATGGCATTCCCAGTTAATGAAAGCAGAGAGAGTAGTTTCAAGATCCAAACTAACCATAAGTAATTTGGTTGAATTGATTAATGATACTCTCTACTTATCTAACCTAATTTCTCAATGTACCCCAGGTAAATTGACATCGGCTAAAACATTGGAGTAGTCATGTTATCCAGAGCTGGAGAAAAATGGGAGATTAATCGTAGGAATTAACAGTTTGACATGGGACACCTATTGGTTGTTCTTAGTCAAACCATATAGCCAGAGAGCCACCCTCAAGTTCCTCACAGATGCAATCAGGTGTATCATTCCCGATATACAAGATGCCACCTATGTTGCCCAACTCAATTCTCGTCTCAACCGACCACCAGAAGTGGAACCAATGCTGGCGATATGGCAGCTCAGGTCTAAAGGCAAACAGCCTAAGTGATGAATCATGCTGTCGACTGCCAGATTGCCGTGAGGAAGATATTCAGAATCAAGTTGTACCAATTAAATAGGATTTTAGTTTCATATTTAGTTAGTTTTAATCAGGTATTTATAGACCCTTTCATGTATTTAGAAAGGGTCGTAAGTTTTTGTATATGACTTAAACCTGAAGTTGCACTACTATACTACAGGCATATTCTTTTATAAAGACTGGGCCAATTATTCTGATTTTGATAATGAAGCTTTTATGTGAATGTGCACTACTGCCTTTTGATAGAGGGAATTACTCCCCTAGGGCTTTTCGGGTGAAACCCTAGCATACTGAAAGTTATCTATTCAAAGAAACATGCATTCATACAGCCATTATGCTATTGTAAGCAAATTTTATGAAAGGGTACGTACCTTTGGTCCTACGTTTGAGAAGGCCTTTAGGGTCCAAACCCTTCTTGGAGTTCCCTTCTTCTCTTTTGTCCTGGAAAACAACCAATTCAAAGAACACAACAGTACATGGACAAAAACTTATAAAGAAACCGTCTTCATGTTATAAAGAAAGGTAGTTAGTTATGAAATTCAAACAACCATTTACATATGAATTCTAAACATGACTATCATTAACATAAAGAAGATTCATTTCGGGAACCAATACATGTGTTTCTTTTATTATAGACAAATAAAGTACATAAAAATGAATATGTTCACCTGAATCACCTTCAGCAGGCTCCAAGCAAAGCTTCCTTTCGGATCCGTTCCGGCCTCAAGCCTCTAACAAAACTCCTTCCATTACTCTCTCCATGATGTCATAAATGGTGGATGAACATCAACACACAAGGAAACAAAGGTTTCCTGTAAAAAATGGACTTCAGACCTGGTCAAGGGAAAAATCTCAGCATAATAACCTTTCTCTCTATTCTCTCCTCCCTTAGGCCTTCCCTTTGAGGTCATTTTATACCATCTCCAAAGTAGTTTTTTAGTTAGGAGTTGGTTGGGAACAGTTGGGCCACGGGCACTAACAGGTGATCAGGTAAAACCCGCGATCTCTGCCCCAAAATGAGGAGTTTTATATTTTTTTAAGTGTTTTAATACATACACGCGGGTTGGCTATACACAGACCCGCGTATACACGCGTTTAACTCAAGGTAATGTCGCGTATAATGGATAAAACACTGTTTTTTAAATTTTAGGACCAGGTCTGGAAGGAGGGGTTGCCCTAGGCCATGAGTACAGCATCACAAACCATAAGAGTGAGATTTGGAGCTATAACAGATGCCCCCTAATATATGAGGTCAGAAGGGGTACATGATGGCCGAAATATATTACGCGAGTACATGGAAAGGAAGTTTGTCAAAAACCGAGGAGGACTTCACGAGAATTCAGCCTGCCAAGCCACCAAAGGAGATCAGAAAGAAACACTATCTGAGGCAGGCATACCCATGCTCAGAAAAAAGTGAAGCATGTCCGCATATCAAGTACAAGCGGATCCACTAAGTATACAAGTATAAATAACTGAAAGATACATAATGGATCATCTGATCATAATGAACAAGTACATGTCTGAATATCACATATAAGACTGTCAATGATGCTGAAAGATGCAACGGATCACTGATGTCAAAGGCTGATCCCAAAAGGTACCAACTAAACATGATGGAATAGGATGGTACTACACTGCAAACTCAGGTGCCAGCATATAGAATGTCGCCATGACTGACTACAACATATAAAGTGGAGTGGTGTCAACTAGCAGCAACAGGAGCAACTGTCAAGTGAACCAATGAATGCTGATACAACCTGAGGTCTTCACCGACCGCCGTGGTACATTTTTACACCATGGGAATAAATGATCTAAAGTCGACCATGTGAGAAATCGTTTGATTACCGGTCATTGATGTATATCATTAACAAACGCGAGACTACTCACCGATAATGATAATGAGCATCAAGGTACCTAGTAGAATCTAACAAGTGTGAATAGATGAGCTGGAGTCGAACACCTGTAAGAATCTATCGATCAGGAGACAATGATGGTTTCCCACTGTCGATAGCAAAGGATCTGCCACTAATCACTGCAAACCCCAAGGTACTGCCAAATGGACTCTAGATCTTTGCCCCAGAGCAATGAGTCGGAGTCGATAGGGAAAGATCCGCTAGAAGGAAGGAATTAAGGCATCCTTCATCAATCTAGCGCGAGTGTAACCCGTAGGCCAATAATGTGGAAGGAATCGGATGAAAAAAGATGTAGTAACCCAACCGAAGTACGTTTCCGGCGTACACAAGATGTGGCTAGCGCACGGCAGAAACCCTCTGAACCAACCAATAATGAAAGCTGACATGGAGGCGAGGTATCCACCAATAGGGTCAAATGGAAACCAAGGTACTGCATGAATCCCAATGTGTGATAATGTATGCTAATGCCGAACACAAGGGAAACCACTCAGTCAAAGACCCATGATACTGATCGATGTTGAGCACAAGGTAACCTATCAATAATGAAAATAGGGCCAGGGTGCAGCTCTAGGCCTGTCCTCAGAGCAAGATGTCGTCGTCGATAAGGAAAATACCCGCCAGCAAGAAGTCAATGGGGACCTTCTCAAACCGGCACGAGTAAAGGACCAATATAACTGATGTGATGATAGACATGACACTGACAACCAGGGATGGCCGACTGAAAAATGAGTCAAGAGACACCGCAGAGAGGCCGACTCAGGCTAAATTCCCTTGAACAAAAGCACGACTCAATGTGACTATGTGGCAGCATATGATGACTCTGTATAAGTTCGCCATGCAGGAGGCACGAACGAACCCTCCATATGATTGGAAGAGATAACCAATCGGGGGAGAACTGACTCAATAACAAGGTTATGGCGTACCTAAGTCAAACTAAATCCCACCCATACAGAGGAGACTTTGTTTTGAGTGCTTTGTTCAAGGGCGACACGACTGACTCTAGCTGCCAACAATAAATGGAAATAATGTCTCGTTCCCGCTCTTTTTGGAATATTTAATTTTTTTATCTTTTTCTGTTAAGCCGGAAAAAGAATAAAAGAATGCTATGGTACAGTGGAAAGAATGAGTGTCGGTGAAACAGATGATCTAGTTCCTGGGAAAGGAACGTTCCTATGCTCAATGCAGGGAGGTGAAAACTGGTCAGTGACACTCAAAGGTATGTTCCTTCCACGGCTCAAGGTGTGTCAAGCTGCAGAAGTCAAGGGTATGCAAGGTTGATTTTGCAGATGTCATGGTCAAAAGTTGGCTTAAACACGAGTCCAAGTGAAGCTGGCTCTAGGCCAAAAGGTGCAAGTGGTCGACATGCAATGCAGTAGTACAACTCAACACAAAGCAGCCTCTAGGGTATATGGCCAGAACAAAGCGGAGAAGCTAAGAGGAATGAGTCTTCAACGCATAAGTCATGGCGGGACTACAGAGGACTCCCGAGCCTACTCAAAACGGAGCAGCATGGGCGACAAATGTCAGTGAGGTGCTAACTAGGATGCCCATGTAAAGGATGGCTCTACCACACAAGTCATGATACTTCTAAGCAATGAGAAGGTTCCGCACCATAACTTGGTGGGGTCAATCCTAAGGCAAAATGGGAAAGGAAACTGATAAGTGCACAATGCAGGCGAAAAAACCTAACCTATATGCCAGTTTCGAGAACCAATACCTGTCAGAATGGACCAACCATAAACTTCCAAAGGAGAAATCTTCCAAGTTCTGTAAACATAAATAGGAACACTAGACACGAAGTTAATGCATCCCACATATAAACTTCATATAAGATCTTGTGTTATAGAATACAAAACTTGAACATGCGTACCTTATATATACAATATGGTACAGGGAACCACGCAGCCTTGCGGCTTACGCATAATAGTTCTGCGGAACAAACCCCTTGCAGGGCTCAGGCCAACGACTCCTTTGGTAGTCATAGCTCATGGCTTCAAAGAGTTCCTCCTGTGAAGGCAAAACAATTTCTAAGAAATCATGAGAACTACAAGGATCAAAAGAGGGAATTAAAGGGTCCCATGTCCCTATAGGATGAATCTCTTGGTCAACTGCCGGGACCAAATCCCAAGAAGGAGAATAATAAGTCAAAGGATCCTTCTCAGAAGCGATTGAACATTGAGGACTCAATGCCACATAATTCACCCGTGGCGGGGTAGAGTCTACTTGAACACTTGGAACAAACCAAGGGGCATTCTGCAGTAAAGTTGAACTAGGGTGGTGATTATCAGATGCAAGCTGATCAATAGTGATAATATTCCCGTTATGAGGAAAGCACATTACTCGAAAGAGTGAAGACACCATAGCATTCATAGCATAGACATAATCACGCCCAAGTAGCATATTAAAGTCTAAAGGGCTATCAACCACCATCATATCGATTAAGAGAGTCTTCCCACCTAAAGTGATAGGCAATTGAGGAAGAACACCCATAGATTTACCAGGTCTTCTATCATAGGCTAACAACTGACTCTGAGCTGTCAACAACTTTGGGGAACCCAAAGCTTTCCAAGTCAAAGAGGATATAATACTTGCAGAGGATCCCTCATCCACCATACATCGATAGACATTTGTGGAATTAACCCTGACCTTTATTTGAAAAGGTTCAGCGGAAGGAAGATGAGGCTCAACAAGGCTATCCCAATCAAAGGAAACACTCTCAGAACTTGGAGGGGGAACATTCGAAGTAACCAGAATGCCCCCTATACTAGAAGACTCTTTACTAGAGATCAAACAGACTCTTTTGTTAGGCACTTCACCCCCCAAAAGAGGAGTGTAATCAGCCAGCGATTGCACTGGCTTTACCACATTATCAACCAATGGGTGATGGGATTGATGAGAAACCATATCGAATCTAGGAGTAGAAGTACTTTCAGACTCGGACCATATCCTTTGAACCTATGGAATACCAAGGCATAAATGAGTAAGATGGCCTCCCTTGCATATCTTACAAGGGAACTTAGGTTTAAAACTTCTACGTCCAGGTTTCTTATCAACCTCCATTCCGCCAACATGACTAGCAGTGGTTTGCGGAGAGTCCTGAACATGACTTGCAGAGGTCGGTGACTCTTTGCTAGTATGAATCGCAGTGACTAGACTCGTGCCCCCAGCATGACTTGCAGTGGCTGAGGGCTCATCTCCAACATGACTGGCAGAGGTTGAAGATGAAGTGCTAGTGTGACTTGCAGTGACTAGACTTGTGCCCCCAGCATGACTTGCAGCGGCTGAAGACTCATCTCCAACATGACTGGCAGAGGTTGAGGATGAAGTGCTAGTGTGACTTGCAGTGACTAGACTTGTGCCCCCAGCATGACTTACAGTGGCTGAAGGCTCATCTCCAACATGACTCGCAGAGGTTGAAGATGAAAGGATAGAACTATTCTTCTTCTATGACTTCCTCTTTCGCCTCTTTTTAGATTTCTTATTGCAAGAAGGAGGGGGAGAAGGAATCCCAGATTTCTCTTTGAAAGAAGATGAACAATTAGCACCCATGTGATGCCCCTGAAATAAAGCATTCATCTGAGAAGCTTCAAGAGCATTTGGAACGTTCGGAGTGGACCACAGCCAAACGGGTAGTCCAGCATTCAACCCAGGAATATTCAAAGTGGCCATCAAGGGAGTACCAACGTTTCCAAAGAACGGAAAAGCACAAGGATCCCCTTTTGGGAGGGTACCTTGGTTGGTTTCCACAGGAATATTAGCCATATCTAACTGTTCCAAAGACCCTTCCTCTACAGGAATATAGAAATAAATTTTCAAGGAATATGGATAAGTAATCAAAACCTTTGCCCTTGAGGAGGCAACTCCACAACTTCTGAAAGAACAACCAAAAGCCTTTCAAGATTGGTAGAGTGGTAAGCCGGTCACTCAAAAAACAATGTCCAAACGTGACTAGACAAAAATACCTAAAGCCAACTATATACAAGGAACAAAGAGCACACACTATAAAGTCCCTAAAGATATCAGCCAGTCAAACAACTTCCAAGTATTTCCGCTCCGGGTGATGAGGACCAGACACCAAAATACAAGAAAGTGGAGTCAGGGGCCTTCTGAAGATAGTCTGGGATAATGACGACCCAGTCCTATCAGCGAAGGTAACAGAGGAAGTTACGCTGACCTCCTAACAACAGCCTGCGCCGGTGCAAGGCACCTAGCTTCACAAGGGTGCCCTCTAGTAGTACTGTCGAGAGCGATACAACGTCAACCTCAGGTGCCATGGGATTCCCCTCCGCAGCCACCTGTGTAGTTCCCTAGGAGTAGCAACTATGGATACCAACTCGTCGCAGAAGCTAGGCAGAACAGTCGTGAGGTAAGTTCGGACAAGTAGGAGAGGGGGTATCTCTCTTCCCTGTCTTCACAGACCCTCGTGCTTAACTCCCAGATCCGGAGCTTTCCTGGTCTTCCTAACGCTATTGGATTTTCTCTTGTTATTCAGACTCTTATGTTTGACGTTTATATGGCCTTGGAGAGTTAACTCTCCACTCGCCTAATCCAAGGCCCTAAAATCCTAATCTTGTTGGTGTAACTGAATAAAACAAAAAGTTCTAGTGAATTTTAGTTAGTGCTTGATTTTATTAGGCTGTTCTTTAAGTCACAAGGTAACGGAAGTGAAACTAGTGGTGTTTTTTGACGCAAAAGAAATTAATAAAAAACTTAACTACATGCACATGCACTTTTTCATTTTTCGATGAAAAGCAATTTCTACAGGGTTCAGAGGAACTTCAAATAAAAGAAATTTTTCTTTTCTTTTCGTTAATTCACACTCACAAAAGCTAACAAATCTTTGGATGCCTAAAAAAGTATGCAAATCTATCCTAATGCAATAAATATATGCGGATGCAAGATTCAGAACTACTCTAAAAACAAGAAATGAAAGTTGCTTGCTTATCACTTTTTATCTTGCCACTAAAAATGTCTAGATGGAATATGAGATGCTACAATTCATTTCGTCTAAACACTAAAAACAAGTTCTAAGACAAACATAAAGCACTTTCACTCACTAAAAAGAAACCAAATGAAAACCAAGTTCAAGAAAGCAAAACTAAGATTTTCACAAAGATTTTCTTCAAAAGCAACAACAAAAAGAGTCTTTTCAAAAAATGCTCTCAACAACACTGAAACTTGTGATTGAAGAATAGGCAATTACACACTTTTGCGAATCAACACCACTCAATGGATGAAAGCCCAACAAAAATAAATGTGTTTAAAATTGCTCTTAACAATCAAAAGCAGCAATGAAAGCTTTGGCAATGAAAACCAAAAAGATCAAAAAGACAAATTCCAAGAAAGTGTCAAACAACAACTTTCATGAAACAAAGAAGTGGATGGTCACAAAAAGCAGTTTTGTCAAGCAAACAAAAAGTCACCAAAAGCAAGATTAACACAAAGATTGAATTCAATCTCCCCACCCTGATGAAACAGAGCAGCCAAGATTCCTAACAAGAAATCTTGCGTGCTTTAGCCAAAAACGATGACGCTTGCAATCAACAAAAAACAAGACCAATACTCCTTATAATCAGAGAGAATTCAGAACGAGATGCTCGCTGTAAAACAAATAACTGATACTGGAAAATGATTGTTTCAGACTGACTCAAACCACCAGACAAGCCTTCAGAGACTAAAAAGATTTATAAATCTCGAAAATTGCAATATATACGCGACTGTACTTAAGTACAGATTGCGTGTATACGCGACTGTGTTTGAGGAAACCTGCGTATACGCGGGTTCACTCAAAGAAACAAGTGTATATACGCCTCTGTATCTAAGAAAAATAGCGTGTATGAAAAGCTTCAAGAAAAATAAAAAACAAACTGAAGAAACTGGCAAAGCTTAAAGTTCAAGAACAGACCAAACAATAACAACAAGAAGACAAGGTAGCTGAGCCCTGATTGGCTTGAAAATACCCAAACTAGGAACAACAAGAGTGTTGTCCCCAGCAGAGTCGCCAATTCTGATAGAGGGAATTACTCCCCTAGGGCTTTTTGGGTGAAACCCTAGCAGACTGAAAGTTATCTATTGAAAGAAACATGCATTCATACAGCCATTATGCTATTGTAAGCAAATTCTATGATAAGGGTACGTACATTTGGTCCTACGTTTGAAAAGGCCTTTAGGGTCCAAACCCTTCTTGGAGTTCCCTTCCTCTCTTTTGTCCTGCAAAACAACCAATTCAAAGAACACAGCAGTACATGGACAAAAACTTATAAAGAAACCATCTTCATGTTATAAAGAAAGGTAGTTAGTTATGAAATTCAAACAACCATTTACATATGAATTCTAAACATGACTATCATTAACATAAAGAAGATTCATTTCGGGAACCAAGACATGTGTTTCTTTTATTATAGACAAATAAAGTACATAAAAAGGAATATGTTCACCTGAATCACCTTTGTTAGCATTATGTTCCTGGTATGGCTATATGTTACATATGTTGTACTTGATGGCAACTCCCATGGCAAGGCTCTCAATTTGTTGAAAATTAAGAAGAATGCAGGAAAGCAGTTCAGAAGGTGCGTACCCGCAGGTACACCATGCAGGGACTGCGTCCAGATATGCAGGGCAGCCGTTCAGGAGGTGCGTCCTCCCAGTGCACACATTTCAAGGCAGAGAAAAGCACACATGGAGTTTCTTATGTTTTACTCTTGGTATTTAGCCGACGGTATTGGGTTATTATGTTGTCGGCTCGTGGTATTGATCCATGTTTTAAGGAAGAGCTTTCCTATATAAAGCAAAGGAGATCATTTGGCTTGAGCATGTTTTGGGTTGAATATCTTATGAGGGCTAGATCTGGTCTAGATCTAAACAAGGTGAATCTACTGATGGACCAAGATCTCTTCGGCGCATGTTCAGATCTGTAGAGCTGACTGTCTGGGTTACTTCTGAAGTCTTGAAATCATCTATGCCCGGAGGTACGCAGGTGCAGTAAGGGTTCAGGTGCGTCGGTACGCAGGCGCAGAAGGGTTCAGGTGCGCCGGGACGCAGGCGCAGAAGGGTTCAGGTGCGTCCGGGACGCAGTGCAGTAATAGGAGATCTGCGTGGGGACGCAGAGCGACTAAGGTTCAGGTGCGTCCCTGGAGCAAAAGGACGCGGCGCGATAGCATTTCTGGGTGCGTCCCTGCAGCAAAGTACGCGGCGCGATAGTGTTTCTGGGTGCGTCCCTGCAGCAACAGGACGCAGTGCAGTTCAAGGAACAGTGCGTGGGCACGCAATGCAGCAGAAGGATACCTGCGGGTGTACGCAGGAAAGCAGAAGGTGAATTGCGTTGCGACGCAGGCCACAGAAGGGAAAACTGCGTCTCTGTCTTAAGATGTTCTGTTGATTGAATTTCTCTGTTGATAAGGTGTTCTGGGTTAGTTCTGTTATTGCTGATCTGATAACTGTAGTGGTCTGTAACTGTTATATTCTTGATGATCATTTGATGCTTTATGAAAAGAAGTAGGGGGTTGTAGCTCCCTTCCAGGAGAGACTGGAAACGAGAGAGAGTTGTAGCTCTCTGCAAGTTGCAGCCTGCGTACTGGTAAAGGACTGCACCAGTACAAAACCATTGTAAAAGGAGTTTCTAATTTGAAAGAAGATAGAGACATATTGCAGCAGGTGGTTTTCACCCACATTGGGTTTCCACCTTACATATTGTGTTCTTTGGTGTGACTATCAGTTTTCTTTTGTTCATGCTCATTATTTTATGGTACTGACATGCAAAAATAATTCAAAGAACAAATAAAGAAGATTTATTAAAAGAATTATATAACACTGATTCACCCCCCCTCTCAGTATTATTTCCAACAATTGGTATCAGAGCAGGTCCTTCAGAGAAGCTTGATCGCTTGAAGGTAGATCGTTCATCATGAGCAACTACGAGAGAGAAGCATCAATCAGGCCACCGGTTTTTGATGGGACAAACTTCAATTATTGGAAGGTAAGAGTTACTGCCTATCTTCAATCTCTTGGTACAGAAGTTTGGGACATCGTAGAGACAGGCTACGCTTTTCCTTCAGCTACTCCTACAGATGCAGCCGAGAAAAAGAAGTATGAAACAAATGCGAAAGCAGTCAGTACTCTATTAGGATGTATATCTCAATCAGAATTCATGAAGGTAATGCACTATAAATCCGAAAAAGAAATATGGGACAAAATTGTCACGAGCTATGAAGGAGATGAACAGGTAAAACGTGCTAAACTTCAAACTCTCAGAATTCAGTATGAGACTCTCAAAATGTATAATGATGAAAGTGTGGCTAACTATTTTCTTCGGGTAGATGAGGTTGTTAACTGTATGAAAAATTTGGGTGAAGAAATAAAAGAGGCTGTTGTGGTTGAAAAGGTTCTAAGATCATTGTCCCCCAAGTTTGAATCTAAAGTATCTGCAATAGAAGAAAAGGAAAATCTACGAATTCTTACTATGTCTCAGCTACATGGAATTCTAACTGCTTATGAAATGAGAAAGGGAGGTCCATCAGACAGAAGAGAAGCTGCTTTCAAGGCATCAGGCAAAGGAGATTATTATGAAGCGAGCCACGTCCCAGAAGAAGAGGAAGAAGAATCAAATTTTGTCAAAAATCTTCAAAGGGGTTCTGGAAGGTTCAGACGTAAGTTACCTTTTAAATGCTTTGCTTGTGGAAGAGTAGGTCATTATGCTGCAAAATGTCCTTATAAGGATAAAGGAAAGGAACCTGCTAGATGGAACAAGAAACAGAATGCAAATAAGAAAAGCTACTACACTCATGAAGATAGTGATGGTCTATCAAACAGTGATGAAGATGAACAAGGTAATGAATATAAGTTGTTAATGGCATTTGAAGATGATGATTATATGGATGCTATAGATGTGGATAACCTTTATGATGAAATTACTAGACTCAAGAGATGTATAGAAGAAAAGAACATGATCATTGATACTCTACAATTTCAAATTGATGAAAAGGAAAAACATCTTGAAAAATTAGAAGGTGAAATTGTTGGTCTTAGAAAAGAGATTGAGAAAACAAAAGCTATTAATCTCAAGTTTGTCAAAGGATCTGAAACTTTGGATGAGATTATCAATGTGCAGCGGTCTCCTCTAAACAAGACAGGTCTGGGCTATAATGGAGAAACCTCTCAAGCATCCACCTCAAAAAGTTATCTTGATGCAGCAAGAAGAAATGAGCAAAAGCACAATGAAGATCATCAGGTAAAGCAGGGACAAATTACAAACAGAAACTATCAAGGGCAATCCATCTTAAGGGTGAACAAAAGCTACAACCAGCCACAGGTAAAATCTTCTCAATTTGGTTCAAGAATAGATGACAATAGAAATTACAATCAATTGGCTGGTAGATTCGATAACCGCAGAAGTTTCTTCAATGGACAATGCTTTTCTTGCCATAACTTTGGTCACAAAGCAGCTCAATGTGTTGCATATAAAACGATCATGACTAGGGAAGCTCAAAAACAAAGAAGTATGAGGGGGATTACAAAAAGGACCTATAACAACTTTTCGGTTCTTGAAAATGAAGTTGAATGTTCTATTTGCAATAACTTTGGTCATGAAGACTCTGAATGCAGGAGCAGGTTTCAGCAGAAAAAGGAACAAGCCTCAAGCACCAAAACATGGAGAATAAAGGAACCTCAAACAGAAAGATGTGGGATAGCATTTTATGCAGAGGGACAGGAAAATCTATGGTACATTGACAGTGGATGTTCGAAGCATATGACAGGTGATAAAGAAAAACTTGTGTCTTATTCTACTCTAGAAAAGGGAAAGAAAGTCTCTTTTGGAAATGATACTCCTGCAACTATAAAAGGAAAAGGCAATGCTCAGTTAAAAGAAAAGGTCAAGGCTGGAAATGTTTTGTATGTTGATGGATTGAAGCATAATCTTCTAAGTGTCAGCCAGATGTGTGATCAAAGAACCGAGGTTATATTCAGATCAAATGGATGTCTTGTTCGTGATCTTGATACAGGTAAAACAGTGATCAAAGGCAAAAGAACTCCAAATAATCTGTACATATTTGAAGAAGGACAACAACAATGCTATCTGAGCAAGGATGATGAGCACTGGTTATGGCATCGGAGATTGGGACATCTAAGCTTTTCACAAATAAGGAAAGCATGCAAATATCAGGCAGTTCGTGATCTTCCAGATATCAAAATTCCTGACAACACCATATGCAAATCATGTCAGTTTGGAAAACAAACCAGAACTAACTTTCCAGAGAAAGAAGGATCAGCTAGCATGCCTCTTGAGCTAGTACATACAGATACATGCGGTCCTTTCAGGAAAAGAAAACCTCGAGGAGAAGAATACTTGATATTATTCATTGACGATTTCTCCAGGTTTGTCTGGTTAGGACTTATGAAGCACAAAGATGAAGCATTCGAAAAATTCAAATCCTTCAAAGCCTTGGTTGAAAATCAATCAGGTCACAAAATTAAGTGCCTCAGATCTGATAGAGGTGGGGAATTTACTTCAAATGAATTTTTAGATTTCTGTGAAGAACATGGGATAAGAAGAGAATTCTCTACAGCAAGAACTCCTCAGCAAAATGGAGTTGTGGAAAGGATGAACAGAACAATCCAACAAATGGCTCGTGCTATGCTTGATGAGTCAGGAACTCCCGCAACCTTCTGGGGTGAAGCTGCACATGCTGCGGTTGTTATTCTCAACAAAACAAATGTCCGGGTGAACAACACTCAAACTCCTCATGAGCTCTGGAGTGGTAGGACTCCTTCGGTAAAGCACTTCAAAATCTTTGGGAGCAAATGCTATATCAAGAATACGGATGAGCAGCTTAGCAAACTTGAACCTAGAGAAGATGAAGGCATTCTTCTTGGTTACTCTCCACATAGCAAAGCATACAAATGCTACAATAAAAGACTTGGCAGAATTGTTGACAGCATTGATGTAGTGGTTGATGAAAAGGGATACATTCCTAGGCAAGTACATCATGAAGACATCGAAGAAGATGAAGGCTACCCCCAACGACAGAATGATGAAGAAGAAGAACCTCAAGAAGAACCTCAAGAAGAAGAACCAGAGGAGCAAACAAGAATAGAAGAAAAGACTCCATCCAGATATGTTCAGAAGAATCATCCAGAATCTCAGATTATGGGGCAGAAAGAAGCAGGTGTACAAACAAGAAGAACAGTTGCAGAAGCTTCAAGCTATTTGGCATTACTCTCCTCTACTGAACCACAAAATGTGAAAGAGGCATGCAAAGATGAATGTTGGGTGAAAGCAATGGATGAAGAACTTGAGCAGATCGAAAAGAACAACACTTGGGAGTTGGTTCCTAGACCAAAAGATAAGAATGTTATCGGAACAAAATGGGTCTTCAAAAATAAATTGAATGAAAATGGAGAAGTAATTAGAAACAAAGCCAGACTTATTTGTAAAGGGTATGCGCAGCAAGAAGGAATAGACTTTGAAGAAACCTTTGCTCCTGTTGCAAGACTTGAGGCCATCCGAATGTTCCTTGCTCTCTCAAGTTTTCAAAACTTCAAAGTATTTCAAATGGACGTGAAATCAGCCTTTCTGAATGGAGACTTGGAAGAAGAAGTGTACATTGAACAGCCAGATGGGTTCATTCTTGGAAATGATCCAAATCTTGTATGCAGATTGAAAAAGGCTCTCTATGGTCTCAAACAAGCTCCAAGGGCTTGGTACTACCGTTTGGACAAATATCTTCATCAACAAGGCTTTTCAAAAGGATCAGCAGATAGCAATCTTTATATAAAAGTTGAAAATGACAAATTGCTAATACTTGTTGTATATGTAGATGACATTATTTTTGGGAGCAATGAAGAAGCTATGAGTCAAAACTTTCCCTCGGTCATGCAGAAAGAATTTGAAATGTCCTTGCTAGGAGAACTGACATATTTCCTTGGTTTGCAAATCCAACAAAAAGAAGGAGGAATCTTTTTATCTCAAACCAAGTATCTCAAACAGATTTTGAAGAAATATGGTATGGAAGATGCAAAACCAGTATGTACACCCATGGTCACAGGATGTAGCCTTAGTGCAAATGATGAATCTGCAGCAATACATCAACCAACCTACAGATCTATGATTGGAAGTTTACTTTATTTGACAGGTACCCGACCGGACATCATGCATGCAGTTGGAATAGTTGGAAGATTTCAGGCAAATCCGAAGGAGACTCATCTTCAGGCAGTGAAGAGAATTTTCAAATATCTTCAAGGGACTCAACATTATGGCTTATGGTATCCTAGAGATACAGATCTTACACTTCATGCTTATACAGATGCAGATTGGGCCGGAAGCGTGGATGACAGGAAAAGCACAAGTGGTGGTGCGTTCTTTATGGGTTCCAGACTGGTATCTTGGTTCAGCAAGAAACAAAGTTCAATTGCCTTGTCTACAGCTGAAGCGGAATATGTTGCTGCTGCATCTTGTTGCACCCAACTCCTTTGGATGATGCAGACTTTGCAGGATTTTCAAATCACTTGTACACCACCAATCCCCATCTTATGTGACAACACAAGTGCAATCAGCATCTCAAAGAATCCTGTTATGCATTCAAAAACCAAGCACATACCAATCAAGTACCATTTTCTCCGGGAACAAGTACTTGAACAGAAGGTCAAGTTGGAGTATGTTCCTTCTAAGGAACAAGTTGCTGATATTCTCACCAAACCATTGCCCAGGGACACTTTTGAATACCTCAGGCAAAAGCTGGGGGTTGTTGATGCATCATCTTATTGTTGAACCTTTTTTGATTGATGGCACAGGTTCAGGGGGAGCATATAATGCATTGTTGGCATTATGGAGGATGGTCAGAAGGAGATCTTGGAAATAGCTGCAATATGTCTCTATCTCTTTCATTGTGGATTATGGTTCTTTGCTGCAGATCTGGTTCATTTTCAGGAGGAGCATGATCTTAGGGGGAGCATACCCCTTTGCCCTTGATGTCAAAGGGGGAGAATGAAGCTGAAGTTTGTGAGGTTGCCATCAAGTCCAAAGGGGGAGATTGTTGGCATTATGTTTCTGGTATGGCTATATGTTACAGATGTTGTACTTGATGGCAACTCCCGTGGCAAGGCTCTCAATTTGTTGAAAATTAAGAAGAACGCAGGAAAGCAGTTCAGAAGGTGCGTACCCGCAGGTACACCATGCAGGGACTGCGTCCAGATACGCAGGGCAGCCGTTCAGGAGGTGCGTCCCCCCAGTGCACACATTTCAAGGCAGAGAAAAGCACACATGGGGTTTCTTATGTTTTACTCTTGGTATTTAGCCGACGGTATTGGGTTATTATGGTGTCGGCTCGTGGTATTGATCCATGTTTTAAGGAAGAGCTTTCCTATATAAAGCAAAGGAGATCATTTGGCTTGAGCATGTTTTGGGTTGAATATCTTATGAGGGCTAGATCTGGTCTAGATCTAAACAAGGCGAATCTACTGATGGACCAAGATATCTTCGGCGCATGTTCAGATCTGTAGAGCTGACTGTCTGGGTTACTTCTGAAGTCTTGAAATCATCTATGCCCGGAGGTACGCAGGTGCAGTAAGGGTTCAGGTGCGTCGGTACGCAGGCGCAGAAGGGTTCAGGTGCGCCGGGACACAGGCGCAGAAGGGTTCAGGTGCGTCTGGGACGCAGTTCAGTAACAGGAGATCTGCGTGGGGACGCAGAGCGACTAAGGTTCAGGTGCGTCCCTGGAGCAAAAGGACGCGGCGCGATAGCATTTCTGGGTGCGTCCCTGCAGCAAAGTACACGGCGCGATAGTGTTTCTGGGTGCGTCCCTACAGCAACAGGACGCAGTGCAGTTCAAGGAACAGTGCGTGGGCACGCAGTGCAGCAGAAGGATACCTGCGGGTGTACGCAGGAAAGCAGAAGGTGAATTGCGTCGCGATGCAGGCCACAGAAGGGAAAACTGCGTCTCTGTCTTAAGATGTTCTGTTGATTGAATTTCTCTGTTGATAAGATGTTCTGGGTGAGTTCTGTTATTGCTGATCTGATAACTATAGTGGTCTGTAACTGTTATATTCTTGATGATCATTTGATGCTTTATGAAAAGAAGTAGGTGGTTGTAGCTCCCTTCCAGGAGAGACTGTAAACGAGAGAGAGTTGTAGCTCT
Source organism: Pinus tabuliformis (assembly GCA_031772625.1). NCBI lineage: Eukaryota > Viridiplantae > Streptophyta > Pinopsida > Pinales > Pinaceae > Pinus > Pinus tabuliformis. The sequence goes on from CM062805.1 coordinate 122,209,689, forward strand.
CTGCAGGTTGCAGCCTGCGTACTGGTAAAGGACTGCACCAGTACAAAACCATTGTAAAAGGAGTTTCTAATTTGAAAGAAGATAGAGACATATTGCAGCAGGTGGTTTTCACCCACATTGGGTTTCTACCTTACATATTGTGTTCTTTGGTGTGACTATCAGTTTTCTTTTGTTCATGCTCATTATTTTATGGTACTGACATGCAAAAATAATTCAAAGAACAAATAAAGAAGATTTATTAAAAGAATTATATAATACTGATTCACCCCCCCTCTCAGTATTATTTCCAACAACCTTCAGCAGGCTCCAAGCAAAGCTTCCTTCCGGATCCGTTCCAGCCTCAAGCCTCTAACAAAACTCCTTCCATGACTCTCTTCATGATGTCATAAATGGTGGATGAACATCAACACACAAGGAAACAAAGGTTTCCTGTACAAAATGGGGGAAGTGCAGAAGGCACAAGGGACTTCAGACTTGGTCAAGGGAAAATTCTCAGCATAATAACCTTTATCTCTATTCTCTCCTCCCTTAGGCCTTCCCTTTGAGGTCATTTTATACCATCTCCAAAGTAGTTTTTTAGTTAGGAGTTGGTTGGGAACAGTTGGGCCACGGGCACTAACAGGTGATCAGCAGGTAAAACCCGCGATCTCCGCCCGAAAATGAGGAGTTTTATATTTTTTTAAGTGTTTTAATACATACACGCAGGTTGGCTATACACAGACCCACGTATACATGCGTTTAACTCAGGGCAATGTCACATATAAGGGATAAAACACTGTTTTTTAAATTTTAGGACCAGGTCTGGAAGGAGGGGTTGCCCTAGGCCATGAGTACAGCATCACAAACCATAAGAGTGAGATTTGGAGCTATAACACCTTTGTTTAAAAGTGTTTCTGCGTAAAAATAAGGAATCCAAATAGCGATTGATATTGGGAGTGATTTGCAGCTCATATGGTACTATTATCTATGTCTGAGTTCATTCCTTTTATGTGAATTGTTGTTTGATCGCTCTTGCTATTATCAGATATATGCATGTGTTTTAACAACATTCTTTATACTTTCCACTATTAGGTGTTTACAGCATGCTTTCCTTTTAATCATACATGTATCAGTAATATAAAAAAATAGGTGTAACAATGTGTTAATCACTTTGTTCAACTATTTCAACAAAGAAATCATTAAGTAAAGGAATATCTATGTTTATTTCTTAGAGTCATCTATATGCCTATCAATGAATAGAGATTATCAAACGTTGCACTCCAAAGAATAGAAGCCTCCCGGGATAGAATAGTTATTTATATTTTCGCTGATAGATTAGGTCATCCATTCATTATCATTTATTAGAAATCAATCACTCATCCATCCCCTTTTATTCATTATTGGGAAACTGGTCCGATTATATCCAGTCGTAGCCACCATTCCAAATGGAAAAGGAGTTGTATTAAGGTCCGGACCGGGCGGTTATCCCCCAATGTTGATACAACGATTTTCGGGGCATCAACATTTTTGGCACTAGAAGGAGGGCATGAACTATGAATGGCGATCAAATCCAAATCTATAGACCATTCTCAGAGTAACTCTCCCTCCACATCACCTCGTACTTCCAAATTGCATGCTGGTTCTCCAGTATCCAAGCAAGAAGAAGAGGAATCAACTACCACTGCCCTCACCCACAATACTCTAGAAAGATTAAGTCTCGAGTCCCCTGAAGTTCAGTTACTCATCCAGAAACTTCAAGGCTTCTCGATAACACCACAAAAATCTAAAGTATCTCAAAGCAGTGAGACTTCACACTTCAATTTACCTCATCACCTCACTAGACTTCAGAGCGAAAAGCTCAGTATTGAACCTATTGAGTTCCCTTTACCCAAAAGGAAAAGGGCCAAGAAGAACACTGAAGGTTCTGATAGTGAAACACTTTCATCCACATCCTCCATCTCATCTTCCCCTGTGCGAAGTCAACCATCCACCCCTTCATTACACATTGTTGTTCATTAGGGATTAGGAACTTCAACATCTCAACCTGCGCAATCCTCAATATCAACTCCTTCCAAAAAATCTGGAATTTCAATAGTAGTATCATCCACTACTGGTGTTACAATGGAAGATCCATGGACCAGGCCTGGTGCGGTCACTATGCCTGCACCATTACATGCATTACCTGATGCTCCTGACAAATGGCTACCCTAGTTTAACCCAGATGATGGAACAAAAGCTGAGGAACATATTAATAAATTCATGTTATCGGTTAATATCAAAGGAGTAACTAATGAAGATGTTGTAGTTAGGCTCTTCCCTTATACTTTGCAAGGATTAGCAGGATCCTGGTATTTTTCCTTGCCATCTGGTTCCATTACCAGTTGGACCACTTTCCAAGAATAGTTTCTCACTAAGTATGGAGATGATAGGTCTTTAGCCACATTAATAAATGATCTATCCAATCTTAGTATAGAGCATAGGGAACCAATTAAAGAATTCAATGAGCGATTCAATAAACTCTTGAATAAAATCCCAACGGCCTCCAAACCAACTGAACAAATCAGAAGCGAATGGTATATAACTGCCCTACCTGCCAATATAGCTATTTTTGTAGACAAGGCTGCAAAACCAACTTTAGCTGAAAACATTAAAGAAGAACTTGCTGTGGAAAAACGTATTAATTCTCTAGAGAAGAAAGCTGCTCTGGAAGATAGAAAAGCCAAAAAAGTTTCTTTTAAAGATGATTCAAAGAAGAAAACCCCAAAAGATCCATACGATATGGAAGGTATGCAAAAGGTCCTCAAGACTTTGTCAAATGAAATGGTTGAAATCAAAAAAAATTAGCAGAAACTTCAACTAAAAGGCCTTTTATAACTTTCAAGAAAATTGAATCAAAACCACCGAATGTTATATCTAATGCAGATTCAGACCCTGAAGAAGAAGAAGAAGAAACAATCTCACCAACTGATGATGAAGAGGAAGTTGTTGAATGCCATGGAATGTGGGATTTCATACTACCTAACTCCGATACAGAAAATGAAGAAGAAGATTTTCCTGTCACTACTAGGAGTAAACGTGCCCCTGAACCCATCCAGGCAACTTCAAAGAAAAGAAGTGCAGGTGCCACAACAACAAAGGAAAAGGTATCGATAAGGAAGCCAGTTGCAATGGTTTCTGAAAACCAACCTTCAACCTCAAATATGCCCTCAACATCTAAAACATTAGTAGTATTCGATTCAATGGATTACAATATCGTTGATGATATGAAGAAAACTAAGGCAAACATTACTATGTTTGAACTTAGTAAACTAAAACATTAGCAAAAATTGCTTCTCAAATAATTGAATGTTGTTCCTTCCTCACCTCTTCCCAGTGCTAAAGCTGCAAATGATTCAGGACAACCACCTTCTAGCAGGATCGAAGCTACTGATACGATTCTGATTGGAGACAGATCCAATTCCCATACTCCTCCTTTCCTATTAACCTATGAGATTTATAATCGTAATCTGCACAATTGTTTGATTGGTTCAGGGGCATCCTTAAATATAATGCCAGCTTCGTTTTGTTCCAAACTGAACATTGAACCCCAGAAATCTGCAATTCACATTGTACAGCTAGATAGAACTAAGGTAAAGGTTGTAGGGGAAATCAACTCCGTAACGATCAGGTTATCGACCGATTCGAGAGTAGTTCAAAGAATTGATATCCTAATTGCCGATATACCTGAATTTTATGGTTTAATCTTAAGTAGGGATTGGTCCGAAAAGCTCCATAGGTATATTTCTACCGATTGGTCCCATATGTGGCTACCTTACAATGGAAAGCCAAATCAAATGAAAATCAATCCGGAAAAGCACATGACCCACACCATCACAGAGTTCGAACAGGAAAATCAACCCATAGCATTTAATAACAATATCTTAGGGAATTATTCGTCGGAAACATTCTTTGGCAACTTCACAGCCCAACCATCTCCTTTCTTAGTAAACAATTTTTCATCTCAGATCGAAAATTATTCACAAACAGATTGGTCAAAATGTTTTGGTGATACTGAGAAAACTGTAAATAAAATTGTAGAGAATTTTTTATTTTAGTCTTTATATTTTGATGGCTCTAAATCTAATGAAGGCTCGGGAGCAGGATGTATCTTGGTTAGTCCGCAAGGAGAAAAAACAATGCTGTCCTGTAGGTTAGAATTTGAATGCACAAACAACACAGCCGAGTATGAAGCCTTAGTCCAAGGATTGTACAAAGTAATCGGCCTTAAAGTGCAATATTTGAAAGTATTCAGTGATTCTGAAATTATTGTCAAACAGGTGACAAATATGATTCATTGTCTTTCAAATCACCTCAAGCATTATCAATCGCTGGTGCAAGAACTCGCCTCAAACTTTTCAGCATTCAATATCTCTTCCATTCCCAGGTCTCAAAATTCGGCAGCCGACTCGCTAGCCAATGTTGCTTCCAAACTCCTACCTTCCGAAGATTATAGCCCAGATAGATTTTTAGTAGAATTTCTTTTTAGGCCATCAATTCCTCACAATGTCACTAATTGGAGAGTTTTTAATCACGATGAAGACATTTTACAATTCCTGACTTCTGAAAAATCCTATGATGATCAGATTATAGAGGAGAACGATCATTATCTTCAAATGAGAGAAAAGCATGAAGAAAACTCAATACCGAAGCCTGTGGTGAAACTGGAGGATCTTTATGACATTAAAGACAGATTTAAACCTATGATCAATACAAAGCTCCACAGTTCCACCTTGAGGTTTGAGTTGATTAACCTTGGCACTGAACAAAATCCTCAAAACATTAATCTAGGATTAGGACTTTCTCTGGAAGAAAAAAGGGCATTCATTAGTCTATTAAGGAAAAATAAACATGTCTTCGCTTGGAAGTATGATGATTTAAAGACGTATGATACATCTATCATCCAGCATACTATTCCAATGCTCGCAGAACAAAAACCAGTTCAACAAAAGCTCAGGAAAATAAATCTGAACCTAGAGAGTCAAATTAAAACTGAACTTAATAAACTCTTAAAGGCCAAGATTATTTTTCCCGTTCGACACTCGAACTGGGTCTCCAATATGGTGCCTGTTAGGAAGAAAAATGGCGATATCAGGATTTGTATAGATTTCATAAATCTAAATAAGGCAAGCCTAAAAGACAATTTCCCATTACCTACTATGGAGCAGATACTCCATTCAGTAGCAGGCTCTGAATTGATGCCCTTTTTAGATGGTTTTTCAGGATACAACCAAGTTTTGGTCCATCCTGATGACAGACTTAAAACTACATTCAGGACAAAGTGCGGAACTTATGCTTATCAGAAGATGCCTTTTGGACTGATTAATGCAGGAGCCACGTTCCAAAGAGCGATGGATATAGCTTTCAAAGGATTGATCAATAAAATAGTAGTTGTCTAGTTAGACGATATTACTGTATTTTCTAAAAAGAGAACCAATCATTTGCATGATTTGAACCAAATCTTTCAACGCTGCAGAAGGTACGGTATTTCACTCAATCCTAAAAAATCCTTCTTTTCTCTTGACCAAGGAAAGCTTTTGGGCTTTATTGTCTCCAAAGATGGCATTTATATTGATCCGAGTAGGATCAAAGAGATCTCTGAAATCCCTTTTCCTCATAATAAAAAATCCATGCAGTCATTTTTAGGCCAAATCAATTTTGTTAAAAGATTTGTTCCAGACTTTTCTCACATCATTTTGCCACTACAAACTATGATTAAGAAAAATTCAGTTTTTAGATGGGGATCAGCAGAAAAGGAAGCGTTTGATTTAATCAAACAATCAATAATTAATGCCCCCGCTTTAAATACTCCTAATTTTTCTAATCATTTCACATTGTATACTATCGCATCCGATTTGTCTTATGCAGCAGTACTCACTCAGATTAATGATCACAACTTGGAAGCACCCATTTCATTCTATAGTTCAAACTTGCAGGGTGCTGAACTGAATTATTCCGAAGTAGAAAAACAAGCCTTTGTTGTATATAAAGCTGTCAAACATTATAGACCCTTCCTTTTAAAAGCCCATACAAAAGTCATAGTTCCTTTCTCTGTAGTAAGGCAACTATTAATCCAAAGGGAATTATGTGAAAAGAGGGCAAACTGGGTTACAGCACTTCAAGAATATGACTTGGAAATCAAGCCAGCAAAGATTGTTAGAGGCCAAGGTTTTTGCAGGTTATTGGTAGGAGCATCCAACATTCAACAACCAGGTGATACAGAACATTTCAAATAAATCAATCAGATAAGTATTATTGATTCTGAATCAGATTATGCAGAATTGATCTTTTATTTGAAAAATGGATATGCACCCCCTAACCTGTCTTATAAAAGAAAGAGGGCCATTAGATTGAAAGCAAGAAATTTCACAATTGTTGATGATGTACTTTTTAGGCAAAATTATGATTCAATCTTATTAAGATGCCTAGAAAAACATGAAGCACAAAAGGTTTTGCAGGAATTACATGATGGACCAGCAAGAGGACATTTTGGAGCTAACACAACAGCCCACAAAATCATTCATGCTGGATATTATTGGCCCACCCTGTTTAGAGATGCTCATGAATATGTAAGGAAATGCTGAAGTTGTCAAACTTCTAGTGGAAGACAAAGAAAGTCAGCTTTCCCTTTGCAACCAGTCAACATTGAAAAACCATTTGAGCAATGGGGATTGGACATCATCGGAGAAATCACTCCACATTCTTCCAAACAGCATAAGTATATCCTTACTGCCACGAATTATTTTACTAAGTGGGTTGAGGCAATTCCATTGAAGACAACAAATTTTGAGCCAATTATAGAATTCATAGATCAATTCATCATTACCAAGTTTGGTGTCCCAAATGCTCTTGTTTTTGATAATGCATCTTATTTCTCAGGCAATGCTATGTTTGATTTCGCTATTAAAAGGGGATTTAAATTGAAATATTCTGCTAATTACTATCCCCAAGGTAACGGTTTAGCAGAATCTACCAATAAAAATCTAATTAAGATTATTAAGCGAACTATCGAACAGAATAATAAAAACTTGCTTAAATATTTGATATTTGTACTATGGGCTGATAAGATAACACACAAAGCTTCCATAGGTTCTTCTGCATTCAATCTTGTGTATGGAAAAGAAGCAGTACTACCAACAAATCTTGTCCGTCCTTCTCTAGCCCTATTTCAGTTTATTGAGGAAAGCCCTTCTTCTTCTATTCAAGTTAGACATGATCAAATCCTAAAATTAGAAGAGGAAAGAGAAAAAGCCAAGATTATTCATGCAAAACATCAGCAAATTATCAAGTCATCCTTTGATTCAACTTCATCCAGTTCAAAACAGTTTCAAGTCGGCGATTTAGTTCTGAAATGGGACAAAGCCCATGAGGATAAAGGAAAACACACCAAGTTCCAGAAAATGTGGCTTGGGCCATTTCAGATCTGCGAGAAGATAGGCCATTCGAAATTCATATTACAAGATTTATCAGGTTTGAGAGATTCTCTCCCTGTTAATGGCCTTATCTTAAAGAAATTCTTCAATTGAGGAGGTAACCCCTTCTCCTTTTTAGTTTAGGAAAATTTGTAGTTTGTAGGACCATTAGGAAATAAAGTTGTAAGGTATCTTCCATTGACCTTTGCTGTATGAAAAAGTTGCTCAAGGAAGTAGTATTGATATTTGATTTTAAAATAATAGAAGTCTTAGACAAAAGGGATAATTTCTAGGAAACTAGGTATAATTGCATTCTGAAACCGCATTTCAATTGTTGTGAACTCTTCTCAAAATTTAGAAATATTGTAAATCATTTTATGTTTTCAAATTGGTCACAAAAAAAAGGTTATCAATATCAAAACAGAAACTAATCTAATTTCAGCATCTTCAACTCTTACCTTGTCGTCCATTCTCTCTTAAGGAGAAAATTGTCCATCCCATTCATCGAAGTTTGTAATTACTAAGAGTGTAATTCTAAAATATTTGATATAAAAGATAAGAGGTCTTATTACAAGCCTGCTTACCATGATCATCGGGAAATAGTTTAACCGACATTACCAACACTGCATACCAAAACAGGGTAATGGCTTATTATAAGACAAGGGGTCCCATCACGAGCCAGCTTGTTCGGTTAGATTACTACCAGTGAATGGCATTGTCACTCAGCTGGCCACCAAACCAGGACAATGACTTTTTATCTTGCAAAATAACAGGAAAGTAAAAGAAATACATAATATGAAAGCATGTTTTGAATTCATTCTGTTAATTATACTCTGAAGATGATGGGATAATGGACAGTAATATGGTTAAAAGGTATCCCTGTCGAAACTATGAACGTTTCCTGGCAGTAGAGGCTCTACCTATGACAGACGAGTCAATTCTAAAAGTTGATTTGGAAAGGTTTTCCATTTTATCATTATCAACCAATAAAGGCCAATTTAAAACTTAGAATGTATCTAATTTTAAACAAGAGAGGAAATTAGCAAATATAGTTTTATTTTATTTGGAATGCATATATACCTAGTTATATTAGAATTTTCCTCTTTGATGAGATTCCTATTTAGAGAAAGTTTAAGTATTTCAGTACTTTTCAGAGATAACTGTTTCTTCCAGCGAATCGCCAATTGTTGTGCTCTACAACAACACCCCATTTCATACAAATTTTATTCTCAAAACTATAATATTAAATGGGTCCCTTTTTATTTAAATTGGTATCAACTTATTATTATTCAAAAAGGTCCGAAGCAAAATAAAAACATGATAAAACCTTTTTTGATAATCCAATTAATTGGTCTTATAACATATAAATGAGTAATCTTTTATCATTGCGATAAAGCGATCGCAAGATTGCATATCGCAATGACAAGGGAGGCATGACTTAAAAGACCCATTGATTTTCTCCGACGCGACAACGCACAAAAGGCTATCGTATATCGGTAATGACGAGTTATCATAACAAAAGCCCCTTTGCTCCGATGCGATGCGATATCGCTATCGGCGATCGGAGATGTACCATACATGCTTTTCAAAGCCCTCAGTTAATATTCCCAATGCGAATTGGCGATATCGCTATCGGCAATCGGGGATTCCGAAAGGAACCAATATAACGATTTAAGCTTTCCCCCGATGGCCGATTGTGATAAAGGTAAAAGCGCGGATTTCAAAAAGGATTGATAAAGCCGGGATATTACGGTTAATTAGTATTAAAGGCCTTATCTTCCCGATAGCGATTCACTTACGCTCAATCGCCAGAACATCAAAGCCATGCTTGAATGAATCATTCAGCCAATAAAATGATATGATGAGCATTTAAAGGATTGGCAGGTTTAAATGGCCATTTAATGAAATAGTCAGTCTAAAATCTCTTCACAGATTGTATCCGCAACCACCTTAAGTTAATCCTCCATCATGAATTGATTAATATATCTCGTTCATATTTGGTTTGCGCCACCAATTCTCCGCATTACATTCATTTTCACTCCTGTGCAGAGCTCTTCCGAAGCAGTAAATTCAAGCAGAATGGGGAAGAATTCTAAGAAGACCGCAACAGCTTCCGCTTCGCCAACCACAGGACAACCCACCACTGATCCAGGAACAAAAAGAAAAGGATTGATATCCGACACTACATGTCTAGGACTCGGCAAAACTACTTGGCAAAGCACCTATAATTTAATTGAGGCTGAAGGACCCGAGGTAACAGCAGTGCAAGCCACAACAGATACGACTCGGAAATCTGATGCTACTCTAAAGGATTTAGCTGACTCTTTCCTTCATCGGATAGCAGCCCGAGAACAAATTCTTCTATATACAGATGTAGTGAGGTGGGAAATTGAAGAAATCCCAATCACGAACAGAACATTTTGCACCATGGATGGGAGAATCTTTGGTTCATTTCAACCTGATGATTTAAGGCAAATGTACCATTTACCTATACCGAGAGAAGTACAACAAGGCATTCTTGGAAAAGTTCAGAAATGAGAATGAAATTGAATTTGAACCTATTCGGGATTGGATGCAAAATCCAGCAAAACACAAGCATGAGTCTTCGGGTAAGTACTCTGTTGATTCTTTGTGTTCTCCTTATTGTTATGCCGGGATAATGATGTGTAGATTATGGGGGTTGCATGATTCCGCAAACTTCACTATAGAAATGGTGATGGAGGCAGCATGTAATAGTCCAAGCAGGAGTTGACTTGACATCCATAGGAAGATGGTTCAGAAAAATTCACCTATGTAAGGGTTTTCGGCAGCCAAGCCAAACCTCATGTCCTCCCTTTGTACATACCTGATAAACTGTTAGCCAGGGAGGTAGCCTATCAGATTACATCCGAAGGAGTTACACAGACTCTGAGGAGTAAAAAGTAGCAGGTTTGGCCTCCTTTTCCTCTAATATGCGGTGTCTACGCTCTGCATGACTTTAAACATGTAGAGAAAGAAGCTGATAAAATTAAGGAACTAAGTCTAGCAACTCTTCCTAATAGGTGATTTGATCCAAACAAAGTCGCCTATAATGCACTTGAACAGGAAAAATTGACTAAAATTGACCATAAAGAAGATATGTTCAATGACCTTTTCTCCTCAGCCGAGTCAATGTCCCAAGTTAAATCGCTGGACAGAATGGAATATAAGGATGACGGGTTAGTTGAATTTAACAGACTTAGAGAACAGAGGTTGCAAACTCTGCCTCTAGATCTGTTAGCAACGACACCAACGACAGAATCAAGCGAGCCTGAGAAGCGACTTACTAAGGAACCTCCTGCTACAACAAAAGAGCAGGAGGAAGTGCATGCAAAAGTGCAAGAGGAAACCCATGCAAAAGAGCAAGAGGAAACCCAGAGAAAAGAGCAGGAACAAAGCAGCACAGAGGTGAATGTAGATGCCCAGATTGACCCGAAATTGCTCCAGGAATGTCAGCAATTCGACTCAATCATAAGCAATCTCGAGTGCTCGAAAGAAGCCGAAACATAAAAAGCGGCTGACACACAGGAGACAACATCTAAACAGGTTCCCAATGGAACCAGTGGCCTACCCAGTTCTATAGAAGTAGAGATAATTCCTAAGGATCCCTCCTATCAGATTGTTTTGCAAGTAGAAGAAATTCCTCCCTTAGATGTCTTTTACAGCCCAAAGCACAAAGCTGTAGTAAAACAACAGCGGAAAAGGAGAAGGACTGATCAACCTTCCCTATTTCCTAAAAAAACAGTGACGAGCAACGTGGTTTGGAAAGAGGAGTTTGATCCCTCTGATGACCTAACAAAACTGTCCCAATATGCTAGAGCCTATTCGACAGCCACCATAGATAAGGCATCAGAGGTGAGTAATTTATTAAAAGAAAAAGACCAGGAAATCTTTTTGCTACAAGCACAACTATTGGAGGCACAACAGAAGGCAGAGCAAGTAGAATGGCAATTGTTTACACAGCAACAAATAAATAATCAATTGAATAAACAATTGTAGGAAGATAAACAGAGAATTGATTCAAGTGCAGTTCAAAAGCAGAAAGAGCTGTCGGAAGCATTGGCACAACTAAAAGCAATGAATGAACAAATGCTGAACTCGAAAGATGAGAAAATTGCTCAACTATAAGCCCAAATAGAGAAAACCAAGAATCTTCCATAGCCAGCTGAATTCAGAGCAGATGCATTACAGATAAACAAGGCATTGGTAACACAGATAAAGTTGTTATGTCAACAAATCGCCCAAGCAGAACCTTTATGTGACTTAACAGCATCAATAGGTGATAAATCGGCTGATGCTAGAACAGACTTGGAGCAGGCCGATGAGACCTTGACTAATTTTCTTGAGTGGCAAGACACTGTTGAGGGATAGGCATCTAATTTGCCAAAAATCCTAGAATCGCATAAAGAGATATTATTTACAGAATGGCAGTCCCAGTTAATGAAAGCAGAGAGAGCAGTTTCAAGATGCAAACTAACCACAAGTAATTTGGTTGAATTGATTAATGATAATCTCTACTTATCTAACTTGATTTCTCAATGTACCCCAGGTAAATTGACATCGGCTAAAACATTGGAGCAGTCATGTTATCCAGAGCTGGAGAAAAATGGGAGATTAATCGCAGGAATTAACAGTTTGACATGGGACACCTATTTCTTGTTCTTAGTCAAACCATACAGCCAGAGAGCCACCCTAAAGTGCCTCAAAGATGCAATCGGGTGTATCATTCCCGATATACAGGATGCCATCTATGCTGCCCAACTCAATTCTCATCTCAACCGACCACTAGAAGTGGAACCAATGCTTGCGATATGCCAGCTCAGGTCTAAAGGTAAACATCCTAAGTGATGAATCATGCTATCGACTGCCAGATTGCCATGAGGAAGATATTCAGAATCAAGTTGTACCAATTAAATAGGATTTTAGTTTCATAGTTAGTTAGTTTTAATCAAGTATTTATAGACCCTTTCATGTATTTAGAAAGGGTCGTAATTTTTTGTATATGACTTAAACCTGAAGTTGCACTAATGTACTTCAGGCATATTCTTTTATAAAGACTGGGCCAATTATTCTGATTTTGATAACGAAGCTTTTATGTGAATGTGCACTACTGCCTTTGTTTAAAAGTGTTTCTGCGTCGAAATAAGGAATCCAAATAGCGATTGATATTGGGAGTGATTTGTAGCTCATATGGTACTATTATCTATGTCTGAGTTCATTCCTTTTATGTGAATTGTTGTTTGATCGCTCTTGCTATTATCAGATATATGCATGTGTTTTAACAACATTCTTTATACTTTCCACTATTGGGTGTTTACAACATGCTTTCCTTTTAATCATACATGTATCAGTAATATAAAAAAATAGGTGTAACAACGTGTTAATCACTTTGTTCAACTATTTGAACAAAGAAATCATTAAGTAAAGGAATATCTATGTTTATTGCTTAGAGTCATCTATATGCCTATCAATGAATAGAGGTTATCAAACGTTGCACTCCAAAGAATAGAAGCCTCCCGGGATAGAATAGTTATTTATATTTTCGCTGATAGATTAGGTCATCCATTCATTATCATTTATTAGAAATCAATCACTCATCCATCCCCTTTTATTCATTATTGGGACACTGGTCCCATTATATCCAGTCGGAGCCACCATTCCAAATGGAAAAGGAGCTGTATTAAAGTCCGGACCGGGTGGTTATCCCCCAATGTTGATACAACGACTTTCGGGGCATCAACATTTTTGGCACTAGAAGGAGGGCATGAACTATGAATGGCGAGCAAATCCAAATCTATAGACCATTCTCAGAGTAACTCTCCCTCCACATCACCTCGTACTTCCCAATTGCATGCTGGTTCTCCAGTATCCAAGCAAGAAGAAGAGGAATCAACTACCATTGCCCTCACCCATAATACTCTAGAACGATTAAGTCTTGAGTCCCCTAAAGTTCAGTTACTCATCCAGAAACTTCAAGGCTTCTCGATAACACCACAAAAATCTGAAGTATCTCAAAGCAGTGAGACTTTGCAGTTCAATTTACCTCATCCCCTCACTAGACTTCAGAGCGAAAAGCTCGGTATTGAACCTACTGAGTTCCCTTTACCCGAAAGGAAAAGGGCCAAGAAGAACACTGAAGGTTCTGACAGTGAAACACTTTCATCCACATCCTCCATCTCATCTTCTCCTGTGCGAGGTCAACCATCCACCCCTTCATTACACATTGTTGTTCATCAAGGATTAGGAACTTCAACATCTCAACCTGCGCAATCCTCAATATCAACTCCTTCCCAAACATCTGGAATTTCAGCAGTAGTATCATCCACTACTGGTGTTACAATGGCAGATCCATGGACCAGGCCTATTGCAGTCAATATGCCTCCACCATTACATGCATTACCTGATGCTCCTGAAAAATGGCTACCCAAGTTTAACCCAGATGATGGAACACAAGCTGAGGAACATATTAATAACTTCATGTTATCGGTTAATCTCAAAGGAGTAACTGAGGAAGATGTTGTAGTTAGGCTCTTCCCTTATACTTTGCAAGGATCAGCAGGATCCTGGTATTTTTCCTTGCCATCTGGTTCCATTACCAGTTGGACCACTTGCCAAGAACAGTTTCTCACTAAGTATGGAGATGATAGGTCTTTAGCCACATTAATAAATGATCTCTCCAATCTTAGGATAGAGCATAGGGAACCAATTAAAGAATTCAATGCGCGATTCAATAAACTCTTGAATAAAATCCCAACGACCTCCAAACCAAGTGAACAAATCAGAAGCGAATGGTATATAACTTCCCTACCTGCCAATATAGCTATTTTTGTAGACAGTGCTGCAAAACCAACTTTAGCTGAAAACATGAAAGAAGCACTTGCTGTGGAAAAACGTATTAATGCTCTAGAGAAGAAAGCTGCTCTGGAAGATAGAAAAGCCAAAGAAAGTTTCTTTTAAAGATGATTCAAAGAAGAAAAACCCAAAAGATCCCTACAATATGGAAGGTCTGCAAAAGGTCCTCAAGACTTTTTCAAATGAAATGGTTGAAATCAAAAAACAAGTAGCAGAAACTTCAACTAAAAGGCCTTTTAGAACTTTTAAGAAAACTGAATCAAAACCACCGAATGTTATATCTAATGTAGATTCAGACCCTAAAGAAGAAGAAGAAGAAACAATCTCACCAACTGATGATGAAGAGGAAGTTTTTGAATGCCATGGAATGTGGGATTTCATACTACCTAACTCCGATACAGAAAATGAAGAAGAAGCTTTTCCTGTCACTACTAGGAGTAAAGGTGCCCCTGAACCCATGCAGGCAACTTCAAAGAAAAGAAGTGCAGGTGCCACAACAACAAAGGAAAAGGTATCCATAAGGAAGCCAGCTGCAACGGTTTCCCAAAACCAACCTTCAACCTCAAATATGCCCTCAGCATCTAAAACATTAGTAGTATTCGATTCAATGGATTACAATATCGTTGATGATATGAAGAAAACTAAGGCAAACATTACTATGTTTGAACTTAGTAAACTAAAACATTAGCAAAAATTGCTTCTCAAATAATTGAATGTTGTTCCTTCCTCACCTCTTCCTAGTGCTAAAGCTGCAAATGATTCAGGACAACCACCTTCTAGCAGGATCAAAGCTACTGATACGATTCTGATTGGAGACAGATCCAATTCCCATACTCCTCCTTTCCTATTAACCTATGAGATTTATAATCGTAATCCGCACAATTGTTTGATTGATTCAGGGGCATCCTCAAATATAATGCCAGCTTCGGTTTGTTCCAAACTGAACATTGAACCCCAGAAATCTGCAATTCACATTGTACAACTAGATAGAACTAAGGTACAGGTTGTAGGGGAAATCAACTCCGTAACGATCAGGTTATCGACCGATCCGCGAGTAGTTCAAAGAATTGATATCCTAATTGCCGATATACCTGAATTTTATGGTTTAATCTTAAGTAAGGATTGTTTCGAAAAGCTCCATAGGTATATTTCTACCGATTGGTCCCATATGTGGCTACCTTGCGATGGAAAGCCAAATCAAATAAAAATCAATCGGGAAAAGCACATGACCCACACCGTCACAGAGTTCGAACAGGAAAATCAACCCATAGCATTTAATAACAATATCTTAGGGAATTATTCGTCGGAATCATTCTTTGGCAACTTCACAGCCCAACCATCTCCTTTCTCAGTAAACAATTTTTCATCTCAGATCGAAAATTATTCACAAACAGATAGGTCAAAATGTTTTGGTGATACTGAGAAAACTGTAAATAAAGTTGTAGAGAATTTTTTATTTTGGTCTTTATATTTTGATGGCTCTAAATCTAATGAAGGCTCAGGAGCAGGATGTATCTTGGTTAGTCCGCAAGGAGAAAAAACAATGCTATTCTATAGGTTAGAATTTGAATGCACAAACAACACAGCCGAGTATGAAGCCTTAGTCCAAGGATTGTACAAAAAAATCGGCCTTAAAGTGCAATATTTGAAAGTATTCGGTGATTCTGAAATTATTGTCAAACAGGTGACAAATATGATTCATTGTCTTTCAAATCACCTCAAGCATTATCAATCGCTGGTGCAAGAACTCGCCTCGAACTTTTCAGCATTCAATATCTCTTCCATTCCCAGGTCTCAAAATTCGGCAGCCGACTCGCTAGCCAATGTTGCTTCCAAACTCCTACCTTCCGAAGATTATAGCCCAGATAGATTTTTAGTAGAATTTCTTTTTAGGCCATCAATTCCTCACAATGTCACTAATTGGAGAGTTTTTAATCACGATGAAGACATTTTACAATTCCTGACTTCTGAAAAATCCTATGATGATCAGATTATAGAGGAGAACGATCATTATCTTCAAATGAGAGAAAAGCATGAAGAAAACTCAATACCGAAGCCTGTGGTGAAACTGGAGGATCTTTATGACATTAAAGACAGATTTAAACCTATGATCAATACAAAGCTCCACAGTTCCACCTTGAGGTTTGAGTTGATTAACCTTGGCACTGAACAAAATCCTCAAAACATTAATCTAGGATTAGGACTTTCTCTGGAAGAAAAAAGGGCATTCATTACTCTATTAAGGAAAAATAAACATGTCTTCGCTTGGAAGTATGATGATTTAAAGACGTATGATACATCTATCATCCAACATACTATTCCAATGCTCGCAGAACAAAAACTAGTTCAACAAAAGCTCAGGAAAATAAATCTGAACCTAGAGAGTCAAATTAAAACTGAACTTAATAAACTCTTAAAGGCCAAGATTATTTTTCCCGTTCGACACTCGAACTGGGTCTCCAATATGGTGCCTGTTAGGAAGAAAAATGGCGATATCAGGATTTGTATAGATTTCATAAATCTAAATAAGGCAAGCCTAAAAGACAATTTCCCATTACCTACTATGGAGCAGATACTCCATTCAGTAGCAGGCTCTGAATTGATGCCCTTTTTAGATGGTTTTTCAGGATACAACCAAGTTTTGGTCCATCCTGATGATAGACTTAAAACTACATTCAGGACAAAGTGGGGAACTTATGCTTATCAGAAGATGCCTTTTGGACTGATTAATGCAGAAGCCACGTTCCAAAGAGCGATGGATATAGCTTTCAAAGGATTGATCAATAAAATAGTAGTTGTCTACTTAGACGATATTACTGTATTTTCTAAAAAGAGAACCAATCATTTGCATGATTTGAACCAAATCTTTTAACGCTGCAGAAGGTATGGTATTTCACTCAATCCTAAAAAATCCTTCTTTTCTCTTGAACAAGGAAATCTTTTGGGCTTTATTGTCTCCAAAGATGGCATTTATATTGATCCGAGTAGGATCAAAGAGATCTCTGAAATCCCTTTTCCTCATAATAAAAAATCCATGCAGTCATTTTTAGGCCAAATCAATTTTGTTAAAAGATTTGTTCCAGACTTTTCGCACATCATTTTGCCGCTACAAACTATGATTAAGAAAAATTCAGTTTTTAGATGGGGATCAGTATAAAAGGAAGCGTTTGATTTAATCAAACAATCAATAATTAATGCCCCCGCTTTAAATACTCCTAGTTTTTCTTATCATTTCACATTGTATACTATCGCATCCGATTTGTCTTATGCAGCAGTACTCACTCATATTAATGATCACAACTTGGAAGCACCCATTTCATTCTATAGTTCAAACTTGCAGGGTGCCAAACTAAATTATTCTGAAGTAGAAAAACAAGCCTTTGCTGTATATAAAGCTGTCAAACATTACAGACCCTTCCTTTTAAAAGCCCATACAAAAGTCATAGTTCCTTTCTCGGTAGTAAGGCAACTATTAATCCAAAGGTAATTAGGTGAAAAGAGGGCAAACTTGGTTATAGCACTTCAAGAATATGACTTGGAAATCAAGCCAGCAAAGATTGTTAGAGGCCAAGGTTTTTGCAGGTTATTGGTAGGAGCATCCAACATTCAACAACCAGGTGATACAAAACATTTCGAAGAAATCAATCAGATAAGTATTATTGATTCTGAATCAGATTATGCAGAATTGATCTTTTAATTGAAAAATGGATATGCACCCCCTAACCTGTCTTATAAAAGAAAGAGGGCCATTAGATTGAAATCAAGAAATTCCACAATTGCTGATGATGTACTTTTTAGGCAAAATTATGATTCAATCTTATTAAGATGCCTAGAAAAACATGAAGCACAAAAGGTTTTGCAGGAATTACATGATGGACCAGCAAGAGGACATTTTGGAGCTGACACAACAGCCCACAAAATCATTCATGCTGGATATTATTGGCCCACCCTGTTTAGAGATGCTCATGAATATGTAAGGAAATGCCGAAGTTGTCAAACTTCTAGTGGAAGACAAAGAAAGTCAGCTTTCCCTTTGCAACCAGTCAACATTGAAAAACCATTTGAGCAATAGGGATTGGACATCATCGGAGAAATCACTCCACATTCTTCCAAACAGCATAAGTATATCCTTACTGCCACGGATTATTTTACTAAGTCGGTTGAGGCAATTCCATTGAAGACAACAAATTCTGAGGCAATTATAGAATTCATAGATCAATTCATCATTACCAGGTTTGGTGTCCCAAATGCTCTTGTTTTTGATAATGCATCTTATTTCTCGGGCAATGCTATGTTTGATTTCGCTATTAAAAGAGGATTTAAATTGAAATATTCTGCTAATTACTATCCCCAAGGTAACGGTTTAGTAGAATCTACCAATAAAAATCTAATTAAGATTATTAAGTGAACTATCGAACAGAATCATAAAAACTAGCTTAAATCTTTGATATTTGCACTATGGGCTGATAAGATAACACACAAAGCTTCCATAGGTTCTTCTGCATTCAATCTTGTGTATGGAAAAGAAGCAGTACTACCAAAAAATCTTGACCTTCCTTCTCTAGCCCTAGTTCAGTTTATTGAGGAAAGCCCTTCTTCTTCTATTCATCTTAGACATGATCAAATCCTAAAATTAGAAGAAGAAAGAGAAAAAGCCAAGATTATTCATGCAAAACATCAGCAAATTATCAAGTCATCCTTTGATTCAACTTCATCCAGTTCAAAATAGTTTCAAGTCGGTGATTTAGTTCTGAAATGGGACAAAGCCCATGAGGATAAAGGAAAAGACACCAAGTTCCAGAAAATGTGGCTTGGGCCATTTCAGATCTGCGAGAAGATAGGCCATTCGACATTCATATTACAAGATTTATCAGGTTTGAGAGATTCTCTCCCTGTTAATGGCCTTATCTTAAAGAAATTCTTCAATTGAGGAGGTAACCCCTTCTCCTTTTTAGTTTAGGAAAATTTATAGTTTGTAGGACCATTAGGAAATAAAGTTGTAAGGTATCTTCCATTGACCTTTGCTGAATGAAAAGGTTGCTCAAGGAAGTAGTATTGATATTTTCTTTTAAAATAATAGAAGTCTTAGAAAAAAAGGATAATTTCTAGGAAACTAGGTATAATAGCATTCTGAAACCGCATTTCAATTGTTGTGAACTCTTCTCAAAATTTAGAAATCTTGTAAATCATTTTATGTTTTCAAATTGGTCACAAAAAAAAGGTTATCAATATCAAAACAGAAACTAATCCAATTTCAGCATCTTCAACTCTTACCTTGTCATCCATTCTCTCTTAAGGAGAAAATTGTCCATCCCATTCATCGAAGTTTGTAATTACTAAGAGTGTAATTCTAAAATATTTGATAAAAAAGATAAGAGGTCTTATTACAAGCCTGCTTACCATGATCATCGGGAAATAATTGAACTGACTTTACCAACACTGCATACCAAAACAGGGTAATGGCTTATTATAAGGCAAGGGGTCTCATCATGAGCCAGCTTGTTCGGTTAGATTACTACCAGTGAATGGCATTCTCACTCAGCTGGCCACCAAACCAGGACAATGACTTTTTATCTTGCAAAATAACATGAAAGTAAAAGAAATACAAAATATGAAAGCATGTTTTGAATTCATTCTGTTAATTATACTCTGAAGTGGATGGGATAATGGACAGTAATATGGTTAAAAGGTATCCCTGTCGAAACTATGAACGTTTGCTGGCAGAAGAGGCTATACCTATGACAGACGAGTCAATTTTAAAAGCTGATTTGGAAAGGTTTTCCGTTTTATCATTATCAACCAACAAAGGCCAATTTAAAACTTAGAATGTATCTAATTTTAAACAAGAGAGGAAATTAGAAAATATAGTTTTATTTTATTTGGAATGCATATATACCTAGTTATATTAGAATTTTCCTATTTGATGAGATTCCTATTTAGAGAAATTTTAAGTATTTCAGTACTTTTCAGAGATAACTGTTTCTTCCAGCGAATCGCCAATTGTTGTGCTCTACAACAACCCCCCATTTCATACAAATTTTATTCTCAAAACTATAATATGAAATGGGTCCCTTTTTATTTAAATTGGTATCAACTTATTATTATTCAAAAAGGTCCGAAGCAAAATAAAAACATTATAAAACCTTTTTTGATAATCCAATTAATCAGTCTTATAACATATAAATGAGTAATCTTTTATCATTGCGATAAAGCGATCGCAAGATCGCATATCGCAATGACAAGGGAGGCATGACTTAAAAGACCCATTGATTTTCTCCGACGCGACAACGCACAAAACGCTATCGGATATTGGCAATGACGAGTTATCATAACAAAAGCCCCTTTGCTCCGATGTGATGCGATATCGCTATCGGCAATCGGAGATGTACCATGCATGCTTTTCAAAGCCCTCAGTTAATACTCCCGATGCGAATTGGTGATATCGCTATCGGCAATCAGGGATTCCGAAAGGAACCAATATAACGATTTAAGCTTTCCCCCGATGGCCGATTGCGATAAAGCTAAAAGTGCAGATTTCAAAAAGGATTGATAAAGTCGGGATATTACAGTTAATTAGTATTAAAGGCCTTATCTTCCCGATAGCGATTCACCTACGCTCAATCGCCAGAACATCAAAGCCACGCTTGAATGAATCATTCGGCCAATAAAACGATATGATTAGAATTTAAAGGATTGGCAGGTTTAAATGGCCATTTAATGAAATAGTCAGTCTAAAATCTCTTCACAGATTGTATCCGCGGCCACCTTAATTTTTTCTTCCATCATGCATTGATTAATATATCTTGTTCATATTTGGTTTGCACCACCAATTCTCTGCATTACGTTTATTTTCACTCCTGTGCAGAGCTCTTCCGAAGCAGTAAATTCAAGCAGAATGGGGAAGAAGTCTAAGAAGACCGCAACAGCTTCCGCTTCGCCAGCCATAGGACAACCCACCGTTGATCCAAGAATGAAAAGAAAAGGATTGATATCCGACACTACATGTCTAGGACTCGGCAAAACTACTTGGCAAAGCACCTATAATTTAATTGAGGCCGAAGGACCCGAGGTAACAGCAGTGCAAGCCACATCAGATACGACTCAGAAATCTGATGCTACTCTAAAGGATTTAGCTGACTCTTTCCTTCATCGGATAGTAGCCCGAGAACAAATTGTCCCATATACAGAGTTGTAGGAAGCATTGGCACAAATAAAAGCAATGAATGCACAAATGTTGAAGTCGAAAGATGAGAAAATTGCTCAACTATCAGCCCAAATAGAGAAAACCAAGAATCTTCCACAGCCAACTGAATTCAGAGAAGAGGCATTACAGATAAACAAGGCATTGGTAACACAGATAAAGCTGTTATGTCAACAAATCGCCGAGGTAGAACCTTTATGTGACTTAACAGCATCAATAGGTGATAAATCGGCTGATGCTAGAACAGACTTGGAGCAGGCCGATGAGACCTTGACTAATTTTCTTGAGTGGCAAGACACTGTTGAGGGACAAGCAGCTAATTTGCCAAAAACCCTAGAATCACATAAAGAGATATTATTTACAGAATGGCAGTCCCAGTTAATGAAAGCAGAGAGAGCAGTTTCAAGATGCAAACTAACCACAAGTAATTTGGTTGAATTGATTAATGATACTCTCTACTTATCTAACCTGATTTCTCAATGTACCCCAGGTAAATTGACATCGGCTAAAACATTGGAGCAGTCATGTTATCCAAAGCTGGAGAAAAATGGGAGGTTAATCGCAGGAATTAACAATTTGACATGGGACACCTATTGGTTGTTCTTAGTCAAACCATACAGCTAGAGAGCCGCCCTCAAGTGCCTCACAGATGCAATCGGGTGTATCATTCCCGATATATAGGATGCCACCTATGCTGCCCAACTCAATTCTCGTCTCAACCGACCACCAGAAGTGGAACCAATGCTTGCGATATGCCAGCTCAGGTCTAAAGGCAAACAACCTAAGTGATGAATCATGCTGCGGACTACCAGATTGCCGCGAGGAAGATATTCAGAATCAAGTTGTACCAATTAAATAGGACTTTAGTTTCATAGTTAGTTAGTTTTAATCAAGTATTTATAGACCCTTTCATGTATTTAGAAAGGGTCGTAAGTTTTTGTATATGACTTAAACATGAAGTTGCACTACTATACTTCAGGCATATTCTTTTATAAAGACTGGGCCAATTATTCTGATTTTGTTAACGAAGCTTTTATGTGAATGTGCACTACTGCCTTTGTTTAAAAGTGTTTTTGCGTCGAAATAAGGAATCCAAATAGCCATTGATATTGGGAGTGATTTGCAGCTCATATGGTACTATTATCTATGTCTAAGCTCATTCCTTTTATGTGAATTGTTGTTTGATCGCTCTTGCTATTATCAGATATATGCATGTGTTTTAACAACATTCTTTATACTTTCCACTATTGGGTGTTTACAGCATGCTTTCCTTTTAATCATACATGTATCAGTAATATAAAAAAATAGGTGTAAAAATGTGTTAATCACTTTGTTCAACTATTTGAACAAAGTAATCATTAAGTAAAGGAATATGTATGTTTATTGCTTAGAGTCATCTATATGCCTATCAATGAATAGAGATTATCAAACGTTGCACTCCAAAGAATAGAATCTTCCTGGGATAGAATAGTTATTTATATTTTTGCTGACAGATTAGGTCATCCATTCATTATCATTTATTAGAAATCAATCACTCATCCATCCCCTTTTATTCATTATTGGGAAACTGGTCCCATTATATCCAGTCGGAGCCACCATTCCAAACGGAAAAGGAGTTGTATTAAGGTCCGGACCAGGTGGTTATCCCCCAATGTTGATACAATGATTTTCAGGGCATCAACACCCCCTTTACTGGATTCTGGTTTGGATTGGGATTTCTTCCCTTTTCCCTTCTTTGCCTTTCCAGCCAATGTAAATTTTTCTTCATCCTTGCCCTTGGATGAAGTCCCGTTTCTAGTATTATGCATTATTTCATCCAAAACCAAGTCGAACCATACGCTCTCCCAACTTAGTAGTTTCTTCCTCCCATTAACCGAATCTTGATAGTTATGACAACTCTTGGGAAGGCCCAGAAGGGCTAGAGCTACTGAGTCTTCTTCAGGAACATTAACACCGTCCCAACCCAATTCATCACGAAAATGTGAAAACTTGCTCAGATACTGCTGAATTGAATCATTCCTCTGCATCTTGATACTTCAAAGTTTATCCTTGAGCATAAGCTTCGTGTGGTAACTTCTATTCTCGAACAATTTTTCCAGTGCTTTCCACATTGCGAATGTAGTTTATTTTCCTTGGAAATTCGAGAAAATATGATCTTGTACTACCACCAAGATGATTCTCCTCGCCTTGGCTACATCTTTCCTCCACCGAGACAGGTTCTGGGCATCATATTCTTGAGGTTTTGCCACATTTTTCTTGATGTATCCTAGCAACCCATGGTCATCCAATAATACCTCCATGCAGTCCTTCCATGCAACAAAATTTGACGTGCCTTCCAAGGCATACTCTAGCCTTAGTCCATTGAAATCCATCTTCTCAGTCCTGAAGAAAACTTGCAACAATGATCTCCAAATTCTGACCTCTAAGAACCAACTTTGAATTTCCTACTCTAATGTGAAACCTGCTCTGATACCATGTAGAAATTAGGTTGTAGATTCAAAACTACTCATGAAATTTTCTAAATCACAAGACTCAAAGCTACTCTATTGCTTTGTGGAAGTTAATTCACAATCTAAAACAAAAATCATAGACATGAAAAAAGAAACATCACACATGCCCAAATATTTATCTAAGGGAAAGCAACTACTCAAAATCCCTTCCTATCTATATTTCATTAATCAAAGAATAAAGATGAATACATATGCTTGCTCAAGCATGAGCACAACCTACAAGTGTATAGTATATCTCTCTATCTGACTGACTGACTCTTACAGACACTTAGCCAATTTTCAAGCCCTCCAAGCTCCTATTTCCTTACGTTGTTGGAAGACACAATGGTAGGCGATCTGGTAGATGTTGTGGAGATTGTGGTTCCCATATTGGGTTGCGGACTATTGGAAAACCATAGTGTTGAAATGGAAATAACAATGGAATAATCCAACTGATCTAATAAGAAAAAGGCCAGACAAAGTGGGTCCCATATTGGAACACCAGGTCATCATAGCACTTAAGTGTTAAAATGGACTAGGAATAAATCTATCTAAGGTGTGAAGTCTCGAAGTAATCTGAAATTACCTATTAGTTGAAGATTGCTAGGATCGTCAATAGTATAAGACCATGGTTATAGCTCTAGGTCAGAACCCCCAGTCGCGAGGTGCTAAGTGATAGTTCTTAAGAGCTTTGAGTCTCAAGACATCAGTCACGATACACAAGCTTATTATATTCATAAAGAAAGGATTAGACCTGATCTATCGATGCCTGATGTGTTAAAGCCATTGATTACCACATATGGTCATAGGGAACATTGAATCTGGCCATGAGAGTTGGCTTTCCATCATCTCATCAATGTGTTTGGAAAGAATAAAAGTGAAATAAACCAATGTCTAAGATGTTTGGGTAACAATCACAACTCATGATCACGAAAAAGAGTACTTGTGAAAGATAAAGTGCTCAGGTATGAAAAGGTGTCGATAACAACCCAAAGAAGAATAAGATCATGAAACATATTATAAATATGAATAGGTAGTTAAAGGATGTTATGTGGTGATCAAAGAATATGTTAGAGCATATATGCCATCAGAAAGCCTGAGCGTGGTGAGCACATGTGTAAGAGAAGCATGAGCATGTGGAGAGAACATGAGTGAAGTGGATGTGAAAACCATGCAAGAGGAGTGGCGAACTATAGATATATAGTTCAATCAGAGACGAAACAGAAAGCACAGTGAGAGTGTGTTACTAGATTTGAGAAAACACATGTAAACATAGTGTGTATATAAGAGAAGTGTGAGGTCTAGGCTAGTAAAGGAGAGTGAAGAATAAATAGTTGTACTAGGCAATGTAATGTCAGATGGTATTATATATCACATTCATTTTAAAGCCTCTTTTTACAATGAATGTAATGTATGAGTTGTCCTAGGACTAGGTATCCTTAGTATATAGGAGACAAAATATAGAATCATAAAAAAATGGTGCAATGAAAGATTATAGCCTACATAAAAATATAACAATAGAAATATAATCACTCAATATCTATGGCTTAATAAAAGATTTTATGGTTAACATGGAAATTATATAGGGCTTAATGTGCTCGACCCCTTCAAACAAGCATAATCCTTAACACTTGACTATATATAGGTGTTTCTGCATGAATAAATCATCTTCCCATGTCACCTCTTCCACTAGCAGGTTCTTACATTTTAAGAGGTACTCAATAATTACTTGATCTCTCAACTGCTTAATAATCCTTATTTGTAGGATTGTTTGTACTTCTAGTTTGTGGGATTTTTTCTAGTTTTATTTTTCTTAATAAACCTCTCAATTAATCTTTGCTAAAATAGTTTGGACTGAGATCTTATAACTGAGTTGTTTCTTTAAGAATGATAGAAGACTAGATGTACACATGAAGATGGAGGCAACTTTAATTTGTAACCCATACTTCCAATCCTCTGCAACACCTTAAATAAGGGCCATAATACCTTATTGGTAATTTATTGAGTCCTTATTTTGTTGCTCGAGAGATATTTTTTATATCATTGTAGTCTCACAAATACCCAATCCCCTACCTCAAATTCACTTTCACTACGATGTTCATTTTCTTGTTGTTTCATCCCAATTTATTCTATAACCAAGTTGTCAAATAATATTTTGAGAATCTCTTATTAGTGTTGTATGTGGTCCTCTACTACTTGAGCCTCTCAAATGTGATGTGATGGATCAAGGATGATATCTTTAAAGTGCCATAAATGGTGATGCTTTTGATGAATTATGGAAGGATGTGTTGTACCAAAACTCTGCCAAGGGAAACCACTTGACCCATTATATTTGTTAAAAAGATGAAAAGCGATGTAGATATGTTTCTAAAAATTTGTTCACAATCTCAACTTGTCGCTTAGATTGAGGATGGTAATATGAGTTGTGGGCCAATTGGGTACCCAAACAAGGAAATAATTTAATCCAAAAATTTGCAATGAAAATTGAATTTTTGTCAGTTATAATAATATTTGGTATTCCATGCAGTTTTTGGACTATTTCCATGAATGCTTGTGCCGCTTACTTCCTTTTAAAGGATGAGAAAAATAGAAAAAATATCATACTTTTTCATTCGATTTACCACTACCAGAATGACACTTAGTACATGATGGGGTCATTGACTTGCAGTATTATCCCACATCTAAACAAACTATCGACATTATTATGAAGACTTTCACTGAGAAAAAGTTTCACTTTTTATAAAACTTCCTTTGGGTGAAGGACACAAATGCCTAACGCTTGTATTTCTTTATTCCCATTCATTCTATTCTCTTTAGTAGTGCTTTGGGGGTGTATTGGAGATAACATACACTTAATTGTACTCCAATTAGACTAGTGAGTAGAGTCTTGCATGGAAACCTAGTTATTATCACTAAAAGAGGACTCCAGAAAGGATTCATGAGTTCTACTAATCTCTACTTGCATGAGATAGTTAACTAAGCACTGCATGACCAATTAACAAGGAATATCTCCACTTGCATGAGAGAATTAACTAATATCTACATGTCTAATTAATTAGGACTTTGTGTCACTTTTTCTTAGTGCATGTTCATATTTCTCTAAACTATATTCACTCGTAAACTCACTATGATATTAGTTCAATCATATAAAATATTTTTCAGAGTAGAAAAAGCATAATTTTTTATATAAGAAATATAAAAGAGTCCAAATATACATTCAGCCAGGAGATAGTATATGTTCCAATGATAGAGAATCTGTGACATCAGAGAAGCCATATCCTGATTAAAACTAGATCAGGCTAGAGAGACTAGATCAAAAATAGAAATCATCAAAGTGAGACCCTATACATAAGCCTGATCGGTATAAAAGGACTTCGGCTGTATAGACAAAGAGAAAACTGAGAGCAGTCCAGAGTAAGCCTGTTCAGAAACAAAAACTGCAGTCTGAAGTAAGCCTATTCAAAACAAAAACACGTAGCATATAATTCATAACAACTAGCACCTTCTAGCACAGAAGAAAATCATAGAGTACTTTGCAAGAAAATCTAGAAATTGGGAGGGAAAAAGTCCTGAATGGAACAACATTTTCCATCAGAGGAAACCTATAGATGCCACGATCCCAGAGCAGCTTGAAGACCTTTTTTGATAAGGAATCTGCCATTTGATTTTGTTCCCTGCAGATGAAATTGACTGAGCCATCTTTTAAGGAGGACCAAAAGAAACTAATCCGATCTACCCGGCCCCCAAGATGAGGCTTGGAGATGGAGATTTTCCCAGCAATATAATCCACCAAAACTTTTGAGTCACCATAAATAGAAACATCTTGAAGATTTAAGAAAAGGCAGAAACTCATGAGGCCTGTGAGTGCCATCGCCTCAGCCATCATATTTGAACCCCTCCCCCCATTCCAGTGTGTGGAGAAAAGACTATCTTCGTCTGCTAGAATATGGAAACCACAGCCACAAACCCCATTCTGTTCAGCACCGTCAAAAAACGCTCTAGGCAGAGATGATGACACCAGAGGGATATTTATATCATGAAGCTCCCTCTGATTGACATCTGAGACATGAATTGAAATCTATATTGATTCTCCAGGAGCAGCCATATTTGTCGGGAGCCCTTGCAATTTAGAAATAAATGAAAATTGTCTTCCTCGGTCGATCTGCAAATGGGACATATACCAGGACCCTGCCAACCACGCTTTTTTAAATTCTCCCACGTAAGATTTTTATTATGGAAAGATAGCCATGAAAATAAGACCATTTTTAATTGACACCCATCTTTCCAGAAAATGCTCGGGAAGGAGCAATCACTTGGATGCTGTCTATCGCTAATCAAAATTCGGTATATATCCTTTACCCTGATGGAATCCATTCCATGAGAGTTCCGCCATATGAGACAGTCGTGCTCTGCAGAGTGAAAAATGCCACCATTTCTAAGAATTCTTAAGATTTGCTTCCACGAGTTGGCGATGTCTTCCGGCATTTGCAGGCTCTCAGCTTCACGCCAGATTGGGATTGAGCCATGCCATCTCTCAAACAGCCCATCCCAGAAAAAGATACCTTTCTTGTGTATGAACTTCAATAAGGGATCAGGGACACAGATCTCCTCTTTGCCACATAGAAAATTGTCTTTTCCAACCAGAATCCGTTTCCCCGATTGAAAATGCCAAAATAAATTCTTCAGGAACATATTTCCAATTTTACGCAGGCTCAACCAGATCGGAGATCCGTGAGAGAGGCCTATGCTACCTCTTCTGAACCAAAAGGATAAGCTCTTACTGCCCAGATACTTTTCCTGAATAATATTGCTCCAAATACCTTCCTTCTAAATCCCTCTCCATAACGTCTTGCAAAGAAGGGCCTTTCCAAAAGACCTCAGGTCTAACAGACCCCAGCCACCCATGCATTTTGGAACAGATATATATGAGAGCTTCGAGAGGTGATACTTTCTTTTCCTTGCCTGTCCACCCCACTGCAGATAAAATTGGCGGTGAGTCTGTTCATTGATTGGATGATTCTTGCAGGGAGGAAAAACATATGAGCCTAGTAAACAACCAGCTGATTTAAAACCGATTGGGCCAATACAACTCTCCTAGCCAAAGAAAGGCTTCTGAACTCCCAGGCTGAAATCTTCTTGAAGTATCTCTCAGGTATCCACAGCCAATCTGATCTTGAGTAATAATTTGTTTTGAGTAATAATTTGTTTTTAATCTTTTTTTCTAGAGGGAAAAAAGTAAATTGACCAAGCCCGGGATCATGGACCCAGCATGTGTCAGTTTGCAATGTTAAACAATTCATTTAATCTAACATGTGCTTGACTGTTAAATACAGTTGACTGAACATGTGTCAGTTTGCAATGTCAACAAATTTAATCTAATAGGTGTCTGACCCTTATATACAGTTTGACAACAGAAAATTTTAACTGGAAATAAATAGTTGCTAGCAGCCATTTCCACAGCAAAAGTAAAACACAATACTGTTATAGCAATTTGATCTCTAGTGTAGAGCTGATAAATATCTATTCATAAAAATAAACATTAAAATTTTAAGTGTATTTAATAAAACTGGCTAATATTGTATGAATATTAATCATTTATAGCGGATTATGGAATTATGAAAAAATATCTGTAATATTATTTTAAATATTAAAAATTAAAGGGAGGCAGATTGTTGATCATCATAATTATATTAAAATTTATCTAGATTTATTTAGTTTTTTTATTTTAAGAAGGTAAAAAGCATTTTACTTTTATGCTAAAAAAAAATAAAAATGGAGAAACTTTCCCACATCACCATAATTAAAAATTGGTAGTACCACAAATATTTTGAAAATTAGATCAAATGTGAGTATGAGATGGACGATCTAAGAGAAAGTGATTTTCATCTTTAATCCAAGCTTTTTAATCTCATAGTGTTTTAGGAGGCCACGATAATTAGTTCTTGTATTAGGAATGTTCAATTTTTACTTAACTGTAGTGAAGACATAAAGATATTTTATATTAGGAATGTTCAATTTTTAATTAACAGTAGTCAAGACATAAAAATAATTTCTTCTCGTTGATTACCTCTTTAAAATATCTTAGTGTCTTTTTTCCCTCTACCTCTTTGTTGCTCCACAATTTCTCCTTAAATTTGGAACATAGTTACCAATCAAATGAAAACTATTACCTCAAAATTGTTACTCTACCCCAAAAATCCAAAAAAAAAATGAAAAAATAGATTGAAAACTAAAAGTGTTGACACTGGACTAACATTTTCAACATTTTTAAAAAATGGCAGGGAAAACCAAATTTTTGTGTGCCAAAAACACCTTGAAAAAAAAAGTGTACGTCTGAATATTAGGGTTAAAAATAAAATATCATGACTATAAAAAACTTTAAATTTCCAATGATTTTCAAGGATGAATTTAAAAAAAAATACTTATCACTGTTTTCAACCATAGTATTAAAGATAAAATATTCATGAAAAACGATAAAATATTGACAAATTTTCAATCATGGAATTAAAAGCAAAGATGATGACTAAAAAATATTTTAAGTTTTCAAAATATTGCAAATATGACATTATGAAAGAAATTTATGACTAAAAAACCAAAAAAAAAGGAAAAAAAACAATTTAAAAAATAAAAATTAAGTTGTAAAAAAAAATTCAATATGAAAAAAAAAACAATAAAAAAAAATTAAAAAAATTCACACAATAAAACTATAAAATGTAAACAAATCAAAAGCTATTAATAAAATTTAAAAAAAAATAATGAAAAAAATACTCTTTAAAAAGCAATTTGGGATGTCTTATTAAAAAGCAATTTTATGCATTCCGAACGGCTTCGATTTAAACGAAGTTTAAATTTATGGCTGAGTTTACAATTTCCTATTTAATTGACGGGAGGCATTTGTTTTATGTTTTTTCATATTTATTTTTTCATTTAATAAAAAAATAATAATATATTTTAATCGTTTTTCTATTCAGAATTTTTCTATCATTGTATATAATTTTTCTCAATCAAAATATATTAGCTAACTAGTAAAATAAGTAAGAATAATTCTAAGCTAAGCAGAAATTTCATTAAAAATAATTTAGAAGTTATTTTGGCCTTGCTACTATAGTGCTTTTTTATTTTATTTTATTTTTTAAATTTTATTTTATATTTATCTTTTTAAATGATTTATAATATAATGCTTATTTAAAATTTTAATTTATTTTTAATATTTTTAATTTTAATGTTTAATTTATTTTTAAGGTTAATTTTGTTATTTTTATTTTTTTTAATTTTATTTTTTTAACTTCAAAAATTTTGTTTTCTATTTTTTTCCTTAAATTATGTTGTGTTTTTGAATTTTTTTGGTTACTTTTTGTTTTATTTTATTTTGTTTAAATTTTTAAATATTACAAGCAAATTTTGATTTTTTTTTACATTTTATAATTTTTTAATATATTTTTAATATTTGATTTTATTCGTCATTTTTTATCTTATGTTTTATTACTTGTTATTTTTTATTTTATCTTTTATTACTTGCTATTTTTTTTAATTTTTTAATTTTAATGTTTAATTTATTTTTAATGTTAATTTTGTTATTTTTAATTTTTTTTAATTTTATTTTTTAAACTTCAGAAATTTTGTTTTTTATTTTTTTCCTTAAATTATGTTGTGTTTTTGAATTTTTTTTGGTTACTTTTTGTTTTATTTTATTTTGTTTAAATTTTTAAATATTACGAGCAAATTTCACTTTTTTTTTTTTTTTTTAGGTTTTATAAGTTTTTAATATATTTTTAATATTTGATTTTATTTGGCATGTTTTTTTTATTTTTTATCTTATGTTTTATTACTTGTTTTTATTTTTTTTATTTTTATTTTTTTCAATATTTGAAAATTTGTTTCTTTTGTATTAGTGTTTTTTTTTTTTCTTCAGTATTTGAATTTTTTGATATGTTTTTTATTTTTTATTGTTTTTTATTTTTACAAGTTAATTTTGTTTTGTTTCGTTTCTACATTTTTTATTGTAATTCTTATTTTATATATATTTTTTTGTCATGTTTTTTTATTTGATTTTTTATGTTTTATTATTGACGTGAAAACCACCCACATTTAAAAAAATGTACACTTAACACATTAGAAAATTTAAAGTGTAAAAAGTAAGCCCTCTAAACAAAAAGGGTTGATATTGCATCAGCACTTTTCAAAATCAAGATGTAAATCACTAACAAAAAAAATGTTCATAATAGACACATAAAAAAATTGAACTGTCATAAATAAGCCCGCATCAACACTTTTCAAAATCATCATGAAAATCACTAACATTTACAAAAAATGTTCATACTTGATACATAAGAAAATTTAAAGTGCCAAAAATATGCAAAAAAAATGTGTATTCTGAATCACCACTTTTCAAAATCGAGTGATTTCTGCTACCTTAAAAAAACGAGTACCTTTATTCTCTATTAGTCTAGCCAAGACTGACAACCATATGTCACCTTCACTTGAGTCCAAGGTGGGGGTTTTAGCTAATGTTAGAAACAATTTTAGAAAATCTCTTGGTGTCCATGTTGTATAAATTCTTCTTAACATAAGATATCTAGTCATAGTTATGCTTTGAATGGGCGAAAGACTTGCTTCCATAAGGAGGATATGGTAGGGAGTATTTCCTTTAATATTGATGTTGTAGGTTATAAATTGCTTTTAGATCTATTCAATATTTCTACTTCGCTCCATATCAAATAATAGGAGTGATGAGAGTCTCAAAGATTATCCTTCTCTTTATCCCAAATCCAATGATTTGTCGATTTATAATTGTTCTTAACCCTATAATAAGCGATCCAATCTCTGCTTATCGTTTTCTCAATTCTATAATTCAAATTGAGTTTATGATGGAGTCAATTCCTACATATAAGCTTGCCATAAATGAATGTACCATAGGTGATCATTTTGGATTTAATTATTATGAATTTTTTTTTGTCAGTATTAATGGCCATACCCATCTTAGAGCAAAAATCTTGGAAGATTCTGAGTTTATTTCCAAGATCATAATAAATTCTTGCCAAAAGAGAAATATCATCAGCATAAAGGAGAAGAGTTATGACCATACCAATAAGTGTGGGGCCAACACAACTTGCATCCTTCAAACACTGTTATAGCTTATCAATCTCTATGCCATAAAGGGTAGTTGATAAGGGACACCATTGCTTTAATTTAATATTGCATTTAATTTCTTTCGAAGAAACCTCAATTGTGTTAAGCTTGGAGATAACATTTTCATACAGTGTTGTCACAACAATCCTCAATTAAGTGTAACCATTATCTCTTATAGCCTCTTCCATAGCTTTATTTTAGAGACAATGTCAAAATATTTTCTAAAGTCAACAAACAATAGAAGAGATCATGTTTATTATTGTGGAACTCCTTTGCAATTATCATAAGAGTAACAAAATGATCCATGGTTGAATGATATCTCCTAAAACCAACTTGGCCTTTAGCTCTTTTACCATGGATTTCAAGCCAAAGGCTAATCTCCTTTTCAAAAATAAGGCAATACAACTTGGATAAAATGTGGCTAATGATAATGGTCATGTAATTATAGAGAACATGTGTATCCTCACTCTTAAAGATAGGTGCAATAAGGCTCCATGTCCTAGGTGTTATAGGCCATTTTGTCACATCTGGTAAATAGGCCTTCAAATGGATCAATAAACATCCTTTGACCTCCTTTTCATCATCCTTGCATAAAGCCCTAAGCATGACTCATTCTAATCCTTGATTTTCTATCTGAAAACACCTTGTTTCAGTTATTTTAAGGACCAACGCTTCCTGGCCTCCTACTAGACAGCGTTGACTACCAGGATGCTCCACTCTGCACCTACACTGGTCACCAGTTGGTTGCTCAGTCCTTGGGGTGCGTTGATTCTATAAATTAGGGAAAAAGAGAGAGAATCATGAAGCCTCTTCTTCCAGAAACTTCCAGGATCTGTTTTAACCATTTACCTCAGATAAAAGTCTCGAGCCGTAACATATCCTACCTTGGAGTTTTCGTACCTTATCCCTTGAGCTCATCCTCCCATCAAGAGTGGATCTCAAGCCCTAATTGGTAAAAGGATAATAATTCATGAACTATCTCCTTCACCTATATATTTACTGACATCCATAGGCAAGGGGTTTCCCTTTGGAGAGTGATTCTACCCTTATGTTTTTTTTGTAAGAGATATCATTCGATGCATTAGAGTGATTAGAGGTGCACTTTGTGACAAGGAAATGACAAGTCAACTTGGAGGAGCTCTTTTACATGCTCAACGCCTATTTTTGGTTATAACTTTTGAGGATCCTATAATCTAGGAATCAAAGTGTGTTTGCCTCTTACTATTCATCTCGGGGGTCTGTTTGCCAATTTTAGCACATGAGTCGCTATGTGTCATAGTCTAAAGGTCTATATGAAAAGAGAGTCAAAAGAGCTAAGGTTTTGTAAATATATGTGTTGTAAAGGCGGTCTTTGAACCCAAAATAAAATTTGTGAGAGTCTAAAGTCCACGAGGGGGTCATAATTTCAAAATTGTACTCAGGGGGAGTATGGACAACATAATGTATATCAAGGGAGAGAATATCTTGGTCCACACTTTGCCCTTAATGTCAAAGGGGCAGAGTGACTTGGTGTGGTTGTTGCGATCAAGTCCAAAGGGGGAGAATGTTGGCATTATGATACAGGTGTTGTCCTTGATGGTAACTCACTCAGATGACAGATCATAGTGTAGCAGGTCAATAGCAAAGAATTAATGATCAAAGAGAGGTATATGCAGGTTCACCTTGACAAAGGAGCATATACACATGGGTTAACAAACCAAAAGGAGCGTATAATGTACACACACACTTTCATGGAAGGAAAGGCGTGTATAACTTGGAAAACTAAGTTCTGGTCCAAGGTATTTAGTCCATGGTATTTTGATCCATGGTATTGGTCCAAGGTATCGAGTCCGAAGTATTGACCCTAGGTATTTGGTCCAAGGTATTGGTCCTAAGTGGTTTTGGTCCATGGTATTGAGAAATGCCTAAAACTATAAAAGGAGGAGAAGATCATTAGGCCAAAATGTGAAAGGATTGAATATCTGATGAAGTGTGAGATCCAGTATACAAGTTATGGGTTTGTGATGCTTTGCTTGATTTGAACCAAGGATGCACCTATGTGGATGATGATGGATGATGGATCGAGATCATAAGGCTTTGAATGTATTATCATTATGTGGTTTGATCATGGATAGACTAGATCTGAATTAATGAAACATGTTTATTCTATAAATGTTGTGATCTGGGTATGATTGATGTGTGGAATAGCTGCAAAGTTATGAGTTAATATTTGCAGATCTGTGTGTGGGTTCACTTTGATAAAAGTGCGTATACACACTGGTTCGGTTCATCAGAGTACCGAATATATTATGAACTTATATGATATCTAAATTTGCAGATTGTTCTGATGGATGTTGCAGAGTTCTGGGTTCTGCTCTATGTTCTAGTAACTATGTTTTGATGACTGGTCTTCAGTGATTCAGTTGTGGGTGATTCAGAGATTGATTGGTTAATGCAATAGTTATGTTTCAGTGGTGATTGATTTTGAGCTTCGACGTTGTTGATGGGTCCAGAATGAAAATTGGATGAAACGTGGCCTTCATAATATGGTGTTGTGTTCTAAGAGTATCTAGTCTGAAAATTTATGAAACGTGGTCCCTGGAGGAAGAGTGAAGGTTGGAGCCTTCAATAGGCTGGCGCATACGTACTGGTAAACATATCGGCCAGTAGAAGAGCCAAGGGGTTGGAGATCCCTTCTAGTAGTAGCCTAAAAACGAGAGAGGGTTGTAGCCTCATGTAGGCCAGTGCCTACGTACTAGTAAATATATCGGCTAGTACAAGAGCGAGGGGCTTGTAGCTCCCTTCTAGTTGTAGCTGGAGAATGAGAGAGGGTTGTAGCCTTCTGTAGGTGGCTGCCTGCATACTGATATGAGTCTGTGCTAGTACAAGATTGTAAACAGGTTTTTCTTGTATTAAAGGAAGACGACAGCAGGTGGTTTTTGTCCCGCATTGGGTTTCCACCTTATATCATGTTGTTCATGCGTGTTTCTTATTTGTGATGATCTGTTCTATTTTTACTGCACCTGGTTACTGTTTATATGGTTAATGAAGTTCTGATGCACTAATTAAAGATCAACATATGATGAATTAACTGAATCATAAGTTTACTGGATATACGCTAGTTGCATTAAACACAGTTGCGTGTACACGTGGGTTCCCTTAACTGAACTAGCGTATATGTATCTGATTATGGAAATGAAAAATTTATTGTTTTGCTAATACTAATTCACCCGCCCCCCCTCTAATTTATTTTTAATGTTAATTTTGTTATTTTTAATTTTTTAAATTTTATTTTTTTAACTTAAGAAATTTTGTTTTTTATTTTTTTCCTTAAATTATGTTGTGTTTTTGAATTTTTTTTTTGGTTACTTTTTGTTTTATTTTATTTTGTTTAAATTTTTAAATATTACGAGTAAATTTCGATTTTTATTTCTTTTACGTTTTATAATTTTTTAATATATTTTTAATATTTGATTTTATTTGTCATGTTTTTTTTATTTTTTATCTTATGTTTTATTACTTGTTATTTTTTATTTTATGTTTTATTACTTGCTATTTTTTTAATTTTGTGTTTTTATTTTTTATTGTTTTTATTTTTTTTCAATATTTGAAAATTTGTTTCTTTTGTATTAGTTTTATTTATTTATTTATTTTTTTCAGTATTTGAATTTTTTGATATGTTTTTTATTGTTTATTGTTTTTTATTTTTACAAGTTAATTTTGTTCTGTTTCGTTTCTACATTTTTTATTGTAATTCTTATTTTATATATATTTTTTGTCATGTTTTTTTATTTGACTTTTTATGTTTTATTATCGACGTGAAAACCACCCACATTTAAAAAAATCTACACTTAACACATTAGAAAATTTAAAGTGTAAAAAGTAAGCCCTCTAAACAAAAAGGGTTGATATTGCATCAGCACTTTTCAAAATCAAGATGTAAATCACTAACAAAAAAAATGTTCATACTAGACACATAAAAAAATTGAACTGTCATAAATAAGCCCGCATCAACACTTTTCAAAATCATCATGAAAATCACTAACATTTACAAAAAATGTTCATACTTGATACATAAGAAAATTTAAAGTGCCAAAATATGCAAAAAAAAATGTGTATCCTCAATCACCACTTTTCAAAATCGAGTGATTTTTGCTACCTTAAAAAAATGAGTACCTTTATTCTCTATTAGTCTAGCCAAGACTGACAACCATATGTCACCTTCACTTGAGTCCAAGGTGGGGGTTTTAGCTAATGTTAGAAACAATTTTAGAAAATCTCTTGGTGTCCATGTTGTATAAATTCTTCTTAACATAAGATATCTAGTCATAGTTATGCTTTGAATGGGCGAAAGACTTGCTTCAGTAAGGAGGATATGGTAGGGAGTATTTCCTTTAATATTGAGGTTGTAGGTTATAAATTGCTTTTAGATCTGTTCAATATTTCTACTTCGCTCCATATCAAATAATAGGAGTGATGAGAGTCTCAAAGATTATCCTTCTCTTTATCCCAAATCCAATGATTTGTCGATTTATAATTGTTCTTAACCCTATAATAAGCGATCCAATATCTGCTTATCCATTTTCTCAATTCTATAATTCAAATTGAGTTTATGATGGAGTCAATTCCTACATATTTGTATGAAGGAGCTTGCTTAAAAAAATGAGATATTGCCATAAATGAACGTATCATAGGTGATCATTTTGGATTTTATTATTATGAATTTTGTTTTGTCAGTATTAATGGCCATACCCATCTTAGAGAAAAAATATTGGAAGATTCTGAGTTTATTTCCAAGATCATAACAAATTCTTGCCAAAAGAAAAATATCATCAGCATAAAGGAGAAGAGTTATGACCATACCAATAAGTGTGGGGCCAGCACAACTTGCATCCTGCAAACACTGTTATAGCTTATCAATCTATATGCCAGAAAGGGTAGTTGATAAGGGACACCATTGCTTTAATTTAATATTGCATTTAATTTCTTTCGAAGGAACCTCAATTGTGTTAAGCTTGGAAATAACATTTTCATACAGCATTGTCACAACAATCCTCAATTGAGAGTAACCATTATCTCTTATAGCCTCTTCCATAGCTTTATTTTAGAGACAATGTCAAAATATTTTCTAAAGTCAACAAACAATAGAAGAGATCATGTTTATTATTGTGGAACTCTTTTGCCATTATCATAGGAGTAACAAAATGATCCATGGTTGAATGATATCTCCTAAACCCAACTTGGCCTTTATCTCTTTTACCATGGATTTCAAGCCAAAGGTTAATCTCCTCTTCAAAAATAAGGCAATACAACTTGGATAAAATGTGGCTAATGATAATGGTCATGTAGTTATAGAGAACATGTGTATCCTCACTCTTAAAGATAGGTGTAATAAGGCTCTATGTCCTAGGTGTTATAGGCCATTTTGTCAGATCTGGTAAATAGGCCTTGAAATGGATCAATAAACATCCTTTGACCTCCTTTTCATCATCCTTGCATAAAGCCCTAAGCATGACTCATTCTAATCCTTGATTTTCTATCTAAAAACACCTTGTTTCAGTTATTTTAAGGACCAACGCTTCCTGGCCTCCTACTAGACAGCGTTGACTACCAGGATGCTCCACTCTGCACCTACACTGGTCACTAGTTGGTTGCTCAGTCCTGGGGGTGCGTTGATTCTATAAATTAGGGAAAAAGAGAGAGAATCATGAAGCCTCTTCTTCTAGAAACGTCCAGGATCTGTTGTAGCCATTTACTTCAGATAAAAGTCTCGAACCGTATCCTATCCTACCTTGGAGTTTTTGTACCTTATCCCTTGAGCTCATCCTCCCATCAAGAGTGGATCTCAAGCCCTAATTGGTAAAAGGATAATAATTCATGAACTACCTCCTTCACCTATATATTTACTAACATCCATAGGCAAGGGGTTTCCCTTTGGAGAGTGATTCTACCCTTATGTTGTTTTTGTGAGAGATATCATTCGATGCATTAGAGTGATTAGAGGTTCACTTTGTGACAAGGAAATGACAAGTCAACTTGGAGGAGCTCTTTTACATGCTCAATGCCTATTTTTGGTTATAACTTTTTAGGATCCTATAATCTAGGAATCAAAGTGTGTTTGCCTCTTACTATTCATATCGGGGGTCTATTTGCCAATTTTAGCATATGAGTTGCTACGTGTCATAGTCTAAAGGTCTATATGAAAAGAGAGTCAAAAGAGCTAAGGTTTTGTAAATATATGTGTTGTAAAGGCGGTCTTTGAACCCAAAATAGAATTTGTGAGAGTCTAAAGTCCACGAGGGGGTCATAATTTCAAAATTGTACTCAGGGGGAGTATGGACAACATAATGTATATCAAGGGAGAGAATATCTTGGTCCACCCTTTGCCCTTAATGTCAAAGGGGCAGAGTGACTTGGTGTGGTTGTTGCGATCAAGTACAAAGGGGGAGATTGTTGGCATTATGGTACAGGTGTTGTCCTTGATGGAAACTCACTCAGATGACAGATCATAGTGTAGCAGGTCAATAGCAAAGAATTAATGATCAAAGAGAGGTATATGCAGGTTCACCTTGACAAAGGAGCGTATACACATGGGTTAACAAACCAAAAGGAGCATATAATGTACACACACACTTTCATGGAAGGAAAGGCATGTATAACTTGGAAAACTAAGTTTTGGTCCAAGGTATTTAGTCCATGGTATTTTGATCCATGTTATTGGTCCAAGGTATCGAGTTCGAGGTATTGACCCTAGGTATTTGGTCCAAGGTATTGGTACTAAGTGGTTTTGGTCCATGGTATTGAGAAAGGCCTAAAACTATAAAAGGAGGAGAAGATCATTAGGCCAAAAGATGAATTGTGAGATCCAGTATACAGGTTATGGGTTTGTGATGCTTTGCTTGATTTGAACCAAGGATACACCTATGTGGATGATGATGGATGATGGATCGAGATCATAAGGCTTGGAATGTATTATCATTATGTGGTTTGATCATGGATAGACTAGATCTGAATTAATGAAGAATGTTTATTCTATAAATGTTATGATCTGGGTATGATTGATGTGTGGAATAGCTGCAAAGTTATGAGTTAATATTTGCAGATCTGTGCGCGGGTTCACTTTGATAAAAGTGCGTCTACACACTGGTTCGGTTCATCAGAGTACCGTATACATTATGAAATATGATATCTAAATTTGCAGATGGTTCTGATGAATGTTGCAGAGTTCTGGGTTCTGCTCTGGGTTTTGATGACTGGTCTTCAATGATTCAGTTGTGGGTGATTCGGAGATTGATTGGTTAATGCAATAGTTATGTTTCAGTGGTGACTGATTTTGAGCTTCAACGTTGTTGATGGGTCCAGAATGAAAAATGGATGAAACGTGGCCTTCATAATATGGTGTTGTGTTCCAAGAGTATCTAGTCTTAAAATTTATGAAACGTGGTCCCTGGAGGAAGAGTGAAGGTTGGAGCCTTCATTAGGCTAGCGCCTACATACTGGTAAACATATCGGCCAGTACAAGAGCCAGGGGGTTGGAGCTCCCTTCTAGTAGTAGCCTGAAAACGAGAGAGGGTTGTAGCCTCATGTAGGCCGGCGCCCACGTATTAGTAAATATATCGGCTAGTACAAGAGCCAGGGGGTTGTAGCTCCCTTCTAGTAGTAGCTGGAGAACGAGAGAGGGTTGTAGCCTTCTATAGGTGGGTGCCTGTGTACTGGTATGAGTCTGCGCCAGTACAAGATTGTAAACAGGTTTTTCTTATATTAAAGGAAGACGACAGCAGGTGGTTTTTGTCCTGCATTGGGTTTCCACCTGATATCATGTTGTTCATGCGTGTTTCTTACGTGTGATGATCTGTTATATTTTTACTGCACCTAGTTACTGTTTATATGGTTAATGAAGTTATGATGCACTGATTAAAGATCAACATATGATGAATTAACTGAATCATAAGTTTACTAGATATACGCTAGTTGCATTAAACACAGTTGTGTGTACACGTGGGTTCCCTTAACTGAACTAGCGTATATGTATCTGATTATGGAAATGAAAAATTTATTGTTTTGCTAATACCGATTCACCCGCCCCCCCCTCTCAGTACTATTTCCAACAACATAGTCTCTTCTTTAAATTTTCTTTTAATCTTCTCTTGGTTACCTTCACTTTGTAATTTTTGGTTCTTCTGTAACCCTTCTTCTAGAGCTATCCTTGTCTCATCATCTGCATTAATATTCTCCTGCATGTGTTCTTCATCAATAACACTAATCAAATTCATTAGATTACCTCTCTGAGACAATATTCCTTCATTTTTCATTAGAAT
The DNA here is from genome assembly GCA_031772625.1 of Pinus tabuliformis. Classification (NCBI taxonomy): domain Eukaryota; kingdom Viridiplantae; phylum Streptophyta; class Pinopsida; order Pinales; family Pinaceae; genus Pinus; species Pinus tabuliformis. The sequence continues at coordinate 122,251,102 of CM062805.1, forward strand.
AAGATCCTGATCTTCCATCTCTATGACAGCTTTAAATGGTTGTCTTCTCTCATTGAGTCACTCATCCATAGACTACTCCTGCTATTTCTAGTCAAATTCTTCCTCTTCTGAGAAATTTTCTTTGTCACCTTTTACTTGTAGATCTTCATCTATTCTGAAGACATCTTCAAAAGGTCTCTTTCCTCCTGCAATGCATGCAATCATACACAAACTATCAGTTTTAAAAACATAAGACCTTGTGGTCTCACTTGATGCTTCAGTCATCATATCTCCTTGTTGTTCTGAATCCTTCATGTGATTCATAAGATCTTCCACAGATCTCTAGTCTTCATCTTCACCTAGAACTTCATCCTATTCTATTTCACAAATGGAAACTTCCATTCTCAACTCAGCCTCTCTGAGTTCTTCCACCAGGCTTTTCACTTGCCTCTATCATAGCCTTCTCTGTAACTTATTCCACTTCACTGGCTTTTTCTTCAAGACCCAACCTAGTCTTTAGCTTTCCTCAAGTAGCATCCTTAATACCTTGAGTTGTTCCTTCATCTCAACAATCTCTTTGTTAAGTTCCTCTTGACTCATCCTCTTTCCACTTACCTTGGCATTCTCTTTCTTCACTTTTCTTCTGTTGTGGTCTTCCTCAGAACCTCTGTTACCTCTGTTATGACTATCAATAGTCATCTTCTTCTCTATCTTCATGAGTTCCTCACTCACTTACTATGAGTTGCATTAAAGCCTCTCCAACAACAAGTCCTCCTTGTTGTCACTTACCTCACCAAGCTTTCCTCTGTACTTGGTCTTTTGGCAAGCAATTGGTTCTCTATTCTTTGGAACCTCTTTTAGCACTTCTCTCTTCTCCTTTGAGGCTTCAAATCACCTGCATCTTTTAAGAACACAACTTTCCTCTTATATTTCAATCACAAATGAAATACTAGGTTTTGACCACCTCTTCTTTCACTCATAAACTCTTATTAGCTTTCTTCATCCCTTAGCATTTCTATCCACATCTTATGTGGAATTGCTTTTGTGAGCTACAACAATACCTCTGCAGTAACAAGTCTCCTTCTTTCCTCATATGCCTTCTTTTTCACATTTTTTTTAATTCATTCAAAATGTACTCAGCTCCATTATTGCTCTTGAGAGTCTTCACCTTCTTTCCCGTTTATTTATCAACCACTACTTTGAATTCTGTGAACTTACAGAATGTCTCATCCTTCTTCTGCATGAAAAAAATCCAACACTTTCTTGAGAAGTCATCAATAAAAATGACAAAATATTTGTGCCTGGTAGTGGAGGCTGTCAAGAAAGGTCCACAAACATCAAATTGGATCCTTTCAAGGATTGCATGTGATTTTTTATCCCGATCATGGAAGGTGGATTTTGTGTACTTTCCCAAAGTACATCCTTTGCATACATCCTACTACTCAAGTGCTCCTTTGGGGAGGCTTGTGGTTATTTGCTACATGATCTTGAAAGCACCATGATGCAAATGGCCAAGAATTCTATGCCAAATTTTATCGACATCGTGGCTCTACACGTTATTCATCTTTGTTCTCAATGCAACATAATCCTCCACTTCTAACTTGTACAGGTTCTTCACACAAACCCTAATCTCCTTCACCTATCTTGTGGATATGTGTCTTAGGAATGCCTTTCCCTTGCTGAAGATCACATCATAAACACGGTATTCCAAAACTACAACAAAGATGATATTTTTGTTTAGGCTTAGAACAAACATAACATCTTTGAGCATGAGGGGGGAGCCTAACTCCCTATGAAATTTGACTATACCAGTCCTAGTCACACTATACCTTCCATCATCCCCCATATCAATGTGCATCTACAAGTATTTTTTCTCCAGGTCACTAATAAATTCTCTATTCCCCGCTATATGGAATGAGGCATTTGAGTCCAAGTACCATATGATCCCCATCACCGTGCCAGCCATGCATGCAATGAGGGTAAATTCAAGCTCGAATTGTGAAGCCAAAGATTCACCTGTTTCTCATCCCGAGGTCTTATTTCTTGTCTTCTTGTGAGGACACTTCATGGCATAGTGCCAAAATTCATGAAAATGGAAGCATTTGATTGTTGCAAATATTTCCTCTTGCCCCCTTGATTGGATTTTGGTTTGGATTGGGATTTCTTCCCTTTTCCCTTCTTTACCTTTCCAGCCAATGTAAATTTTTCTTCATCCTTTTCCTTGGATGAAGTCCCATTTCTAGTATTATGCATTATTCATCCAGAACCAAGTCGAACCATACGTCTCCCAACTTAGTAGTTTCTTCCTCCCATTAACCGAATCTTGATAGTTATGACAACTCTTGCGAAGGCCCAGAAGGGCTAGAGCTACTGAGTCTTCTTCAGGAACATTGACACCGACCCAACCAAATTCATCATGAAAATGTGAAAACTTGCTCAGATACTACTGAATTGAATCATTCCTCTGCATCTTGATACTTCAAAGTTTATCCTTGAGCGTAAGCTTCATGTGGTTACTACTATTCTCGAACAATTGTTTCAGTGCTTTCCACATTGCGAATGTAGTTTATTTACCTTGGAAATTTGAGAAAATATGATCCTGTACTACCACCAAGATGATTCTCCTCGCCTTGGCTACATCTTTCCTCCACCGAGACAGGTTCTGGGCATCATATTCTTGAGGTTTTGCCACATTTTTCTTGATGTATTCTAGCAACCCATGGTCATCCAACAATACCTCCATGCACTCCTTCCATGCAACAAAATTTGAGGTGCCTTCCAAGGCATACTCTAGCCTTATTCCATTGAAATCCATCTTCTCAGGCCTGAAGAAAACTTGCAACAACGATCTCCAAATTCTGACCTCTGAGAACCAACTTTGAATTTCCTACTCTAATGTGAAACCTGCTCTGATACCTTGTAGAAATTAGGTTGTAGATTCAAAACTACTCATGAAATTTTCTAAATCACAAGAATCAAAGCTACTCTATTGCTTTGTGGAAGTTAATTCACAATCTAAAACAAAAATCATAGACATGAAAAAGGAAACATCACACATGCCCAAATATTTATCTAAGGGGAAGCAACTACTCAAAATCCCTTCCTATCTATATTTCATTAATCAAAGAATAAAGATGAATACATATGCTTGCTCAAGCATGAGCACAACCTACAAGTGTATCGTATATCTCTCTACCTGACTGACTGACTCTCACCGACACTTAGCCAATTTTCAAGCCCTCCAAGCTCCTATTTCCTTACGTTGTTGGAAGACACAATGGTAGGCGATCTGGTAGATGTTGTGGACATTGTGGTTCCCATATTGGGTTGCGGGCTATTGGAAAACCATAGTGCTGAAATGGAAATAACAATGGAATAATCCAACTGATCTAATAAGAAAAAGGCCAGACAAAGTGGGTCCCATATTGGAACACCAGGTCATCATAGCACTTAAGTGTTAAAATGGACTAGGAATAAATCTATCTAAGGTGTGCAGTCTCGAAGTAATATGAAATTACCTATTACTTGAAGATTGCTAGGATCGTCAATAGTATAAGACCATGGTTATAGCTCTAGTTCAGAACCCCCAGTCGCGAGGTGCTAAGTGATAGTTTTTAAGAGCTTTGAGTCTCAAGACATCAGTCACGATACACAAGCTTATTATGTTTATAAAGAAAGGATTAGACCTGATCTATCAATGCCCGATGTGTTAAAGCCATTGATTACAACATATGGTCATAGGGAACATTGAATTTGGCCCTGAGAGTTGGCTTTCCATCATCTCATCAATGTGCTTGGAAAGAATAGAAGTGAAATAAACCAATGTCTAAGATGTTTGGGTAACAATCACAACTCATGATCACGAAAAAGAGTACTTGTGAAAGATAAAGTGCTCAGGTATGAAAAGGTGTCGATAACAACCCAAAGGAGAATAAGATCATGAAACAGATTATAAATATGAATAGGTAGTTAAAGTATGTTATGTGGTGATCAAAGAATATGATAGAGCATATATGCCATCAGAAAGCCTGAGCGTGGTGAGCACATGTGTAAGAGAAGCATGAGCATGTGGAGAGAACATGAGTGAAGTGGATGTGAAAACTATGCAAGAGGAGTGGCGAACTATAGATATATAGTTCAATAAGAGACGAAACAGAAAGCACAGTGAGAGTGTGTTACTAGATTTGAGAAAACACATGTAAACATAGTGTGTATATAAGAGAAGTGTGAGGTCTAGGCTTGTAAAGGAGAGTGAAGAATAAATAGTTGTACTAGGCAATGTAATGTGATATGGTCTTATATATCACATTCATTTTAAAGCCTCTTTTTATAATGAATGTAATGTATGAGTTGTCCTAGGACTAGGTATCCTTAGTATATAGGAGACAAAATATAGAATCATAAAAAAATGATGCAATGAAAGATTATAGCCTACATAAAAATATAAAAATAGAAATATAATCACTCAATATCTATGGCTTAATAAAATATTTTATGGTTAACATGGAAATTATATAGGGCTTAATGTGCTCGACCCCTTCAAACAAGCATAATCCTTAACACTTGACTATATATAGGTGTTTCTGCATGAATAAATCATCTTCCCATGTCACCTCTTCCACTAGTAGGTTCTTACATTTTAAGAGCTACTCAATAATTACTTGATCTCTCAATTGCTTAATAATCCTTATTTGTAGGATTGTTTGTAGTTCTAGTTTGTGGGATTTTTTATAGTTTTATTTTTCTTAATAAACCTCTCAATTAATCTTTGCTAAAATAGTTTGGACTGAGATCTTATAACCGAGTTGTTTCTTTAAGAATGATAGAAGACTAGATGTACACATGAAGATGGAGGCAACTTTAATTTGTAACCCATACTTCCAGTATAGGTGTGAGATCCAGTATACAGGTTTGTGATGATTTGCTTGATTTGAACCAAGGATGCACCTATGTGGACGATGATGGATGATGGATCGAGATCATAAGGCTTGGAATGTATTATCATTATGTGGTTTGATCATGGATAGACTAGATCTGAATTAATGAAGCATGTTTATTCTATAAATGTTATGATCTTGGTATGATTGATGTGTGGAATAGCTGCAAATTTATGAGTTAATATTTGCAGATCTGTGCGCGGGTTCACTTTGATAAAAGTGCATCTACACACTGGTTCGGTTCATCAGAGTACCGTATACATTATGAAATATGATATCTAAATTTGCAGATGGTTCTAATGGATGTTGCAGAGTTCTGGGTTCTGCTCTGTGTTCTAGTAACTGTGTTTTGATGACTGGTCTTCAGTGATTCAGTTGTGGGTGATTCAGAGATTGATTGGTTAATGCAATAGTTATGTTTCAGTGGTGATTGATTTTGAGCTTCAATGTTGTTGATGGGTCCAGAATGAAAATTGGATGAAACGTGGCCTTCATAATATGGTGTTGTGTTCCAAGAGTATCTAGTCTGAAAATTTATGAAACGTGGTCCCTAGAGGAAGAGTGAAGGTTGGAGCCTTCAGTATGTTGGCGCCTACGTACTGGTAAACATATCCGCCAGTACAAGAGCCAGGGGGTTGGAGCTCCCTTCTAGTAGTAGCCTGAAAACGAGAAAGGGTTGTAGCCTCATGTAGGCCGGCGCCTACGTACCAGTAAATATATCGGCTAGTACAAGAGCCAGGGGGTCGTAGCTCCCTTCCAGTAGTAGCTGGAGAATGAGAGAGGGTTGTAGCCTTCTATAGGTGGGTGGCTGCATACTGGTATGAGTCTGCACTAGTACAAGATTGTAAACAGGTTTTTCTTATATTAAAGGAAGACGGCAGCAGGTGGTTTTTGTCCTGCTTTGTGTTTCCACCTTATATCATGTTGTTCATGCATGTTTCTTATGTGTGATGATCTGTTCTATTTTTACTGCACCTGGTTACTGTTTATATGGTTAATGAAGTTCTGATGCACTGATTAAAGATCAACATATGATGAATTAACTGAATCATAAGTTTACTGGATATACGCTAGTTGCATTAAACACAGTTGCGTGTACACGTGGATTCCCTTAACTAAACTAGTGTATATGTATCTGATTATGGAAACGAAAAATTTATTTTTTTGCTAATACTGATTCACTCGCCCCCCCTCTCAGTATTATTTCCTACAACATAGTCTCTTCATTAAATTTTCTTTTAATCTTCTCTTGGTTACCTTCACTTTGTAATTTTTGGTTCTTCTGTAACCCCTCTTCCAAAGCTATCCTTGTCTCATCATCTGCATTAATATTCTCCTGCATTTGTTCTTCATCAATAACATTAATCAAATTCATTAGATTACCTCTCTGAGACAATATTCCTTCATTTTTCATTAGAATAAGATCCTGATCTTCCATCTCTATGACAACTTTAAATGGTTGTCTTCTCTCATTGAGTCACTCATCCATAGACTACTCCTGCTATTTCTAGTCAAATTCTTCCTCTTCTGAGAAATTTTCCTTGTCACCTTTTACTTCTAGATCTTCATCTATTCTGAAGACATCTTCAAAAGTTTTCTTTCCTCCTGCAATGCTTGCAATCATACACAAACTATTAGTTTTAGAAACATAAGACCTTGTGGTCGCACTTGATGCTTCAGTCATCATATCTCCTTGCTATTCTGAATCCTACATATGATTCATAAGATCTTCCACGGATCTCCAGTCTTCATCTTCACCCAGAACTTCATCCTGTTCTATTTCACAAATGGAAACTTCCATTCTCAACTCAGCCTCTCTGAGTTCTTCCACCAAGCTTTTCACTTGCCTCTATAATAGCCTTCTCTGTAACTTATGCCACTTCACTAGCTTTTTCTTCAAGACCCAACCTAGTCTTTAGCTTTCCTCAAGTAGCATTCCTTAGTACCTTGAGTTGTTCTTTCATCTCAACAATCTCTTTGTTAATTTCCTCTTGACTCATCCTCTTTCCATTTACCTTGGCATTCTCTTTCTTCACTTTTCTTCTGCTGTGGTCTTCCTCAGAACCTCTGTTACCTCTGTTATGACTATCAATAGTCATCTTCTTCTCTGTCTTCATGAGTTCCTCACTCACTTACTATGAGCTACATTAAAGCCTCTCCAACAACAAGTCCTCCTTGCTGTCACTTACCTCACCAAGCTTTCCTTTGTACTTGGTCTTTTGGCAAGCACTTGGTTCTCTATTCTCTGGAACCTCTTTTACCACTTCTCTCTTCTCCTTCGAGGCTTCAAATCACTTGCATCTTTTAAGAACACAACTGTCCTCTTATATTTCAATCACAAATGAAATACTAGTTTCTGACCACCTCTTCTTTCACTCAAAAACTCTTATCAGCTTTCTTCATCCCTTAGCATTTCTATCCACATCTTCTGTGGAATTGCTTTTGTGAGCTGCAACAATACCTCTGCAGTAACAAGTCTCCTTCTTTCTACATATGCCTTCTTTTCCACATTTTTTTAATTCATTCAAAACGTACTCACCTCCATTATTGCTCTTGAGAGTCTTCACCTTCTTTCCCGTTTATTTATCAACCACTACTTTGAATTCTGTGAACTTACAGAATGTCTCATCCTTCTTCTGCGTGAAAAAAATCCAACACTTTCTTGAGAAGTCATCAATAAAAATTACAAAATATTTGTGCCTGGTAGTGGAGGCTGTCAAGAAAGGTCCACAAACATCAAATTGGATCCTTTCAAGGATTGCATGTGATTTTTTATCCCGATAATGGAAGGTGGATTTTGTGTACTTTCCCAAAGTACATCCTTTGCATACATCCTACTACTCAAGTGCTCCTTTGGGGAGGCTTGTGGTTATTTGCTACATGATCTTGAAAGCACCATGATGCAAATGGCCAAGAATTCTATGCCAAATTTTATTGACATCGTGGCTCTACACCTTATTCATCTTTGTTCTCAATGCAACATAATCCTCCACTTCTAACTTGTACAGGTTCTTCACACAAACCCTAATCTCCTTCACCTATCTTGTGGATATGTGTCTTAGGAATGCCTTTCCCTTGCTGAAGATCACATCATAAACACGGTATTCCAAAACTATAAAAAAGATGATATTTTTGTTTAGGCCTAGAACAAACATAACATCTTTGAGCATGATGGGGGAGCCTAACTCTCTATGAAATTTGACTATACCAGTCATAGTCACACTATACCTTCCTCTGCATCTTGATACTTCAAAGTTTATCCTTGAGCGTAAGCTTTGTGTGGTTATGAATTGAAACCCATATTTATTCTCCAGGAGTAGCCATATTTGTCGGGAGCCCTTGCAATTTAGAAATAAATGAAAATTGTCTTCCTCGTCTGATCTGCAAATGGGACATATACCAGGACCCTGTCAACCACGCTTTTTTAAATTCTCCCACGTAAGATTTTTATTATGGAAAGATAGCCATGAAAATAAGACCATTTTTAATTGACACCCATCTTTCCAGAAAATGCTCGGGAAGGAGCAGTCACTTGGATGTTGTCTATCACTTGGATGTTGTCTATCACTTGATTCTATAAATTAGGGAAAAAAATAGAGAATCATGAAGCCTCTTCTTCCATAAACGTCCAGGATCTGTTGTAACCATTTACCTCAGATAAAAGTCTCGAACCGTATCCTATCCTACCTTGGAGTTTTCATACCTTATTCCTTGATCTCATCCTCCCATCTAGAGTGGATCTTAAGCCCTAATTGATAAAAGGATAATAATTCATGAACTACCTCCTTCACCTATATATTTACTAACATCCATAGGCAAGGGGTTTCCCTCTGGAGAGTGATTCTACCCTTATGTCGTTTTGGAGAGAGATATCATTCGATGCATTAGAGTGATTAGAGGTGCACTTTGTGACAAGGAAATGACAAGTCAACTTGGAGGAGCTCTTTTACATGCTCAACGCCTATTTTTGGTTATAACTTTTTAGGATCCTATAATCTAGGAATCAAAGTGTGGTTGCCTCTTACTATTCATCTCAGGGGTCTATTTGCCAATTTTAGCACATGAGTCGCTATGTGTCATAGTCTAAAGGTCTATATGAAAAGAGAGTCAAAAGAGCTAAGGTTTTGTAAATATATGTGTTGTAAAGGCGGTCTTTTAACCCAAAATAGAATTTGTGAGAGTCTAAAGTCCACGAGGGGGTCAGAATTTAAAATTGTACTCAAGGGGAGTATGGACAACATAATGTATATCAAGGGAGAGAATATCTTGGTCCACCCTTTGCCCCTAATGTCAAAGGGGCAGAGTGACTTGGTGTGGTTGTTGCGATCAAGTCCAAAGGGGGAGATTGTTGGCATTATGATATAGGTGTTGTCCTTGATGGCAACTCACTCAGATGACAGATCATAGTGTAGCAGGTCAATAGCAAAGAATTAATGATCAAAGAGAGGTATATGCAGGTTCACCTTGACAAAGGAGCATATACACATGGGTTAACAAACCAAAAGGAGCGTATAATGTACACACACACTTTCATGGAAGGAAAGGCATGTATAACTTGGAAAACTAAGTTTTGGTCCAAGGTATTTAGTCCATGGTATTTTGATCCATGGTATTGGTCCAAGGTATTGACCCTAGGTATTTGGTCCAAGGTATTGGTCCTAAGTGGTTTTGGTCCATGGTATTGAGAAAGGACTAAAACTATAAAAGGAGGAGAAGATCATTAGGCCAAAAGGTGAAAGGATTGAATATCTAATGAAGTGTGAGATCCAATATACAGGTTATGCGTTTATGATGCTTTGCTTGATTTGAACCAAGGATGCACCTATGTGGATGATGATGGATGATGGATTGAGATCATAAGGGTTGGAATGTATTATCATTATGTGGTTTGATCATGGATAGACTAGAATTGAATTAATGAAGCATTTTTGTTCTATAAATGTTATGATCTGGGTATGATTGATGTGTGGAATAGCTACAAAGTTATGAGTTAATATTTGCAGATCTATGTGCGGGTTCACTTTGATAAAAGTGTGTCTACACAGTGGTTCGGTTCATCAGAGTACCGTATACATTATGAAATATGATATCTAAATTTGCAGATGGTTCTGATGGATGTTGCAGAGTTCTGGGTTCTGCTCTGTGTTCTAGTAACTGTGTTTTGATGACTGGTCTTCAGTGATTCAGTTGTGGGTGAGTTAGAAATTGATTGGTTAATGAAATAGTTATGTTTCAGTGGTGATTGATTTTGAGCTTCAACATTGTTGATGGGTCCAGAATGAAAATTGGATGAAACGTGGCCTTCATAATATGGTGTTGTGTTCCAAGAGTATCTAGTCTGAAAATTTATGAAACGTGGTCCCTGGAGGAAGAGTGAAGGTTGGAGCCTTCAGTAGGCTGGCGCCTACGTACTAGTAAACATATCGGCTAGTACAAGAGCCAGGGGGTTGGAGCTCCCTTCTAGTAGTAGCCTGAAAACGAGAGAGGGTTGTAGCCTCATGTAGGCCGGCGCCTATGTACTAGTAAATATATCGGCTAGTACAAGAGCCAGGGGGTTGTAGCTCCCTTCCAGTAGTAGCTGGAGAACGAGAGAGGGTTGTAGCCTTCTATAGGTGGGTGCCTGTGTACTGGTATGAGTCTGCGCCAGTACAAGATTGTAAACATGTTTTTCTTATATTAAAGGAAGACGGCAGCAGGTGGTTTTTGTCCTGCATTGGGTTTCCACCTTATATCATGTCGTTCATGCGTGTTTCTTATGTGTGATGATATTTTCTTTTTTTAGTGCACCTGGTTACTGTTTATATGGTTAATGAAGTTCTGATGCACTGATTAAAGATCAACATATGATGAATTAACTGAACCATAAGTTTACTGGATATACGCTAGTTGCATTAAACACAGTTGCGTGTACACGTGGGTTCCCTTAACTGAACTAGCGTATATGTATCTGATTATGGAAATGAAAAACTTATTTTTTGCTAATACTGATTCAGCCGCCCCCCCTCTCAGTATTATTTCCAAAAACATAGTCTCTTCTTTAATTTTCTTTTAATCTTCTCTTGGTTACCTTCACTTTGTAATTTTTGGTTTTTTTGTAACCATTCTTCCAGAGCTATCCTTGTCTCATCATCTGCATTAATATTCTCCTGCATTTGTTATTCATCAATAACATTAATCAAATTCATTAGATTACCTCTCTGAGACAATATTCCTTCATTTTTCATTAGAATAAGATCCTGATCTTCCATCTCTATGACAACTTTAAATGGCTGTCTTCTCTCATTGAGTCACTCATCCATAGAGTCCTCCTGCTCTTTCTAGTCAAATTCTTCCTCTTCTGAGAAATTTTCTTTGTCACCTTTTACTTCTATATCTTCATCTATTCTGCAGACATCTTCAAAAGGTCTCTTTCCTCCTGCAATGCCTACAATCATACAAACTATCAGTTTTAAAAACATAAGACCTTGTGGTCTCACTTGATGCTTTAGTCATCATATCTCCTTGCTGTTCTGAATCCTTCATATGATTCATAAGATCTTCCACAGATCTCCAGTCTTCATCTTCACCCAGAACTTCTTCCTGTTATATTTCACAAATGGAAACTTCCATTCTCAACTCAGCCTCTCTGACTTCTTCCACCAGGATTTTCACTTGCCTCTATCATAGCCTTCTCTGTAACTTATGCCACTTCGCTGGCCTTTTCTTCAAGACCCATCCTAGTCTTTAGCTTTCCTCAAGTAGCATCCTTAATACCTTGAGTTGTTCATTCATCTCAACAATCTCTTTGTTAATTTCCTCTTGACTCATCCTCTTTCCATTTACCTTGGCATTCTCTTTCTTCACTTTTCTTCTGTTGTGGTCTTCCTCAGAACCTCTGTTACCTCTGTTATGACTATCAATAGTCATCTTCTTCTCTATCTTCATGATTTCCTCACTCACTTACTATGAGCTGTATTAAAGCCTCTCCAACAACAAGTCCTCCTTGTTGTCACTTACCTCACCAAGCTTTCCTCTGTACTTGGTCTTTTGGCAAGCACTTGGTTCTCTATTCTCTGGAACCTCTTTTACCACTTCTCTCTTCTCCTTCGAGGCTTCAAATCACCTGCATCTTTTAAGAACACAACTGTCCTCTTATATTTCAATCGCAAACGAAATACTAGGTTCTGACCACCTCTTCTTTCACTCAGAAACTCTTATCAACTTTCTTCATCCCTTAGCATTTCTATCCACATCTTCTGTGGAATTGCTTTTGTGAGCTGCAACAATACCTCTGTAGTAACAAGTCTCCTTCTTTCTACATATGCCTTCTTTTTCACATTTTTTTTAATTCATTCAAAACGTACTCACCTCCATTATTGCTCTTGAGAGTCTTCACCTTCTTTCCCGTTTATTTATCAACCACTACTTTGAATTCTGTGAACTTACAGAATGTCTCATCCTTCTTCTGCATGAAAAAAATCCAACACTTTCTTGAGAAGACATCAATAAAAATGACAAAATATTTGTGCCTGGTAGTGGAGGCTGTCAAGAAAGGTCCACAAACATCAAATTGGATCCTTTCAAGGATTGCATGTGATTTTTTATCCCGATCATGGAAGGTGGATTTTGTGTACTTTCCCAAAGTACATCCTTTGCATACATCCTACTACTCAAGTGCTCCTTTGGGGAGGCTTGTGGTTATTTGCTACATGATCTTGAAAGCACCATGATGCAAATGGCCAAGAATTCTATGCCAAATTTTATCGACATCATGGCTCTACACCTTATTCATCTTTCTTCTCAATGCAACATAATCCTCCACTTCTAACTTGTAGAAGTTCTTCACACAAACCCTAATCTCCTTCACCTATCTTGTGGATATGTGTCTTAGGAATGCCTTTCCCTTGTTGAAGATCACATCATAAACACAGTATTCCATAACTACAACAAAGATGATATTTTGTTTAGACCTAGAACAAACATAACATATTTGAGCATGAGGGGGGAGCCTAACTCCCTATGAAATTTGACTATACCAGTCCTAGTCACACTATACCTTCCATCATCCCCCATATCAATGTGCATCTACAAGTATTTTTTCTCCAGGTCACTAAAAAATTCACTATTCCCCGTTATATGGAATGAGGCATTTGAGCCCAAGTAACACATGCTCCCCATCACCGTGCCAGTCATGCATGCAATGAGGGTAAATTCAAGCTCGAACTGTGAAGCCAAAGATTCACCTGTTTCTCATCCCGAGGTCTTCTTGCTTGTCTTCTTGTGAGGACACTTCGTGGCATAGTGCCAAAATTCATGAAAATGGAAGAATTTGATTGTTGACAAATATTTCCTCTTGCCTCCTATTGTGCTCTACAACAAACCCCCATTTCATACAAATTTTATTCTCAAAACTATAATATGAAATGGGTCCCTTTTTATTTAAATTCGTATCAACTTATTATTATTCAAAAAGGTCCGAAGCAAAATAAAAACATTATAAAACCTTTTTTGATAATCCAATTGATCGTTCTTATAACATATAAATGAGTAATCTTTTATCATTGCGATAAAGCGATCGCAAGATCGCATATCGCAATGACAAGGCAGGCATGACTTAAAAGACCCATTGATTTTCTCCGACACGACAACGCACAAAAGGCTATCGGATATCGGCAATGACGAGTTGTCATAACAAAAGCCCCTTTGCTCTGATGTGATGCGATATCGCTATCGGGATCGGAGATGTACCATGCATGCTTTTCAAAGCCCTCAGTTAATACTCGCGATGTGAATTGGTGATATCGCTATCGGAAATCGGGGATTCCGAAAGGAACCAATATAACGATTTAAGCTTTCCCTCAACGGCCGATCGCGATAAAGCTAAAAGCGCGGATTTCAAAAAGGATTGATAAAGCCGGGATATTACGGTTAATTAGTATTAAAGGCCTTATCTTCCCGATAGCGATTCACTTATGCTCAACTGCCAAAACATCAAAGCCACGTTTGAATGAATCATTCGACCAATAAAACGATATGATGAGCATTTGAAGGATTGGCAGGTTTAAATGGCCATTTAATGAAATAGTAAGTCTAAAATCTCTTCACAGATTGTATCCGCGGCCACCTTAAGTTAATCCTCCATCATGCATTGATTAATATATCTCGTTCATATTTGGTTTGCGCCACCAATTCTCCGCATTACGTTCATTTTCACTCCTGTGCAGAGCTCTTTTGAAGCAGTAAATTCAAGCAGAATGGGGAAGAAGTCTAAGAAGACCGCAACAGCTTCCGCTTCGCCAGCCACAGGACAACCCACCGCTGATCCAGGAACAAAATGAAAAGGATTGATATCCGACACTACATGTCTAGGACTCGACAAAACTACTTGGCAAAGCACCTATAATTTAATAGAGGCCGAACGACCCGAGGTAACAGCAGTGCAAGCCACAACAGATACGACTCGAAAATCTGATGCTACTCTAAAGGATTTAGCTGACTCTTTCCTTCATCAGATAGCATCCCGGGAACAAATTCTCCCATATACAGATGTAGTGAGGTGGGCAATTGAAGAAATCCCAATCACGAACAGAACATTTTTCACCATGGATGGGAGAATCTTCGGTTCATTTCAACCTGATGATTTAAGGCAAATGTACCATTTTCCTGTACTGGAGAAGAAGTACAAAAGGCGTGCTTGGAAAAGTTCGGAAATGAGAACAAAATTGAATCCGAACCTATTCGGGATTGGCGGCAAAATCCAACAAAACACAAGCATGAGTCTTTGGGTAAGTACTCTATTGATTCTTTGTGTTCTCCTTATTGTTACGCCAGGATAATGATGTGTAGATTGTGGGGGTTGCATGATTCCGCAAACTTCACTATAGAAATGGTTCCTTTGATGGAGGCAGCATGTAATAGTGAGATAATGGATTGGGCAACTGTACTGTCTGATAAGCTAGCAACCGCAGTCCTTGAGTTTAGAAGCAAATCCCGCATTACTGAAAGGTTTATTCCCGCATTCTACTATAGTGCCTATATCTTGGACACCTTGTGTTTTAATTCTAAATTTCCTGTGCTTGGATGGAGATGGACTCCACAAGACCCCATGCCCATTCATATATACCATCAGAAGTTGTGGAAAGCTCACTATAAGCACCATTTATATCAAGTTTTCAATGGTTTTATGTTACCCATTCACTATTTTATTTTTGATAAACCTGCTCCTAAGATTTCCTACCAAGCAAGAGTTGACTTGACATCCATAGGAAGATGGTTCGGAGAAGAAAAATTCACCTATGTAAGGGTTTTCGGCAACCAAGCCAAACCTCATGTCCTCCCTCTGTACATACCTGATAAACTGTTAGCCAGGGAGGTAGCCTATCAGATTACATCCGAAGGAGTTACACAGACTCTAAGGAGAAAAAAGAAGCAGGTTTGGCCTCCTTTTCCTCTAAGATGCGGTATCTATGCTCTGCATGACTTTAAACATGCAGAGAAAGAAGATGATAAAATTAAGGCACTAGGTCTAGCAACTCTCCCTAATAGGCAATTTGATCCAAACAAAGTCGCCTGTAATGCACTTGAACAGGAAAAATTGACTAAATTTGACCATAAAGAAGATATGCTCGATGACCTGTTCTCCTCAGCCGAGTCAATGTCCCAAGTTAAATCACTGGCCAGAATGGAATATAAGGATGACGGGTTAGTTGAATTTAACAGACTTAGAGAACAGAGGTTGCAAACTCTGCCTCTAGATCTGTTAGGAATGACCCCAACGACAGAATGAAGCGAGCCTGAGCAACGACTTACTAAGGAACCTCCTGCTACATCAAAAGAGCAGGAGGAAGTGCATGCAAAAGAGCAAGAGGAAACCCATGCAAAAGAGCAAGAGGAAACCCAGCGAAAAGAGCAAGATGCCACTTCAAAGAAAAGAAGTGCAGATGCCACAAAAACAAAGGAAAAGGTATCGACAAGGAAGCCAGCTACAACGGTTTCCCAAAACCAACCTTCAACCTCAAATATGCCCTCAACATCTAAAACATTAGTAGTATCCGATTCAATGGATTACAATATTGTTGATGATATGAAGAAAACTAAGGCAAACATTACTATGTTTGAACTTAGTAAACTAAAACATCAGCAGAAATTGCTTCTCAAAGAATTGAATGATGTTCCTTCCTCACCTCTTCCCAGTGCTAAAGCTGCAAATGATTCAGGACAACCACCTTCTAGCAGGATTGAAGCTCCTAATACGATTTTGATTGGAGATAGATCCACTTCCCATACTCCTTTCCTATTAACCTATGAGATTTATAATCGTAATCTGCACAATTGTTTGATTGATTTAGGGGCATCCTCAAATATAATGCCAGCTTTGGTTTGTTCCAAACTGAACATTGAACCCCAGAAATCTGCAATTCACATTGTACAGCTAGATAGAACTAAGGTACAGGTTGTAGGGGAAATCAACTCCGTAACGATCAGGTTATCGGCCGATCCGCGAGTAGTTCAAAGAATTGATATCCTAATTGCCGATATACCTGAATTTTATGGTTTAATCTTAAGTAGGGATTGGTTCGAAAATCTCCATGGGTATATTTCTACTGATTGGTCCCATATGTGGCTACCCTACAATGGAAAGCCAAATCAAATAAAAATCAATTGGGAAAAGCACATGACCCACACTGTCACAGAGTTCGAACAGGAAAATCAACCCATAGCATTTAATAACAATATCTTAGGGAATTATTCGTCGGAATCATTCTTTGGAAACTTCACAGCCCAACCATCTCCTTTCTCAGTAAACAATTTTTCATCTCAGATAAAAAATTATTCACAAACAGATAGGTCAAAATGTTTTGGTGATACTGAGAAAACTGTAAATACAATTGTAGAGAATTTTTTATTTTGGTCTTTATATTTTGATGGCTCTAAATCTAATGAAGGCTCGGGAGCAGGATGTATCTTGGTTAGTCCGCAAGGAGAAAAAACAATGCTGTCCTGTAGGTTAGAATTTGAATGCACAAACAACACAGCTGAGTATGAAGCCTTAGTCCAAGGATTGTACAAAGCAATCGGCCTTAAACTGCAATATTTGAAAGTATTCGGTGATTATGAAATTATTGTCAAATAGGTGAGAAATACGATTCATTGTCTTTCAAATCACCTGAAGCATTATCAATCGCTGGTGCAAGAACTCACCTCGCACTTTTAAGCATTCAATATCTCTTCCATTCCCAGGTCTCAAAATTCGGCAGCCGACTTGCTAGCCAATGTTGCTTCCAAACTCCTACCTTCCAAAGATTATAGCCCAGCTAGATTTTCAGTAGAATTGCTTTTTAAGCTGTCAATTCCTGACAATGTCACTAATTGGAGAGTTTTTAATCACGATGAAGACATTTTACAATTCCTGACTTCTGAAAAATCCTATGATGATCAGATTATAGAGGAGAACGATCATGATCTTTAAATGAGAGAAAAGCATGAAGAAAACTCAATACCGAATCCTGTGGTGAAACTGGAGGATCTTTGTGACATTAAAGACAGATTTAAACCTGTGATCAATACAAAGCTCCATAGTTCCACCTTGAGGTTTGAGTTGATTAATCTTGGCACTGAACAAAATCCTCAAAACATTAATCTAGGATTAGTACTTTCTCTGGAAGAAAAAAGGGCATTCATTAGTCTATTAAGGAAAAACAAACATGTCTTCGCTTGGAAGTATGATGATTTAAAGACGTATGATACATCTATCATCTAGCATACTATTCCAATGCTCGCAGAACAAAAAACAGTTCAACAAAAGCTCAGGAAAATACATCCGAACCTAGAGAGTCAAATTAAAACTGAACTTAATAAACTCTTAAAGGCCAAGATTATTTTTCCCGTTTGACACTCGAACTGGGTCTCCAATATGGTGCCTGTTACGAAGAGAAATGGCGATATCAGGATTTGTATAGATTTCAGAAATCTAAATAAGGCAAGCCTAAAAGACAATTTCCCATTACCTAATATGGAGCAGATACTCCATTTAGTAGCAGGCTCTGAATTGATGTACTTTTTAGATGGTTTTTCAGGATACAACCAAGTTTTGGTCCATCCTGATGACAGACTTAAAACTACATTCAGGACAAAGTGGGGGACTTATGCTTATCAGAAGATGCCTTTTG
Organism: Pinus tabuliformis; assembly: GCA_031772625.1. Lineage (NCBI taxonomy): Eukaryota > Viridiplantae > Streptophyta > Pinopsida > Pinales > Pinaceae > Pinus > Pinus tabuliformis. The sequence continues at coordinate 122,269,166 of CM062805.1, forward strand.
GACTGATTAATGCAGGAGCCACGTTCCAAAGAGTGATGGATATAGCTTTCAAAGAATTGCTCAATAAAATAGTAGCTGTCTACTTAGACGATATTACTGTATTTTCTAAAAAGAGAACCAATCATTTGCATGATTTGAACCAAATCTTTCAACGCTGCAGAAGGTACGGTATTTCACTCAATCCTAAAAAATCCTTCTTTGCTCTTGACCAAGGAAAGCTTTTGGGATTTATTGTCTCCAAAGATGGCATTTATATAGATCCGAGTAGGATCAAAGAGATCTCTGAAATCCCTTTTCCTCATAATAACAAATCCACACAGTCATTTTTAGGCCAAATCAATTTTGTTAAAAGATTTGTTCCAGACTTTTCTCACATCATTTTTCCGCTACAAACTATGATTAAGAAAAATTCAGTTTTTAGATGGGGATCAGCAGAAAAGGAAGCGTTTGATTTAATCAAACAATCAATTATTAATGCCCCCGCTTTAAATAATCCTAATTTTTCTAATCATTTCACATTGTATACTATCGCATCTGATTTGTCTTATGCAGCAGTACTCACTCAGATTAATGATCACAACTTGGAAGCACCCATTTCATTCTATAGTTCAAACTTGCAGGGTGTTGAACTGAATTATTCCGAAGTAGAAAAACAAGCCTTTGTTGTATATAAAGCTGTCAAACATTACAGACCCTTCCTTTTAAAAGCCCATACAAAAGTCATAGTTCCTTTCTCTGCAGTAAGGCAACTATTAATCCAAAGGGAATGAGGTGAAAAAAGGGCAAACTGGGTTATAGCACTTCAAGAATATGACTTGGAAATCAAGCCAGCAAAGATTGTTAGAGGCCAAGGTTTTTGCAGGTTATTGGCAGGAGCATCAAACATTCAACAACCAGGTGATACAGAACATTTCGAATAAATCAATCAGATAAGTATTATTGATTCTGAATCACAATATGCAGACTTGATCTTTTATTTGAAAAATGGATATGCACCCCCTAACCTGTCTTATAAAATCAAGAGGGCCATTAGATTGAAAGCAAGAAATTTCACAATTGTTGATGATGTACTTTTTAGGCAAAATTATGATTCAATCTTATTAAGATGCCTAGAAAAACATGAAGCACAAAAGGTTTTGCAGGAATTACATGATGGACCAGCAGGAGGACATTTTGGAGCTGACACAACAGCCCACAAAATCATTCATGCTGGATATTATTGGCCCACCCTGTTTAGAGATGCTCATGAATATGTAAGGAAATGCCAAAGTTGTCAAACTTCTAGTGGAAGACAAAGAAAGTCAGCTTTCCCTTTGCAACCAGTCAACATTGAACAACCATTTCAGCAATGGGGATTGGACATCATCGGAGAAATCACTCCACATTCTTCTTAACAGCATAAGTATATCCTTACTGCCACGGATTATTTTACTAAGAGGGTTGAGGAAATTCCGTTGAAGACAACAAATTCTGAGGCAATTACAGAATTCATAGATCAATTCATCATTACCAGGTTTGGTGTCCCAAATGCTCTTGTTTTTGATAATGCATCTTATTTCTCAGGCAATGCTATGTTTGATTTCGTTATTAAAAGAGGATTTAAATTGAAATATTCTGCTAATTACTATCCCCAAGGTAACGATTTAGCAGAATCTACCAATAAAAATGTAATTAAGATTAGTAAGCGAACTATCGAACAGAATCATAAAAAATAGCATAAATCTTTGATATTTGCACTATGGGTTGATAGGATAACACACAAAGCTTCCATAGGTTCTTCTCCATTCAATCTTGTGTATGGAAAAGAAGCAGTACTACCAACAAATCTTGTCCTTCCTTCTCTAGCCCTAGTTCAGTATATTGAGGAAAGCCCTTCCTCTTCTATCCAACTTAGACATGATCAAATCCTAAAATTAGAAGAGGAAAGAGAAAAATCCAAGATTATTCATGCAAAACATCAGCAAATTATCAAGTCATCCTTTGATTCAACTTCATCTGGTTCAAAACAATTTCAAGTCAGTTATTTAGTTCTGAAATGGGACAAAGCCCATGAGGATAAAGGAAAACATACCAAGTTCGAGAAAATGTGGCTTGGGCCATTTCAGATCTGCAAGAAGATAGGCCATTTGACCTTCATATTACAAGATTTATCAGGTTTGAGAGATTCTCTCCCTATTAATGGCCTTATCTTAAAGAAATTCTTCAATTGAGGAGGTAACCCCTTCTCCCTTTTAGTTTACGAAAATTTGTAGTTTGTAGGACCATTAGGAAATAAAGTTGTAAGGTATCTTCCATTGACCTTTGCTGTATGAAAATGTTGCTCAAGGAAGTAGTATTGATATTTGCTTTTAAAATAATAGAAGTCTTAGACAAAAGGGATAATTTCTAGGAAACTAGGTATAATTGCATTCTGAAACTGCATTTCAATTGTTGTGAACTCTTCTCAAAATTTAGAAATATTGTAAATCATTTTATGTTTTCAAATTGGTCACAAAAAAAAAGGTTATCAATATCAAAACAGAAACTAATCCAATTTCAGCATCTTCAACTCTTACCTTGTCATCCATTCTCTCTTAAGGAGAAAATTGTCCATCCCATTCATCAAAGTTTGTAATTACTCAGAGTGTAATTCTAAAATATTTGATATAAAAGATAAGAGGTCTTATTACAAGCCTGCTTACCATGATCATCGGGAAATAGTTTAACCGACATTACCAACACTGCATACCAAAACAGGGTAATGGCTTATTATAAAACAAGGGGTCTCATCACGAGCCAACTTGTTCGGTTAGATTACTACCAGTGAATGGCATTGTCACTCAACTGGCCACCAAAGCAGGACAATGACTTTTTATCTTGCAAAATAACAGGAAAGTAAAAGAAATACAAAATATGAAAGCATGTTTTGAATTCATTCTGTTAATTATACTCTGAAGTGGATGGGATAACCATTCTGTTAATTATACTCTGAAGTGGATGGGATAATGGATAGTAATATGGTTAAAAGGTATCCCTGTCGAAACTATGAACGTTTGCTGGCAGTAGAGGCTCTACCTATGACAGACGAGTCAATTCTAAAAGTTGATTTGGAAAGGTTTTCCGTTTTATCATTATCAACCAATAAAGGCCAATTTAAAACTTAGAATGTATCTAATTTTAAACAATAGAGGAAATTAGCAAATATAGTTTTATTTTATTTGGAATGCATATATACCTAGTTATATTAGAATTTTCCTCTTTGATGAGATTCCTATTTAGAGAAAGTTTAAGTATTTCAGTACTTTTCAGAGATAACTGTTTCTTCCAGCAAATCGCCAATTGTTGTGCTCTACAAGAACCCCCCATTTCATACAAATTTTATTCTCAAAACTATAATATGAAATGGGTCCCTTTTTAATTAAATTGGTATCAACTTATTATTATTCAAAAAGGTCTGAAGCAAAATAAAAACATTATAAAACCTTTTTTGATAATCCAATTAATCGGTCTTATAACATATAAATGAGTAATCTTTTATCATTGCGATAAAGCGATCGCAAGATCGCATATCGCAATGACAAGGGAGGCATGACTTAAAAGACCCATTGATTTTCTTTGACGCGACAACACACAAAAGGCTATCGGATATCGGCAATGACGAGTTATCATAACAAAAGCCCCTTTGCTCCGATGTGATGCGATATCACTATCGGTGATCGGAGATGTACCATGCATGCTTTTCAAAGCCCTCAGTTAATACTCCCAATGCGAATTGGCGATATCGCTATCGGAAATCGGGGATTCCGAAAGGAACCAATATAACGATTTAAGCTTTCCCCCGATGACCGATTGTGATAAAGCTAAAAGTGCGTATTTCAAAAAGGATTGATAAAGCCAGGATATTACGGTTAATTATTATTAAAGGCCTTATCTTCCCAATAGCGATTCACTTACGCTCAATCGCCAAAACATCAAAGCCACGCTTGAATGAATCATTCGGCCAATAAAACAATATGATGAGCATTTAAAGGATTGGCAGGTTTAAACGACCATTTAATGAAATAGTCAGTCTAAAATCTCTTCACAGATTGTATCCGCAGCCACCTTAAGTTAATCCTCCATCATGCATTGATTAATATATCTCGTTAATATTTGGTTTGCACCACCAATTCTCCACATTACATTCGTTTTCACTCCTGTGCAGAGCTCTTCTGAAGTAGTAAATTCAAGCAGAATGGGGAAGAAGTCTAAGAAGACCGCAACAGCTTCCGCTTCGCCATCCACAAGACAACCCACTACTGATCCAGGAACAAAAAGAAAAGGATTGATATCCGACACTACATGTCTAGGACTCGGCAAAACTACTTGGCAAAGCACCTATAATTTAATTGAGGCCGAAGGACCCGAGGTAACAGCAGTGCAAGCCACAACAGATACGACTTGGAAATCTGATGCTACTCTAAAAGATTTAGCCGACTCTTTCCTTCATCGGATAGCAGCCCAGGAACGAATTCTCCCATATACAGATGTAGTGAGGTGGGCAATTGAAGAAATCCCAATCACGAACAGAGCATTTTGCACCATGGATGGGAGAATCTTCGGTTCATTTCAACCTGATGATTTAAGGCAAAGGTACCATTTGCCTGTACCGGAGAAGAAGACAACAAGGCGTTCTTGGATAAGTTCAGAAATGAGAACGAAATTGAATCCGAACCTATTCGGGATTGGAGGCAAAATCCAGCAAAACACAAGCATGAGTCTTCGAGTAAGTACTCTGTTGATTCTTTGTGTTCTCCTTATTTTTATGCCGGGATAATGATGTGTAGATTGTGGGGGTTGCATGATTCCACAAACTTCACTATAGAAATGGTTCCTTTGATGGAGGCAGCATGTAATAGTGAGATAATGGATTGGGCAACTGTACTGTCTGATAAGCTAGCAACCGCAGTCCTTGAGTTTGGAAGCAAATCCCGCATTACTGAAAGGTTTATTCCCCCATTCTACTATAGTGCCTATATCTTGAACACCCTGTGTTTTAATTCTGAATTTCCTGTGCTTGGATGGAGATGGACTCCACAAGACCCCATGCCCATTCATATATACCATCAGAAGTTGTGGAAAGCTCACTATAAGCACCATTTATATCAAGTTTGCAACATTTTTATAAACCCGCTCCTAAGATTTCCTACCAAGCAGGAGTTGACTTAACATCCATAGGAAGATGGTTCGTAGAAGAAAATTCACCTATGTAAGGGTTTTCAGCAGCCAAGCCAAACCTCATGTCCTCCCTTTGTACATACCTGATAAAATGTTAGCCAGAGAGGTAGCCTATCATATTACATCCGAAGGAGTTACACAGACTCTGAGGAGTAAAAAGAAGAAGGTTTGGCCTCCTTTTCGTCTAAGATGCGGTGTCTACGCTCTGCATGACTTTAAACATGCAGAGAAAGAAGATGATAAAATTAAGGCACTAAGTCTAGCAACTCTTCCTAATAGGCGATTTGATCCAAACAAAGTCCCCTATAATGCACTTGAACAGGAAAAATTGACTAAATTTGACCATAAAGAAGATATGTTCGATGACCCGTTCTCCTCAGCCGAGTCAATGTCCCAAGTTAAATCGCTGGCCAGAATGGAATATAATGATGACGGGTTAGTTGAATTTAACAGACTTAGAGAACAGAGGTTGCAAACTCTGCCTGTAGATCTATTAGCAACGACCCCAATGACAGAATCAAGCGAGCCTGAGCAGCGACTTACTAAGGAACCTCCTGCTACATCAAAAGAGCAGGACGAAGTGCATGCAAAAGAGTAAGAGCAAACCCATGCAAAAGAGCAAGAGGAAACCCAGAGAAAAGAGCAGGAACAAAGCAGCATAGAGGCGAATGTAGATGCCCAGATTGACCCAAAATTACTCCAGGAATGGCAGCAATTCGACTCAATCATCAGCAATCTCGAGTGCTCGAAGGAAGCCGAAACATCAAAAGCGGCTGACACACAGGAGACAACATCTAAACAGGTTCCCATTGGAACCAGCGGCCTACCCAATTCTACAGAAGTAGAGATAATTCCTAAGGATACCTCTGATTAGATTGTTTTGCAAGTAGAAGAAATTCCTCCCTTAGATGTCTTTTACAGCACAAAGCACAAAGCTGTAGTAAAACGACAGCGGAAAAGGAGAAGGACTGATACACCTTCCCTATTCCCTGAACAAACAGTGATGGTCAACGTGGTTTGGAAGGAGGAGTTTGATCCCTCTGATAACCTAACAAAACTGTCCCAATATGCTGGAGCCTATTCGGCAGCCACCATAGATAAGGCATCAGAGGTGAGTAATTTATTAAAAGAAAAAGACCAGGAAATCTTTTTGCTACAAGAACAACTATCGGAGGCACAACAGAAGGCAGAGCAAGCAGAACGACAATTGTTTACACAACAACAAATAAATAATCAATTGAATAAACAATTGCAGGAAGAGAAACAGAGAATTGATTCCAGTGCAGTTCAAAAGCAGAAAGAGCTGTCGGAAGAATTGGCACAACTAAAAGCAATGAATGAACAAATGCTGAAGTCAAAAGATGAGAAAATTGCTCAACTATCAGCCCAAATAGAGAAAACCAAGAATCTTCCACAGCCAGCTGAATTCAGAGCAGAGGCATTACAGATAAACAAGGCATTGGTAACACAGATAAAGCTGTTATGTCAAAAAATCGCCCAAGCAGAACCTTTATGTGACTTAACAACATCAATAGGTGATAAATCGGCTGATGCTAGAATAGACTTGGAGCAGGCCGATGAGACCTTGACTAATTTTCTTGAGTGGCAAGACACTGTTGAGGGACAGGCAGCTAATTTTCCAAAAATCTTGGAATCGCATAAAGAGATATTATTTACAGAATGGCAGTCCCAGTTAATGAAAGCAGAGAGAGCAGTTTCAAGATGCAAACTAACCACAAGTAATTTGGTTGAATTGATTAATGATACTCTCTACTTATCTAACCTGATTTCTCAATGTACCCCAGGTAAATTGACATCGGCTAAAACATTGGAGCAGTCATGTTATCCAGAGCTGGAGAAAAATGGGATATTAATTGCAGGAATTAACAGTTTGACATGGGACACCTATTGGTTGTTCTTAGTCAAACCATACAGCTAGAGCGCCGCCCTCAAGTGCCTCACAGATGCAATTGGGTGTATCATTCCCGATATACAGGATGCCACCTATGCTGCCCAACTCAATTCTCATCTCAACCGACCACCAGAAGTGGAACCAATGCTTGCGATATGCCAGCTCAGGTCTAAAGGCAAACAGCCTACGTGATGAATCATGTTGCCGACTGCTAGATTTCCGCGAGGAAGATATTCAGAATCAAGTTGTACCAATTAAATAAGATTTTAGTTTCATAGTTAGTTAGTTTTAATAAAGTATTTATAGACCCGTTCATGTATTTAGAAAGGGTCGTAAGTTTTTGTATATGACTTAAACCTGAAGTTGCACTACTGTACTTCAGGCATATTCTTTTATAAAGACTGAGCCAATTATTCTGATTTTGATAACGAATCTTTTATGTGAATGTGCACTACTGCCTTTGTTTAAAAGTGTTTCTGCGTCGAAAGAAGGAATCCAAATAGCGATTGATATTGGGAGTGATTTGCAGCTCATAAGGTACTATTATCTATGTTTGAGTTCATTCCTTTTATGTGAATTGTTGTTTGATCGCTCTTGCTATTATCAGATATATGCATGTGTTTTAACAGCATTCTTTATACTTTCCACTATTGGGTGTTTACAACATGCTTTCCTTTTAATCATACATGTATCAGTAATATAAAAAAATAGGTGTAACAATGTTTTAATCACTTTGTTCAACTATTTGAACAAAGTAATCATTAAGTAAAGGAATATCTATGTTTATTGCTTAGAGTCATCTATATGCCTATCAATGAATAGAGATTATCAAACGTTGCACTCCAAAGAATAGAAGCCTCCCGGGATAGAATAGTTACTTATATTTTCGTTGATAGATTAGGTCATCCATTCATTATCATTTATTAGAAATCAATCACTCATCCATCCCCTTTTATTCATTATTGGGAAATTGGTCCCATTATATCCTGTCGGAGCCACCATTCCAAACAGAAAAGGAGCTATATTAAGGTTCGGACCGGGTCGTTATCCCCCAATGTTGATAAAACGATTTTCGAGGCATCAACACCCCCTTGACTGGATTCTGGTCTGGGTTGGGATTTCTTCCCTTTTCCCTTCTTTGCCTTTCCAGCCAATGTAAATTTTTCTTCATCCTTGCCCTTGGATGAAGTCCCATTTCTAGTATTATGCGTTATTTCATCCAGAACCAAGTCGAACCATACGCTCTCCCAACTTAGTAGTTTCTTCCTCCCATTAACCGAATCTTGATAGTTATGACAACTCTTGGGAAGGCCCAGAAGGGCTAGAGCTACTGAGTCTTCTTCAGGAACATTAACACCGACCCAACCAAATTCATCACGAAAATGTGAAAACTTGCTCAGATACTGCTGAATTGAATCATTCCTCTGCATCTTGATACTTCAAAGTTTATCCTTGAGCGTAAGCTTCGTGTGGTTACTACTATTCTCGAACAATTTTTTTAGAGCTTTCCACATTGTGAATGTAGTTTATTTTCCTTGGAAATTCAAGAAAATATGATCCTGTACTACCACCAAGATGATTCTCCTCACCTTGGCTACATCTTTCCTCCATCGAGACAGGTTCTGAGCATCATATTCTTGAGGTTTCGCCACATTTTTCTTGATGTATTCTAGCAACCCATGGTCATCCAATAATACCTCCATGCAATCCTTCCATGCAACAAAATTTGAGGTGCCTTCCAAGGCATACTCTAGCCTTAGTCCATTGAAATCCGTCTTCTCAGTCCTGAAGAAAACTTGCAACAATGATCTCCAAATTCTGACCTCTGAGAACCAACTTTGAATTTCCTACTCTAATGTGAAACCTGCTCTGATACCATGTAGAAAATAGGTTGTAGATTTAAAACTACTCATGAAATTTTCTAAATCACAAGACTCAAAGCTACTCTATTGCTTTGTGGAAGTTAATTCACAATCTAAAACAAAAATCATAGACATGAAAAAGGAAACATCATACATGCCCAAATATTTATCTAAGGGAAAGCAACTACTCAAAATCCCTTCCTATCTATATTTCATTAATCAAAGAATAAAGATGAATACATATGCTTGCTCAAGCATGAGCACAACCTACAAGTGTATAGTATATCTCTCTACCTGACTGACTGACTCTCACCGACACTTAGCCAATTTTCAAGCCCTCCAAGCTCCTATTTCCTTACGTTGTTGGAAGACACAATGGTAGGCGATCTGGTAGATGTTGTGGACATTGTGGTTCCCATATTGGGTTACGGACTATTGGAAAACCATAGTGTTGAAATGGAAATAACAATGGAATAATCCAACTGATCTAATAAGAAAAAGGCCAGACAAAGTGGGTCCCATATTGGAACACCAGGTCATCATAGCACTTAAGTGTTAAAATGGACTAGGAATAAATCTATCTAAGGTGTGAAGTCTCGAAGTAATATGAAATTACCTATTACTTGAAGATTGCTAGGATCGTCAATAGTATAAGACCATGGTTATAGCTCTAGGTCAGAACCCCCAGTCGCGAGGTGCTAAGTGATAGTTCTTAAGAGCTTTGAGTCTCAAGACATTAGTCACGATACACAAGCTTATTATATTTATAAAGAAAGGATTAGACCTGATCTATCGATGCCCGATGTGTTAAAGCCATTGATTACAACATATGGTCATAGGGAACATTGAATCTGGCCCTGAGAGTTGGCTTTCCATCATCTCATCAATGTGTTTGGAAAGAATAGAAGTGAAATAAACCAATGTCTAAGATGTTTGGGTAACAATCACAACTCATGATCATGAAAAAGAGTACTTGTGAAAGATAAAGTGCTCAGGTATGAAAAGGTGTCGATAACAACCCAAAGGAGAATAAGATCATGAAACATATTATAAATATGAATAGGTAGTTAAAGGATGTTATGTGGTGATCAAAGAATATGATAGAGCATATATGCCATCAGAAAGCCTGAGCGTGGTGAGCACATGTGTAAGAGAAGCATGAGCATGTGGAGAGAACATGAGTGAAGTGTATGTGAAAACTATGCAAGAGGAGTGGCGAACTATAGATATATAGTTAAATAAGAGATGAAACAGAAAGCACAGTGAGAGTGTGTTACTAGATTTCAGAAAACACATGTAAACATAGTGTGTATATAAGAGAAGTGTGAGGTCTAGGCTAGTAAAGGAGAGTGAAGAATAAATAGTTGTACTCGGCAATGCAATGTGATATGGTCTTATATATCACATTCATTCTAAAGCCTCTTTTTACAATGAATGTAATGTATGAGTTGTCCTAGGACTAGGTATCCTTAGTATATAGGAGACAAAATATAGAATCATAAAAAAATGGTGAAATGAAAGATTATAGCCTACATAAAAATATAACAATAGAAATATAATCACTCAATATCTATGGCTTAATAAAAGATTTTATGGTTAACATGGAAATTATATAGGGCTTAATGTGCTCGACCACTTCAAACAAGCATAATCCTTAACACTTGACTATATATAGGTGTTTCTGCATGAATAAATCATCTTCCCATGTCACCTCTTCCACTAGTAGGTTCTTACATTTTAAGAGGTACTCAATAATTACTTGATCTCTCAACTGCTTAATAATCCTTATTTGTAGGATTGTTTGTAGTTCTAGTTTGTGGGATTTTTTCTAGTTTTATTTTTCTTAATAAACCTCTCAATTAATCTTTGCTAAAATAGTTTGGACTGAGATCTTATAACCGAGTTGTTTCTTTAAGAATGATAGAAGACTAGATGTACACATGAAGATGGAGGCAACTTTAATTTGTAACCCATACTTCCAATCCTCTGCAACACCTTAAATAAGGGCCATAATACCTTATTGGTAATTTATTGAGTCCTTATTTTGTTGCTCGAGAGATATTTTTTATATCATTGTAGTCTCACAAATACCCAATCCCCTACCTCAAATTCACTTTCACTACGATGTTCATTTTCTTGTTGTTTCATTGATCTGAATTTGAAACTACTTGTAAATGGTTTGCAAGGTATTCAATTTTGATATATACATGTTTAAAAGATGTCCATGTCTTGCAGAAAGAAAACAAATGAAAATTTCAGCTGTTCATGACCCATTTAAGTATAGCAGATTTATTTCCTTTTACTGTTTAACACACTAAAACGAATTTGTTCTGCAAAATAAATCAACCATAGATGCAAAAGAAGTTGGTGAAGCAGTTCACCCCTCCTGGGCTATGTCTGCTGGGTCCAAGGCTCTCAAATGGGCCTGTCCTTGTTTTAATTAAATGCTCAAATTGAATATACAACTGAATAGAAGCATCTACAAGTGGAATAGCTGGTAAAAACAGATTCAGAACACTTGAATCCTTCAGGATTGACTACTGGTTCACCTCCAATGGATACCTGCAACCCTATACAGTTCTCCCAATACTAGGCCCTGGTGGCTCCTAGAACTTCCACGGCTCCAAAACCTCTGCAAATGACCTCAGATGGCTGTAAGACCTGCACCAATGGCTTCATAAGGTCGAAAAAAAAAAAAAAAAAAAAAAAAAAAAAAAAAAAAAATTCGTCCAAAACCACCTTTCCTAGCCAAAGTTATGGCCAATTAAAGATTCCCTCCAGTTTGGCCTAAAAAAACTCCAGCTAACTGTAGTTACGGCCAGATAGGCCAGCCAAATATGGAGCGGCCACCAAATTTGGCGCGCTCCGCCAAAATATCCGCCAAATCCTGACCTGACCGCTGGATTTAACTATCAGTCTTTAATGCACATGTGAACAGTTCCCAGCGGTTTTGGGTTTACCTCGGATTGCGCGCTGACTGTTTAATTGTGTTGGCGGTTGGGGCTTAAGCCCTAGGTTCTGGGCCCTAGGTCGCATGGTATGGGGGCTGGCCCCCGTCGGGCCCCACCCAAAGTAATTTTAAACTTCAAATAAATTTTTTTTCGCCCATATAACAAGAAGTGCTACCGTGGCCTAACGGTAAGGCGTGGGAGTGTTGTAACATAGGTCGTTTGTTCAAACCACAATCCGACCACAATTTTAACAATGCACATACCTTGCTGACGTCACCTTGGGCCACGTGGCAGCCTCTGGGCCTGTCACGTGGCATCCTACCATTCGCTGTCCAAAAGGAATATTCCCTGGAATATTCTGTGGAATATTTTTTTTTTTTGAAAAATTCAAAATTTCAATGTTACTGAGAAATTCTTCTTTTTGCCATAACTTTCTCATACAGCGACCGTTTTTCGAACCGTTCATGGCATCAGAATCAGGAGGATGAGCACTTTCCAGTCGTTCCATTTTGATTCAGTTCTGAGCATTTTAAATTTTGAGCATTTTACGACACTTAGGACATGAGCACCTGATCACGCCTCCCCATGGGAAGCTTTTGGACCCCAAAAGCCTTCAACTACCTGTTAAAGAGGTGAGGGTACAGTTCCCTCACTCTGTCCACCTCCATCCACTTTGCCTTGTTCGGTTTGCTGCCTTTGAAACCAACTCGAACATAATCTACACTGCCCCTCCTTGAAGTGCGTGTCCTTCTGTCAAGGATTGTATCTTCTTTCAGCTCATCTAAGAATTCTGGCGAGAAATCTTCTATAGATGGCAGCTAAACAGCACTTTCATGATCAGCAATCAAAGGAGGTTCATACAAATGTAAGTTCTCCACATTGACAACAGAATACATTTGCATGTAGGAAGGCAAATCTAATTGAAAAGCATTATTTCCAACCTTCTTGAGGATTTTGAATGGACCATAACGAATAGGCTTCAGCTTTTTACCTTCTCCTTGCATCCTTTCCTTACTAATGTACAGCCATACCTCATCCCCTTCTTGAAACTTGTGATTGAATCTATGCTTGTCGTGTCTTTCCTTGTACTTGCCTTGACTCTTCTCAAGTTGTTCTTGAATTTGTTGATGTATTTGCTGAATTCTTTCAATGAATGAATGAGCTTTGTTAATATCACTATGTCCCTCAATGGCAACATCTTTCTCAAGAATGAAATCAAGAGGTGATTTTGGCAAGTAACCAAAACAACCTTCAAATGGTGAGGTGTTTGTGGAAGAGTGCTTGGCACGATTGTAAGCATGCTGTATGTAGTGGAAATGTTCATCCCACAGCTTGGAATGCTTGCTGCAATAACCTCTCAAGAGGTGCACAATGGTTCTATTCACAACTTCTGTTTGTCCATCTATTTGCGGATGGAAAGCAGTACTTTTCTTCAACTTTGTGTCCAACATCTCCCATAGGTTGGACCAAAAATTCCCCACAAATCTGGAATCCCTGTCACTAATAATGGAAGTAGGCAAACCAAAGTGAATCCATACATGATGAAAAAATAATTCAGTAGTTATAGTTTTCTTACAAGGCATAAGTATACACATTTTGCTGAAACGATCAACTACTACATATAAATAATCATGCTGCTTTCTAGATTTTGGCAAACCTCCTACAAAATCCATAGAAATGCTCTCCCATGGTCTAGAAGGTACCGACAAAGGAGTATACAAACCAAGCTTCCTATTACTAGGCCTGCTTGTAGCACATAATGAACATCCTCTTATGAACCTTGAAATAGAATCTACCATGCGAGGCCAATAGCAATACCTCTATAGATGTGCAACTGTTTTGCTTACCCCAAAATGGCCAGCAATAAGAGAAGAATGAGCTTCTCTTATGACATTTATTCTCTCCCCCTGTGGTATACACAACTTGCCCAAATGAAACAGCAAATTGTTATGCATGTGATAGTCATTTTCCTCTACATGATTCCCTTTACTCAAGTTAGCATACACATCTTTAAAGTCATCATCAGATGCATATTGTTCTATGTAACTATCATGTACAATGGAATCATTCTTAAGTAAAATAATAGCACCAATAATAGGCCCTGAAAGCATATCAACAACCTTATTCAAAGTACCTTTCTTGTACCTTATTACCAAATGGAACTGTTGCAAGAAGCTCATCCATCTGAAGTGTCGTGACTGTTGTAACTTGCTTTGTGATTGCAAGTACTTTAAGGGTTGATGGTCGGTATGTATAACAGTTTCTTTGCCCATCAAATAGTGTTTCCACTTTTTGATGCTTTGTACCAATGCATACAACTCCTTATCATATGTAGGATAATTTACAACAGCACCATTAAAATTTTCAGAATGAAAAGCAGTAGGCTTACCATGCTGTAGAAGAACTGCACCCATGGCATAATCACTAGCATCGGTTTGTATCTCAAATGGCTGTCTCAAATCCGGTAATGCAAGGACCGGAGCTGAATTAATCTTCTCTTTCAAGGATTCGAAAGATTTTTGCTGCTTGCCTCCCCATTGTAAAGCATGCTTCACACTTGTCACTGCATGCATAGGAGCTGCTATAGAAGAGAAGTTAGAGATGAACTTCCTCCAATATTTAGCTGCACCCAAAAGACTTCCTACCTCTGTTATGGATTTGGGAGTAGGCCTCTTCACAATAGCCTCAATCATAGCAAGATCAATTCTCAAAGCACCTCCTCCTACTATGTGTCCCAAATAAACCAAAGAAGTATTTCCAAATTCATACTTTGACATTTTAAGAAATAACTAATTCTTCTTCAAAACATCAAGTACTTTCCTAACATGCATGACATGATCTTCTCTAGGCTTGCTGAAAATTAAGATGTCATCTAAGTAGACAATAACGAAATCATCAAGAAAAGGACGCAAGACATCATCCATTACCCGCATGAAAGTTGCAGGTGCATTGCACAAACCAAACGACATAACAAGCCACTCAAAGAGTCCTTGTTTGGTTTTAAAGGCTGTCCTCCAAATGTCACTTTCTTCAATTCTTACTTGATGATATCCACTGCGCAAGTCTAACTTAGTGAAATATCGAGCATCTTTCAGCTGGTATAGAAAATTATCTATCCTTGGGAGTGGGTAACGATTCTTTACCATTATCTTGTTCGAGGCCCTGAAATCAACACACATACGCCAAGTGCCATCTTTCTTTGGAATCAATACAATCGGTGACCCACATGGCGAAGTACTTGGCCTTATGAAACCCTTGTCCAACAAGTCCTTGATTTGCTTCTTTATTTCAGCATTCTCCATAATATACATGAGGTACATGTCTACGTTTGGAAGAGGACAATCTGGATGCAAATGGATTTCATGCTGAATCTCCCTCTTAGGAGGCAAACCTGTTGGCTCCTGAAACATCTCATGATATGCATCAACTACATCATACAGTTCTGACTTAAGTTTTGGATCACAATTGTCAAATGACTCATGATTCACATCAACCTTGGGCTTAATCATAAGAAGAAAAAAATTCTTACTTGAATTGACCAGCCTTTTTACCTGTCCTGCATTCACCATCGCTATATTTGTCTTCTTGCGATGAGCTCTAACAATGAACTCCTTGCCATCTTTGAAAAGATGATATTTGTTTTCATGGCGATGAAAGATAGCTTTCCTGTCAAACAAGTAAGGACTTCCCAAAACAATTCCTGCTATATCAAAAGGTACCACATCAAGTTCAACTGTGTCAATAAAATGTGCAGTAATTGCAAAGCGCAATGTGCACTTTCTTGAAACTTGTAAATTTGCATCCTTGCAAATCCATCCAAGTGGATATGGCTTCAGATGTGGAACGGTCTCAAGTTTAAGCTGCTTGACCAAGTCCTCTGATATAAGGTTTGCTTGTGACCCACTATCAAAAAGTGTGTCAGTTTTAGTATGTTTTGAAATCACCCTCACATGAAACAGTTCAATTCTTTCTTCCTCATTAGGAGCTTGTACATGGCAGTTTGAGGTACTAGTGCTGGCTTGAGTTTCAATTTCTTTTCCCTTCAAGTTTTTCAAACCCATGGCTGCAATTTTGGTTTCATCACCTGAATCATCCCCTAAATCTTGTGGTGTAGATGTAGTAGCAACAGTTTTCTGTTTCCCTTTGGATTTGTTAAATTGTGGTCTTTTTTCAGGATGTAATTTCCAAGAGTTTTTCTCCTCATGGCCTCGTTTAGAACAATGTTTACAGATCACTTTCTCACTCTCCTGTTTGATAGATGCATTCTTTTTGCCCTTTACCTTTGAGGTTTTCTCTTTGTTTTTCCCTTCGGGGGCTTGTTTCTACCCTCTTCAAATGTGTTTTTTCCCCTTGCCTCTAAATGTGTAGCTCGGACACAAACCTCGTCCAGGCTAGTAGGGTTAAACATCAGGATGGTGTGTCTAAGGTAGCTATGCAAGCCACCAATGTATTTCAGCAAGGTTTCCTGGGTCTGTAAATATAGCCCTAACAAGAGAGATCTTCTCCTGAATTCTTGGGTGTAGTCTTGGACACTCTGACCCTTAAGTTGTCCGAAATTTTTCCAAAGTTCATAATGGCTTTCTGCATGTGAGCAAGAGGATAAAACTGTTTTTTAATGGCTAATAGAAATTCAAGCCATGTTAAGGTAACCTTACCAAATTTCTTGATCTCCTCTTTAGTCTTGGCCTCCCACTAGACTAATGCTCCTCCATCCATTCTCAAAGAAGCCAACTGAATCTTGGTGGCATCATCATGCATATTCTAGATCCTCAAGTAAACTTCAAACTGCCTAATCCAGTTGTCAAGCTTTTTTGCATTCACTTCACCATTAAACATAGGTAATTCGAATTTTACATCAACCTTCAAAAAAGGACCTTTTCCAGAGGATCTATGCTTATGCACAGAAGAAGAAGACGAGGATGAAGAGGAAGAAGGTGACGATGGGGGTGGGGGATCACCATTACCTCCATGTCCTTTCTTGGAATGATCATCATCCTTCTTACCTCCTGAAGAGCCCTCTCCTTCATGTGGATGTTTGGACCCTTCTCCAGCCAATTTCTCATTTCTTTCTTGGTACAATATCCTCACCATTTCAGTGAGGTCCAAGAAAGCCTTTCTGAAGACTCTTTCTTCTTCTTTTGGATTTATGTCTGCAGGAATTTCTCCTTCATGTGCAGACATTCTTGAAGCTTCTGCTGAGACTCTTGAGGGTGAAATTGAAGGTGGAGGTGATGGATCTCTGGCCTTCCTTGACTGAGGATTCTCTCGTTCTCTAGTCAACTGTCCTTCCCCTCTTTTAAGTTTCAACTTGGTAAGCATCAATACTTGCAAGACAGTTAGAAGATCTTTGCACAAAAACAATCAAAAGACAACTACACCAGAGATTGACTGAAAGAGCATTTATCTACTTTGAAATTTTAGAACAAGAGCATTTCGAAGGCTTCCTGGCTCGTTTAAGGTTCTGTCTATAGCTTATTTGACTGCTTTTGATACAAAGAAACAACAACATAGCTCTGATACCAACTTGATCTGAATTTGAAACTACTTGTAAATGGCTTGCAAGGTATTCAATTCAGATATATACATGTTTAAAAGATGTCCATGTCTTGCAGAAAGAAAACAAATGAAAATTTCAGCTATTCATGACCCATTTAAGTATAGCAGATTGATTTCCTTTTACTGTTTAACACACTAAAATGAATTTGTTCTGCAAAATAAATCAACCATAGATGCAAAAGAAGTTGGTGAAGCAGTTCACCTCTCCTGGGCTACGTCTGCTGGGTCCAAGGCTCCGAAATGGGCCTATCCTTTTTTTAATTAAATGCTCCAATTGAATATACAGCTGAATAGAAGCATATATGTTGTGGGGAAAAATGCCTATGCAGGACGATCCTATCCACCTAAGGCGTGACAGTGCCTTAGCAACAAACAGAGACAGCTATTCTAGTATTCTTCCTTTATGAATTAAGAATGAAGAGAGATAGATGGACTAACCGGTGTCTTCCGTTTGTCCCTCGATCCGGTCTCTCTTCTCTTTGAGGGTTCCCAGCTACTTGCCTTCTCGCTCGCCCAGCTTCTAGAGGTTTCTGCAAGATCACAAGAAGAGAACACTACACAAGACATGGATTCATATTCATAACTAGTTCAGGATTAGAAATAAACTAAACATACTAATGCAATCATACATCAAAGATACATCAGTACATAGGAGAAACCAAGATAGCTTTATTGATGAATAACAAGGTTCAGGAAGAGATACAACCCAGAGGGTTCCAATCCAGCATCTCCTTCCCAGCAAATGGAATTCCTATCTTCACCCCCTTCAAAGCATTAAGCACCCAATGATTCCAATCTCAAACCAACATCAATTCTTTGCAATAACAAAATTCTAGCCTCTCAGATCTCATGGAGGAGAGATCCATATATAGATGTTTGGAGAGAGGATGAGTCAGCTTGAGATCTGACTAGTGTCCTCTCCCTCTGTCAGTTCTTGATTCCACTTGGAGGTTCTTGCTTCCACTTGGAGATTGGGAACCTCTTACTCATCACCAGTCGAATTCACTGAGGCAAGTGTCATTGAGGAATATTCTGGAAGCTTCCTGGGTCTTGACACCTCTTGGAATGAACTTGCCATTTGGCAATTCTCGCTCAACGCACCCTGGTAGTGCTTCTACCTGCGTTGCAGTGCAGGTAGCCAGTGTTGGCTTTGACATTCAGCGCAGACAGCTAGTGGAGCCACTGAATTGATCTTGAATTGACTTGTTTTTGAGCAGTTTCTGGTGGAGAACTTCTGTGAATTGATGTGGTTTGTTAGCCTTGTTCCTCTAGGGGTAGGAACAACATGTTTAGGGACTTTGGATCCCTTAGATTATGGACATTTCATGCTCAATGCTGTAAGGCACAAAAATGTCTATAATAGTTGCCCCCTAAAGTATGAGGCCGTTTATAGGGTGAAATGCTTTATCAGGAGGATCCGAAGTTCATCCAAAGCTGGAGAGGAGACCTGTAATAAGATACAATACAATACATTATTCTTCATACTGCTTTCATGATCTAGCTGAGATGGGCATTCCCATGCTCAGCTTTATAAATTCATTTTCCTGTACATAGAACAGACAATCGTCTGGTGGTAGACTGATAATTTTGATGAAATTATCATCCTTTGGGTAGGATGATTATCTTCTGCAATGATGTATATGTCAATGTCTTTATCTTTTCTGAATATATATCACAGCCCGGATGGATGAAACTAGATCCGGGGTCTTCAAACTTGTTCGATCTTCACTCTAAGTACAAGTCGATCCATGTGAGAATTGTTCTGAAGTCGAACATGGAAAGACATCGCTTGATTACCGGTCAATGAGGTAAACCGTTAACAAACGCGAGAAGAATCACCGATAATGATAATGACCCTCAACGTACTGCAGTACAATTCACGTGGTGTGAATAAAGGACTTGGCGTCGAACACCACGCAAAATCTTTCGGTCGAAGGTCATTGATGTATACCTGTCGCCGGAAGTGAGAAACTTGCCATTGAGGCATGCAAGCTTCAAAGTACTGAAGGGGTTGTTCCTAGATCAACTTCTTGGATAATGAGCTGATGTCGACAAGAAGCGATCCGTCAAAGGAGGGCCTTAATGAATCCTACATCAATGACACGGAACGGAGCTAATGATTTTGATGGAGGTGAAAACGATCTGTGACATATGATTCAGGGTGGCGGTCACGAAAGGATGAAGGATAATGTACGGCAGTGGATGGGACACGGTTGACTTTTTCTGAACGACTTCTCTTGAACATATGGCGACACTGATGCGATGGATCGGTAGCATTACCCCAAATATGGATGGTATGGCGAGACCATGGTGATGTGACCGGTGAATGAAACAACCCAACCCGATTGTGGTACGGAGGAAAAGTGTCATGTTCAAGAGCGACTTGCTACCATCAAAGTTTTCTTGAGTTTCTCCCAATCTTTCCCCAGTCATTGTTGACCAGTACCTCTTTATTTTTGTCAAGCTTGAGGAGGATAACATATGCTTGTTCTATAACTTGCCCTTCGGGCAAGCCCATCGCTATGTTTTAACGAGCCTAGCGATAGTGAAACTCGTTCTCGTCTAAAGACAAGTTTGTCGCTATTTAATGATTTTAACGAGTCTAACGACAAAGATAACTCGGTCCTTTTCATTTTTAGAGAGTCTGAAAAGGTACATAAAGTTAACTCCAAAATTCCTTTTTCGTCATCTAATCCCTTAAGTCTGAAAAAGTATAAAACAATACAGAAGGGATGAGTTTTCGATAGTTTTAACGAGCCGAACAAAACAAGCGCTCGATCTTTTTGTGCAATAATCCCTCAGGTCCAAAAAGATTAAAATCTAGAGGAGGGATAGCTCTTCCGATCGCTTTAACAAGCTGGAAGGCCAAGACTCGGCAATCTTTTCATATTTTACGAGTCAGATGAAAAGAGCTTAAAGAAGACTCGTCTTTTGAGGAACGAGTGATAAAATGGGTTAGCAGCTGATTCCAGGTAAGGCTTGGAATTTTCCAATCACGGCAGTGTCACAAGGATGGCTAGTGAAATCACTCTTCGCAGCTGTTCCTCAAAATGGGTAAACAATCATATGGAGGTGAACGATTGGCCAATGGAAAAGTGGAGGTGACGGTGCAAACACGACCAAGGCTTTAATGGCTGATAATATTACATTCACTGTGGTTATTTACCGGGATAGTTCATTTTTTAACGAGCTTAAACACGGGTGGAAACATTTGCTTGATCTTATGTTTATTTTTTAACGAGCATGAACTATGCGCTAAAACTGCTCAGATCTTTGCTTTTATTTTTTAACGAGCATGAACTGTGTGCTAAAACTGCTCGATTTATATGGTCAAATTTTTGATTTTTTACCATGACTAGCTTTGCCCTTTTCAAAGATAGTACTGTATCCTCAATTGCTACATCAAACTAGTTAGAAATGAATAGCATTTGCTTGAAAATGAGATTAGAACCCTAATATTTCGCTTTGAACTACGTAAAAAGCAATTAAAAAGTGTCTTTACCTCTCATTTTACCATTTCATTTGAACTTTGTTTGTTGGAGCTTTGGAGGTGCCTCTTCCCCTTTGATTTTCATCAGCTGATTCCGGGAGATTCTGCGGATGATTTTCGGCGCCGTCTGGACCAGGTAGGAGCTAAACCCTAGCTCTTTCTTTTCATGGTTTCCTTTTCTCATTTTGTGCCTGTTTTCCTGTTCCCCTGAGCCCCTAGGGTTTTGTTAGGGCGCTCTGCCATCAGCGCAGCTGGTTCACTCGAAACCTGCGTTGAATGTCAAGCTGCATGAAGGCAGTTTGACCTTCAACGTAGGTGGAACACTGGCTAGTTGCGTTGGGCATAGAAAATAGTTTTGTTGCACAGTTTTTGATGAAAATTTTGCCAGTTTCTCATCAAATCCAGGATCTAACTCCTCTCATGTTTTGTTTTCAGAGATTATTGGAGCAAAATGACCCTTACATGGCGAGAACGAGAACATGAAGAAGAGGACATGATTGCCCTCCATGATCCTATCACGGTGAACGCGTTGCGGAACTGTGGTCTGCTGAAGTTCTTTCGTATCTCTAATATGAGAGCACAGATCTCCCTACTGCAGTATATGCTTGATGCTTGAGATCCTATCAACCAAGTATTTCAAATCAGGAGCAAATCCATCCCTTTGACCATGGTAGAAATTTACTTCTTGACTGGTTTGTCGAGGCAGGGTGCCCCCGTTTCTTTGTCAGGTTCGGCCCGAGGGAATGACTCCGTGAGAGATTATGTCCGCCAGTATTGCAGGGAAGGATCTCAGCCGAGTAGAGACGGCAAGGTCGTTATCCGTGAGATTACTGACAGGTCTCTCAGGTCCATTCTGTATACTATTGGTAGGATGGCCGGTAGTGCATCTCTTCATGTTGCCAACAGATCCTATGTGCAGCACGCCTTGGAGTGCCTCCAACCGAAAATATTCAACTGGTGTGATGCAGTACTTCTTCAGATGAAAAGTCAGTTGACCAAGGTAAAGGACGGGAAGCTGAAGAACTTTGGATTTGGTTCTATTTTGACTGCCTTTGCCTTGGAGAAGATACCACTGATGCAGCCTCAGTACATCGCACTCGACTTGCCTTCTCCTACCGAGCCACGCATGCAGAGATGGGTTTATCACATGTCTAGGCATGCTGGTCAATCTCAGATTTCTTTCACTGATACCTTCTTCAGGTGGTTCGAGCGTCAGGAGATGGTCTATTCCGAGTATCCATATGTTGGTATGGATTTCCGAGGTGATCTGGATTTGGTACTGCCGGATGGCGAACAATGGGGCGCTATTGGTAAAATCTTCGACCATATCACTGTTTATTGTTTTTATTTGTAATGTCCTTGTGCTTTATTCTATCAAGACTTTAATCAAACTCATGTGTGCTTGCAGATGTTGGTCCTGTTCGTCCAGCAGTTCGCCCGAGAGCACTAGTCACTGCCCCAGCAGGGGAGACTGCTGGGAGGGTTATTCTTCGCGACCTTGATGTAGCCGAGACCCTTACAGCCGTGCAGGAGCAGGTTGAGAGCCTTACTCTTGGCATTCCCGATGTGAGGATCGACGAGTTAACTTTACAGTTGCAGCGACATACTACTGGTGTGCCTAGACGATGGACTCATCTCTTACGCATGATTGCACAGGCCGTGACGTGCTATCATGAGCATCAATAGACTAGGGTGCCCCCTAGCATTTTTTAGTTTTTGGGTCATGTGACCGATTTTTGTCTTGGTTACAGAACATTATGTATAAACGACAAACAGCTTATATATATATATTTTGATTTTCGGGGTTTATTCTGGTTGAGTTATATGATCCATATGTACAACATTGATGATGTGTCTCTTTTTATAAATGTCGCAAATGTCTATCTAACACATAGTTTGCTAATGAGTCGGTTAATGTGTTTAAGTTTCTGGAAATATGCTGGTATTGAATTAAATCAAACTGTCTTTCCAAAATCTTAACCCTTAGAATCATACGATAGATAGCTGGATTGCGGACGGAATATATACCAGTGAGTTGTAGTATTACGAGTTGTGAGTCTAGCCTGACGATTAGTTGGCTTATACCATGGGTGATGGCATCAGAGAGTAGCTCTATCAACGCGCTATACTCAGCGATGTTATTCGTTGATTGCCCAATATATACACCTCTGAAACTTACTAACTCGCCGCTTGGATCAAAAATGGCCCAGGTTGCGGAGGACAGGTTCCGCAAACTACGACTCGCTCCGTCGGCATATCCAACACATGTCTCCAGAAGGTTTGACATCTGCAATAGATGTAAAAAGGTGGATTACTCGATCAAAACAAACATTTTAGCGAAAACAAAATACAACAAAAGCATACAGGTTACTATTTAAGCATAGTAACGCTTGAGGTACAACCCGTTACGGGGTTGCCCCAGTGGAATTCCATCATAATCCATTAACTCGTAGGCTCCTTTTGCTAACACTCGTTTAACAATATAGGGGCCCATCCATAAAGAATTAAATTTACCTGCTCCCAATTTATCGGATTCTTGGTCGTAAAGCAAGACCAAGTCACCTTCTGAAAAGACACGGGGTTTGACATTTTTGTCGAACTGCGCCTTGACTCGTTTCTTATGGGCTTCATTAGCCAAAGCGGCGTCATGAAGGGTTTCATCCAATTGGATTAATTCCAAGAAACGGGCCTCTTCTTCCGAAGTTCCGGGGAGGAGATCAATTGCGAGTTTAAGAGACGAGATTTCACACTGGATTGGCAAGAATGCTTCCAAACCATACACCAGTTGGAAAGGTGTGAACCCGGTCGCATTCCTTGCCGATGTTCGGTAAGCCCACAAGGCTGAGTACAGGATTAGGTGCCACCTTCTTTTGTGAACTCTGATCATCCTTTGCAACATACGCTTCAGGACTTTGTTGATCGCTTCAACCTGTCTGTTGGCTTGCGGATAATACGGGGTAGAGCTGTCGTGAGATAGCCCTAGCTTGGCATCTAATTCAACCATCATGTGATTGCAAAAATGCGATCCATGATCTGTAACTATAGCCTGTGGTACGCCGAACCTGGCGACTACATGATTGAAAAAGAAAAGGGCAGCTGTTTCACCAGTGTTATCTAATGTAGGCATCGCCTCGGCCCATTTGGTAAAATAGTCAACGACGACTATAATATACCCATGCCCCTCGGTCAAGGTGGGGTTACATGTCATGAAATCGATGCCCCATTTGGCGAAAGGCCCAACAACAACTATTGGCTGTAAAGGTGCGGGTGGTCTTCTGGTTTTGCTATCAAAAATTTGACAAGCATGGCAATTTCTGACTGCGGTTATGCTATCTTTGAACATGGTTGGCCAGAAGTATCCTGCTCGTAAGATTTTCTGTGCTGTAGCATAACCAGATTGATGCCCCCCACAGGCGCCTGAATGACACTCATTCAGGGCTTTTTCGGCCTCCTCATGGGTGAGGCACCTCCTCAGAACTGTATCGATACCACGACGGTAAAGCGTATCACCGACGATCATGTAGTCTTTTTCTTGGTATCATATACGTTTCTGTTCTGAGTGAGAGGTGTTAGGCCTGAATTTTTGGGTTTGGAGATAAACGATTATATCTCCATACCACTCATCGCTTGCGGATATCAGAAACAAACTTTCGTCCACGATTGATTCTTCGGATGTTTCATCGTTGGACGACGATGGGAGATCGCATAATAATTCTGCGAAAACTAAAGCTTTCTCTGATTTGGATTTTACAAATTCCAGATCAAACTCTTGAAGGATCGCTATCCATTTTGAATATTTTCCCCCCAGCAACTGTCGCGACAATATATAAGTCATGGGGTTGCAATCTGATAGAATGGTAGTTTTCCGAAAGAGGACATAATGTCGAAATCTTTGTATCGCTTGAACAGCAGTGAGTGCTAGCTTTTCAACGTAAGAATATTTGCTTTCTGTATCATTCAAGTTTTTACTTAAATAATATATAGGATGTTCAATTCCATCGACTTCTTGAACTAAAACCATCGCAATGGTCGTATCTACTGCAGCCAGATACAGGTTAAAATCTCTTTGATAGTCCGAGGCATACATTAATGATGCTCTTACTAGAGACTCTTTCAGAGCATCAAAAGAAGCTTGTGCCACCTGATCCCAGACAAAAGGTACATCCTTTTTCAAAAGACGAGTATAACCTTTAGCAAGTTCTGCGTAATTTGGAATGAACCTCCTCAAAAAGTTTGCTTTCCCTTGGATTTTCTGAATCTGAAGCAAATTTGAAGGTGGAGGCAAATTAATGATTGCTTGAACCTTGCAAGGGTCGAGACGAATCCCGTCCTTGGAGACTACAAAGCCAAGTAAACGACGAGAGTTGACGCAAAATACACATTTGTGTGGATTGAGTCGTATCTTGTAGTGTTGGCAACGTAGAAATATCGCTCTTAAATGCTGCAGATGATCAGTCCGCTTTCGCGAATGAGCCGGAAGGTCATTGAGGTATGGTTGAACGATGTTCTTGATGTCATGGAAGGCATAATTCATTGCCCTCTGAAACATCGCCCCAGCGTTCTTTAAACCAAAGGGTAATTTTCGATATGCGAATGTGCCCCACGGACAAATGAATGCAGTCTTTGGCTGGTCCTGTGGGCGGATATTTATTTGATTATACCCGGAGAATCCATCCATAAATGAAAAGATTTCACATCCGGCGCATTCATCAATTATCTGGTCGATGAAGGGTGTAGGGTAGTTGTCTTTTGGACAAGCTTGATTTACATCCCTATAATCAACACACACTCTAATTGTTCCTTGTTTCTTCATAACAGGGACAATATTCGATACCCAATCGGTTAGAGGAACCGGGTAGATGAAACCAGCATGAAGTTTTTCAACTTCTGCCTTAATGGCAGCGGCTTTCTTGGGGTGCTCCTGTCGAAGCCGTTGTCTTACCGGTTTGACATCTAGATACATCTTAATTTCATGTTCAACGATACTCGAGTCGATGCCTGGCATTTCATCATATGACCAAGCAAAGACATCTCTGAATTCGCGAAAAAGAGCGTTATATATTTCCAGCTCTGATGGGGAACAACATTTGCCAACATAAATATTCTCTACAACATTTGCTTTGGTTGAGATATTTATGGCTATAGTCTCTTCAATATTGGATAGGTTCCGCTCGGAATCCACCGTATTTACAGTATTTGATAGGAATTCAAAAACTGAAGGGTGATAAAGGTCATCTTGAGTATCTTCTTCACAATCTGGAAGAAGGGAACGATGGTGGCTATCATTCCATGGTGCCCCCTCAATCAACATTGATTGTAGGATTCCTTCGTCGGTTCCATGCACTCTCGACCAGGGATCTAATGGGGTACCATATTCTCTAGACCTATCTACCCAAATGCTTGATGAGCGTTGATTTGGGTTCGCCTCCCATGCCTGAAACATTGATTGCTACAATATTTCAATTGGGCTTGGGGGCAAAACCCTTGCATGATCCATGTTAGTATCGTCTTCTGAAATCTTCTGCACGGAAGATATCATGTTGCAGGCTCCTAACAACGCTACTTCTCCAATATAGATTGGAGGTGGAAGAGCGAAAGTTCCCATTAATGTGGGGTCTTTCAGTAGGCCTACTCCAATATTTTGAAGCGAATGGTTGCTCTCATGGATCATTGGAATGCTTCCCGTAACTTGAGAACCATTAGGGAGGAAGTTTTGTTGGTCGACGATCGTAATCCCTCCTTGAAAGGGGAATGCGATCTTCCTAAAATAGGTCGACACAACAGCTACCATGGCATAGATCCATGGTCTTCCTAGTAGGATGTTGTAATCAAGATTCCCATCGATGACTTCAACATCTATTTCTACCGTTTTTCCCCCTAATTCAACCTTCAAGTTATTTAGGATACCATACGGGGTATATGTCCTTCCGTCGAATGCTTTTAATGTTGTCGAAGATCGCGACAAGGTTGGAGATCCTAAAGTTTTCCAGCAACTCATCGACATAATACATGTAGATTCCCCCTCATCAATAATTGTTCGGTGAACAGTTTTGTTGAGGGCTTTCACTTGGATAAGGAAAGCTAGTTGAGCTGGTAACTGAGGATCGTATCCTTTGTGGTCGAAGGATACGAGATTGGAATCCTTAGGATCAACCCCACCAATGGCTGATAACAAAGCCTGCCTTTGGGATGGGCAATTTTGTAATACTTCAAGAGTCGACATAGCGGATGGCGATTGGGCCAAATCTTCCACTATGTTATAATGCTGCGGCACTCTGGCGCGAGGATTAAATGTCGACTTGTGTATTACTCCCTTTGGCGGTTTTATTGTTAATTCAGGGATGATGGGCGGTACAACTTCTGTCAAAGTTGTTGTCGAACTGCTTGGCTGATCTTTTTCCTTGCCATTCGACAGCTGCGGATTCTCGTAATCTTTGTTCCTTGTTGAAATCAAAGCATCATTTTGTTTCTTGGAGATCGACAACATAAGCACTTGGGACGGGGAAGCATTTCCACTATCAACCAGATTTTGACCTGGATTTGGAAACGGGTCAGTTAACACAGCTGAGGTTTGCGAACTTTTGAAGAACCTCTTCAGCTCAGCTTTGTATGGACATTCCTTTGTCCAGTGATTCTCATCACATATCTGACACCCTGTTGTAGGGGGTTTCCTATTTCCAGGAGGGTTTGAAGAAGTTTTTTCAGGGGATGACTCTCCCTGTTTTTTCTTCTTCCCTTTGTTTTGCTTCTTCTTGCTTCCTGGTTGATTGGTTTCTTTGCCTTTATCTACTGATACGGCATTTACTTCCAATGCAAGGATTTCTTCTTTTGCATTTTGATCTGAATTCTTACGGGCCTTCTTGGAGTTAGCCTTTGTCGACTTCATGTTTGTCGTGCCAATCACGCCATCGTCGGCATGAGAGTCATTGTTTGATTTAGGAGGAGGAGGAATTGAAAATTCTGGTCTAGGGGCATCAGGTATTTTGTCGTAGAGCGTGCCAGACTGAGTGTAAACTAAGTCTAGATATTGTGCATGAGCAATAACTTGCTCTTCTGTTACGACTCCGTTATGGCAGGAAGTAACGACTTGATAAACCATTCAGCTAATAGCTGATCGGGAACGTATGTTTTCACCATCCTACGACGACGACGCCACTCATGTATATGATCGGATATATGAGTGGCCGTTGTCTGTTTGAAGTTGGTTAAGATTTCCGTTCCCGTTTCATACCTTATCGGTAATTGAAAATGGGTTAAGAAAGTCGTGGCTAGGGAGCTGAAATTGTCGAACGAAGCTCTAGGTAATTCAATATACCATTTTTCCATTGGACCCGTTAACGTCCTCTGAAAAAGGCGAAGCCTTATCGAATCATCGTTTAGGGTGTTTGATGAACACCACAGATGAAAAGTCATCACGTGATTCGATGGGTCTTCACCTGGATTTCCATTAAATTTAGGAATGTTCGAAGGAAGTTTGTGAGGAATCGCTGGCCACCAAGGGGCGTAAGCAATTGGATCGTTTGTTAACCGGTGTAAATCGGGTAACTTTAAAGTTGCCACGAATGGTAACTGTTGACTCAGGTTAGGTGAAGCATACCCAGGATACGATGGGATCGCCTGAGCAGTTGGCCTTTGCATACCAGCATAATGTAATTGATGTTGGTATGACTGATACGGTTGGTGGACATGACCACCGTAAAGTGGTTGATTTTGACCGCTTTGGATGTACAGTTGTCCACTGTTCGCAAAGATCTACTGCTCAGAACCTTGGTATACTTGTTGGAATTGTGGTTGTTGATATTGCACCAGCCACGGTTGCGAAGCCATGTTCTGTTGCGCTATACTAACCGTTGGACCAAGGTGTGGGGTAATTGTACCTGTCTGGACCTGTGTTGCCCCACCAGTAGGCGATTGTGGTTGAGTCACAGGGTCAAGGGGCTGTTGCATTACAACCTGAGAAATCTGAGGTTGACATACAACAGGCAACGTTTGAACCTGCGACACTGTCACAATAGCCGGTGTGGTCGGGATGTTCGACATAGGTACACATTGTTGCATAGAATACACAACCCTTGGTTGTTGAGGTAGCATAGGTACCCAACCACTTGATGTAATTCTAGTATAACCTGAATACTGTTGTGAACTCCCGTATGGATACCCTCCCGGAGGGGGTAATGAAAGGGCATACTGCCCCCCATACGGTGGCAATCTGGAAATCAAGGGGATTGTTTGTCCTTGGGGACTGGATTGCTCAAATTGACCTCCAAATGGATCAATCTGGCGAGTTTCAACATAAGAGTTGCCGGATATTATTCCGGAGGAACAAACTGGAACGGACCACACTGTCGAAATAGTCCCTGGGTGGACTCCTTCTAGTGGTTGTGAGCTAGTCGGGACAGATGGTATGCCGACAAACATTGTCGGAGTGACGGCAGGGAGTTCCGCTGTCGCTGTGTCATTCGACACAGTCCTAGATGTTGACGGTTGCTCAAACATTTTGAGTCTATCCAAGAGATTACCTAGCGATTCTACAGGAACTTCCACTTGTGGTAGGCTAACTTCTGATGAAGGAAATAGAGTGACCCCGACTCCAAAATGTGTTGGAGTACTTGCTTGCGGATCTTCTACAATTTCCTCTATCGCAATCAAACCAGGTGGAAGGGGAAGACCGTCAGGTCTGTAAAATATTTCTGGTGCCGAAGAAGGGGTTGAATTGATAGCGACAGTTGTTTGAGGAACAATACTCTCTGGACCGGTTACATATGGAACTGGTTCAGTAACACAAGTGTTTGTTCTCAGACTAGGATCAGTATCACTGTCCCTCTGTGACTGTTGAACTTCTTCTGTAGAGGCAGGGTTTCCAGAAATGTTTGGAGTAACCGGAATCTCAGATGTTGTTGGAACACTTGTTCTAACTTTGATAGGGGATTTCGAACCGGTTAAACGAGTTCGCTTTGTCCATACTGTTTTCGATTCCGGAGACAAAGACGGTTGACTCGTAAGCCTCCGCGAACGACGGGGTTTCAATTAACTTTCTTCCACAATTGCGGATTACTCGATCAACCAAAATACAAAAAGGGGAAAGTGTGTTTCCGAATTAAATGAATTTTTTAGACGCTTTAGACACAACTTGCTTTTTCACTTTTAAAGAGTCGAGAAAACGCTAAAGATGACTCTAGTCTCCTTCGATGTTTTAACGAGCCCGAAGTGACAAATGCTCGGATGGACTTTTTCTGTTATAGAGTCTGAAAAAGGCCAAAAGGAACTGCTCTGGAGTTCTAGGCAAAGGGTGTGCCAAACTTTTCGCAAAACCGCAGAATACTTTTTAGGGTACGGGCGGTCGATCTTCCTGAATGTTGTGTTCAGTGCATTGCGATCAGTAGGGCGGTCGACACGGCTTCCTAAGGATAAAGGTTTTATTTCTATAGGGGTCTCCCAATATATACGTGACAGTACGTGGGAGCACAATCCGTACTGGCGCTATCGTCCCTCAGGAGGAATCACCCACCATCAACGAGATCGACAGTCACCAGGCTTTACGACGCCGGAACACGTCTCTAGCCTAGACCTCTATGTTGTGCGTTATGTTGCAAAGCGTTGTTAAGTTCATTCAATTTATTTTAGGTTGATCTTTTTAGAAGTTTTCCTTTTGAGGTTCACCACAAGATGTATGATACAAATTCCTAAATGCAGTCTAAAGATGATAAGCAAGCTTTCTATATCTTTTCAACTTATGAAAATCCTAGCTACAAAGGGAAAAGAAAGACACCATCTTTTCTCAAAGAGCAATCAGCACACTCTAATGCACTTTTCCTAAATCAAACATGCAAACTATCAAGATGCAAATGCACAATGCAGGTGTTTGTTTTCCGCTTTCTTAGTATTGATGCCTACAAAGAAAGCTTTTTTGTACAACTTTGAATTTTCTTTTAAATGACAAATACAAACAAGTTTACTTTTTCGAAAATCCTGTGCAGAGCTCTTTTGAAGCAGTAAATTCAAGCAGAATGGGGAAGAAGTCTAAGAAGACCGCAACAGCTTCCGCTTCACCAGCCACAGGACAACCCACCGCTGATCCAGGAACAAAATGAAAAGGATTGATATCCAACACTACATGTCTAGGACTCGACAAAACTACTTGGCAAAGAACCTATAATTTAATAGAGGCCAAAGGACCCGAGGTAACAGCAGTGCAAGCCACAACAGATACGACTCGAAAATCTGATGCTACTCTAAAGGATTTAGCCGACTCTTTCCTTCATCAGATAGCAGCCCAGGAACAATTTCTCCCATATACAGATGTAGTGAGGTGGGCAATTGAAGAAATCCCAATCACGAACAGAACATTTTGCACCATGGATGGGAGAATCTTCGGTTCATTTCAACCTGATGATTTAAGGCAAATGTACCATTTGCCTGTACTGGAGAAGAAGTACAACAAGGCATTCTTGGAAAAGTTCAGAAATGAGAACGAAATTGAATCCGAACCTATTCGGGATTGGCGGAAAAATCCAACAAAACACAAGCATGAGTATTTGAGTAAGTACTCTATTGATTCTTTGTGTTCTCCTTATTGTTACGCCGGGATAATGATGTGTAGATTGTGGGGGTTGCATGATTCCGCAAACTTCACTATAGAAATGGTTCCTTTGATGGAGGTAGCATGTAATAGTGAGATAATGGATTGGGCAACTGTACTGTCTGATAAGCTAGCAACCGCAGTCCTTGAGTTTAGAAGCAAATCCCGCATTACTGAAAGGTTTATTCCCGATTCTACTATAGTGCCTATATCTTGGACACCCTGTGTTTTAATTCTGAATTTCCTGTGCTTGGATGGAGATGGACTCCACAGGACCCCATGCCCATTCATATATACCATCAGAAGTTGTGGAAAGCTCACTATAAGCACCATTTATATCAAGTTTGCAATGGTTTTATGTTACCCATTCACTATTTTATTTTTGATAAACCTGCTCCTAAGATTTCCTACCAAGCAAGAGTTGACTTGACATCCATAGGAAGATGGTTCGGAGAAGAAAAATTCACCTATGTAAGGGTTTTCGGCAACTAAGCCAAACCTCATGTCCTCCCTCTGTACATACCTGATAAACTGTTAGCCAGGGAGGTAGCCTATCAGATTACATCCGAAGGAGTTACACAGACTCTGAGGAGTAAAAAGAAGCAGGTTTGGCCTCCTTTTCCTCTAAGATGCGGTGTCTACGCTCTGCATGGATTTAAACATGCAGAGAAAGAAGATGATAAAATTAAGGCACTAGGTCTAGCAACTCTCCCTAATAGGCAATTTGATCCAAACAAAGTCGCCTATAATGCACTTGAACAGGAAAAATTGACTAAATTTGACCATAAAGAAGATATGCTCGATGACCTGTTCTCCTCAGCCGAGTCAATGTCCCAAGTTAAATCGCTGGCCAGAATGGAATATAAGGATGACGGGTTAGTTGAATTTAACAGACTTAGAGAACAGAGGTTGCAAACTCTGCCTATAGATCTGTTAGGAATGACCCCAACGATAGAATCAAGCGAGCCTGAGCAGCGTCTTACTAAGGAACCTCCTGCTACATCAAAAGAGCAGGAGGAAGTGCATGCAAAAGAGCAAGAGGAAACCCATGCAAAAGAGCAAGAGGAAACCCAGAGAAAAGAGCAAGATGCCACTTCAAAGAAAAGAAGTGCAGATGCCACAAAAACAAAGGAAAATGTATCCACAAGGAAGCCAGCTGCAACGGTTTCCCAAAACCAACCTTCAACCTCAAATATGCCCTCAACATCTAAAACATTAGTAGTATCTGATTCAATGGATTACAATATTGTTGATGATATGAAGAAAACTAAGACAAACATTACTATGTTTGAACTTAGTAAACTAAAACATCAGCAGAAATTGCTTCTCAAAGAATTGAATGATGTTCCTTCCTCACCTCTTCCCAGTGCTAAAGCTGCAAATCATTCAGGACAACCACCTTCTAGCAGGATTGAAGCTACTAATACGATTTTGATTGGAGACAGATCCACTTCCCATACTCCTTTCCTATTAACCTATGAGATTTATAATCGTAATCTGCACAATTGTTTGATTGATTTAGGGGCATCCTCAAATATAATGCCAGCTTCGGTTTGTTCCAAACTGAACATTGAACCCCAGAAATCTGCAATTCACATTGTATAGCTAGATAGAACTAAGGTACAGGTTGTAGGGGAAATCAACTCTGTAACGATCAGGTTATCGGCCGATCCACGAGTAGTTCAAAGAATTGATATCCTAATTGCCGATATACCTGAATTTTATGGTTTAATCTTAAGTAGGGATTGGTTCGAAAATCTCCATGGGTATATTTCTACTGATTGGTCCCATATGTGGCTACCCTACAATGGAAAGCCAAATCAAATAAAAATCAATCGGGAAAAGCACATGACCCACACTGTCACAGAGTTCGAACAGGAAAATCAACCCATAGCATTTAATAACAATATCTTAGGGAATTATTCATCGGAATCATTCTTTGGAAACTTCACAGCCCAACCATCTCCTTTCTCAGTAAACAATTTTTCATCTCAGATAAAAAATTATTCACAAACAGATAGGTCAAAATGTTTTGGTGATACTGAGAAAAATGTAAATACAATTGTAGAGAATTTTTTATTTTGGTCTTTATATTTTGATGGCTCTAAATCTAATGAAGGCTCGGGAGCAGGATGTATCTTGGTTAGTCCGCAAGGAGAAAAAGCAATGCTGTCCTGTAGGTTAGAATTTGAATGCACAAACAACACAGCCGAGTATGAAGCCTTAGTCCAAGGATTGTACAAAGCAATCGGCCTTAAAGTGAAATATTTGAAAGTATTCGGTGATTCTGAAATTATTGTCAAATAGGTGAGAAATACGATTCATTGTCTTTCAAATCACCTCAAGCATTATCAATCGCTGGTGCAAGAACTCACCTCGCACTTTTAAGCATTCAATATCTCTTCCATTCCCAAGTCTCAAAATTCGGCAGCCGACTTGCTAGCCACTGTTGCTTCCAAACTCCTACATTCCAAAGATTATAGCCCAGATAGATTTTCAGTAGAATTGCTTTTTAAGCCGTCAATTCCTGACAATGTCACTAATTGGAGAGTTTTTAATCACGATGAAGACATTTTACAATTCCTGACTTCTGAAAAATCCTATGATGATCAGATTATAGAGGAGAACGATCATGATCTTCAAATGAGAGAAAAGCATGAAGAAAACTCAATACCGAAGCCTGTGGTGAAACTGGAGGATCTTTGTGACATTAAAGACAGATTTAAACCTGTGATCAATACAAAGCTCCATAGTTCCACCTTGAGGTTTGAGTTGATTAATCTTGGCACTGAACAAAATCCTCAAAACATTAATCTAGGATTAGTACTTTCTCTGGAAGAAAAAAGGGCATTCATTAGTCTATTAAGGAAAAACAAACATGTCTTCGCTTGGAAGTATGATGATTTAAAGACGTATGATACATCTATCATCTAGCATACTATTCCAATGCTCGCAGAACAAAAAACAGTTCAACAAAAGCTCAGGAAAATACATCCGAACCTAGAGAGTCAAATTAAAACTGAACTTAATAAACTCTTAAAGGCCAAGATTATTTTTCCCGTTCGACACTCGA
This sequence comes from Pinus tabuliformis, assembly GCA_031772625.1. NCBI lineage: Eukaryota > Viridiplantae > Streptophyta > Pinopsida > Pinales > Pinaceae > Pinus > Pinus tabuliformis. Next base: position 122,303,785 of record CM062805.1, read on the forward strand.
ACTGGGTCTCCAATATGGTGCCTGTTACGAAGAAAAATGGCGATATCAGGATTTGTATAGATTTCAGAAATCTAAATAAGGCAAGCCTAAAAGACAATTTCCCATTATCTACTATGGAGCAGATACTCCATTTAGTAGCAGGCTCTGAATTGATGTCCTTTTTAGATGGTTTTTCAGGATACAACCAAGTTTTGGTCCATCCTGATGACAGACTTAAAACTACATTCAGGACAAAGTGGGGAACTTATGCTTATCAGAAGATGCCTTTTGGACTGATTAATGCAGGAGCCACGTTCCAAAGAGTGATGGATATAGCTTTCACAATATAGATAAGTATTATTGATTCTGAATCACAATATGCAGACTTGATCTTTTATTTGAAAAATTGATATGCACCCCCTAACCTGTCTTATAAAAGCAAGAGGGCCATTAGATTGAAAGCAAGAAATTTCACAATTGTTGATGATGTACTTTTTAGGCAAAATTATGATTCAATCTTATTAAGATGCCTAGAAAAACATGAAGCACAAAAGGTTTTGCAGGAATTACATGATGGACCAGCAGGAGGACATTTTGGAGCTGACAAAACAGCCCACAAAATCATTCATGCTGGATATTATTGGCCCACCCTGTTTAGAGATGCTCATGAATATGTAAGGAAATGCCAAAGTTGTCAAACTTCTAGTGGAAGACAAAGAAAGTCAGCTTTCCCTTTGCAACCAGTCAACATTGAACAACCATTTGAGCAATGGGGATTGGACATCATCGGAGAAATCACTCCACATTCTTCTTAACAGCATAAGTATATCCTTACTGCCACGGATTATTTTACTAAGAGGGTTGAGGAAATTCCGTTGAAGACAACAAATTCTGAGGCAATTATAGAATTCATAGATCAATTCATCATTACTAGGTTTGGTGTCCCAAATGCTCTTGTTTTTTATAATGCATCTTATTTCTCAGGCAATGCTATGTTTGATTTCATTATTAAAAGAGGATTTAAATTGAAATATTCTGCTAATTACTATCCCCAAGGTAACGGTTTAGCAGAATCTACCAATAAAAATGTAATTAAGATTATTAAGCGAACTATCGAACAGAATCATAAAAAATAGCATAAATCTTTGATATTTGCACTATGGGCTGATAGGATAACACACAAAGCTTCCATAGGTTCTTCTTCATTCAATCTTGTGTATGGAAAAGAAGCAGTACTACCAACAAATCTTGTCCTTCCTTCTCTAGCCCTAGTTCAGTATATTGAGGAAAGCCCTTCCTCTTCTATCCAACTTAGACATGATCAAATCCTAAAATTAGAAGAGGAAAGAGAAAAATCCAAGATTATTCATGCAAAACATCAGCAAATTATCAAGTCATCCTTTGATTCAACTTCATTTGGTTCAAAACAGTTTCAAGTCGGTTATTTAGTTCTGAAATGGGACAAAGCCCATGAGGATAAAGGAAAACATACCAAGTTCGAGAAAATGTGGCTTGGGCCATTTCAGATCTGCAAGAAGATAGGCCATTTGACCTTCATATTACAAGATTTATCAGGTTTGAGAGATTCTCTCTCTATTAATGGCCTTATCTTAAAGAAATTCTTCAATTGAGGAGGTAACCCCTTCTCCCTTTTAGTTTACGAAAATTTGTAGTTTGTAGGACCATTAGGAAATAAAGTTGTAAGGTATCTTCCATTGACCTTTTCTGTATGAAAAAGTTGCTCAAGGAAGTAGTATTGATATTTGCTTTTAAAATAATAGAAGTCTTAGACAAAAGGGATAATTTCTAGGAAACTAGGTATAATTGCATTCTGAAACTGCATTTCAATTGTTGTGAACTCTTCTCAAAATTTAGAAATATTGTAAATCATTTTATGTTTTCAAATTGGTCACAAAAAAAAAGGTTATCAATATCAAAACATAAACTAATCCAATTTCAGCATCTTCAACTCTTACCTTGTCATCCATTCTCTCTTAAGGAGAAAATTGTCCATCCCATTCATCAAAGTTTGTAATTACTCAGAGTGTAATTTTAAAATATTTGATATAAAAGATAAGAGGTCTTATTACAAGCCTGCTTACCATGATCATCGGGAAATAGTTTAACCGACATTACCAACACTGCATACCAAAACAGGGTAATGAATTATTATAAGACAAGGGGTCTCATCACGAGCCAGCTTGTTCGGTTAGATTACTACCAGTGAATGGCATTCTCACTCAACTGGCCACCAAAGCAGGACAATGACGTTTTATCTTGCAAAATAACAGGAAAGTAAAAGAAATACAAAATATGAAAGCATGTTTTGAATTCATTCTGTTAATTATACTCTGAAGTGGATGGGATAACCATTCTGTTAATTATACTCTGAAGTGGATGGGATAATGGATAGTTATATGGTTAAAAGGTATCCCTGTCGAAACTATGAACGTTTGCTGGCAGTAGAGGCTCTACCTATGACAGACGAGTCAATTCTAAAAGTTGATTTGGAAAGGTTTTCCGTTTTATCATTATCAACCAATAAAGGCCAATTTAAAACTTAGAATGTATCTAATTTTAAACAATAGAGGAAATTAGCAAATATAGTTTTATTTTATTTGGAATGCATATATACCTAGTTATATTAGAATTGTCCTCTTTGATGAGATTCCTATTTAGAGAAAGTTTAAGTATTTCAGTACTTTTCAGAGATAACTGTTTCTTCCAGCAAATCGCCAATTGTTGTGCTCTACAACAACCCCCCATTTCATACAAATTTTAGCCTCAAAACTATAATATGAAATGGGTCCCTTTTTATTTAAATGAGTAATCTTTTATCATTGCGATAAAGCGATCGCAAGATCGCATATCGCAATGACAAGGGAGGCATGACTTAAAAGACCCATTGATTTTCTCTGACGCGACAACACACAAAAGGCTATCGGATATCGGCAATGACGAGTTATCATAACAAAAGCCCCTTTGCTCCGATGTGATGCGATATCACTATCGGTGATCGGAGATGTACCATGCATGCTTTTCAAAGCCCTCAGTTAATACTCCTGATGCGAATTGGCGATATCGCTATCGGAAATCGGGGATTCCGAAAGGAACCAATATAACGATTTAAGCTTTCCCCCGACGACCGATTGTGATAAAGCTAAAAGTGCGGATTTCAAAAAGGATTGATAAAGCCGGGATATTACGGTTAATTATTATTAAAGGACTTATCTTCCCGATAGCGATTCACTTACGCTCAATCGCCAAAACATCAAAGCCACGCTTGAATGAATCATTCGGCCAATAAAACAATATGATGAGCATTTAAAGGATTGACAGGTTTAAACGACCATTTAATGAAATAGTCAGTCTAAAATCTCTTCACAGATTGTATCCGCAGCCACCTTAAGTTAATCCTCCATCATGCATTGATTAATATATCTCGTTAATATTTGGTTTGCACCACCAATTCTCCACATTACATTCATTTTCACTCCTGTGCAGAGCTCTTCTGAAGCAGTAAATTCAAGCAGAATGGGGAAGAAGTCTAAGAAGACCGCAACAGCTTCCGCTTCGCCATCCACAGGACAACCCACTACTGATCCAGGAACAAAAAGAAAAGGATTGATATCTGACACTACATGTCTAGGACTCGGCAAAACTACTTGGCAAAGCACCTATAATTTAATTGAGGCCGAAGGACTCGAGGTAACAGCAGTGCAAGCCACAACAGATACGACTTGGAAATCTGATGCTACTCTAAAGGATTTAGCCGACTCTTTCCTTCATCGGATAGCAGCCCAGGAACGAATTCTCCCATATACAGATGTAGTGAGGTGGGCAATTGAAGAAATCCCAATCACGAACAGAGCATTTTGCACCATGGATGGGAGAATCTTCGGTTCATTTCAACCTGATGATCTAAGGCAAAGGTACCATTTGCCTGTACCGGAGAAGAAGACAACAAGGCGTTCTTGGATAAGTTCAGAAATGAGAACGAAATTGAATCCGAACCTATTCGGGATTGGAAGCAAAATCCAGCAAAACACAAGCATGAGTCTTCGAGTAAGTACTCTGTTGATTCTTTGTGTTCTCCTTATTTTTATGCCGGGATAATGATGTGTAGATTGTGGGGGTTGCATGATTCCGCAAAATTCACTATAGAAATGGTTCCTTTGATGGAGGCAGCATGTAATAGTGAGATAATGGATTGGGCAACTGTATTGTCTGATAAGCTAGCAACCGCATTCCTTGAGTTTAGAAGCAAATCCCGCATTACTGAAAGGTTTATTCCCCCATTCTACTATAGTGCCTATATCTTGAACACCCTGTGTTTTAATTCTGAATTTCCTGTGCTTGGATGGAGATGGACTCCACAAGACCCCATGCCCATTCATATATACCATCAGAAGTTGTGGAAAGCTCACTATAAGCACCATTTATATCAAGTTTGCAACGTTTTTATGTTACCCATTCACTATTCTATTTTTTATAAACCCGCTCCTAAGATTTCCTACCAAGCAGGAGTTGACTTAACATCCATAGGAAGATGGTTCGTAGAAGAAAATTCACCTATGTAAGGGTTTTCAGCAGCCAAGCCAAACCTCATGTCCTCCCTTTGTACATACCTGATAAACTGTTAGCCAGAGAGGTAGCCTATCAGATTACATCCGAAGGAGTTACACAGACTCTGAGGAGTAAAAAGAAGAAGGTTTGGCCTCCTTTTCATCTAAGATGCGGTGTCTACGCTCTACATGACTTTAAACATGCAGAGAAAGAAGATGATAAAATTAAGGCACTAAGTCTAGCAACTCTTCCTAATAGGCGATTTGATCCAAACAAAGTCGCCTATAATGCACTTGAACAGGAAAAATTGACTAAATTTGACCATAAAGAAGATATGTTCGATGACCTGTTCTCCTCAGCCGAGTCAATGTCCCAAGTTAAATCGCTGGCCAGAATGGAATATAATGATGACGGGTTAGTTGAATTTAATAGACTTAGAGAACAGAGGTTGCAAACTCTGCCTCTAGATCTGTTAGCAACGACCCCAACGACAGAATCAAGCGAGCCTGAGCAGCGACTTACTAAGGAACCTCCTGCTACATCAAAAGAGCAGGACAAAGTGCATGCAAAAGAGCAAGAGGAAACCCATGCAAAAGAGCAAGAGGAAACCCAGAGAAAAGAGCAGGAACAAAGCAGCATAGAGGTGAATGTAGATGCCCAGATTGACCCGAAATTACTCCAGGAATGGCAGCAATTCGACTCAATAATCAGCAATCTCGAGTGCTCGAAGGAAGCCGAAACATAAAAAGCGGCTGACACACAGGAGACAACATCTAAACAGGTTCCCATTGGAACCAGCGGCCTACCCAATTCTACAGAAGTAGAGATAATTCCTAAGGATACCTCTGATTAGATTGTTTTGCAAGTAGAAGAAATTCCTCCCTTAGATGTATTTTACAGCCCAAAGCACAAAACTGTAGTAAAACAACAGCGGAAAAGGAGAAGGACTGATCAACCTTCCCTATTCCTTGAACAAACAGTGATGGTCAACGTGGTTTGGAAGGAGGAGTTTGATCCCTCTGATAACCTAACAAAACTGTCCCAATATGCTGGAGCCTATTCGGCAGCCACCATAGATAAGGCATCAGAGGTGAGTAATTTATTAAAAGTAAAAGACCAGGAAATCTTTTTGCTACAAGCACAACTATCGGAGGCACGGCAGAAGGCAGAGCAAGCAGAACGACAATTGTTTACACAGCAACAAATAAATAATCAATTGAATAAACAATTGCAGGAAGAGAAACAGAGAATTGATTCCAGTGCAGTTCAAAAGCAGAAAGAGCTGTCGGAAGAATTGGCACAACTAAAAGCAATGAATGAAAAAATGCTAAAGTCAAAAGATGAGAAAATTGCTCAACTATCAGCCCAAATAGAGAAAACCAAGAATCTTCCACAGCCAGCTGAATTCAGAGCAAAGGAATTATAGATAAACAAGGCATTGGTAACACAGATAAAGCTGTTATGTCAACAAATCGCCCAAGCAGAACCTTTATGTGACTTAACAACATCAATAGGTGATAAATCGGCTGATGCTAGAACAGACTTGGAGCAGGCCGATGAGACCTTGATTAATTTTCTTGAGTGGCAAGACACTGTTGAGGGACAGGCAGCTAATTTTCCAAAAATCTTGGAATCGCATAAAGAGATATTATTTACAGAATGGCAGTCCTAGTTAATGAAAGCAGAGAGAGCAGTTTCAAGATGCAAACTAACCACAAGTAATTTGGTTGAATTGATTAATGATACTCTCTACTTATCTAACCTGATTTCTCAATGTACCCCAGGTAAATTGACATCGGCTAAAACATTGGAGCAGTCATGTTATCGAGAGCTGGAGAAAAATGGGAGATTAATTGCACGAATTAACATTTTGACATGGGACACCTATTGGTTGTTCTTAGTCAAACCATACAGCTATAGAGCCGCCCTCAAGTGCCTCACAGATGCAATCGGGTGTATCATTCCCGATATACAGGATGCCACCTATGCTGCCCAACTCAATTCTCATCTCAACCGACCACCAGAAGTGGAACCAATGCTTGCGATATGCCAGCTCAGGTCTAAAGGCAAACAGCCTAAGTGATGAATCATGTTACCAACTGCTAGATTTCGGCGAGGAAGATATTCAGAATCAAGTTGTACCAATTAAATAAGATTTTAGTTTCATAGTTAGTTAGTTTTAATAAAGTATTTATAGACCCGTTCATGTATTTAGAAAGGGTCGTAAGTTTTTGTATATGACTTAAACCTGAAGTTGCACTACTGTACTTCAGGCATATTCTTTTATAAAGAGTGAGCCAATTATTCTGATTTTGATAACGAATCTTTTATGTGAATGTGCACTACTGCCTTTGTTTAAAAGTGTTTCTGCATCGAAAGAAGGAATCCAAATAGCGATTGATATTGGGAGTGATTTGCAGCTCGTAAGGTACTATTATCTATGTTTGAGTTCATTCCTTTTATGTGAATTGTTGTTTGATCGCTCTTGATATTATCAGATATATGCATGTGTTTTAACAGCATTCTTTATACTTTCCACTATTGGGTGTTTACAACATGCTTTCCTTTTAATCATACATGTATCAGTAATATAAAAAAATAGGTGTAACAATGTTTTAATCACTTTGTTCAACTATTTGAACAAAGTAATCATTAAGTAAAGGAATATCTATGTTTATTGCTTAGAGTCATCTATATGCCTATCAATGAATAGAGATTATCAAACGTTGCACTCCAAAGAATAGAAGCCTCCCGGGATAGAATAGTTATTTATATTTTCGTTGATAGATTAGGTCATCCATTCATTATCATTTATTAGAAATCAATCACTCATCCATCCCCTTTTATTCATTATTGGGAAATTGGTCCCATTATATCCTGTCGGAGCCACCATTCCAAACAGAAAAGGAGCTATATTAAGGTTCGGACCGGGTCGTTATCCCCCAATGTTGATAAAACGATTTTCGAGGCATCAACACCCCCTTGACTGGATTCTGGTCTGGGTTGGGATTTCTTCCCTTTTCCCTTCTTTGCCTTTCCAGCCAATGTAAATTTTTCTTCATCCTTGCCCTTGGATGAAGTCCCCTTTCTAGTATTATGCGTTATTTCATCCAGAACCAAGTCGAACCATACGCTCTCCCAACTTAGTAGTTTCTTCCTCCCATTAACCGAATCTTGATAGTTATGACAACTCTTGGGAAGGCCCAGAAGGGCTAGAGCTACTGAGTCTTCTTCAGGAACATTAACACCGACCCAACCAAATTCATCACGAAAATGTGAAAACTTGCTCAGATACTGCTGAATTGAATCATTCCTCTGCATCTTGATACTTCAAAGTTTATCCTTGAGCGTAAGCTTCGTGTGGTTACTACTATTCTCGAACAATTTTTTTAGAGCTTTCCACATTGTGAATGTAGTTTATTTTCCTTGGAAATTCAAGAAAATATGATCCTGTACTACCACCAAGATGATTCTCCTCACCTTGGCTACATCTTTCCTCCACCGAGACAGGTTCTGAGCATCATATTCTTGAGGTTTCGCCACATTTTTCTTGATGTATTCTAGCAACCCATGGTCATCCAATAATACCTCCATGCAGTCCTTCCATGCAACAAAATTTGAGGTGCCTTCCAAGGCATACTCTAGCCTTAGTCCATTGAAATCCATCTTCTCAGTCCTGAAGAAAACTTGCAACAATGATCTCCAAATTCTGACCTCTGAGAACCAACTTTGAATTTCCTACTCTAATGTGAAACCTGCTCTGATACCATGTAGAAAATAGGTTGTAGATTTAAAACTACTCATGAAATTTTCTAAATCACAAGACTCAAAGCTACTCTATTGCTTTGTGGAAGTTAATTCACAATCTAAAACAAAAATCATAGACATGAAAAAGGAAACATCATACATGCCCAAATATTTATCTAAGGGAAAGCAACTACTCAAAATCCCTTCCTATCTATATTTCATTAATCAAAGAATAAAGATGAATACATATGCTTGCTCAAGCATGAGCACAACCTACAAGTGTATAGTATATCTCTCTACCTGACTGACTGACTCTCACCGACACTTAGCTAATTTTCAAGCCCTCCAAGCTCCTATTTCCTTACGTTGTTGGAAGACACAATGGTAGGCGATCTGGTAGATGTTGTGGACATTGTGGTTACCATATTGGGTTACGGACTATTGGAAAACCATAGTGTTGAAATGGAAATAACAATGGAATAATCCAACTAATCTAATAAGAAAAAGGCCAGACAAAGTGGGTCCCATATTGGAACACCAGGTCATCATAGCACTTAAGTGTTAAAATGGACTAGGAATAAATCTATCTAAGGTGTGAAGTCTCGAAGTAATATGAAATTACCTATTACTTGAAGATTGCTAGGATCGTCAATAGTATAAGACCATGGTTATAGCTCTAGGTCAGAACCCCCAGTCGCGAGGTGCTAAGTGATAGTTCTTAAGAGCTTTGAGTCTCAAGACATTAGTCATGATACACAAGCTTATTATATTTATAAAGAAAGGATTAGACATGATCTATCGATGCCCGATGTGTTAAAGCCATTGATTACAACATATGGTCATAGGGAACATTGAATCTGGCCCTGAGAGTTGGCTTTCCATCATCTCATCAATGTGTTTGGAAAGAATAGAAGTGAAATAAACCAATGTCTAAGATGTTTGGGTAACAATCACAACTCATGATCATGAAAAAGAGTACTTGTGAAAGATAAAGTGCTCAGGTATGAAAAGGTGTCGATAACAACCCAAAGGAGAATAAGATCATGAAACATATTATAAATATGAATAGGTAGTTAAAGGATGTTATGTGGTGATCAAAGAATATGATAGAGCATATATGCCATCAGAAAGCCTGAGCGTGGTGAGCAAATGTGTAAGAGAAGCATGAGCATGTGGAGAGAACATGAGTGAAGTGTATGTGAAAACTATGCAAGAGGAGTGGCGAACTATAGATATATAGTTAAATAAGAGATGAAACAGAAAGCACAGTGAGAGTGTGTTACTAGATTTGAGAAAACACATGTAAACATAGTGTGTATATAAGAGAAGTGTGAGGTCTAGGCTAGTAAAGGAGAGTGGAGAATAAATAGTTGTACTCGACAATGCAATGTGATATGGTCTTATATATCACATTCATTCTAAAGCCTGTTTTTACAATGAATGTAATGTATGAGTTGTCCTAGGACTAGGTATCCTTAGTATATAGGAGACAAAATATAGAATCATAAAAAAACGGTGCAATGAAAGATTATAGCCTACATAAAAATATAACAATAGAAATATAATCACTCAATATCTATGGCTTAATAAAAGATTTTATGGTTAACATGGAAATTATATAGGGCTTAATGTGCTCGACCCCTTCAAACAAGCATAATCCTTAACACTTGACTATATACAGGTGTTTCTGCATGAATAAATCATCTTCCCATGTCACCTCTTCCACTAGTAGGTTCTTACATTTTAAGAGGTACTCAATAATTACTTGATCTCTCAACTGCTTAATAATCCTTATTTGTAGGATTGTTTGTAGTTCTAGTTTGTGGGATTTTTTCTAGTTTTATTTTTCTTAATAAACCTCTCAATTAATCTTTGCTAAAATAGTTTGGACTGAGATCTTATAACCGAGTTTTTTCTTTAAGAATGATAGAAGACTAGATGTACACATGAAGATGGAGGCAACTTTAATTTGTAACCCATACTTCCAATCCTCTGCAACACCTTAAATAAGGGCCATAATACCTTATTGGTAATTTATTGAGTCCTTATTTTGTTGCTCGAGAGATATTTTTTATATCATTGTAGTCTCACAAATACCCAATCCCCTACCTCAAATTCACTTTCACTACGATGTTCATTTTCTTGTTGTTTCATTGATCTGAATTTGAAACTACTTGTAAATGGTTTGCAAGGTATTCAATTTTGATATATACATGTTTAAAAGATGTCCATGTCTTGCAGAAAGAAAACAAATGAAAATTTCAGCTGTTCATGACCCATTTAAGTATAGCAGATTTATTTCCTTTTACTGTTTAACACACTAAAACGAATTTGTTCTGCAAAATAAATCAACCATAGATGCAAAAGAAGTTGGTGAAGCAGTTCACCCCTCCTGGGCTATGTCTGCTGGGTCCAAGGCTCTCAAATGGGCCTGTCCTTGTTTTAATTAAATGCTCAAATTGAATATACAACTGAATAGAAGCATCTACAAGTGGAATAGCTGGTAAAAACAGATTCAGAACACTTGAATCCTTCAGGATTGACTACTGGTTCACCTCCAATGGATACCTGCAACCCTATACAGTTCTCCCAATACTGGGCCCTGGTGGCTCCTAGAACTTCCACGGCTCCAAAACCTCTGCAAATGACCTCAGATGGTTGTAAGACCTGCACCAATGGCTTCAGAAGGTCGACAATACCCAAAATAAAAAAAAATAAAAAATAAAAATTCGTCCAAAACCACCTTTCCTAGCCAAAGTTATGGCCAATTAAAGATTCCCTCCAGTTTGGCCTAAAAAAACTCTAGCTAACTGTAGTTACGGCCAGATAGGCCCGCCAAATATGGAGCGGCCACCAAATTTGGCGCGCTCCGCCAAAATATCCGCCAAATCCTGACCTGACCGCTGGATTTAACTGTCAGTCTTTAATGCGCATGTGAACAGTTCCCAGCGGTTTTGGGTTTACCTCGGATTGCGCGCTGACTATTTAATTGTGCTGGCGGTTGGGGCTTAATCCCTAGGTTCTGGGCCCTAGGTCGCATGGTATGGGGGCTGGCCCTTAGGGGCTGGCCCCCGTCGGGCCCCACCCAAAGTAATTTTAAACTTCAAATAAATTTTTTTTGCCCATATAACAAGAAGTGCTACTGTGGCCTAACGGTAAGGCGTGGGAGTGTTGTAACATAGGTCGTGTGTTCAAACCACAATCCGACCACAATTTTAACAATGCACATACCTTGCTGACGTCATCCTACCATTCGCTGTCCAAAAGGAATATTCCCTGGAATATTCCAAGGAATATTCTGTGGAATATTTTTTTTTTTTTGAAAAATTCAAAATTTCAATGTTATTGAGAAATTCTTCTTTTTGCCATAACTTTCTCATACGGCGACCGTTTTTCAAACCGTTCATGGCATCGGAATCAGGAGGATGAGCACTTTCTTAGTCGTTCCATTTTGATCCAGTTCTGAGCATTTTAAATTTTGAGCATTTTACGACACTTAGGACATGAGCACCTGATCACGCCTCCCCATGGGAAGCTTTTGGACCCCAAAAGCCTTCAACTACCTGTTAAAGAGGTGAGGGTACAGTTCCCTCACTCTGTCCACCTCCATCCACTTTGCCTTGTTCGGTTTGCTGCCTTTGAAACCAACTCGAACATAATCTACACTGCCCCTCCTTGAAGTGCGTGTCCTTCTGTCAAGGATTGTATCTTCTTTCAGCTCATCTAAGAATTCTGGCGAGAAATCTTCTATAGATGGCAGCTAAACAGCACTTTCATGATCAGCAATCAAAGGAGGTTCATACAAATGTAAGTTCTCCACATTGACAACAGAATACATTTGCATGTAGGAAGGCAAATATAATTGAAAAGCAGTATTTCCAACCTGCTTGAGGATTTTGAATGGACCATAACGAATAGGCTTCAGCTTTTTACCTTCTCCTTGCATCCTTTCCTTACTAATGTACAGCCATACCTCATCCCCTTCTTGAAACTTGTGATTGACTCTATGCTTGTCGTGTCTTTCCTTGTACTTGCCTTGACTCTTCTCAAGTTGTTCTTGAATTTGCTGATGTATTTGCTGAATTCTTTCAATGAATGAACGAGCTTTGTTAATATCACTATGTCCCTCAATGGCAACATCTTTCTCAAGAATGAAATCAAGAGGTGATTTTGGTGAGTAACCAAAACAAGCTTCAAACGGTGAGGTGTTTGTGGAAGAGTGCTTGGCACGATTGTAAGCATGCTGTATGTAGTGCAAATGTTCATCCCACAGCTTGGGATGCTTGCTGCAATAACCTCTCAAGAGGTGCACAATGGTTCTGTTCACAACTTCTGTTTGTCCATCTATTTGCGGATGGAAAGCAGTACTTTTCTTCAACTTTGTGTCCATCATCTCCCATAGGTTGGACCAAAAATTCCCCACAAATCTGGAATCCCTGTCACTAATAATGGAAGTAGGCAAACCAAAGTGAATCCATACATGATGAAAAAATAATTCAGCAGTTATAGTTTTCTTACAAGGCATAAGTATACACATTTTGCTGAAACGATCAACTACTACATATAAATAATCATGCTGCTTTCTAGATTTTGGCAAACCTCCTACAAAATCCATAGAAATGCTCTCCCATGGTCTAGAAGGTACCGACAAAGGAGTATACAAACCAAGCTTCCTATTACTAGGCCTGCTTGTAGCACATAATGAACATCCTCTTATGAACCTTGAATAGAATCTACCATGCGAGGCCAATAGCAATACCTCTATAGATGTGCAATTGTTTTGCTTACCCCAAAATGGCCAGCAATAAGAGAAGAATGAGCTTCTCTTATGACATTTATTCTCTCCCCCTGTGGTATACACAACTTGCCCAAATGAAATAGCAAATTTTTATGCATGTGATAGTCATTTTCCTCTACATGATTCCCTTTACTCAAGTTAGCATACACATCTTTAAAGTCATCATCAGATGCATATTGTTCTATGTAACTATCATGTACAATGGAATCATTCTTAAGTAAAATAATAGCACCAATAATAGGCCCTGAAAGCATATCAACAACCTTATTCAAAGTACCTTTCTTGTACCTTATTACCAAATGGAACTGTTGCAAGAAGCTCATCCATCTGAAGTGTCGTGACTGTTGTAACTTGCTTTGTGATTGCAAGTACTTTAAGGGTTGATGGTCGGTATGTATAACAGTTTCTTTGCCCATCAAATAGCGTTTCCACTTTTTGACGCTTTGTACCAATGCATACAACTCCTTATCATATGTAGGATAATTTACAACAGCACCATTAAAATTTTCAGAATGAAAAGCAATAGGCTTACCATGCTGTAGAAGAACTGCACCCATGGCATAATCACTAGCATCGGTTTGTATCTCAAATGGTTGTCTCAAATCTGGTAATGCAAGGACCGGAGCTGAATTAATCTTCTCTTTCAAGGATTCGAAAGATTTTTGCTGCTTGCCTCCCCATTGTAAAGCATGCTTCACACTTGTCACTGCATGCATAGGAGCTGCTATAGAAGAGAAGTTAGAGATGAACTTCCTCCAATATTGAGCTGCACCCAAAAGACTTCCTACCTCTGTTATGGATTTGGGAGTAGGCCACTTCACAATAGCCTCAATCTTAGCAAGATCAATTCTCAAAGCACCTCCTCCTACTATGTGTCCCAAATAAACCAAAGAAGTATTTCCAAATTCATACTTTGACATTTTAAGAAATAACTGATTCTTCTTCAAAACATCAAGTACTTTCCTAACATGCATGACATGATCTTCTCTAGACTTGCTGAAAATTAAGATGTCATCTAAGTAGACAATAACAAAATCATCAAGAAAAGGACGCAAGACATCAACCATTACCCGCATGAAAGTTGCAGGTGCATTGCACAAACCAAACGACATAACAAGCCACTAAAAGAGTCCTTGTTTGGTTTTAAAGGCTGTCCTCCAAATGTCACTTTCTTCAATTCTTACTTGATGATATCCACTGCGCAAGTCTAACTTAGTGAAATATCGAGCATCTTTCAGCTGGTCTAGCAAATTATCTATCCTTGGGAGTGGGTAACGATTCTTTACCATTATCTTGTTCAAGGCCCTGAAATCAACACACATACGCCAAGTGCCATCTTTCTTTGGAATCAATACAATCGGTGACCCACATGGCGAAGTACTTGGCCTTATGAAACCCTTGTCCAACAAGTCCTTGATTTGCTTCTTTATTTCAGCATTCTCCATAATAGACATGAGGTACATGCCTACGTTTGGAAGAGGACAATCTGGATGCAAATGGATTTCATGCTGAATATCCCTCTTAGGAGGCAAACCTGTTGGCTCCTGAAACATCTCATGATATGCATCAACTACATCATACAGTTCTGACTTAAGTTTTGGATCACAATTGTCAAATGACTCATGATTCACATCAACCTTGGGCTTAATCATAAGAAGAAAAAAATTCTTACTTGAATTGACCAGCCTTTTTACCTGTCCTGCATTCACCATCGCTATATTTGTCTTCTTGCGATGAGCTCTAACAATGAACTACTTGCCATCCTTGAAAAGATGATATTTGTTTTCATGGCGATGAAAGATAGCTTTCCTGTCAAACAAGTAAGGACTTCCCAAAACAATTCCTGCTATATCAAAAGGTACCACATCAAGTTCAACTGTGTCAATAAAATGTGCAGTAATTGCAAAGCGCAATGTGCACTTTCTTGAAACTTGTAAATTTGCATCCTTGCAAATCCATCCAAGTGGATATGGCTTCAGATGTGGAACGGTCTCAAGTTTAAGCTGCTTGACCAAGTCCTCTGATATAAGGTTTGCTTGTGACCCACTATCAAAAAGTGTGTCAATTTTAGTATGTTTTGAAATCACCCTCACATGAAACAGTTCAATTCTTTCTTCCTCATTAGGAGCTTGTACATGGCAGTTTGAGGTACTATTGCTGGCTTGAGTTTCAATTTATTTTCCCTTCAAGTTTTTCAAACCCATGGCTGCAATTTTGGTTTCATCACCTGAATCATCCCCTAAATCTTGTGGTGTAGATGTAGTAGCAACAGTTTTCTGTTTCCCTTTGGATTTGTTAAATTGTGGTCTTTTTTCAGGATGTAATTTCCAAGAGTTTTTCTCCTCATGGCCTCATTTAGAACAATGTTTACAGATCACTTTCTCACTCTCCTATTTGATAGATGCATTCTTTTTTCCCTTTACCTTTGAGGTTTTCTCTTTGTTTTTCCCTTCGGGGGCTTGTTTCTACCCTCTTCAAATGTGTTTTTTCCCCTTGCCTCTAAATGTGTAGCTTGGACACAAACCTCGTCCAGGCTAGTAGGGTTAAACATCAGGATGGTGTGTCTAAGGTAGCTATGCAAGCCACCAATGTATTTCAGCAAGGTTTCCTGGGTTTGTAAATATACCCCTAACAAGAGAGATCTTCTCCTGAATTCTTGGGTGTAGTCTTGGACACTCTGACCCTTAAGTTGTCCGAAATTTTTCCAGTTCATAACGGCTTTCTGCATGTGAGAAAGAGGATAAAATTGTTTTTTAATGGCTAACAGAAATTAAGGCCATGTTAAGGTAACCTTACCAAATTTCTTGATCTCCTCTTTAGTCTTGGCCTCCCACTAGACTAATGCTCCTCCATCCATTCTCAAAGAAGCCAACTGAATCTTGGTGGCATCATCATGCATATTCTGGATCCTCAAGTAAACTTCAAACTGCCTAATCCAGTTGTCAAGCTTTTTTGCATTCGCTTCACCATTAAACATAGGTAATTCGAATTTTACATCAACCTTCGAAAAAGGACCTTTTCCAGAGGATCTATGCTTATGCACAGAAGAAGAAGATGAGGATGAAGAGGAAGAAGGTGACGATGGGGGTGGGGGATCACCATTACCTCCATGTCCTTTCTTGGAATGATCATCATCCTTCTTACCTTTTGAAGAGCCCTCTCCTTCATGTGGATGTTTGGACCCTTCTCCAGCCAATTTCTCATTTCTTTCTTGGTACAATATCCTCACCATTTCAGTGAGGTCCAAGAAAGCCTTTCTGAAGACTCTTTCTTCTTCTTTTGGATCCATGTCTGCAGGAATTTCTCCTTCATGTGCAGACATTCTTGAAGCTTCTGCTGAGACTCTTGAGGGTGAAATTGAAGGTGGAGGTGATGGATCTCTGACCTTCCTTGACTGAGGATTCTCTCGTTCTCTAGTCAACTGTCCTTCCCCTCTTTTAAGTTTCAACTTGGTAAGCATCAATACTTGCAAGACAGTTAGAAGATCTTTGCACAAAAAAAATCAAAAGACAACTACACCAGAGATTGACTGAAAGAGCATTTATCTACTTTGCAATTGTAGAACAAGAGCATTTCGAAGGCTTCCTGGCTCGTTTAAGGTTCTGTCTATAGCTTATTTGACTACTTTTGATACAAAGAAACAACAACATAGCTCTGATACCAACTTGACCTGAATTTGAAACTACTTGTAAATGGCTTGCAAGGTATTCAATTCAGATATATACATGTTTAAAAGATGTCCATGTCTTGCAGAAAGAAAACAAATGAAAATTTCAGCTGTTCATGACCCATTTAAGTATAGCAGATTGATTTCCTTTTACTGTTTAACACACTAAAATGAATTTGTTCTGCAAAATAAATCAACCATAGATGCAAAAGAAGTTGGTGAAGCAGTTCACCTCTCCTGGGCTACGTCTGCTGGGTCCAAGGCTCCGAAATGGGCCTATCCTTGTTTTAATTAAATGCTCAAATTGAATATACAGCTGAATAGACAAATATATGTTGTGGGGAAAAATGCCTATGCAGGACGATCCTATCCACCTAAGGCGTGACAGTGCCTTAGCAACAAACAGAGACAGCTATTCTAGTATTCTTCCTTTATGAATTAAGAATGAAGAGAGATAGATGGACTAACCGGTGTCTTCCGTTTGTCCCTCGATCCGGTCTCTCTTCTCTTTGAGGGTTCCCAGCTACTTGCCTTCTCGCTCGCCCAGCTTCTAGAGGTTTCTGCAAGATCACAAGAAGAGAACACTACACAAGACATGGATTCATATTCATAACTAGTTCAGGATTAGAAATAAACTAAACATACTAATGCAATCATACATCAAAGATACATCAGTACATAGGAGAAACCAAGATAGCTATATTGATGAATAACAAGGTTCAGGAAGAGATACAACCCAGAGGGTTCCAATCCAGCATCTCCTTCCCAGCAAATGGAATTCCTATCTTCACCCCCTTCAAAGCATTAAGCACCCAATGATTCCAATCTCAAACCAACATCAATTCTTTGCAATAACAAAATTCCAGCCTCTCAGATCTCATGGAGGAGAGATCCATATATAGATGTTTGGAGAGAGGATGAGTCAGCTTGAGATCTGACTAGTGTCCTCTCCCTCTGTCAGTTCTTGATTCCACTTGGGGGTTCTTGCTTCCACTTGGAGATTGGGAACCTCTTACTCATCACCAGTCGAATTCACTGAGGCAAGTGTCATTGAGGAAGATTCTGGAAGCTTCCTGGGTCTTGACACCTCTTGGAATGAACTTGCCATTTGGCAATTCTCGCTCAACGCACCCTGGTAGTGCTTCTACCTGCGTTGCAGTGCAGGTAGCCAGTGTTGGCTTTGACATTCAGCGCAGACAGCTAGTGGAGCCACTGAATTGATCCTGAATTGACTTGTTTTTGAGCAGTTTTTGGTGGAGAACTTCTGTGAATTGCTGTGGTTTGTTAGCCTTGTTCCTCTAGGGGTAGGAACAACATGTTTAGGGACTTTGGATCCCTTAGATTATGGACATTTCATGCTCAATGCTGTAAGGCACAAAAATGTCTATAATAGTTGCCCCCTAAAGTATGAGGCCGTTTATCGGGTGAAATGCTTTATCAGGAGGATCCGAAGTTCATCCAATGTTGGAGAGGAGACCTGTAATAAGATACAATACAATACATTATTCTTCATACTGCTTTCATGATCTAGCTGAGGTGGGCATTCCCATGCTCAGCTTTATAAATTCATTTTCCTGTACATAGAACAGACAATCGTCTGGTGGTAGACTGATAATTTTGATGAAATTATCATCCTTTGGGTAGGATGATTATCTTCTGCAATGATGTATATGTCAATGTCTTTATCTTTTCTGAATATATATCACAGCCCGGATGGATGAAACTAGATCCAGGGTCTTCAAACTTGTTCGATCTTCACTCTAAGTACAAATCGATCCATGTGAGAATTGTTCTGAAGTCGAACATGGAAAGACATCGCTTGATTACCGGTCAATGAGGTAAACCGTTAACAAGCGCGAGAAGAATCACCGATAATGATAATGACCCTCAAGGTACTGCAGTACAATTCACGTGGTGTGAATAAAGGACTTGGCGTCGAACACCACGCAAAATCTTTCGGTCGAAGGTCATTGATGTATACCTGTCGCCGGAAGTGAGAAACTTGCCATTGAGGCATGCAAGCTTCAAAGTACTGAAGGGGTTGTTCCTAGATCAACTTCTTGGATAATGAGCTGATGTCGACAAGAAGCGATCCGTCAAAGGAGGGCCTTAATGAATCCCACATCAATGACACGGAACGGAGCTAATGATTTTGATGGAGGTGAAAACGATCTGTGACATATGATTCAGGGTGGCGGTCATGAAAGGATGAAGGATAATGTACGGCAGTGGATGGGACACGGTTGACTTTTTCTGAACGACTTCTCTTGAACATATGGCGACACTGATGCGATGGATCGGTAGCATTACCCCAAATATGGATGGTATGGCGAGACCATGGTGATGTGACCGGTGAATGAAACAACCCAACCCGATTGTGGTACGGAGGAAAAGTGTCGTGTTCAAGAGCGACTTGCTACCATCAAAGTTTTCTTGAGTTTCTCCCAATCTTTCCCCAGTCATTGTTGACCAGTACCTCTTTATTTTTGTCAAGCTTGAGGAGGATAACATATGCTTGTTCTATAACTTGCCCTTCGGGCAAGCCCATCGCTATGTTTTAACGAGCCTAGCGATAGTGAAACTCGTTCTCGTCTAAAGACAAGTTTGTCGCTATTTAATGATTTTAACGAGTCTAACGACAAAGATAACTCGGTCCTTTTCATTTTTAGAGAGTCTGAAAAGGTACATAAAGTTAACTCCAAAAGTCCTTTTCGTCATCTAATCCCTTAAGTCTGAAAAAGTATAAAACAATACAGAAGGGATGAGTTTTCGATAGTTTTAACGAGCCGAACAAAACAAGCGCTCGATCTTTTTGTGCAATAATCCCTCAGGTCCAAAAAGATTAAAATCTAGAGGAGGGATAGCTCTTCCGGTCACTTTAACAAGCTGGAAGGCCAAGACTCGGCAATCTTTTCATATTTTACGAGTCAGATGAAAAGAGCTTAAAGAAGACTCGTCTTTTGAGGAACGAGTGATAAAATGGATTAGCAGCTGATTCCAGGTAAGGCTTGGAATTTTCCAATCACGGCAGTGTCACAAGGATGGCTAGTGAAATCACTCTTCGCAGTTGTTCCTCAAAATGGGTAAACAATCATATGGAGGTGAACGATTGGCCAATGGAAAAGTGGAGGTGACGGTGCAAACACGACCAAGTCTTTAATGGCTGATAATATTACATTCACTGTGGTTATTTACCGGGATAGTTCATTTTTTAACGAGCTTAAACGCGGGTGGAAACATTTGCTTGATCTTATGTTTATTTTTTAATGAGCATGAACTATGCGCTAAAACTGCTCGGATCTTTGCGTTTATTTTTTAACGAGCATGAACTGTGTGCTAAAACTGCTCGATTTATATGGTCAATTTTTTTATTTTTTACCATGACTAACTTTGCCCTTTTTAAAGATAGTACTGTATCCTCAATTGCTGCATCAAACTAGTTAGAAATGAATAGCATTTGCTTGAAAATGAGATTAGAACCCTAATATTTCGCTTTGAACTACGTAAAAAGCAATTAAAAAGTGTCTTTACCTCTCATTTTACCATTTCATTTGAACTTTGTTTGTTGGAGCTTTGGAGGTGCCTCTTCCCCTTTGATTTTCATCAGCTGATTCCGGGAGATTCTGTGGACGATTTTCGGCGCTGTCTGGACCAGGTAGGAGCTAAACCCTAGCTCTTTCTTTTCATGGTTTCCTTTTCTCATTCTGTGCCTGTTTTCCTGTTCCCCTGAGCCCCTAGGGTTTTGTTAGGGCGCTCTGCCATCAGCGCAGCTGGTTCACTCGAAACCTGCATTGAATGTCAAGCTGCATGAAGGCAGTTTGACCTTCAACACAGGTGGAACACTAGCTAGTTGCGTTGGGCATAGAAAATAGTTTTGTTGCACAGTTTTTGATGAAAATTTTGCCAGTTTCTCATCAAATCCAGGATCTAACTCTCATGTTTTGTTTTCAGAGATTATTGTAGCAAAATGACCCTTACATGGCGAGAACGAGAACATGAAGAAGAGGACATGCTTGCCCTCCATGATCCTATCACAGTGAACACGTTGCGGAACTGTGGTCTGCTGAAGTTCTTCCATATCTCTAGTATGAGAGCACAGATCTCCCTACTGCAGTATATGCTTGATGCTTGGGATCCTATCAACCAAGTATTTCAGATCAGGAGCAAATCCATCCCTTTGACCGTGGTAGACATTTACTTCTTGACTGGTTTGTCGAGGCGGGGTGCCCCCGTTTCTTTGTCAGGTTCGGCCCGAGGGAATGACTCTGTGAGAGATTATGTCCGCCAGTATTGCAGGGAAGGATATCAGCCGAGTAGAGACGGCAAGGTCGTTATCCGTGAGATTACTGACAGGTCTCTCAGGGTCCATTCTGTATACTATTGGTAGGATGGTCGGTAGTGCATCTCTTCATGTTGCAAACAGATCCTATGTGCAGCACGCCTTGGAGTGCCTCCAACCGAAAATATTCAACTGGTGTGATGTAGTACTTCGTCAGATGAAAAGTCAGTTGACCAAGGTAAAGGACGGGAAGCTGAAGAACTTTGGATTTGGTTCTATTTTGACAGCCTTTGCCTTGGAGAAGATACCACTGATGCAGCCTCAGTACATCGCACTCGACTTGCCATCTCCTACCGAGCCACGCATGAAGAGATGGGTTTATCACATGTCTAGGCATGCTGGTCAATCTCAGATTTCTTTCACTGATACCTTCTTCAGGTGGTTCGAGCGTCAGGAGATGGTCTGTTCCGAGTATCCATGTGTTTTTATGGATTTCCGAGGTGATCCGGATTTGGTACTGCCGGATGGCGAACAGTGGGGCGCTATTGGTAAAATCTTCGACCATATCACTATTTATTGTTTTTATTTGTAATGTCCTTGTGCTTTATTCTATCAAGACTTTAATCAAACTCATGTGTGCTTGCAGATGTTGGTCCTGTTCGTCCAGCAGTTCGCCCGAGAGCGCCAGTCGCTGCCCCAGCAGGGGAGACTACTGGAAGGGTTATTCTTCACGACCTTGATGTAGCCGAGACCCTTACAGCCGTGCAGGAGCAGGTTGAGAGCCTTACTCTTGGCATTCCCGATGTGAGGATCGACGAGTTAACTTTACAGTTGCAGCGGCATACTACTGGTGTGCCTAGACGATGGACTCGTCTCTTACGCATGATTGCACAGGTCGTGACGTGCTATCACGAGCATCACTAGACTAGGGTGCCCCCTAGCATTTTTGAGTTTTTGGGTCATGTGACCGATTTTTGTCTTGGTTACAGAACATTATGTATAAACGACAAACAGCTTATATATATATATTTTGATTTTCGGGGTTTATTCTGGTTGAGTTATATGATCCATATGTACAACATTGATGATGTGTCTCTTTTTATAAATGTCGCAAATGTCTATCTAACACATAGTTTGCTAATGAGTCGGTTAATGTGTTTAAGTTTCTGGAAATATGCTGGTATTGAATTAAATCAAACTGTCTTTCCAAAATCTTAACCCTTAGAATCATACGATAGATAGCTGGATTGCGGACGGAATATATACCAGTGAGTTGTAGTATTACGAGTTGTGAGTCTAGCCTGACGATTAGTCGGCTTATACCATGGGTGATGGCATCAGAGAGTAGCTCTATCAACGCGCTATACTCAGCGATGTTATTCGTTGATTGCCCAATACATACACCTCTGAAACTTACTAACTCGCCGCTTGGATCAAAAATGGCCCAGGTTGCGGAGGACAGGTTCCGCGAACTACGACTCGCTCCGTCGGCATATCCAACACATGTCTCCAGAAGGTTTGACATCTGCAATAGATGTAAAAAGGTGGATTACTCGATCAAAACAAACATTTTAGCGAAAACAAAATACAACAAAAGCATACAGGTTACTATTTAAGCATAGTAACGCTTGAGGTACAACCCGTTACAGGGTTGCCCCAGTGGAATTCCGTCATAATCCATTAACTCGTAGGCTCCTTTTGCTAGCACTCGTTTAACAATATAGGGGCCCATCCATAAAGAATTAAATTTACCTACTCCCAATTTATCGGATTCTTGGTCGTAAAGCAAGACCAAGTCACCTTCTGAGAAGACACGGGGTTTGACATTTTTGTCGAACTACGCCTTGACTCGTTTCTTATGGGCTTCGTTAGCCAAAGCGGCATCACGACGGGTTTCATCCAATTGGATTAATTCCAAGAAACGGGCCTCTTCTTCCGAAGTTCCGGGGAGGAGATCAATTGCGAGTTTAAGAGACGAGATTTCACACTGGATTGGCAAGACTGCTTCCAGACCATACACCCGTTGGAAAGGTGTGAACCCGGTCGCATTCCTTGCCGATGTTCGGTAAGCCCACAAGGCTGAGTACAGGATTAGGTGCCACCTTCTTTTGTGAACTCTGATCATCCTTTGCAACATACGCTTCAGGACTTTGTTGATCGCTTCAACCTGTCTGTTGGCTTGCGGATAATACGGGGTAGAGCTGTCGTGAGATAGCCCTAGCTTGGCAGCTAATTCAACCATCATGTGATTGCAAAAATGCGATCCATGATCTGTAACTATAGCCTGTGGTACGCCGAACCTGGCGACTACATGATTGAAAAAGAAAAGGGTAGCTGTTTCACCAGTGTTATCTAATGTAGGCATCGCCTCGGCCCATTTGGTAAAATAGTCAACGGCGAATATAATATACCCATGCCCCCCGGTCAAGGTGGGGTTACATGTCATGAAATCGATGCCCCATTTGGTGAAAGGCCCAACAACAACTATTGGTTGTAAAGGTGCGGGTTGTCTTCTGGTTTTGCTATCAAAAATTTGACAAGCATGGCAATTTCTGACTGCGGTTATGCTATCTTTGAACATGGTTGGCCAGAAGTATCCTGCTCGTAAGATTTTCTGTGCTGTAGCATAACCAGATTGATGCCCCCCACAGGCGCCTGAATGACACTCATTCAGGGCTTTTTCGGCCTCCTCATGGGTGAGGCACCTCCTCAGAACTGTATCGATACCACGACCGTAAAGCGTATCACCGACGATCATGTATTCTTTTGCTTGGTATCGTATACGTTTCTGTTCTGAGTGAGAGGTGTTAGGCCTGAATTTTTGGGTTTGGAGATAAACGATTATATCTCCATACCACTCATCGCTTGCGGATATCAGAAACAAACTTTCGTCCACGATTAATTCTTCGGATGTTTCATCGTTGGACGACGATGGGAGATCGCATAATAATTCTGCGAAAACTAAAGCTTTCTTTGATTTGGATTTTACAAATTCCAGATCAAACTCTTGAAGGATCGCTATCCATTTTGAATATTTTCCCCCCAGCAACTATCGCGACAATATATAAGTCATGGGGTTGCAATCTGATAGAATGGTAGTTTTCCGAAAGAGGACATAATGTCGAAATCTTTGTATCGCTTGAACAGCAGCGAGTGCTAGCTTTTCAACGTAAGAATATTTGCTTTCTGTATCATTCAAGTTTTTACTTAAATAATATATAGGATGTTCAATTCCATCGACTTCTTGAACTAAAACCATCGCAATGGTCGTATCTACTGCAGCCAGATACAGGTTAAAATCTCTTTGATAGTCCGGGGCATACATTAATGATGCTCTTACTAGAGACTCTTTCAGAGCGTCAAAAGAAGCTTGCGCCACCTGATCCCAGACAAAAGGTACATCCTTTTTCAAAAAACGAGTATAACCTTTAGCAAGTTCTGCGTAATTTGGAATGAACCTCCTCAGAAAGTTTGCTTTCCCTTGGATTTTCTGAATCTGAAGCAAATTTGAAGGTGGAGGCAAATTAATGATTGCCTGAACCTTGCAAGGGTCGAGACGAATCCCGTCCTTGGAGACTACAAAGCCAAGTAAACGACCAGAGTTGACGCAAAATACACATTTGTGTGGATTGAGTCGTATCTTGTAGTGTCGGCAACGTAGAAATATCGCTCTTAAATGCTGCGGATGATCAGTCCGCTTTCGCGAATGAGCCAGAAGGTCGTCGAGGTATGGTTGAACGATGTTCTTGATGTCATGGAAGGCATAATTCATTTCCCTCTAAAACGTCGCCCCAGCGTTCTTTAAACCAAAGGGTAATTTTCGATATGCGAATGTGCCCCACGGAGAAATGAATGCAGTCTTTGACTGGTCCTGTGGGCGGATATTTATTTGATTATACCCGGAGAATCCATCCATAAATGAAAAGATTTCACATCCGGCGCATTCATCAAATATCTGGTCGATGAAGGGTTTAGGGTAGTTGTCTTTTGGACAAGCTTGATTTACATCCCTATAATCAACACACACTCTAATTGTTCCTTGTTTCTTCATAACAGGGACAATATTCGATACCCAATCGGTTAGAGGAACCGGGTAGATGAAACCAGCATGGAGAAGTTTTTCAACTTCTGCCTTAATGGCAGCGGATTTCTTGGGGTGCTCCTGCCGAAGCCGTTGTCTTACCGGTTTGACATCTGGATACATCTTAATTTCATGTTCAACGATACTCAAGTTGATGCCTGGCATTTCATCATATGACCAAGCAAAGACATCTCTGAATTCGCGAAAAAGAGCGTTATATATTTCCAGCTCTGATGGGGAACAACATTTGCCAACATAAATATTCTCTACAACATTTGCTTTGGTTGAGATATTTATGGCTATAGTCTCTTCAATATTGGATAGGTTCCACTCGGAATCCACCGTATTTACAGTATTTGATAGGAATTCAAAAACTGAAGGGTGATAAAGGTCATCTTGAGTATCTTCTTCACAATCTGGAAGAAGGGAACGATTGTGGCTATCATTCCATGGTGCCCCCTCAATCAACATTGATTGTAGGATTCCTTCGTCGATTCCATGCACTCTCGACCAGGGATCTAATGGGGTACCATATTCTCTAGACCTATCTACCCAAACGCTTGATGAGCGTTGATTTGGGTTCGCCTCCCATGCCTGAAACATTGATTGCTACAATATTTCAATTGGGCTTGGGGGCAAAACTATTGCATGATCCATGTTAGTATCGTCTTCTGAAATCTTCTGCACGGAAGATATCATGTTGCAGGCTCCTACCAACGCTACTTCTCCAATATAGATTGGAGGTGGAAGCGCGAAAGTTCCCATTAATGTGGGGTCTTTCAGTAGGCCTACTCCAATATTTTGAAGCGAATGGTTGCTCTCATGGATCATTAGAATGCTTCCCGTAACTTGAGAACCATTAGGGAGGAAGTTTTGCTGGTCGACGATCGTAATCCCTCCTTGAAAGGGGAATGCGATCTTTCTAAAATAGGTCGACACAACAGCTACCATGGCATAGATCCATGGTCTTCCTAGTAGGATGTTGTAATCAAGATTCCCATCGATGACTTGAACATCTATTTCTACCGTTTTTCCCCCTAATTCAACCTTCAAGTTATTTAGGATACTATACGGGGTATATGTCCTTCCGTCGAATGCTTTTAATGTTGTCGAAGATCGCGACAAGGTTGGAGATCCTAAAGTTTTCCAGCAACTCATCGACATAATACATGTAGATTCCCCCTCATCAATAATTGTTCGGTGAACAGTTTCGTTGAGGGCTTTCACTTGGATAAGGAAAGCTAGTTGAGCTGGTAACTGAGGATCGTATCCTTTGTGGTCGAAGGATACGAGATTGGAATCCTTAGGATCAACCCCACCAATGGCTGATAACAAAGCCTGCCTTTGGGATGGGCAATTTTGTAATACTTCAAGAGTCGACATAGCGGATGGCGATTGGGCCAAATCTTCCACTATGTTATAATGCTGCGCCGCTCTGGCGCGAGGATTAAATGTCGACTTGTGTATTACTCCCTTTGGCGGTTTTATTGTTAATTCAGGAATGATGGGCGGTACAACTTCTGTCGAAGTTGTTGTCGAACTGCTTGGCTGATCTTTTTCCTTGTTGTTCGACAGCTGCGGATTCCCGTAATCTTTGTTCCTTGTCGAAATCAAAGCATCATTTTGTTGCTTGGAGATCGACAACATAAGCACTTGCGACGGGGAAGCATTTCCACTATCAACCAGATTTTGACCTGGATTTGGAAACGGGTCAGTTAACACAGCTGAGGTTTGCGAACTTTTGAAGAACCTCTTCAGCTCAGCTTTGTATGGACATTCCTTTGTCTAGTGATTCTCATCACATATCTAACACCCTGTTGTAGGGGGTTTCCTATTTCCAGGAGGGTTTGAAGAAGTTTTTTCAGGGGATGACTCTCCCTGTTTTTTCTTCTTCCCTTTGTTTTGCTTCTTCTTGCTTCCTGGTTGATTGGTTTCTTTGCCTTTATCTGCTGATACGGCATTTACTTCCGATGCAAGGATTTCTTCTTTTGCATTTTGATCTGAAGTCTTACGGGATTTCTTGGAGTTGGCCTTTGTCGACTTCGCGTTTGTCGAGCCAATCACGCCATCGCCGGCATGAGAGTCATTGTTTGATTTAGGAGGAGGAGGAATTGAAAATTCCGGTCTAGGGGCGTCAGGTATTTTGTCGTAGAGCGTGCCAGACTGAGTGTAAACTAAGTCTAGATATTTTGCACGAGCAATAACTTGTTCTTCTGTTACGACTCCTCCCTTGGCCACATCTTCCGTTATGGCAGGAAGTAACGACTTGATAAACCATTCAGCTAATAGCTAATCGGGAACGTATGTTTTCACCATCCTACGACGACGACGCTACTCATGTATATGATCGGATATATGAGTGGCCGTTGTCTGTTTGAAGTTGGTTAAGATTTCCGTTCCCGTTTCATACCTTATCGGTAATTGAAAATGGGTTAAGAAAGTCGTGGCTAGGGAGCTGAAATTGTCGAACGAAGCTCTAGGTAATTCAATATACCATTTTGCCGCTGGACCCGTTAACGTCCTCTGAAAAAGGCGAAGCCTTATCGAATCATCGTTTAGGGTGTTTGATGAACACCACAGATGAAAAGTCATCACGTGATTCGATGGGTCTTCACCTGGATTTCCATTAAATTTAGGAATGTCCGAAGGAAGTTTGTGAGGAATCGCTGGCCACCAAGGGGCGTAAGTAATTGGATCGTTTGTTAACCGGTGTAAATCGGGTAACTCTAAAGTTGCCATGAATGGTAACTGTTGACTCAGGTTAGGTGAAGCATACCCAGGATACGATGGGATCGCCTGAGCAGTTGGCCTTTGCATACCAACATAATGTAATTGATGCTGGTATGACTGATACGGTTGGTGGACATGACCACCGTAAAGTGGTTGATTTTGACCGCTTTGGATGTACGGTTGTCCACTGTTCGCAAAGATCTGCTGCTCAGAACCATGGTATACTTGTTGGAATTGTGGTTGTTGATATTGCACCAGCCACGGTTGCGAAGCCATGTTCTGTTGCGCTATACTAACCGTTGGACCAAGGTGTGGGGTAATTGTACCCGTCTGGACCTTTGTTGCCCCACTAGTAGGCGATTGTGGTTGAATCACAGGGTCAAGGGGCTGTTGCATTACAACCTGAGAAATCTGAGGTTGACATACAACAGGCAACGTTTGAACCTGCGACACTGTCACAATAGCCGGTGTGGTCGGGATGTTCTTCATAGGTACACATTGTTGCATAGAATACACAACCCTTGGTTGTTGAGGTAGCATAGGTACCCAACCACTTGATGTAATTCCAGTATAACCTGAATACTGTTGTGAACTCCCGTATGGATACCCTCCCGGAGGGGGTAATGAAAGGGCATACTGCCCCCCATACGGTGGCAATCTGGAACTCAAGGGGATTGTTTGTCCTTGGGGACTGGATTGCTCAAATTGACCTCCAAATGGATCAATCTGGCGAGTTTCAACATAAGAGTTGCCGGATATTATTCCGGAGGAACAAACTGGAACGGACCACACTGTCGAAATAGTCCCTGGGTGGACTCCTTCTAGCGGTTGTGAGCTAGTCGGGACAGATGGTATGCCGGCAAACATTGTCGGAGTGACGGCAGGGAGTTCCGTTGTCGCTGTGTCATTCGACACAGTCCTAGATGTTGACAGTTGCTCAAACATTTTGAGTCTATCCAAGAGATTACCTAGCGATTCTACAGGAACTTCCACTTGTGGTAGACTAACTTCTGATGAAGGAAATAGAGTGACCCCGACTCCAAAATGTGTTGGAGTACTTGCTTGCGGATCTTCTACAATTTCCTCTATCGCAATCAAACCAGGTGGAAGGGGAAGACCGTCAGGTCTGTAAAATATTTCTGGTGCCGAAGAAGGGGTTGAATTGACAGTGACAGTTTTTTGAGGAACAATACTCTCTGGACCGGTTACAGATGGAACTGGTTCAGTAACACAAGTGTTTGTTCTCAGACTAGGATCAGTATCATTGTCCCTCTGTGGCTGTTGAACTTCTTCTGTAGAGGCAGGGTTTCCAGAAATGTTTGGAGTAACCGGAATCTCAGATGTTGTTGGAACACTTGTTCTAACTTTGATAGGGGATTTCGAACCGGTTAAACGAGTTCGCTTTGTCCGTACTGTTTTCGATTCCAGAGACAAAGACGGTTGACTCGTAAGCCTCTGCGAACGATGGGGTTTCAATTAACTTTCTTCCACGATTGCGGATTACTCGATCAACCAAAATACAAAAAGGGGAAAGTGTGTTTCCGAATTAAATGAATTTTTTAGACGCTTTAGACACAACTTGCTTTTTCACTTTTAAAGAGTCGAGAAAACGCTAAAGATGACTCTAGTCTCCTTCGATGTTTTAACGAGCCCGAAGTGACAAATGCTCAGATGGACTTTTTTCGTTATAGAGTCTGAAAAAGGCCAAAAGGAACTGCTCTGGAGTTCTAGGCAGAGGGTGTGCCAAACTTTTCGCAAAACCGCAGAATACTTTTTAGGGTACAGGTGGTCGATCTTCCTGAATGTTGTGTTCAGTGCATTGCGATCAGTAGGGCAGCCGACACGGCTTCCTAAGGATAAAGGTTTTATGCCTATAGGGGTCTCCCAATATATACGTGACGGTACGTGGGAGCACAATCCATACTGGCGCTATCGTCCCTCAGGAGGAATCACCCACCATCAACGAGATCGACAGTCACCAGGCTTTACGACGCTGGAACACGTCTCTAGCCTAGACCTCTATGTTGTGCGTTATGTTGCAAAGCGTTGTTAAGTTCATTCAATTTATTTTAGGTTGATCTTTTTAGAAGTTTTCCTTTTGAGGTTCACCACAAGATGTATGATACAAATTCCTAAATGCAGTCTAAAGATGATAAGCAAGCTTTCTATATCTTTTCAACTTATGAAAATCCTAGCTACAAAGGGAAAAGAAAGACACCATCTTTTCTCAAAGAGCAATCAGCACACTCTAATGCACTTTTCCTAAATCAAACATGAAAACTATCAAGATGCAAATGCATAATGCAGGTGTTTGTTTTCCGCTTTCTTAGTATTGATGCCTACAAAGAAAGCTTTTTTGTACAACTTTGAATTTGCTTTTAAATGACAAATACAAACAAGTTTACTTTTTCGAAATCAGAAAGGGTAGAAGAGATTACAACACTTAACGATTTTCGAAATAAACTCTTGTTTCGACACTTTAAAAGAGACAAACTCAAACCAGAAGCAAGAATGAATGTATAATCAACTGTAAACAGCCAATGAACTCTCTCCTAAGATCACAATCAACAGATCTGAATCAAGGGCTACAAGATGACTATTTCACTCTTGCAAAGGAAAACTGTAAATGACGCCACAAACACATAAAAACACTCACAGTCTTTTTGTACAAAAGGAGGCGGAATTTAAGCAGAGAAAATGAGTTATCAGACTGGTACCTATGCTGGTTACAGGCTGAAAAAATCAGAGATCAAAACAAGGCAAAACAGAGCAGAGAACCCCAGCTGCACAAGGCTTAACTGGATCAACGCAACCTCAACACAGGGGTTTTGACATTCAGCGCAGGTAGCCTTCACGGGACCTACGTTGAAATGCAGAACCTCTTCACAGGGGTCGCGCTGAAGAGAAAACGAGAGTTTCTCACAGGGTTCTGGGTTACAGATTGCTGATTAATCTACTGTTTCAGGCCAAATAAAAGCAACAAGCAAGGTGCAATCAAAGGGATGCTTTGAGGGAATACTAAGACCTATCACAAAGGATCATCAAATCATTTGTGAGTCCATTGTTCAGATCATAGACAAATCCAGTGATTGGATCAAAGCAGCAACCGTCTACTTTGCATATGAGAATAGCAGATACAGTTCGATTGTTGCTGTTGAGTCTATGAAACAAACAATGATAGAGACACAAATAAAATGACTAAACAGATCTCCCCAGCGGAGTCGCCAATTTGTTGTGGGGAAAAATGCCTATGCAGGACGATCCTATCCACCTAAGGTGTGACAGTGCCTTAGCAACAAACAGAGACAGCTATTCTAGTATTCTTCCTTTATGAATTAAGAATGAAGAGAGATAGATGGACTAACCGGTGTCTTCCGTTTGTCCCTCGATCCGGTCTCTCTTCTCTTTGAGGGTTCCCAGCTACTTGCCTTCTCGCTCGCCCAGCTTCAAGAGGTTTCTGCAAGATCACAAGAAGAGAACACTACACAAGACATGGATTCATATTCATAACTAGTTCAGGATTAGAAATAAACTAAACATACTAATGCAATCATACATCAGTACATAGGAGAAACCAAGATAGCTTTATTGATGAATAACAAGGTTCAGGAAGAGATACAACCCAGAGGGTTCCAATCCAGCATCTCCTTCCCAGCAAATGGAATTCCTATCTTCACCCCCTTCAAAGCATTAAGCACCCAATGATTCCAATCTCAAACCAACAGCAATTCTTTGCAATAACAAAATTCCAGCCTCTCAGATCTCATGGAGGAGAGATCCATATATAGATGTTTGGAGAGAGGATGAGTCAGCTTGAGATCTGACTAGTGTCCTCTCCCTCTGTCAGTTCTTGATTCCACTTGGAGGTTCTTGCTTCCACTTGGAGATTGGGAACCTCTTACTCATCACCAGTCGAATTCACTGAGGCAAGTGTCATTGAGGAAGATTCTAGAAGCTTCCTGGGTCTTGACACCTCTTGGAATGAACTTTCCATTTGGCAATTCTCGCTCAACGCACCTTGGTAGTGCTTCTACCTGCGTTGCAGTGCAGGTAGCCAGAGTTGGCTTTGAAATTTAGCGCAGACAGCTAGTGGAGCCACTGAATTGATCCTGAATTGACTTGTTTTTGAGTAGTTTCTGGTGGAGAACTTCTGTGAATTGCTGTGGTTTGTTAGCCTTGTTCCTCTAGGGGTAGGAACAACATGTTTAGGGACTTTGGATCCCTTAGATTATGGACATTTCATGCTCAATGCTGTAAGTCACAAAAATGTCTATAACAATATACAGGTGGAATAGATGGTAAAAACGGATTCAGAACACTTGAATCCTTCAGGATTGACTACTGGTTCACCTCCAATGGATACCTGCAACCCTATACAGTTCTCCCAATACTGGGCCCTGGTGGCTCCTAGAACTTCCACGGCTCCAAAACCTCTGCAAATGACCTCAGATGGCTCTAAGACCTGCACCAATGGCTTCAGAAGGTGGAAAATACCCAAAAAAAAAAAAATCGTCCAAAACCGCCTTTCCTAGCCAAAGTTATGGCCAATTAAAGGTTCCGTCCAGTTTGGCCTAAAAAATCTCAAGCTAACTATAGTTACGGCCAGATAGGCCCGCCAAATATGGAGCGGCCGCCAAATTTGGTGTGCTCTGCCAAAATCTCCGCCAAATCCTGACTTGACCATTGGATTTAACTGTCGGTCTTTAATGCGCATGTGAACAGTTCCCGACGGTTTTGGGTTTACCTCGGATTGTGCACTGACTGTTTAATTGTGCTGGCAGTTGGGGCTTAAGCCCTAGGTTCTGGGCCCGAGGTCGCATGGTATGGGGGCTAGCCCTTAGGGGCTGACCCCCTTCGGGCCCCGCCCAAAGTAGTTTTAAACTTCAAACAAAGTTTTTTCCGCCCATATAACAAGAAGTGCTACCGTGGCCTAACGGTAAGGCGTGGGAGTGTTGTAACATAGGTCGTGTGTTCAAACCATAATCCAACCACAATTTTAATAATGCACATACCTTGCTGACGTCACCTTGGGCCACGTGGTAGCCTCCGGGCCTGCCACATGGCATCCTACCATTCGTTGCCCTAAAGGAATATTCCCTAGAATATTCCAAGGAATATTCTGTGGAATATTCTTTTTTTATTTTTTTTTTGAAAAATTCAAAATTTCAATGTTACTGAGAAATTCTTCTTTTTGCCATAACTTTCTCATATAGCGACCGTTTTTCAAACCGTTCGCGGCACCAGAATCAGGAGGACAAGCACTTTCTAGTCCTTTCACTTTGAACCAGTTTTGAGCATTTTACAACACTTAGGACATGAGCACCTGATCACGCCTCCCCATTGGGAAGCTTTTGGACCCCAAAAGCCTTCAACTACCTGTTAAAGAGGTGAGGGTACAGCTCCCTCACTCTGTCCACCTCCATCCACTTTGCCTTGTTTGGCTTGCTGCCTTTGAAACCAACCCGAACATAATATACACTGCCCCTCCTTGAAGTGCATGTCCTTCTGTCAAGGATTATATCTTCTTTCAGCTCATCTAAGAATTCTGGCGAGAAATCTTCTATAGATGGCAGCTGAACAACACTTTCATGATCAACAATCAAAGGAGGTTCATACAAACGTAAGTTCTCCACATTGAAAACAGAATACATTTGCATGTAGGAAGGATAATTTTATTGAAAAGCATTATTTCCAACCTTCTTGAGGATTTTGAATGGACCATAACGAATAGGCTTCAGCTTTTTACCTTCTCCTTGCATCCTTTCTTTACTAATGTACAGCCATACCTCATCCCCTTCTTGAAACTTGTGATTGACTCTATGCTTGTCGTGTCTTTCCTTGTACTTGCCTTGACTCTTCTCAAGCTGTTCTTGAATTTGCTGATGTATTTGCTGAATTCTTTCAATGAATGAACGAGCTTTGTCAATATCACTATGTCCCTCAATGGAAACATCTTTCTCAAGAATGAAATCAAGAGGTGATTTTGGCAAGTAACCAAAACAAGCTTCAAACGGTGAGGTGTTTGTGGAAGAGTGCTTGGCACGATTGTAAGCATGCTGTATGTAGTGAAAATGTTCATCCCACAGCTTGGGATGCTTGCTGCAATAACCTCTCAAGATGTGCACAATGGTTCTGTTCACAACTTCTGTTTGTCCATCTGTTTGCGGATGGAAAGCAGTACTTTTCTTTAACTTTGTGTCCATCATCTCCCATAGGTTGGACCAAAAATTCCCCACAAATCTGGAATCCTTGTCACTAATAATGGAAGTAGGCAAACCAAAGTGAATCCATACATGATGAAAAAATAATTCAGCAGTTATAGTTTTCTTACAAGGCATAAGTATACACATTTTGTTGAAACGATCAACTACGACATATAAATAATCATGCTGCTTTCTAGATTTTGGCAAGCCTCCTACAAAATCCATAGAAATGCTCTCCGATGGTCTAGAAGGTACCGACAAAGGAGTATACAAACCAAGCTTCCTATTACTAGGCTTGCTTGTAGCACATAATGAACGTCCTGTTATGAACCTTGAAACAGAATCTACCATGCAAGGCCAATAGCAATACCTCTGTAGATGTGCAACTGTTTTGCTTACCCCAAAATGGTCAGCAATAAGATAAGAATGAGCTTCTCTTATGACATTTATTCTCTCCCCCTGTGGTATACACAACTTGCCCAAATGAAACAGCAAATTGTTATGCATGTGATAGTCATTTTCCTCTACATGATTCCCTTTACTCAAGTTAGCATACACATCTTTAAAGTCATCATCAGATGCATATTGTTCAATGTAACTATCATGTACAATGGAATAATTCTTAGGTAAAGTAACAGCACCAATAATAGGCCTTGAAAGCATATCAGCAACCTTATTCAAAGTAACTTTCTTGTACCTTATTACCAAATGGAACTGTTGCAAGAAGCCCATCCATTTGAAGTGTCGTGACTGTTGTAACTTGCTTTGTGATTGCAAGTACTGTAAGGGCTGATGGTCGGTATGTATAACAGTTTCTTTGCCCATCAAATAACGTTTCCACTTTTTGACGCTTTGTACCAATGCATACAACTCCTTATCATATGTAGGATAATTTACAACAGCACCATTAAAAGTTTCAGAATGAAAAGCAATAGGCTTACCATGTTGTAGAAGAACTGCACCCATGGCATAATCACTAGCATCGGTTTGTATCTCAAATGGCTGTCTCAAATCCGGTAATGCAAGGACCGGAGCTGAACTAATCTTCTCTTTCAAAGATTCGAAAGCTTTTTGTTGCTTGCCTCCCCATTGGAAAGCATGCTTCACACTTGTCACTGCATGCATAGGAGCTGCTATAGAAGAGAAGTTAGAGATGAACTTCCTTCAATATTGAGCTGCACCCAAAAAACTTCTTACCTCTGTTATGGATTTGGGAGTAGGCCACTTCACAATAACCTCAATCTTAGCAGGATCAATTCTCAAAGCACCTCCTCCTACTATGTGTCCCAAATAAACCAAAGAAGTCTTTCCAAATTCACACTTTGACATTTTAAGAAATAACTGATTCTTCTTCAAAACATCAAGTACTTTCCTAACATGCATGACATGATCTTCTCTAGACTCGCTGAAAATTAAGATGTCATCTAAGTAGACAATAACGAAATCATCAAGAAAAGGACGCAAGACATCATCCATTACCCGCATGAAAGTTGCAGGTGCGTTGCACAAACCAAATGGCATTACAAGCCACTCAAAGAGTCCTTGTTTGGTTTTAAAGGTTGTCTTCCAAATGTCACTTTCTTCAATTCTTACTTGATGATATCCACTGCGCAAGTCTAACTTAGTGAAATATCGAGCATCTTTCAGCTGGTCTAGCAAATCATCTATCCTTGGGAGTGGGTAACGATTCTTTACCGTTATCTTGTTCAAGGCCCTGAAATCAACACACATACGCCAAGTGCCATCTTTCTTTGGAATCAATACAATCGGTGACCCACATGGCAAAGTACTTGGCCTTATGAAACCCTTGTCCAACAAGTCCTTGATTTGCTTCTTTATTTCAACATTCTCCATAATAGACATGCAGTACATGCCTATGTTTGGAAGAGGACAATCTGGATGCAAATGGATTTCATGTTGAATCTCCCTCTTAGGAGGCAAACCTGTTGGCTCCTGAAACATCTCATGATATGCATCAACTACATCATACAGTTCTGACTTAAGTTTTGGATCACAATTGTCAAATGACTCATGATTCACATCAACCTTGGGCTTAATCATAAGAAGAACAAAATTCTTACTTGAATTGACCAGCCTTTTTACCTGTCCTGCATTCACCATCGCTATATTTGTCTTCTTGTGATGAGCTCTAACAATGAACTCCTTGCCATCTTTGAAAAGATGATATTTGTTTTCATGGCGATGAAAGATAGCTTTCCTGTCAAACAAGTAAGGACTTCCAAAACAATTCCTGCTATATCAAAAGGTACCACATCAAGTTCAACTGTGTCAATAAAATGTGCAGTAATTGCAAAGCGCAATGTGCACTTTCTTGAAACTTGTAAATTTGCATCCTTGCAAATCCATCCAAGTGGATATGGCTTCGGATGTGGAACAGTCTCAAGTTTAAGCTGCTTGACCAAGTCCTCTGATATAAGGTTTGCTTGTGACCCACTATCAAAAAGTGTGTCAATTTTAGTATGTTTTGAAATCACCCTCACATGAAACAGTTCAATTCTTTCTTCCTCATTAGGAGCTTGTACATGGCAGTTTGAGGTACTAGTGCTGGCTTGAGTTTCAATTTCTTTTCCCTTCAAGTTTTTCAAACCCATGGCTGCAATTTTGGTTTCATCACCTGAATCATCCCCTAAATCTTGTGGTGTAGATGTAGTAGCAGCAGTTTTCTGTTTCCCTTTGGATTTGTTAAATTGAGGTCTTTTTTCAGGATGTAATTTCCAACAGTTTTTCTCCTCATGGCCTGGTTTAGAACAATGTTTACAGATCACTTTCTCACTCTCATGTTTGATAGATGCATTCTTTTTTCCCTTTACCTTGGAGGTTTTCTCTTTGTTTTTCCCTTGGGGGCTTGTTTCTACCCTCTTCAAATGTGTTTTTTCCCCTTGCCTCTAAATGTGTAGCTTGGACACAAACCTCATCCAGGCTAGTAGGGTTAAACATCAAGATGGTGTGTCTAAGGTAGCTATGCAAGCCACCAATGTATTTCAGCAAAGGTTTCCTGGGTCTGTAAATCTATCCCTAACAAGAGAGCTCTTCTCTTGAATTCTTGGGTGTAGTCTTGGACACTTTGACCCTTAAGTTGTCTAAAATTTTTCCAGTTCATAATGGCTTTCTGCATGTGAGCAAGAGGATAAGACTGTTTTTTAATGGCTAACAGAAATTCAGGCCATGTTAAGGTAACCTTACCAAATTTCTTGATCTCCTCTTTAGTCTTGGCCTCCCACCAGACTAATGCTGCTCCATCCATTCTCAAAGAAGCCAACTGAATCTTGGTGGCATCATCATGCATATTTTGGATCCTCAAGTAAACTTTCAACTGCCTAATCCGGTTGTCAAGCTTTTTTGCATTCACTTCACCATTAAACATAGGTAATTCGAATTTTACATCAACCTTCAGAAAAGGACTTTTTCCAGAGGATCTATGATTATGCACAGAAGAAGAAGACGAGGATGAAGAGGAAGAAGGTGACGATGGGGGTGGGGGATCACCATTACCTCCATGTCCTTTCTTGGAATGATCATCATCCTTCTTACCTCCTGAAGAGCCCTCTCCTTCATGTGGATGTTTGGACCCTTCTCCAGCCAATTTCTCATTTCTTTCTTGGTACAATATCCTCACCATTTCAGTGAGGTCCAAGAAAGCCTTTCTGAAGACTCTTTCTTCTTCTTTTGGATCCATGTCTGCAGGAATTTCTCCTTCATGTGCAGACATTCTTGAAGCTTCTGCTGAGACTCTTGAGGGTGAAATTGAAGGTGGAGGTGATGGCTCTCTGGCCTTCCTTGACTAAGGATTCTCTCGTTCTCTAGTCAACTGTCCTTCCTCTCTTTTAAGTTTCTACCTGGTAAGCATCAATACTTGCAAGACAATTAGAAGATCTTTGCACAAAAACAATGAAAAGACAACTACACCAGAGATTGACTGAAAGAGCATTTATCTACTTTGCAATTGTATAACAAGAGCATTTTGAAGGCTTCCTGGCTCGTTTCAGGCTATGTCTATAGCTTATTTGACTGTTTTTGATACAAAGAAACAACAACATAGCTCTGATACCAACTTGATCTGAATTTGAAACTACTTGTAAATGGTTTGCAAGGTATTCAATTCAGATATATATATATGTTTAAAAGATGTCCATGTCTTGCAGAAAGAAAACAAATGAAAATTTCAGTTGTTCATGACCCATTTATGTATAGCAGATTGATTTCCTTTTATTGTTTAACACACTAAAACGAATTTTTTCTGCAAAATAAATCAACCACAGATGCAAAAGAAGTTGGTGAAGTAGTTCACCCCTCCTGGGCTACGTCTGCTGGGTCCAAGGCTCCCAAATGGGCCTGTCCTTGTTTTAACTAAATGCTCAAATTTAATATACAGCTCAATAGAAGCATCTACAGGTGGAATAGATGGTAAAAACAGATTTAGAACACTTTAATCCTTCAAGATTGACTACTGGTTCACCTCCAATGGATACTTGCAACCTTATACAGTTCTCCCAATACTGGGCCCTAGTGGCTCCTAGAACTTCCACGGCTCCAAAACCTCTGCAAATTACCTCAGATGGCTATAAGACCTACACCAATGGCTTTAGAAGGTCAAAAATACCCAAAATCAAAAAAAAATTCGTCCAAAACCGCCTTTCCTAGCCAAAGTTATGGCCAATTAAAGATTCCCTCCAGTTTGGCCTAAAAAAACTCCAGCTAACTGTAGTTACGGCCAGATAGGCCCGCCAAATATAGAGCGGCCACCAAATTTGGCGCGCTCCGCCAAAATATCCGCCAAATTTTGACCTGACCGCCGGATTTAACTGTCGGTCTTTAATGCGCATGTGAATGGTTCCCGGCGGTTTTGGGTTTACCTCGGATTGCGCGCTAACTGTTTAATTGTGCTGGCGGTTGGGGCTTAAGCCCTAGGTTCTGGGCCCGAGGTCGCATGGTATGGGGGCTGGACCTTAGGAGCTGGCCCCCTTCGGGCCCTGCCCAAAGTAATTTTAAAATTCAAATAACATTTTTTTCGCCCATATAACAAGAAGTGCTACCGTGGCCTAACGGTAAGGCGTGGGAGTGTTGTAACATAGGTTGTGTGTTCAAACCACAATCCGACCACAATTTTAACAATACACATACCTTGCTGACATCACCTTGGGCCACGTGGCAGCCTCCGGGCCTGCCACATGGCATCCTACCATTCGTTGCCTAAAAGGAATATTCCAAGGAATATTATGTGGAATATTCTGTTTTTAATTTTTTTTGAAAAATTCAAAATTTCAATGTTACTGAGAAATTCTTCTTTTTGCCATAACTTTCTCATACGGTGACTGTTTTTCGAACCGTTCACGGCGTCGGAATCAGGAGGACGATCACTTCCTAATCGTTCCATTTTGAACTAGTTCTGAGCATTTTACGACACTTAGGACATGAGCACCTGATCATTCATCCCAATTTATTCTATAACCAAGTTGTCAAATAATATTTTGAGAATCTCTTATTAGTGTCGTATGTGGTCCTCTACCACTTGAGCCTCTCAAATGTGATGTGATGGATCAAGGATGATATCTTTAAAGTGCCATAAATGGTGATGCTTTTGATGAATTATGGTAGGATGTGTTGTACCAAAACTCTGCCAAGGGAAACCACTTGACCCATTATATTTGTTAAAAAGATGAAAAGCAATGTAGATATGTTTCTAAAAATTTGTTCACAATCTCAACTTGCCACTTAGAATGAGGATGGTAATATGAGTTGTGGGCCAAGTGGGTACCCAAACAAGGAAATAATTTAATCCAAAAATTTGCAATGAAAATTGAATTTTTGTCAGTTGTAATAATATTTGGTATTCCATGTAGTTTTTGGACTATGTCCATGAATGCTTGTGCCGCTTACTTCCTTTTAAAGGATGAGAAAAATAGAAAAAATATCATACCTTTTCATTCGATTTACCACTACCAGAATGCCACTTGGTACAAGATGGGGTCATTGACTTGCAGTATTATCCCACATCTGAACAAACTATCGACATTATTATGAAGACTTTGACTGAGAAAAAGTTTCACTTTCTATAAAACTTCCTTTGGGTGAAGGACACAAATGCCTAACGCTTGTATTTATTTATTCCCATTCATTCTATTCTCTCTAGTAGTGCTTTGGGGGTGTATTGGAGATAACATACACTTAATTGTACTCCAATTAGACTAGTGAGTAGAGTCTTGCATGAAAACCTAGTTATTATCACTAAAAGAGGACTCCAGAAAGGATTCATGAGTTCTACTAATCTCTACTTGCATGAGATAGTTAACTAAGCACTGCATGACCAATTAACAAGGAATATCTCCACTTGCATGAGTGAATTAACTAATATCAACATGTCTAGTTAATTAGGACTTTGTGTCACTTTTTCTTAGTGCATGTTCATATTTCTCTAAACTAGATTCACTCGTAAACTCACTATGATATTAGTTCAATCATATAAAATATTTTTCAGAGCGGAAAAAGCATAATTTTTTTATATAAGAAATATAAAAGAGTCCAAATATACATTCAGCCAGGAGATAGTATATGTTCCAATGATAGAGAATCTGAGATATCAGAGAAGCCATATCCTGATTAAAACTAGATCAGGCCAGAGAGACTAGATCAAAAATAGAAATCATCAAAGTGAGACCCTATACATAAGCCGGATCGGTATAAAAGGACTTCGCCTGTATAGACAAAGAGAAAACTGAGAGCAGTTCGGAGTAAGCCTGTTCAGAAACAAAAACTACAGTCCGAAGTAAGCCTGTTCAAAACAAAAACACGTAGCATATAGTTCATAACAACTAGCACCCTCTAGCACAGAAGAAAATCATAGAGTACTTTGCAAGAAAATCTAGAAATCGGTAGGGAAAAAGTCCTGAATGGAATAACATTTTCCATCAGAGGAAACCTATAGATGCCACGATCCCGGAGCAGCTTGAAGACCTTTTTTGATAAGGAATCTGCCATTTCATTTTGTTCCCTGCGGATGAAATTGACGGAGCCATCTTTTAAGGAGGACCAAAAGAAACTGATCTGATCTAGCCAGCCCCCAAGATGAGGCTTGGAGATGGAGATTTTCCCAGCAATATAATCCACCAAAACTTTTGAGTCACCATAAATAGAAACATCTTGAAGATTTAAGAAAAGGCAGAAACTCATGAGGCCTGCGAGTGCCATCGCCTCAACCGTCATATTTGAACCCCTCCCCCCATTCCAGTGTGTGGAGAAGAGAGTGTCTTCATCTGCTAGAATAT
The DNA here is from genome assembly GCA_031772625.1 of Pinus tabuliformis. NCBI lineage: Eukaryota > Viridiplantae > Streptophyta > Pinopsida > Pinales > Pinaceae > Pinus > Pinus tabuliformis. The sequence goes on from CM062805.1 coordinate 122,345,118, forward strand.
GGAAACCACAGCCACAAACCCCATTCTGTTCAGCACCGTCAAAAACGCTCTAGGCAGAGATGATGACACCAGAGGGATATTTATATCATGAAGCTCTCGCTGCATGGGAGAAGAGATCAGAATTTCCTCATAGAGATCACATATGGAGGAGAAAATTTCCATCATCGGAGTTTTTTTGTCATTGAAAATGAAATTATTCCGCCACCTCCAAATACACCAGAAACTAATGATAAAGATAGATCTCCATTTGGAATTTTGTTTACTATACCATGTAAAAGCATCCGTGATCGACATCTGAGACATGAATTGAAACCCATATTGATTCTCCAGGAGCAGCCATATTTGTCGGGAGCCCTTGCAATTTAGAAATAAATGAAAATTGTCTTCCTCGACCGATCTGAAAATGGGACATATACCAGGACCCTGCCAACCATGCTTTTTTAAATTCTCCCACGTAAGATTTTTATTATGGAAATATAGCCATGAAAATAAGACCATTTTTAATTGACACCCATCTTTCCAGAAAATGCTCAGGAAGGAGCAGTCACTTGTATGCTGTCTATCACTAATCAAAATTCGGTATATATCCTTTACCCTGATGGAATCCATTCCATGAGAGTTCCGCCATATGAGACAGTCGTGCTCTGCAAAGCGAAAAATGCCACCATTTCTGAGAATTCTTAAGATTTGCTTCGACGAGCTGGCGATGTCTTCTGGCATTTGCAGACTCTCAGCTTCATGCCAGATTGGGATTGAGCCATGCCATCTCTCAATCAGCCCATCCCAGAAAAAGATACCTTTCTTGTGTATGAACTTCAATAGGGGATCAGGGACGCAGATCTCCTCTTTGCCACATAGAAAATTCTCTTTTCCAACCAGAATCCGTTTCCCCGATTGAAAATGCCAAAATAAATTCTTCAGGAACATATTTCCAATTTTACGCAGGCTCAACCAGATCGGAGATCCGTGAGAGAGACCTATGCTACCTCTTCTGAACCAAAAGGATAAGCTCTTACTGCCCAGATACTTTTCCTGAATAATATTGCTCCAAATACCTTCCTCGTAAATCCCTCTCCATAACGTCTTGCAAAGAAGGGCCTTTCCAAAAGACCTCAGGTCTAACAGACCCCAGCCACCCATGCATTTTGGAACAGATATATATGAGAGCTTCGAGAGGTGATACTTTCTTTTCCCTGCCTGTCCACCCCAGATAAAATTGGCAGTGAGTCTGTTCATTGATTGGATGATGCTTGCAGGGAGGAAAAACAGATGAGCCTAGTAAACGACCAGCTGATTTAAAACTGATTGGGCCAATACAACTCTCCCAGCCAAAGAAAGGCTTCTGAACTCCCAGGCTGAAATCTTCTTGAAGTATCTCTCAGGTATCCACAGCCAATCTGATCTTGAGTAATAATTTGTTTTTAATCTATAACCCAGGTACTTGATTCCCATACTGATGGATTGCACTTCATAACCAAACAGTTTAATTAACCAATCCAGCGCTTCCTGACTAATATCGCTGTGATAAATAACCGACTTCAAACTGTTTATCTAAAGGCTGGACACCCTTTGGAAATTTTGAAGAATATCATGATAACACAACCAAGTTAGTCTGCATAAAATGCCAAAAAAAATATCATCATCGACGAAAAGATTGTGAATTAAACTGTATTCTCTCATACCTTTTTATTTTTATTTTTTACATAAATCTAATTTATTATATCTTTATCATTTTTCTTTCTTCTTTCCTTACAAGTTTTATTCAATATTTTCTAACTACATCCATATGTAAATTCAATTACAATTTCCCAAAAATATCATTACAAAAATTAATTAAAAATTCACAATTTAGAATTTCTAGAAATCCTGCCGTTAAAGGACATTTGAGACATTTGTTCGAATGCAAATCTCCAAGAGAGAAATTGATAGCATCAGCCTTCTGTATCATAGGGTTGTCAAGATATAAATAGATTTTTCATCTTCATGTTATTCAACTGTAGGGAGTTGACGCTAATACGTAGCAGCTTGAAGCTTTTCAACCTCTACATGTTTATCGTTTTGTTTTAAATATTTTTTGTTATCTATATTTTTTGTTAGTCTTCTGTAACCGCTGGAACATCCACAAGCTGCATCACTTTATGAGGTACTGAAGAGTACACTCTTCAACAGCATTCATTCTCGAGAGAAAAAAAAAAGCAAATTGCGTCGATTCTCTTGAGAAGCAATCATTATTTTCTAGAGGGAAAAAAGTAAATTGACCAAGCCCGGGATCATGGACCCAACATGTGGTAGTTTGCAATGTTAAACAATTCATTTAATCTAACATGTGCTTCACTGTTAAATACAGCTGACTGAACATGTGTCGGTTTGCAATGTCAAGAAATTTAATCTAATAGGTGTCTGACCGTTATATACAGTTTGAAAACAGAAAATATTAACTGGAAATAAATAGTTGCTAGCAGCCATTTCCACAGCAAAAGTAAAACACAATACTGTTATAGCAATTTGATATCTAGTGTAGCGCTGATAAATATCTATTTTAAGTGTATTTAATAAAACTGACTAATATTGTATGAATATTAATCATTTATAGCGGATTATGGAATTATCAAAAAATATCTGTAATATTATTTTAAATATTAAAAATTAAAGGGAGGCAGATTTTTGATCATCATAATTATATTAAAATTTATCTAGATTTATTTAGTTTTTTTATTTTAAGAAGGTAAAAAAATATTTTACTTTTATGCTAAAAAAAAATAAAAATGGAGAAGCTTTCCCACATCACCATAATTAAAAATTGGTAGTACCACAAATATTTTGAAAATTAGATTAAATGTGGGTATGAGATGGACAATCTAAGAGAAAGTGATTTTCATCTTTAATAGAAGCTTTTTAATCTCATAGTGTTTTAGGAGGCCACGATAATTAGTTCTTGTATTAGGAATGTTCAATTTTTACTTAACTGTAGTCAAGACATAAAGATATTTTATATTAGGAATGTTCAATTTTTAATTAACAGTAGTCAAGGCATAAAAATAATTTATTCTCGTTGATTACCTCTTTAAAATATCTTAGTTTCTTTTTTCCCTCTACCTCTTTCTTACTCCACAATTTCTCCTTAAATTTGGAACATAGTTACCAATCAAATGAAAACTATTACCTCAAAACGGTTACTCTAGCCCAAAAATCCCAAAAAAAATGAAAAAATAGATTGAAAACTAAAAGTGTTGACACTGGACTAACATTTTCAACATTTTTAAAAAATGGCAGGGAAAACCAAATTTTTGTGTGCAAAAAACACCTTGGAAAAAAAGTGTACATCTGAATATTAGGGTTAAAAATAGAATATCATGACTATAAAAAACTTTAAATTTCCAATGATTTTCAAGGATGAATTAAAGAAAAAATACTTATAACTGTTTTCAACCATAGTATTAAAGATAAAATTTTCATGAAAAACATTAAAATATTGACAAATTTTCAACCATGGAATTAAAATCAAAGATGATGACTAAAAAATATTTTAAGTTTTCAAAATATTGCAAATATGACATTATGGAAGAAATTTATGACTAAAAAACCAAAAAAAAAGAAAAAAAAACAATTTAAAAATAAAAATTAAGTTGTAAAAAAAAATTCAATATTAAAAAAAAAAAAACAATAAAAAAACACAAAAATAATACAAAAGAAAACAAAATTTCAGACAATAAAACTATAAAATGTAAACAAATCAAAAGTTATTCATAAAATTTAAAAAAAAATAATGAAAAATATTTTAAAAATACAGCATAATTTAAGAAATAATAAATAAAATTTAACAGAAAAAATAAAACGATTTTTTTTTTAAATTAAAAAATTAAATTAAATTAAATTTTTTGGTGCTCTGGTATGTCTTCGAGAACCCCAAATGTTCTCCTATAGGAGAATTGTGTAATTCCAAAATTAACCTTTGTTTGAGTTGAGAATTCTTACATAAGCATAAGTGATATTGATACCACAACAAAGCACTAGAATTCCCCATAAATTTTCCTACTTCATTGGGTTCCTCTTATTGTTGTTGAATGATCTTTCATATCTTCTCATATTTCTTCCATTATACCCTTGCTGCTTCCACCCAATCAAATTGTGGAATAGAAATAGCTCATTTTAAACCCTTTGTGTCTCCCCCTCTCCTTGAAAGTGAACCTGCAATAATTTTTGTTTTCCCTTTTTGTAGATAATTTCAAAGTGCAGACAATTTGTGGGGTGTCTTATTTATCTTATGCACTCTTGTCTAGACCTCTCATATCTAGTAGGCGCAATTTCCAAACACCTGTAGGAGTCACATGAGCTGCATTGGAACCATTAACTATGGGATTCAATATGCAACAAAGTGTACTTTGGATCTCATTTGCCACACTGCTTTAGATTGGGTTGGTGATAACATTGATCGCAAGTCGACTTCATGATATGTTCTTAATTTGGGTTTTGGCCCCATTTGCTGGTCCAAAAAAAAGCAATTTGTGATTTCTTTATCATCGGTAGAGGTCAAATAAAAAGGTGTAATCAACATTTCAATTTAGGCCTTTTGGTTGTTGAACTTCCTTAATGAACTTGGTATCATATTTCATTGTCTAAATGTCATCTAGTGTGACAATCAAAGCACACTAAATTTTTTGTAGACATCCAGTGGAGCGGCAACAAACAACAATATTTAGATACACATGTGCTACATTCGAGAATTGGTACGTGATGGGGTGATCGACTTGCAATATTATCCCACATCTAAACAGACTATCAACATTATTATGAAGACTTTCACTGAGCAAAAGTTTCACTTTCTAGAAAACTTCCTTTGGGTGAAGGAAACAAATGCCTAGCACTTGTATTTCTTTATTCCCATATTAGAAATAGCATACACTTAATTGTATTTCAATTAGACTAGCGAGTGGATTCATGCATGAAAACCTCGTTATTATCACTAAAATAACACTCCAAGGCATGCATGAGTTCTACTAATCTCTACTTGCATGAGATAGTTAACTAAGGACTGCATGGCCAATTAACAAGAAATATCTCCAATTGCATGAGAGAGTTAACTAATAAGTGCATCTCTAATTAATTAAGACTTGGTGTCACTTTTTCTCGGTGCATATTTATATTTCTCTAAATTTACTAAAATACTCACTACTATAGTAGTTCAATCATATAAATATATTACATTAAGTTGTATTCTCTCATAGTTTTTTATTTATATTTTTTACATAAATAAAATTTATTAAATCTTTTTTTTATTATCATTTTTCTTTCTTCTTTCTTTACAAGTTTTATTCAATATTTTCTAACTACATCCATACGTATATTTGCTAAATCACAAGACTCAAAGCTACTCTACTGCTTTGTGAAGTTAATTCACAATCTAGAACACAAATCATAGACATGCAAAAGGAAACATCACACATGAACATATATTTATCTAGGGGAAAGCAACTTCTCAAAATCCCTTCATATTTGTATTGCATTAATCAAAGAATAGAGATGAATAGATATGCTTGCTCAAGCATGAGCACAACCTGCAAGTGTATAATCTATCTCTCTGCCCGACTGACTAACTCTGGCCAACACTTAGCCAACTTTCAAGTGATCCAAGATCCTATTTCCTTGTGTTTTTCCTTTAGGAATTATCCCCTACTTTTTAGGGAAATTCCTCAGTTGGATTGCAAAATTCCTATAGGCTCGTATTTTCACTGCATGCACCACCTGTACACATTGGAATAGTCTACAACTGATGGTACACTGCCTTGGAATCTCCATCTCAACTCGGTAACTCAAATTCTATGCATGCATCAATTATTTTGGGCTGATTGATTAGTTAACTAGTCGATTACTGAGTGTGACTAAATTCATACTGCATAACTTGACCTTCCACTAGTTCCTCCAATAGTTAGAACTAGTTTAACTAACAATAACTCAATTTAACTAAAATAGATTGCTACAAATTAGCAATCAATCATACTAAAATGACCTAAAGCTTTCCCAACTCAAATTAACTGAGTTAACTGAGTGACAAGTGACATGTCACCTCAGTTAACTATCTCCAAGATTTAGACTAAAATGGAAATTCAAATTTTCTGTAGTTTGACCAAAGCAAGGTCAACATGAGATTTTCTTACTACATTTTCAACACTTCCTCTCTGTAAGAAAGGGATTATAAAATGCCCATATCCAGCACTTGTGGAACTAAAATTGCCCTCTTAATAAAGCCTTTGTCAGAATTTCATCATCTTGTTCCTTTGTAAGAATGTACTGCAACAATTGTTGAAATGTGGCATAAGAATATTCCAATTTAA